>CM059580.1:2871719-3608566 GCA_030386875.1 Morinoia aosen | reverse complement strand
CGTGGGATGGACACGGGCGTGGGATGGACAGGGGCGTGGGATGGACACGGGCGTGGGATGGACAGACAGGGGCGTGGGATGGACACGGGCGTGGGATGGACACGGGCGTGGGATGGACAGGGGCGTGGGATGGACAGGGGCGTGGGATGGACAGGGGCGTGGGATGGACAGGGGCGTGGGATGGACAGGGGCGTGGGATGGACAGGGGCGTGGGATGGACAGGGGCGTGGGATGGACAGGGGCGTGGATGGACAGGGGGCGTGGGATGGACAGGGGGCGTGGGATGGACAGGGGCGTGGGATGGACAGGGGCGTGGGATGGACAGGGGCGTGGGATGGACAGGGGCGTGGGATGGACAGGGGCGTGGGATGGACAGGGGCGTGGGATGGACAGGGGCGTGGGATGGACAGGGGCGTGGGATGGACAGGGGCGTGGGATGGACAGGGGCGTGGGATGGACAGGGGCGTGGGATGGACAGGGGCGTGGGATGGACAGGGGCGTGGGATGGACAGGGGCGTGGGGTGGACAGGGGCGTGGGATGGACAGGGGCGTGGGATGGACACGGGCGTGGGATGGACAGGGGCGTGGGATGGACACGGGCGTGGGATGGACAGGGGCGTGGGATGGACACAGGCGTGGGATGGACAGACAGGGGCGTGGGATGGACACAGGCGTGGGATGGACAGACAGGGGCGTGGGATGGACAGGGGCGTGGGATGGACAGGGGCGTGGGATGGACACGGGCGTGGGATGGACAGGGGCGTGGGATGGACAGGGGCGTGGGATGGACAGGGGCGTGGGATGGACAGGGGCGTGGGATGGACAGGGGCGTGGGATGGACAGGGGCGTGGGATGGACAGGGGCGTGGGATGGACAGGGGCGTGGGATGGACAGGGGCGTGGGATGGACAGGGGCGTGGGATGGGACAGGGGCGTGGGATGGACAGGGGCGTGGGATGGACAGGGGCGTGGGATGGACAGGGGCGTGGGATGGACAGGGGCGTGGGATGGACAGGGGCGTGGGATGGACAGGGGCGTGGGATGGACAAGGGCGTGGGATGGACAAGGGCGTGGGATGGACAGGGGCGTGGGATGGACAGGGGCGTGGGATGGACAGGGGCGTGGGATGGACAGGGGCGTGGGATGGACAGGGGCGTAGGATGGACAGGGGCGTGGGATGGACAGGGGGCGTGGGATGGACAGGGGCGTGGGATGGACAGGGGCGTGGGATGGACAGGGGCGTGGGATGGACAGGGGCGTGGGATGGACAGGGGCGTGGGATGGACAGGGGCGTGGGATGGACAGGGGCGTGGGATGGACAGGGGCGTGGGATGGACAGGGGCGTTGGATGGACAGGGGCGTGGGATGGACAGGGGCGTGGGATGGACAGGGGCGTGGGATGGACACAGGCGTGGGATGGACACAGGCGTGGGATGGACAGGGGTGTGGGATGGACACAGGCGTGGGATGGACAGGGGCGTGGGATGGACAGGGGCGTGGGATGGACAGGGGCGTGGGATGGACAGGGGCGTGGGATGGACACAGGCGTGGGATGGACAGGGGCGTGGGATGGACAGGGGCGTAGGATGGACAGGGGCGTGGGATGGACACAGGCGTGGGATGGACAGGGGCGTGGGATGGACAGGGGCGTGGGATGGACAGGGGCGTGGGATGGACAGGGGCGTGGGATGGACAGGGGCGTGGGATGGACAGGGGCGTGGGATGGACAGGGGCGTGGGATGGACAGGGGCGTGGGATGGACAGGGGCGTGGGATGGACAGGGGCGTGGGATGGACACAGGCGTGGGATGGACAGGGGCGTGGGATGGACAGGGGCGTGGGATGGACAGGGGCGTGGGATGGACAGGGGCGTGGGATGGACAGGGGCGTGGGATGGACACAGGCGTGGGATGGACAGGGGCGTGGGATGGACAGGGGCGTGGGATGGACAGGGGCGTGGGATGGACAGGGGCGTGGGATGGACAGGGGCGTGGGATGGACAGGGGCGTGGGATGGACAGGGGCGTGGGATGGACAGGGGCGTGGGATGGACACAGGCGTGGGATGGACAGGAGCCGGATACAATGAAGGATTTCAATACAATAAATAACGAAATATGTACAAAAACCTTTTAAATAATATTATTATAAAAGATGGAAGAAAAATGAATTAAATCGATCATAATATTTAACTAGGCAGAAATGTAGAAACACTAGGTGAGCGCCGGACATGTCTACACTAGTTATTAAAACTAGTAATGTCCTAGTGGTATTTCTGTGACTCCTTCACACTAGCGACAAGGAAACTAGTGTTACTAGTAGCCTAACAAAACTTGTGGTTACTAGCTGCCTAACGAAATTAGTAGTTACTAGTTACCTAACAAAACTGGTGGTTACTAGTTGCCTAACAAAGCTAGTGTATGCTAGTCGCCTAATAAAACTAGTGGTTACTAGTTACCTAACAAAACTAGTGGTTACTAGTTACTTAACAAAACTGGTGGTTACTAGTTACCTAACAAAACAAGTGGTTACTAGTTACCTAACAAAACTGGTGGTTACTAGTTGCCTAACAAAACTGGTGGTTACTAGTTGCCTAACAAAACTATTGGTCACTAGTCTCCTAATAAAACTAGTGGTTACTAGTTACCTAACAAAACTAGTGGTTACTAGTTACATAACAAAACTGGTGGTTACTAGTTACATAACAAAACTGGTGGTTACTAGTTACCTAACAAAACAAGTGGTTACTAGTTACATAACAAAACTGGTGGTTACTAGTTACCTAACAAAACTAGTGGTTACTAGTTACATAACAAAACTGGTGGTTACTAGTTACCTAACAAAACTAGTGGTTACTAGTTACATAACAAAACTGGTGAATACTAGTTACCTAACAAAACAAGTGGTTACTAGTTACATAACAAAACTGGTGGTTACTAGTTACCTAACAAAACTAGTGGTTACTAGTTACATAACAAAACTAGTGGTTACTAGTTACATAACAAAACTGGTGGTTACTAGTTACTTAACAAAACAAGTGGTTACTAGTTACCTAACAAAACTAGTGGTTACTATTTACCTAACAAAACAAGTGATTACTAGTTACCTAACAAAACTAGGGGTTACTAGTTACCTAACAAAACACAACTTCAAGAACTAGTGATTATATTTCACTTGTGTTCATTGCATATCAGTGACTAGTGCATCTCACACTAGGTGACCCTGTACACTGGTGACTACAGCTCTAGTTACTGCCTAGTTGATCTTACGAGCAAAAGCTAGGTACTGCTCAGTTGCGTTCCCTAGTTAATCTTAGGTAATACCTAGTTGCCTATACTAGTAAAGGGCTAGGAACTACGCAACTAATTTCACTTTTAGAGCTAGGTCCTGCCTAGTTTTTCAACTAGTTAGAGCTACATACTTCCTAGTTGCTCTTATTGCCTAGTAAGGGTAAGTATTGCCTAGTGTTTTACTAGTTAGAGCTGGATAGTACCTAGTTACCTTTACTAGTTAGAGCTAGATTCTAATTAGTTTTCTCAACTACTATAGTTGAATACTACCTAGCTACTTTTACTAGTAAGAGAGCTAGGTGCTGCCTAGTTGTCTCCACTAGTAAAAAAACTAGGTGAAAACGTCCCGCTTGTGTAAAATCTACCTAGTGCAACTAGTACCATGCAATTACCTACCTATTACAACTAGTATGACTAGTCATTACAAGCTAGGTATTTAGCACACACACACACACACACACACACACACACACACACACACACACACACAAACACACGCAAATGCTGAAACCTCTCAAAACTAGCAGTGTACTAGGTGTACTAGTGTGAAGGTTACTAGTAGTTGAGCTAACTAGTCGTAAGTATGAGACAAGGGTCATAACAATAGTCATGGTACTAGTAATACTAGTTAAATTAGGTAATAGTGAAGTAATAAATTAGCACCTCTCACGCACGTTGGTAAAACAACTAGTAACTAGTACCTGCACGTAACTAGAACTAGTGACTAGCATGTGCACGTAACTAGAACTAGTGACTAGCATGTGCACCACGTAACTAGATCTAGTAACCAGTACCTGAACGTAACTAGAACTAGTGAATAGCATGTGCACGTAACTAGATCTAGTAACCAGTACCTGAACGTAACTAGAACTAGTGACTAGCATGTGCACATAACTAGAACTAATGACTAGCATGTGCACGTAACTAGAACTAGTGACTAGCATGTGCACGTAACTAGAACTAGTGACTAGCATGTGCACATAACTAGAACTAGTGACTAGCATGTGCACATAACTAGAACTAGTGACTAGCATGTGCACGTAACTAGAACTAATGACTAGCATTTGCAAGTAACTAGAACTAGTGACTAGCATGTGCACGTAACTAGAACTAGTGACTAGCATGTGCAAGTAACTAGAACTAGTGACTAGCATGTGCACGTAACTAGAACTAATGACTAGCATGTGCAAGTAACTAGAACTAGTAATTAAAACTAGTAGCAAGTATGTGCATGTAACTAGTACAACATAACTAGTACATAGATTGGCATTATTACGTATGAAAAGGAACTAGGTTCTATGTAACCAGGCATCCTAACTAACAACTAGTTGTGTGCCTAGCACAGGTCACACTAACTAGTCAATTTCCTGCAGCTAGGGACTACTAGTAGCTCCTGAAACTAGCAAAAACACCTACAAGAGGACTAGTTTGGCTAGTAAACTAGCTATAAACTAGTGGTATCAATGTTACACAATTGTACTGGTCACTAGGTACAAAGCTAGTTCATTATTAGTAGAAAAAAGCCTCACTGCTACTAGTGAAGGACTATTTAAACATTAGTTACGACTAGTTATATGACTAGTCGAACGAATAGTTGAACGCGTAGTTGAATGACTAGTTGAACGCGTAGTTGAACGCGTAGTTGAACGACTAGTTGAACGACTAGTTGAACGACTAGTTGAACGACTAGTTGAACGACTAGTTGAACGACTAGTTGAACGACTAGTTGAATGACTAGTTGAATGACTAGTTGAATGACTATTTGAATGACTAGTTGAATGACTAGTTGAATGACTAGTTGAATGACTAGTTGAATGACTAGTTGAATGACTAGTTGAATGACTAGTTGAATGACTAGTTGAATGACTAGTTGAATGACTATTTGAATGACTAGTTGAATGACTAGTTGAATGACTAGTTGAATGACTAGTTGAATGACTAGTTGAATGACTAGTTGAATGACTAGTTGAATGACTAGTTGAATGACTAGTTAATCGTAGAATAGAGATCCGGAGTGTATAATAATGTTAAATTAATCACTAACGCATGAATTAGACGAGTTAGTTTAAGCCTTGCTAACCGCAACAAAGTCGTCCCAACTGAGAGGAAGGAGGAAGGCGCCATTTAGTATGGAGTTGAGGGAACGCGGAATCTACGCACAAGGTGCACAGAAACAGTAAGCTAAGAAAGAAGTTCATGAAACAAGACAAAAGTAGAAGAAGAAAGCAATAGGTGCTGAAAAACAGGACAGCAGTCAACCGAAAAAACCAGTAGTTACAAAGCAGTAACTGGTGGTAATTAGCGTAAAACTAGTAATTACTAAGCAACAATAGCTAAGCCATTTAAAATGTACAATAGTTTTCAAAAGTCTATCAACTGTCACTAGGAATTATCCAACGGCGACTAGGAAATACCTAGCTACTAAGAAACAAGTAACTTACCATAACACTAGTTGTAACAAACACTAGTACTAGTGAACAGGTTTTGTGGGACATAAGAGGTACCTAGTGCCGGGCTAGTTAAACCAAGCAGTGACACTAGTAACTAGTGTTTCACCGAGCCCTGTAACCCGAAAAAGAGGTAACTAGTGGTCTAGTAACTAGTGTTCCACCAAGTTAAATGAGTATAAATAGCAAACACGAAACTAGTATATAATCGAGTCCGACAGAGAGAAGTTACTAGTGGCCCTAGTCACTAGTAACTAGTATTTCACCAAATCCAACAAACGTGGGTAATTAGTACACCAGAAACTAGTATATAATCGAGTCCAGCAGAGAGAAGTTACTAGTGGCCCTAGTCACTAGTAACTAGTATTTCACCAAATCCAACAAACGTGGGTAACTGGTACACCAGAAACTAGTATATAATCGAGTCCAACGGAGAGGAGATACTAGTGGCACTAGTCACTAGTAACTAGTATTCCACCAAATCCAACTAGTACACCAGAAACTAGTATATAATCGAGTCCAACGGAGAGGAGTTACTAGTGGCACTAGTAACTAGTATTCCGCCAAATCCAACAAACGTGAGTAACTAGTACACCAGAAACTAGTATACAATCGAGTCCACGGGAAACAAGGCGCAACTAGTGTAACAAAAATTAGTTTTTCATCCAGTCCAACGGAGAGAAGAAGTAACTAGTGGCAATAGTAACTAGTGTTCCGAGTCCTGAGTAACTAGTAGACCAAAAACTGTTGTATCGAGCCCCCCAGGAGAGGAAGCGCAACTAGTAGCACTAGACGGTGGCTCCGACTAGTGCCGCGTTGCAGGCCACTAGTAGCAGGTGGGTGAGGTCTATCCTGGCCACTAGTAGTCCCCGGCCGACCACTAGTGGAGCGCCGTGGGTGCCCACAACCAGGCAGGCAGACAGCACCGCTACCCACACTAGTCCTAGTGCTGTCCGGTCTGTGGGGGGTACTGGGGGTACTAGTGGGGTACTGGTGTGGGGTGCTGGGGGTACTAGTGGGGTACTGGTGTGGGGTGCTGGGGGTACTAGTGGGGTACTGGTGTGGGGTGCTGGGGGTACTTGTGGAGTGCTGGTGTGGGGTACTGGGAGTACTTGTGGGGTGCTGGTGTGGGGTACTGGGGGTACTGGTGTGGGGGTACTGGGGGTACTGGTGTGGGGTACTGGGGGTACTGGGTGTGGGGTACTGGGGGTACTTGTGGAGTGCTGGTGTGGGGTACTGGGGGTACTAGTGGGGTACTAGTGGGGTACTGTTGTAGGGTACTGGGGTACTTGTGGAGTGCTGGTGTGGGGTACTGGGGGTACTTGTGGGGTGCTGGTGTGGGATACTGGGGGTACTTGTGGGGTGCTGGTGTGGGGTACTGGGGGTACTTGTGGGGTACTGGGGGTACTGTGGGGTGCTGGTGTGGGGTACTAGTGGTACTGGTGTGGGGTACTGGGGGTACTGGTGTGGGGTACTTGGGTACTGGTGTGGGGTACTAGTGTGGGGTACTAGTGTGGGGTACTAGTGTGGGGTACTAGTGTGGGGTACTAGTGTACTAGTTCCCCACCAGTAGTAGCTGTGGGGTACTAGTGTGATGTACTGGTGTGGGGTACTGGGGGTACTGGTGTGGGGTACTGAAGGTACAAGTGGGGTACTAGTGTGGGGGTCTGGTGTGGGGTACTGGTGTGGGGTACTGGTGTGGGATGCTGGTGCGGGGTGCTGGTGTGGGGTGCTGGTGTGGGGTGCTGGGGGTACTAGTGGGGTACTGGTATAGGGTACTGGGGGTACTTGTGGAGTGCTGGTGTGGGGTACTGGGGGTACTTGTGGGGTGCTGGTGTGGGGTACTGGGGGTACTTGTGTGGTGCTGGTGTGGGGTACTGGTGGTACTGGTGAGGGGTACTGGTGGGGGGTACTGGTGGGGGGTATGGTGGGAGTACTGGTGTGGAGTACTGGTGTGGAGTACTGGTGTGGGGTACTGGTGTGGGGTACTGGTGTGGGGTACTGGAGTGGGGTACTGGTGTGGGGTACTGGTGTGGGGTACTGGGGGCACTAGTGGGGTACTGGTGTAGGGTACTGGGGGTACTTGTGGAGTGCTGGTGTGGGGTACTGGGGGTACTTGTGGGGTGCTGGTGTGGGGTACTGGGGGTACTTGTGGGGTACTGGGGGTACTTGTGGGGTGCTGGTGTGGGGTACTTGTGGGGTGCTGGTGTGGGGTACTTGTGGGGTGCTGGTGTGGGGTACTGGTGGTACTGGTGCTGGGTACTGGGGGTACTGGTGTGGGGTACTTGGGTACTGGTGTGGGGTACTTGGGTACTGGTGTGGGGTACTTGGGTACTGGTGTGGGGTACTTGGGTACTGGTGTGGGGTACTGGTGTGGGGTACTAGTGTGGAGTTAAATTAGGTAATAGTGAAGTAAATCTGGTAAAAATCCACAATCTAGTAAAAAGAAATCCTACACTAGATTAAGCTAAAAGTACCCACACTAGGACAATTTCACCGACAATTCAGGGTAACGACAACTTTTTCCCCTGGAAGTTTTTACCCAAACCATTTTGAATTATCGTACCGAAAGGGTTAAATGTACGAGGAGTTCGCGGGACTCGAACGCAAGACTAGAAATTACCGAGCCAGCACGCTATCGACCAAGAATTGTTTTTGTTGGGCTTCGATCATCTTTTAGGGTGATCGATAGTGCGGTCGATAGCGTGCTGGCGCGGTAAATTCTAGTCCTGAGTTCGAGTCTCGCGAACTCCTTGTACATTTATTTCATTTGAAAAACCTTGTGGAAGCAGTAGCTTCCCGTACCAGATTCATTAACTGTTTCTGGGGGTGACTAGACTTTGAACTCTCGGGACTTGAATTAAATTCATCCAAATTTAAATTAATCCTCCGTCAGCCCACTCTTGTACGCATTAAATTCATCCTAATTTAAATTAATCCTCTGTCAGCCCACTCACAGAGGCATTAAATTCATCCTAATTTAAATTAATCCTCTGTCAGCCCACTCACGAAGGCATTAAATTCATCCTAATTTAAATTAATCCTCTGTCAGCCCACTCACGGAGGCATTAAATTCATCCTAATTAAAATTAATCTACACTCACGGAGGCAGCAGAGGACGGTCAGCACGGCGAGCACGACGCAGTTGGCGACGGATGTCAACAGCTGACGGTGACGAACTGACCAGCACCCCAGGGCGAACACCGCCACTCCCACACCCGTCAACACCTGCGTCAGCAGCATCCTGGTTAACCCTTTAACGCCCACATTTTACCGTTATGACAACCACTATCACTAAACCAACACTGGCATTAGGTAGTCACTGTTATCAAGATGGGGAAGGAACTGCCACTCGGCAGTGAAGTTCAAAGGACACATTAGTGAACAAATGGAATCAGAAATACAATATATTATTGTTATTTTTGAAAGAGGACCGTAGAGTCCCCTTGGGGGTTAAAGGGTTAAGCTAGTCAGTAGTTAACTACTCAGCAGTAAATGAGTAAGCAGTGGATAGATCAATAGTGGTGTAGTCAGCAGCATGTTTTCAGCACGGCCGTGTTCAGCAGCGTACTGGTTAAATTAGTCAGCAGCCTAGTAGTGAACAGCATACTAGTCAGCAGCCTAGTAGTCAGCAGTATTGTCCTCAGAGATCAATACTCTGGAGTATCTAGCATACAAAATCAGGTAAATACTTTTGAGTAAATTACGGACATGCTTTCCTCAATAAAATTCCCTCGGCTATGCAGTGGATGTTTACCATTACTAGTCAAGTACTAGTACTTGTTTACTGTTTACTATTATTATGCACTTGGATGTTTACTATTAATTGACTACAGGACGACCAGCCCAGGTACCACAACGCACATACACACCACCATTTTGCACTCTCATATATCATATAAATACAGACATACATGTGTAGAACCACTAACACTACACAACACTAATCACAAGCATACACACACCATCCATCAAACCAACACACACAAAACACACTCGCAGTACCATGACCTCCCAAACAAACGCACACACAAATACCAAACAAAAACAACATCACGCCCTCCTAAACACATGCACAAACACCAAACATACCCGCACAAACATCATGACCTCCCAAACAAACACTCACAAACACCAAGACCCACCAACCAACCACACGCTCACAACACAAACAAACACACGCACACAACACAAACAACAACACACGCACACAACACAAACAACAACACACGCACACAACACAAACAATAACACTAACACACGTACACACCAGCACCCACATCACTGGCGTGCTTGAGGCCCAGCGCAGACTCAGTGATGTGTGCGGCCATGACCGGCACGCCCAGCACTCGGCACAGCCACAGGAAGTTGTCGTGGTACAGCCGCAGCTGAGCCGTCCTCTGCCAGTGCACCACTGCAATGTACGGACTTGTTATATACCAGGCCTTTTCTAGCACAAATACTTGGTTGAGGTTACACCTAATGGGGGTAACTCATCACTAATACTAAATTGAGGTTACACCTAATGGAGGTAATGATACTGCAGTATCAGTGACACCAGCTAATGGAGGTAAATGATTGCACATACTTGATTAAGGTTACAGCTAATGGAGGTAAATGATACTTCAGTATCTGTGATACCAGCTAATGGAGGTAAATAATACTGCAGTATCTGTGATACCAGCTAATGGAGGTGAATTATGTAGGTAAAACTACATATATTTCACAGTTTTTTAACTTGTATTTTTTGAAGAACAAGTTAATCTACAAGTAGTAGACTACATATAACCACATATACATAGTTAGAACTACAGGAGTGTTGAAATTATTTGCCTGAAGACAGCAACTACCTTTGCTGTAGTACGTGGCTGCCAGGCCTGCCGTGATCATGTGCAGGATGAACCATAGCTTGGCAAAGCGATGCTCCTGCACAGCAGTCACACAAAACAAGTTATTAATCCTAATATAATCCTAATTTAAATTAATCATAATATAATCCTAATTTAAGGGGGTCCTCCGAAGCCCCTTTTTTTCTCCAATGGTCATTTTTCATATTTTTGTTGGAAAAGGACCCTTAGGTGGTGGACTATTCGGTCCTGAAATTTATGGCGCTACGGACAATAGATCCCCCCCCCCAGGGGGGATGGGGGGTTGTAAGGGGACTAAAATCTTTAATTTTTGACCCCATATAAAAAGGAAACAAAACGGGAAATAGAAAATTTGCGACTATACTTTAGTTAGATATGTTCCAAGGATTCTAAAACTGTCTTTGTTTTTGTTCTAACATAAAAACTCAATGAGTTCTATTTTCTTGAAATACCAATGAACTAAAAACCAATATGTCAAATTTTTTCAAAAACTAAGCCTTAAATCAAAAAAATGCATGGCAGAAATTGTGTTTTTTTTTAAAGTTACATATTATAGTCAAATTTAATAAGAATCAGACTCAACATAACAAATTTCAGAATTTTTATGCAAAAAATAGATTTTGTTATGTTTTTTCATGGAAATTACAATTCACAGTGTAAATATGAAGTTATGCATGGAGATTATCGAAATAAAAATGAAAACAGCATTCAATTACATAAATTTTCCATTATATTACACTTCAACAACAAATTTTTTTTTGGCCTGTACTGTAATGACTCAAAATTCAAAAGAACAGAACTCATTGACTTTTTATGCTAGGAGGAAAACAAAGACAGTTTTAGAATCCTTGGAACATTTCTAACAGTTACATTGCCACTTTTTCCATTTTTCCATTTTAATTTTTTTATCATAGTTCAAATCAAAAAATTTTGGTATATTTGATATATTGGTAAAATATTGCATATATATACATGAAAAAAATGAATAAAAAATCTCGGAATATAACTTTGTTGAACATGTTCCAAGGATTCCAAAACTGTCTTTGAATTTGTTCTAGCATAAAAACTCAAAGACTTCTATTCTCTGGAAATAGGAATAAAAATTACCCAAAAAACTAATATTTCACATTTTTCGGAAAAACTAAGGCGTAAATTAAAAAATTTCACGAGTTTAAATACGTTTGTCTTGCAAAAATACATATACTCACCAAATTTCAGACCAATCGGATCAAAAAAACATTTTTTCCGGAGGACCCCCTTAAATTAATCCTAATGTAATCCTAATTTAAATCAATTCTAATATAATCCTAAATTAAATTAATCCTAATATAATTTCATTCTAATGTAACCATTTAATCCTTATATAATCATCTAATTCTGAAATAATTTTCTTCACATATAACAATTCAATCTTAATATAATTTCATCCTAGATTAGATTAGACTAGTATACCGGTTCAACCCGAGTATCGGGTTCTCCGACTTGCCTAAAAATAATAAAAAAAAATAAATCAAAATAAAAATAAATAAAAAAAAATAAAAATAAAGAAAAAAAAATAAAAAAAATAAAAATAAAAAATAAAGAAAAAAAATAAAAAAAAATGACAAAAAAAAAATAAAAATAAAAAAAATTAAAAAAAATGAAAAACAAAAAATAAAAAAAATAAATAAATAGTTTTCTGCAAATATAGACACCAGTGGCTTCAATTTAATACCTCACTTGACCATATAGACTCAGCCAATTTTCTAAACAGACTCGGACAAATTTTGCGTTACTGAATTAAGTATATAGATTATTAGTTAGTTTAAGCCTCCCTACCCACAGCAACAAATGAGATCCAAAAAGAGGAGGGCACCATTTAGTATGGAGTTGGGGGAACGCGGAACCTACGCACAAGGTGCACAGAAACAGTAAGCTAAGAAAGAAGTTCATGAAACAAGACAAAAGTAGAAGAAGAAAGTAGTAGGTGCTGAAAAACAGGACAGCAGTCAACCGAAAAAAGATGGTCCGTAACAAAACAAAAACCTATTCTATTTCAGCAAAAAGGAAGCCTACCTAACTCTCAGCTCAGGACCTCACATAGTCCCCCTGGGAGCGCTAATTCCTATAGATACAATACTTGTGTCCCCCTGAGGGGCCCAGGAGTCACACAAATCAAATTATCATTGTATCAACACTTTGAGCACAACGTGCACCACCGGTGGCCACGGAGGAAATTTTCCTAATGCTGCTGATCTACCAAAAGCTACACATTCAATCTTCATAAGAATTAACTAAGGCTAAAAAAGGTGTGATCCAGTTAATATTAGCTATTTTCAAAACTGCTAACTACATATGACTTCGAATTTGAGTTACATATTGAACTTCAGTTTCAGCAATTGCAGTGGGAGTGTTAATTATTTCAACACTACCTCGCTACAACACAAGCAATCCAAAGAGAGCAAAGAGAAGGAACCATTTGGTATGGAGGTAAGGGAATGAGGAAATCATGCACAAGGTGTGGTCCCACACTCAAACAGCAGGGTAGGAAGGAAGAGTAACAAGACAAAGTAAAGATAGCAAAGAAGTCATGAAAAGAAGGTGTTGAATTTCATTGTATGTTATTACTGAAGGCAGAGTGTTGAATTGTGCCCTATGTTATTACTGAAGGCAGAGTGTTGAATTGTGCCTATGTTATTACTGAAGGCAGGGTGTTGAATTGTGCCCTATGTTATTACTGAAGGCAGAGTGTTGAATTTTGCCCTATGTTATTACTGAAGGCAGGGTGTTGTGTTGTGCCCTATGTTATTACTGAAGGCAAAGTGTTGAAATTTGCCTCATGGTATAACTGGACAGTAAAAAATATCCAACCAAGCAAACCATGAAACAAACAAGATCACTCAACTTTTTGAAGTACAAACATTAGTCACTCTTTTTCTTTTTTTTCTACTCAACAATGGTAGCAGAGAGCAAAATGTTCCAAAACTCCTCAATTACAGGGCAAACAACTGATTCAGGAGGACATATGTAACTTAAAAAATAAAAGAAAGCTAATTTCAAGACTAGAAGTTTAGCAATTATGAACGCTCTATTGCTGCTGGTTATATTTTAATGTTCTACATGATACTGATTTATTGATTAATGAAAAAATCATTTTTGCCCAATGAATTGCTCACTTTTTACTTTACGTATACATAAGCTACATCTTCACTTCAAATTATATGCTACATACACGGAAAACAAGAAAAGTAGAGAATTATTTTAATGACCAAATCGCTATTATCAACACTTTGACGGCGACGTGCGCCACCGGTGGTACACGGAGGTGCTGCTGACCGACCAGTAGTCACAAGCTCAACTTTCATAAATACTTAATCAAAGCTAAATGAAGGCACGATCCAGTTCATGTTTGCTATTTTCAAAATTATTTACTACAATTGACTTTAAATTTGAGTTTGGCATTGAACTTAATGTTTAGTAGTTGCAGTCAAAATGTTAAAAAATATATTTAAAATTTGCTAACTTGCACAGACAACTAATAATGTTTTGCTAACACAAAATTGAAATTAAATGAAGAGATACTCATACACTTCAAACTTCAGAATGAAATTGACTTTATTGTGCTCATACGCATCAAGCATTTTTAATCACAAGCAGGAGTAGGCTATTCATCTCTCTCAATGACATCCAAATGATAACATTGATCAAATTAATTTCAGACCACCAAACTCAAAATTACACCCTGGCTGACATGGTCAGGAAATATGCCAGTATCAGCACGTCAGAACATGTTCTACCCTATGTAACATTAATCATACATTAACATGAACATTAATCCACCTTTAATCCTAATATAATAATTTAATCCTCATCTAATTTCATTCTAATGTAACAATTCAATCCCAATATACCAATTCAATCCTAATATAGCAATTTAATCCTGACATAATAATTTAATCCTAATCTAATTTCATTCTAATGTAAAAATTCAATCCTAATAAAACAATTTAATCCTAATATAATAATTTAATCCTAATCTTATTTCATTCTAATGTAAAAATTCAATCCTAATAAAACAATTTAATCCTAATATAATAATTTAATTCCTAATCTTATTTCATTCTAATGTATCAATTCAATCCTAATATACCAATTTAATCCTAATATAGTTTCACTCAAATGTAACAATTTGATTCCAATAACCAGAGGGTCCTAACCAACCCATCTCTAGTCCTAATATACAGCTGATCTTAAATCCTGAAATCTTTTTTCCTCTCATATTTAATCCTAATATAACTCTTAAATCCTAATAATCAAAAAGTCCTGACCAACTTACCTTGGCATCGTCCCTGGCAAGCACAGCTATGCCAGCAACTGCGGACAAGACCGAGAGGACAGCACACGCAACGCTGCCCCAGAGCGCCTTCCCTGCCATGCCTCCGGGCCCAGACTGGAGGGTAGATCTACACACCAATAATGCCTAGGTAAACTAAGCAAGACCTGGAAAAAATACATAAATGAGCAATGGTTCCCAGAGCATTTAATTTTTCCTTAAATACTAAGCAGAACAGTTAGTAGTCATCTTTAGCAAAATAAATAACATCTTGGAATTATATGTTTTTTTGGTAATATTTAGTAATGCAGTTAGTATAATCCCGTCAAATTTATCGTTAGTATTAAGCAATGGCTTGAAAATTTTACAGTTTTGTTAATATTAAGGAAAGCGGTTAGTAAATTCTTACAGAATTTATGTTTGGCAAAATGATTAAAAAAAGTGAATGTTCACCTCTTGGTACTAAGGGATCAACACATTTAATATTAAGAGTTTAATAACAAGTCTGGCCTCTTTTCAAATGACGTGGAATATTTTCAAGGATTGCATACATAAAGTTATATAAGATGGAGTGTTAGTGCGAAATGTTTAATTTCATTGGATCATTTTTAATAAATAATGTGCAACACAGAGTACGACCAGGTTGGGCCGGGAAAGGCAAAATTTGGATCATGAGATGTTAAAGTTTTTGCCAGAACTTTTTAGAAATAAAAGAATGATAGAAATTGTTAATGAAATAATCAGAAATTTTGTTATCAGTTAATAACACAAAGAAGTTAACGTACTATTTCTCGTACTTGGTGCTTGTTACTTTTTTTCTTCATTATTACGTTGTCACCTCAACAGTCAGCTCATAGATGGCACCACCCGGTACGGCCGCCGCCATCATGGAGCATGTGTAAACATAATTGTTGACGTGAGCTTAATGGGTTGCTTTCAACCTTTATTTATCATTTTTACTAGATGAACTATGGCTTCCCCTCACGACCTAACCTCTTTATGTTTGTATTAGAGGGTTAGCTTCCATTATTAACTAAATTCCGCTTGGTGCGACCGCTTCCTTGACACGATTCCCGCTTCCTTGACATTGTGAACAGATATAGTACAGATTTCAAGATGAAATTTGGTGCCAATAAAAGTAAGGTCATGGTTATAAATAGTGATGAGACTGATAGCGACAGACTGTGGAATATTGGAGAAATCAGAATAGGTAGAACAAAAGAATACAAATATCTAGGTTGTATGATAAGTGAAGATGGATGTACTAGAACTAAAGGTGAGAAAGTGGCAAAAGCAATGCAGTGGAGTGGACGGTTAAGTAGTGTGGCCAGATGCAGAGCAAACAAGTATGAATGTGTGAGAGGAATGTGGAAGTATGTTGTTGAACCCAGTGTCATGTATGGTATGAGTGCTCTTGCTTGGAATGGAAGTGATCTTGAAAAGCTGGATGTGATACAAAATAAGGTAGGACGTGTAACATTGGGTGCTCCAAAATGGACAGCTACAGAAGCCATTATAGGTGACCTAGGGTGGAGCCTATTTTCAGAAAGAATGATAAAAGCTGTGCTGAATTATAAGGTGAGAATTGGAAGAATGCAGAATAGCAGGTGGGTAAAGCAAATTTTTGAATGGAATGGAGCTATTGGGAAAAAGTATGTTGGGGGCATGCAAGGAAACTTAGTATGCAAAAAATTATTCATGTTAGAATTGGGATACCTGTGGATTACTGGAGTTTAATAACTGTTGGAGGTGTAGGGCCTGAGTGGACTGCAAGAGGTGGAAGAAAGAGATTGAGAGGCAAACAAGAGTATGGATTGAATAAGTGGAAGCTTAGCATGATGCGGAAGCCTACACTTAACTGGTATATGAAAAAGGAAGCACCTAAGTTTGAGCTGTTCTATGATGGTAGTTTTGGAAGTCAACTCTTGTTTGCTGTGAGATGTAAATCATTGAGTGTGAACAGACGTACATGGAGGTGGAATGAGAATAATAACAGATTATGTTGGCAGTGTAATAGTGGAGTGGAGGAAACAATTGAGCATTTTGTGCTGGAATGTAGTAAGTATGAGCAAGAGAGAGAGAGTTTTATGAATGTGGTGTTTGAGCAGTATGGAGAGAATGAGTGGAATGCCAGATGTGCTGAAGATGATTGCGGTATGAGCTGTCTTGCTGGATTGGATCAGGAGTGTAATACGAGTATCATTGAGGCTATGAAAGTATTTCTTGTGCGTGCCTGGAGTAAGAGACAGTGACTGGAATGAGCCAGTCAGGTAGAGTGGGCTGTAATGACCCAATGTGCCTGGAGATGGTGTTTTGACATACTGGTTGTCCCGGTGATGCCATCCAATGGTGGCTTGTGACAAGGATTGGTAGATCCTGAGTAGTTTAGTGGACAAGTCTGGTACCAGGCGCTGAACTCTTTGTGTGAAAATTGTGGAGGGAATTGTAGGCCGTTACAAAGGCCCCGACACTGTCGGCCCTCAAGTTCAAGTTCAAGTTCAAGTTCAACGCAAAAGCACAAGTTCAAAGTTGAAAAAAATAAAAAAAAATGCATCAAAGAGCAGAATGTCATTCTTGTAAAACATTTTTAAATGGGTTCCTTTAGTGATTCTTGGAAATAAAATTCCCATTTCCTTTGATTGCATCATGCTTCATATTGACCTTGTTCTTTCCTTCAGAAATACTGTATAAGTTTACCATGGATAATTTTTATATATTTTAATGAAGTCTTATATGACCATGATAATACTCTTGCTAATTGGTATACACTAAATTATATGCCATATTATTATTATTATTATTATTATTATATAAAAAAGTTTTAGCCCCGCTTAACCACAACAAAGGTGTTCTAAGAGAGGAAGGAGGATGGCACCATTTAGTATGGAGTTGAGGGAATACGGAATCTATGCCATAAAGTGCACAGAAACAAGAAGCCAAGAAAGAAGTTCATGAAACAAGAAAAAGTTGAAGAAGAAAGTAGTAGGCGCTGAAAAACAGGACAGCAGTAAATGGAAAAAAGATGATCCATAACAGAACAAAAACCTATTCTATTTCAACAAAAATAAAGCCTACTTAACCTTTAGCTTGGGCCCTCACATATCCCCCTGGGAGCACTAATTCCCATAGATACAATAGTTGTATCCCCCTGAGGGGTTTATATGCCATACAAATTTTCATAATGGCAATAGCTGCTACAAAAATGTCCTCTAGTTAGCATGATATAGTTTACCATTCTAATTAACTGAAAGACACTGTGAGCATTGTGTACCCTTTCTAATATGATATTCTACAGTGAAATTTTTTGGACATAGTAATATGACTGATGATAAAAAACAATAAATTTCAAAACAATTCGGAACAAGTCTCGCTGAGCGGCTTCGCCGCTCAGCGAGAATGAAAATATCGATTATAACTGGAATTTGATGCTGATTCCGAATCTGCAATTTGTTTAGACCGCTCTTGATTTTTTTGATTTTTTGTGATTTTTTTTAATTTTAAATTTTTATACATTTTCAATGTTTATTTGGCCTGCACCACCTCATGATCCAAACTCTGCCATTCTCGACCCAACCTGGTCGGACTTGGCATACTTTGGCTTGCACCACCACATGATCCGAACTCTGTCATTCTCGACCCAACCTGGTCGGACTTCGCATACTTTGGCCTGCACCACCTCATGATCCGAACTCTGCCATTCTCGATACAACATGGTCAAACCGTGCCTTGAAGACCTGAGTACCGGATAGGGCCGGGTTCCACCCAACCTGTACGGACATGGCATTCTTTGGGCACCATCTCAGTTGTTGCTAGCCGCCTTTCAAAAAAAAAATAAAAATAAATCGAAAAAATCGAGATCGGTCAAAACAAATTGCATATTCGGAATCAGCATCAAATTCCAGTTATAATCGATACTTTCATTCTCGCTGAGCGCTTTGCCGCTCAGCGAGACTTAAGCCAACAATTTTACCAAAGGGAAAGAAAGAGAACTTCAACAATTTGTTCATTCTGGACATAATAATGCTCTTTCAATTTGTTAGGTTAAAGTCTTCACACCATCAGCCTTTGGTGTTGAATGAAACTATACATAAAGGCTCAGGCTAAATTAAAATCCTTTCTTTGCAAACTCCCGAAATTCAATTAGAACAATATTACGGAAATTATGCAAAAACTGCGCAAGGCAAACTGAATTCATCACATTTCAATGAAAGTCTAGCGCATGCACAGACCAGATTTAACGCGAATTGGAGGCAAGCCATAGTAGAATACCAAAGAACAGTTTTCTTTGTAGCACATAGCCCTGGTATGCGAAGTCGGAGCTCAAACAACAGACCGCAGTTCGGCAACAAGCGGATAGACTACTTTAAAAAGAAGGAGTACATAATCACAGAACTTGACACAATAACTTGAAAAACTACTGAATTACTTAATCAATTGACTGAAAAATAGAGTTTCATCAATCAAATTGATACTTTTCATAGTATACTTTGATTCTTTTCATACCTCTACTTTGAGCAACATGCTGAATATCATGCTCTTTATTTATATTATTTTATTCTAACAATTGTACATAACGTTCTTAGATAAATGGCAACAGTAGACATGGTATTCAAGGGCATTATTCCAGCGAGTAAAATTGAAGTGAATAGACTCATAATTAATAACGTTATATTACTAGGTTTCGGACTCCTTTGGTCTGACATAGAAGACCTTAAGACAGCAAAGAGAAGGAACCATTCAGTATGGGCCTAATAAGGGGGAATCCACGCATAAGGTGTGTTCCCAATACCCCTCACATGGGAAATATAAGATTGAAGGAAGTTTCATACGCAAGATTAGATTAGAGAAGTTAGCTCAGGTTTCCTTATCCTCTAGAGAGGTATGCCAGTGAAAGGAAAGGGAAAGACACTATTCAATATGGAGATTATTGAACGAGACTCTATTCCCAAGGCTGGTTGCTATATAGAATTTTCTTCTGAAATATTTATTTGTCACAAAACAAAAAAATCATCAAAACAGAAATGAAAAATAATAACAATTATTCAATATTCATTTCATTAAGCAAACCTAACCTTAACATCAAAAGGAAACATTTCAGGAACACAAGCTGTATTATTTACCCTAAATTAGAGGTGGTGACGTACCCCAAAAATGCCTCATATAGATATCACGTAGAGCGGCCCATAGACGATCAATTTCATTGTCAATATAATAGACAACAATGAACATTGACAATTTAATTGATCGTCTGTGGGCTTGGTTGACGACCGTCAAATAATTGACTTAGTGGGCAACAAAAAATCTCATCAATATGTTGAGTCAATGATATTGACAATTAAATTGATCGTCTATGGGCCCCTTAAGGCTATATGAAACTTTTTTAAACAAAACAAACAAACAAACATCGGCATCTTTGGGATGCTTTATTTCCAATCAAGCCTGATACATATGATCTTAAGCATTGGTTTTTCAAATGCCTTATAACTAACACTATATATAGGACACCATGACGGTTCCCCCGTAAAGCCGGTACCCATTTCCGACATCTGGGTCGAGTGGGGTGTTGTGCTTAAGCTTTCCCTTATACCCAACTGGGAAAAATGCCGCGCCAGCGCCGGGATACAAACCCTCGTCTCCAACATCCAAGGCCGATCCCTTAGCCACTGTGCCACGGCGAGCACACCACTGTGTCACAGCGAGCGTACATGGTCTTCCCTTTTTCAAGCGTACATGGTCTTCCCTGACCAGAAATACCTCACGTACATGTCGTATCTCACAGCCATGAGGCACACAACATGATTATCACGTAGTGAGACTTGGGACTCCCATGTGATAGTGAGCGTGATAGGAAATTTACATAACTTTTGCATAGTCATCGTAGGGGCGACAGAAGCTTCTTCTACACGCAGTAACATTCCCTTGCTTAATTTATGTTGTTTATTCTAATAATAGTATATGCTGTTGTCATGGCACATAATATTGTCATGGTACATAATGTTGTCATGGTACATAATGTTGTCATGGTACATAATGTTGCCGTGGTACCTAATGTTGTCATGGTACATAATGTTGTCATGGTACATAATGTTGCCGTGGTACCTAATGTTGTCATGGTACATAATGTTGTCATGGTACATAATGTTGTCATGGTACATAATGTTTTCATGGTACATAATGTTGTCATGGTACATAATTTTGTCATGGTACATAATGTTGCCGTGGTACCTAATGTTGTCATGGTACATAATGTTGTCATGGTACATAATGTTGTCATGGTACATAATGTTGTCATGGTACATAATGTTTTCATGGTACATAATGTTGTCATGGTACATAATTTTGTCATGGTACATAATGTTGCCGTGATACATAATGTTTTCATGGTGCATAATTTTGCCATGGTAAATAATGTTGCTATTGTACATAATGCCGCCATGGTACAAAATGATATCATGGTACAAAATGTTGCCAGCAATATGATGGCGCTTGACATGGCAACACTAGACATGGCAACAACGCATGATGTATGGAACAGAAGAATAAACCTGCTGTACATGAGTACTCTTTAAGGTTATTAAAATTGAATAAATTTTTAAACATTGAAACTGAAAAATATTTTAACATCTAAATTTGAGAAACCTTTAATAATTTAAATTGAAGAAATATTTAATCATCTAAATTTGAGAAACCTTTAATAATTGAAATTGAAGAAATGTTTAATCATCTAAATTGAAGAAATGCTCCCATAGTTCAACTATATATCTTTTACGCACACATTCAAACTACAAAATCAGTTAACCTACTCAAAAACAGGAAATATATATCCCTTCAACGTCCACATTTTTCACTCATGTTACCGTTATCACAACCACCAACATTAAGCTGGCACCGGCATCAGATATTTATCGATGAGGAAGGAACTGCCACTCGACAGTGCAGTCCAAAAAACGCTTCGGGGAACTAATTTCACCAGAAATACAATATATTGAGGCTATTTTAATAACCTTAATATGTACTCGTCGTAGCCGTGTGACCATCGAACTTGCCTCCGTCCAGGCAGACCCTGGTTCGAGTCCCGGCGCTGGTGGCGATTTTCTCTGTTGGGTATAGGAGAAAAATTCCAAGCACAATACCCCACTCTACCCAGGTGTCTGAAATGGGTACCGGTCTTGACCGGGGGAAAGCGTCATGGCGTTCTAGCGTTAGTTATGAGGCATTTGAAAATCCAATGTACAAGGTGATATGTATCAGGCTTGAAATTGGAAATAAAGCATCCGTAGATGCCTTCTTTCATTATTATTTTCGAAGGAGGATCGCACAGTCCGCTAGGGCGTTAAAAGGGATAATGATTGTGTAATATCAATGAACTCGGCAGAGCGTCAAGTGTGTTTTCATCTTTCCATTTGTCAAATCAAAAACTTGTCAAAGTCCTCAATTCACGAAACTCAACTTGAAAAAATTGCAAATTCGCGAGTGTCGTAAATTTGTCATACTAGAAAACCTGTCAGAATCTCGAATTTTCGGGAATAGTAGAGGCACGAAATATGAACTTTTTTATTTTTTTTTTAAATCGGGAACTGGTCAAATCGTAAGTTTTACAAAATCGTAAATTTATCGAATTCGCAAACATGACAAAATCATCAACTTTAGGAACTCGTAAAATTGTCTTCAGAAAATCTGTGCATGCATTCCCCAAAAAACCTAATGCAGAAAAATTATTACATTAAAGTCTTATACCTATCAGATATCCGAGGGTCAGCGCTTTTAAATGTTGAGCAAAAACTAATGGACGTTTTTTGAACAGCCTTTCAACTACTTGAGTTTTTCATTTTCTTATTGGAGGACGACCTTCAGTAATTCCTCGTCTTTAGTAACAAAAACAGGGAATTAACTCCAAGTCCCAGAGCAAAACAGGTAACTCCAAGTCCCAGAGCAAAACAGGTAACTCCAAGTCCCAGAGCAAAACAGGTAACTCCAAGTCCCAGAGCAAAACAGGTAACTCCAAGTCCCAGAGCAAAACAGGTAACTCCAAGTCCCAGAGCAAAACAGGTAACTCCAAGCCCCAGAGCAAAACAGGTAACTCCAAGTCCCAGAACAAAACGGGTAACTCCAAGTCCCAGAACAAAACAGGTAACTCCAAGTCCCAGAACAAAACAGGGAACTCCAAGTCCCAGAACAAAACAGGTAACTCCAAGCCCCAGAACAAAACAGGGAACTCCAAGTCCCAGAACAAAACGGGTAACTCCAAGTCCCAGAACGAAACAGGTAACTCCAAGTCCCAGAACAAAACAGGTAACTCCAAGCCCCAGAGCAAAACAGGTAACTCCAAGTCCCAGAACGAAACAGGTAACTCCAAGCCCCAGAACAAAACAGGTAACTCCAAGTCCCAGAACGAAACAGGTAACTCCAAGCCCCAGAACAAAACAGGTAACTCCAAGTCCCAGAACGAAACAGGTAACTCCAAGCCCCAGAATAAAAACCCGGGTATTATGCTTTTCGTAACTTAAGTATCCCTGATTTTGACTTCTTTGGGAGATGTAGCGCTCTAATGCAACTGAACATACGCAGCAAACAACAAATTTCTATAAGAACACAGAATGCACATCTTAAAATTTCCCCACAGCAGTCAAAAGCGAGAATTGACCTACTTCCTGGCGTACAATCTAAATTAGTTGATTTTTTATTTTTTTAATTTTTTTTTATTTTTAATTTTTTTTTTTTAGTTGTATTATTTTTTTTTAGCGCACTCGCGGTGTCGAAAATGCCTGTTCTGACTTTGTGTGCCTCATGTTAGTGCATGAGACGCAAATGGCGTGATTTAGTAGGTAATCACATAATGGGATTAATTACTCTCTCATTAAGTAGGTAAATATATAAGAGCATTAATTACTCTCTCATTAGGCAGGTAAATATATAAGAACATTAATTACTCTCTCATTAAGTAGGTAAATATATAAGAGCATTAATTACTCTCTCATTAGGCAGGTAAATATATAAGAACATTAATTACTCTCTCATTAAGTAGGTAAATATATAAGAGCATTAATTACTCTCTCATTAAGCAGGTAAATATATAAGAGCATTAATTACTCTCTCATTAAGCAGGTAAATATATAAGAGCATTAATTACTCTCTCATTAAGCAGGTAAATATATAAGAGGATTAATTACTCTCTCATTAAGTAGGTAAATACCTAAGAGCATTAATTACTTCCTCATTAAGCAGGTAAATATATAAGAACATTAATTACTCTCTCATTAAGTAGGTAAATATATAAGAGCATTAATTACTCTCTCATTAGGCAGGTAAATATATAAGAACATTAATTACTCTCTCATTAGGCAGGTAAATATATAAGAACATTAATTACTCTCTCATTAAGTAGGTAAATATATAAGAGCATTAATTACTCTCTCATTAAGCAGGTAAATATATAAGAGGATAAATTACTCTCTCATTAAGTAGGTAAATACCTAATAGCATTAATTACTCTCTCATTAAGTAGGTAAATACCTAAGAGCATTAATTACTCTCTCATTAAGTAGGTAAATACCTAAGAGCATTAATTACTTCCTCATTAAGCAGGTAAATATATAAGAGGATTAATTACTCCCTCATTACCTGAGCAACAGGGAGTGTGTGATGAGCGTATCTGTGATACAGGCTTCAATACCTCCCCAAATTTCTCGACAGTAATCCTTCACTACACCAAAATAAAATGTAAATCCCGAATGTTATAATGAATATATTAATCCTTCTCTACACTAAAGTAATATATAAATCCAGGGTTTCATTATAAACATATTAATACTTCACTATACCAAAATAAAATATAAATCCCGAGTGTTATAATGAATATATTAATCCTTCCCTACACTGAACTAATATATAAATCCCGGGTGTTATTACAAATATATTAATCAATCACAACCTCCCCCATTTCCCTTGAATTAATCCTTCACTAGCTTCCAAATTTCCCATAAATATAACCCTACACATGTCTTCACTAAACTAAATAACCCATTATAATTGCACTGGTATAACACAAAACTAAATAACCCATTATAATTGCACTGGTATAGCACTAAACTAAATAACCCATTATAATTGCACTGGTATAACACAAAACTAAATAACCCATTATAATTGCACTGGTATAACACAAAACTAAATAACCCATTATAATTGCACTGGTATAACACAAAACTAAATAACCCATTATAATTGCACTGGTATAACACAAAACTAAATAACCCATTATAATTGCACTGGTATAACACTAAACTAAATAACCCATTATAATTGCACTGGTATAACACTAAACTAAATAACCCATTATAATTGCACTGGTATAACACAAAACTAAATAACCCATTATAATTGCACTGGTATAACACTAAACTAAATAACCCATTATAATTGCACTGGTATAACACTAAACTAAATAACCCATTATAATTGCACTGGTATAACACAAAACTAAATAACCCATTATAATTGCACTGGTATAACACAAAACTAAATAACCCATTATAATTGCACTGGTATAACACTAAATTAAATAACCCATTATAATTGCACTGGAATAACACAAAACTACATAACCCATTATAATTGCACTGGTATAACACTAAACTAAATAATCCATTATAATTGCACTGGTATAACACTAAACTAAATAACCCATTATAAATACACTGGTATAACACTAAACTAAATAACCCATTATAATTGCACTGGTATAACACAAAACTTAATAACCCATTATAATTGCACTGGTATAACACTAAACTAAATAACCCATTATAGATACACTGGTATAACACTAAACTAAATAACCCATTATAATTGCACTGGTATAACACTAAACTAAATAACCCATTATAATTGCACTGGTATAACACTAAACTAAATAACCCATTATAGATACACTGGTATAACACTAAACTAAATAACCCATTATAATTACACTGGTATAACACTAAACTAAATAACCCATTATAATTACACTGGTATAGCACTAAACTAAATAACCCATTATAGATACACTGGTATAACACTAAACTAAATAACCCATTATAATTACACTGGGATAACACTAAACTAAATAACCCATTATAATTGGACTGGTAAATTTAGATATGCACCAACAACACGCACCACCACCATGGTTGGTTATCACACATACCTGACCAGGTGGTAGTTCCCATGTGACGTCTAGGTAACACCTGCTGGTTACCACGCACCTACCTATATAGGGGCCTACCTGCGCCCCCGTGGAGTACTCTACTTGTAGGTGAGTGAACTGGTGAGATCTGTAGGTGCCCCTTTATTTATACGTATTCTAGTAACTACTTTGAAGTTATTTGTTGTAGGTGAACTGGTGAGATCTGTAGGTGCCCCTTTATTTATACGTATTCTAGTAACTACTTTGAAGTTATTTGTTGTAGGAGAACTGGTGAGATCTGTAGGTGCCCCTTTATTTATACGTATTCTAGTAACTACTTTGAAGTTATTTGTTGTAGGTGAACTGGTGAGATCTGTAGGTGCCCCTTTATTTATACGTATTCTAGTAACTACTTTGAAGTTATTTGTTGTAGTGAACTGGTGAGATCTGTAGGTGTCCCCTTATTTATACGTATTCTAGTAACTACTTTGAAGTTATTTGTTGTATGTGAACTGGTGAGATCTGTAGGTGTCCCCTTATTTATACGTATGCTAGTAACTACTTTGAAGTTATTTGTTGTATGTGAACTGGTGAGATCTATAGGTGTCCCCTTATTTATACGTATTCTAGTAACTACTTTGAAGTTATTTGTTGTATGTGAACTGGTGAGATCTATAGGTGTCCCCTTATTTATACGTATGCTAGTAACTACTTTGAAGTTATTTGTTGTATGTGAACTGGTGAGATCTATAGGTGTCCCCTTATTTATACGTATTCTAGTAACTACTTTGAAGTTATTTGTTGTATGTGAACTGGTGAGATCTATAGGTGTCCCCTTATTTATACGTATTCTAGTAACTACTTTGAAGTTATTTGTTGTAGGTGAACTGGTGAGATCTGTAGGTGTCCCCTTATTTATACGTATTCTAGTAACTACTTTGAAGTTATTTGTTGTATGTGAACTGGTGAGATTTATAGGTGTCCCCTTATTTATACGTATTCTAGTAACTACTTTGAAGTTATTTGTTGTAGGTGAACTGGTGAGATCTATAGGTGTCCCCTTATTTATACGTATTCTAGTAACTACTTTGAAGTTATTTGTTGTATGTGAACTGGTGAGATCTGTAGGTGCCGCCTCATTTATTGTAGTGCTAGTAACTACTTTTTGTAATTATGGTAACTGCTTTCATTATTGTGCTAGTACCTACTTTTATTATTGTGCTAGTACCTACCTTTATTATTGTGCTAGTACCTACCTTTATTATTGTGCTAGTACCTACTTTTATTATTGCGCTAGTACCTACTTTTATTATTGTGCTAGTACCTACCTTTATTATTGTGCTAGTACCTACCTTTATTATTGTGCTAGTACCTACTTTTATTATTGCGCTAGTACCTACTTTTATTATTGTGCTAGTACCTACTTTTATTATTGTGCTAGTACCTACCTTTATTATTGTGCTAGTACCTACTTTTATTATTGTGCTAGTACCTACTTTTATTATTGTGCTAGTACCTACTTTTATTATTGTGCTAGTACCTACTTTTATTATTGTGCTAGTACCTACTTTTATTATTGTGCTAGTACCTACCTTTATTATTGCGCTAGTACCTACTTTTATTATTGTGCTAGTACCTACTTTTATTATTGTGCTAGTACCTACTTTTATTATTGTGCTAGTACCTACCTTTATTATTGCGCTAGTACCTACTTTTATTATTGTGCTAGTACCTACTTTTATTATTGTGCTAGTACCTACTTTTATTATTGTGCTAGTACCTACTTTTATTATTGTGCTAGTACCTACTTTTATTATTGTGCTAGTACCTACTTTTATTATTGTGCTAGTACCTACTTTTATTATTGTGCTAGTACCTACTTTTATTATTGTGCTAGTACCTACTTTTATTATTGTGCTAGTACCTACTTTTATTATTGTGCTAGTACCTACTTTTATTATTGTGCTAGTACCTACTTTTATTATTGTGCTAGTACCTACTTTTATTATTGTGCTAGTACCTACTTTTATTATTGTGCTAGTACCTACTTTTATTATTGTGCTAGTACCTACTTTTATTATTGTGCTAGTACCTACTTTTATTATTGTGCTAGTACCTACCTTTATTATTGCGCTAGTACCTACTTTTATTATTGTGCTAGTACCTACTTTTATTATTGTGCTAGTACCTACTTTTATTATTGTGCTAGTACCTACCTTTATTATTGCGCTAGTACCTACTTTTATTATTGTGCTAGTACCTACTTTTATTATTGTGCTAGTACCTACTTTTATTATTGTGCTAGTACCTACTTTTATTATTGTGCTAGTACCTACTTTTATTATTGTGCTAGTACCTACTTTTATTATTGTGCTAGTACCTACTTTTATTATTGTGCTAGTACCTACTTTTATTATTGTGCTAGTACCTACTTTTATTATTGTGCTAGTACCTACCTTTATTATTGTGCTAGTACCTACTTTTATTATTGTGCTAGTACCTACTTTTATTATTGTGCTAGTACCTACTTTTATTATTGTGCTAGTACCTACTTTTATTATTGTGCTAGTACCTACTTTTATTATTGTGCTAGTACCTACCTTTATTATTGTGCTAGTACCTACTTTTATTATTGTGCTAGTACCTACTTTTATTATTGTGCTAGTACCTACTTTTATTATTGTGCTAGTACCTACTTTTATTATTGTGCTAGTCCCTACCTTTATTATTGCGCTAGTACCTACTTTTATTATTGTGCTAGTACCTACCTTTATTATTGCGCTAGTACCTACTTTTATTATTGTGCTAGTACCTACCTTTATTATTGTGCTAGTACCTACTTTTATTATTGTGCTAGTACCTACCTTTATTATTGTGCTAGTACCTACTTTTATTATTGTGCTAGTACCTACCTTTATTATTGCGCTAGTACCTACTTTTATTATTGTGCTAGTACCTACTTTTATTATTGCGCTAGTACCTACTTTTATTATTGTGCTAGTACCTACCTTTATTATTGCGCTAGTACCTACTTTTATTATTGTGCTAGTACCTACTTTTATTATTGTGCTAGTACCTACCTTTATTATTGTGCTAGTACCTACTTTTATTATTGTGCTAGTACCTACTTTTATTATTGTGCTAGTACCTACTTTTATTATTGTGCTAGTACCTACCTTTATTATTGTGCTAGTACCTACTTTTATTATTGTGCTAGTACCTACTTTTATTATTGTGCTAGTACCTACTTTTATTATTGTGCTAGTACCTACTTTTATTATTGTGCTAGTACCTACCTTTATTATTGTGCTAGTACCTACTTTTATTATTGTGCTAGTACCTACTTTTATTATTGTGCTAGTACCTACTTTTATTATTGTGCTAGTACCTACCTTTACTATTGTGCTAGTACCTACCTTTATTATTGTGCTAGTACCTACCTTTATTATTGTGCTAGTACCTACCTTTATTATTGTGCTAGTACCTACTTTTATTATTGTGCTAGTACCTACTTTTATTATTGTGCTAGTACCTACTTTTATTATTGTGCTAGTACCTACCTTTATTATTGTGCTAGTACCTACTTTTATTATTGTGCTAGTACCTACTTTTATTATTGTGCTAGTACCTACCTTTATTATTGTGCTAGTACCTACATTTATTATTGTGCTAGTACCTACTTTTATTATTGTGCTAGTACCTACCTTTATTATTGTGCTAGTACCTACCTTTATTATTGTGCTAGTACCTACCTTTATTATTGTGCTAGTACCTACTTTTATTATTGCGCTAGTACCTACTTTTATTATTGTGCTAGTACCTACTTTTATTATTGTGCTAGTACCTACCTTTACTATTGTGCTAGTACCTACCTTTATTATTGTGCTAGTACCTACCTTTATTATTGTGCTAGTACCTACCTTTATTATTGTGCTAGTACCTACCTTTATTATTGTGCTAGTACCTACCTTTATTATTGTGCTAGTACCTACCTATATTATTGTGCTAGTACCTACCTTTATTATTGTGCTAGTACCTACCTTTATTATTGTGCTAGTACCTACCTTTATTATTGTGCTAGTACCTTCCTTTATTATTGTGCTAGTACCTACCTATATTATTGTGCTACTACCTACTTTTATTATTGTGCTAGTACCTACCTTTATTATTGTGCTAGTACCTACTTTTATTATTGTGCTAGTACTTACTTTATAACCACGGTAACTACTTTTCAGATTTTTGCGTTACAGGCGAACGATTCATGAAAAGATTAGTGCCCGTCGCATTAGGAATGATCCAATACATATACTAGATTTATAACTGCCTGTAATTTCCTTTAAAATCTAATTATCCAGTGCAGATAATTCATTTCTAAACATGGTTAAATTCCTAATCATTAAGTGCAAGGAACTTATTAGAAATTGTTATTAACATGATTTTACATTTATAGGCCAAAAATTAATTATGATAATTCTAAACTAAAACCATTAATCAAAACTTTTTTTGGAGTAAGAAGAAATTCTTAATAGAAACAATGATTTAAATAGATATTATTATTGTTTTATTGAAATACCCCGCACGTTTGGGATATTTATTTATGAATAAAAAGTTTTAAAGTTATAGCAGCAAAGTTATTTAAAATTACTAAGTTGTAAAAAATTAAAATGAATGAATTAAACATTGAATATTATTATAATAGTAATAAAAATAATAAACGATAATATTTTCGAATATTTATTATTCGTAAGATTTGACTCAATCTAATAACATCAAAAATAATAAATATTTTCTGTTAAATAATAACTAAACATTAGTTTACAAGTGATTTAATTATGGTACAAAAATTGCACCAAAAATTATAAAAATAACAGTCAATTGGAAAAAAAAGTTGATTATTGTGTCGACAATAACCTGCACTCACCCGCTATTGTTACTCTACCCACCCGTACAATGTCCGCAGGTGTGCGGGTACAATGAGGCTACAAGTCGCGGTTTTGCTGGCGTGTGTGGCTGCGGTTGCGGTTGCGGTTCCTGCCCGCGAACCCTCCCGGGACAACCACGGGTGAGTGGTGGTGGTGGTGGTGGTGGTGGTGGTGGTGTTACACCAAGGTAGAGAAAACAAGGTAGGGTCAAACCGTTCTTTTTTTCGTTGACGGTGTGGTTTTGCTGACGTCACGGCAACGAACCAATAGCAGCGCTCATATTGCATCTGGTAGCACTGCTCCCCCCAAATCTGGCTCCACTATTGGCCTAACGACATGGCGTTTTGGTGACGTCATAAAGTTTGTTTGAAATAAAGCCTTTCTATTGGCTAGCCGAACAAGAGGAGGTGTATTTTCCCCCATAGAAATGACCCTACCTTGTTTCCTCTGCCGTGTTGTACACCGGTCGTGGGGTTTATAATTATCAGTGTAATTAAATTATGTAATTCAGTTATTGCCCACATTTGGAGGATTAATTTAAGGGAAATTGGGGAGGTAGTGAAGTATTAATTTGAGGGAAATTGGGGAGGTAGTGAAGGATTAATTTGAGGGAAATTGGGGAGGTAGTGAAGGATTAATTTGAGGTAAATTGGGTAGGTAGTGAAGGATTAATTTGAGCGAAATTGGGGAGGTAGTGAAGGATTAATTTAAGGGAAATTGGGGAGGTAGTGAAGGATTAATTTGAGCGAAATTGGGGAGGTAGTGAAGGATTAATTTAAGGGAAATTGGGGAGGTAGTGGAGGATTAATTTGAGGGAAATTGCGGGGTAGTAAAGTATTAATTTGAGGGAAATTGGGGAGGTAGTGAAGGATTAATTTGAGGGAAATTGGGGAAGTAGTGAAGGATTAATTTGAGGGAAATTGGGGAAGTAGTGAAGGATTAATTTGAGGGAAATTGGGGAGGTAGTGAAGGATTAATTTGAGGGAAATTGGGGAGGTAGTGAAGGATTAATGGCCCCTCGTTTACTCCTCATTACCTCAATTACCCTCTCCCAACCCCTCGTCTGACCAACATCATAGGGGTAATGCAACCTCTGCAGCTAACGAGGTAATGAACTGTAGCCTAATTGAGTGCCCTATTTAAATACTTTAGTTCAATACCCTCATGACCCATTTCAATACCCTATTTAAATACTTTAGTTTAATACCCTCATGACCCATTTCAATACCCTATTTGAATACTTTAGTTTAATATCCTCATGACCCATTTCAATACCCTATTTAAATACTTTAGTTCAACACCCTCATGACCCACTTCAACCCCCCACTTCAACACCCCCATGACCCACAGGGCGCAGGTGCTGCGGGCGACAGTCACCAACAAGAATGACCTCCATTACCTAGCATGGATGCAGGCTCACACTCAGCTCGACTTCTGGACCGAGCCCAGAGCTCTTGGTGAGTAATGTTGCAGATGCGCAACAATCCTTGTCAACATACGAAAATGTTTCACAAGTGCAACATTATTTCAATGGTTCAACATTTCCCAACATTATAATATTGGCGATTAAAGTTGGATGAGTGATGTTTAAATGAGGGAACATTGCGTGTGAACGTACGGAAATGTTTCACAAATCCGGCTAGTTGCCAAAATTGTTTCAATGGTACAAGATTTCACAAATACTATAATGTTAGAGTTTCAAGTAACATTTTCCGCGCAATGTTGCGTCTGACGTATTTCCAACATTATTCCAATGGTACATTCCACTAACGTTATTGCAACATCGTCCCAACATTCCCCCAACATAATTACAACATTTGTTTCCCCAACATTCCCCAACATAATTACAACATTATTACAACATTTGTTTCCCCAACATCGTCCCAACATTACCCCAACATTCTTACAACATTTGTTTCCCCAACATTCTTCCAACATTCCCCCAACATTTTTACAACATCCCCCCAACATTATTACAACATTTGTTTCCCCAACATCCTCCCAACATTCCCCCAACATTCTTACAACATTTGTTTCCCCAACATCCTCCCAACATTACCCCAACATTAACATACTCACCACACCCCAGGTCCCGTTGACATCATGGCGCGCCGCTGGGATCTGCCGATGCTGAAGAGCACCCTCGTCAGGAGGGGCGTGCCCTTCGAGGTGGTGGTGGCCGACGTGGCGCAGCACCTCGAGACGACCCACCAGGACCACCTCGCCGCCCGCGCCGCCGTCAGCAGCCGCGAAGGGCGCGACCTCAAGATCAGCTGGGACGCTTACTATGACTATGATGAGGTAATGAATCATAGCGGGTTTTATGATGAGGTAATGAATTATAGCGGGCTATATGATGAGGTAATGAATTATAAGATGAGGTAATTAATTATAAGATGAGGTCATGAATTATATGATGAGGTAATGAATTATAAGATGAGGTAATTAATTATAAGATGAGGTCATGAAATATATGATGAGGTAATTAATTATAAAATTCATTATAAAATGAGGTAATGAATTATGAGATGAGGTCATGAGTTATGTGATGTCATGAGTCATGTGATGAGGTCATGAATTATAATGGGCCCAGCATTGTGTGACACAATATTGGCCATCACGACACAATATTGGCAATCATTTACGATACTTTGTGGTCAAATAATAATATTTGCTACCTAATCACAAATACCCATCACATACACCAATTAAGGCCATATCCCATACCTATTTTAATCAGCTACACCCATCTCTTCCCCTCGTCCCTTATACATCTTTACCCCCGAAACACCCCAACAATACCCCATTCAACACCCCAACAATACCCTATTCACCACCCCAACAACACCCCACACCCCATTTCAACCCCCCTTTTCAACACCTCAAACCCTATTTCACCCCCCCCCCCCATTTCAATACCCCCATGACCCCATTTCAACACCCCCATAACCCCATGTCAACACCCCCCATGACCCCATTTCAACACCCCCATGACCTGATGTCAACACCCCCATGACGCCATTTCAACACCTCCATGACCCTTTTTCAACACCCACATGACCCCATTTCAACACCCCCATGATCCCATTTAAGCCCCATGACCCCATTTCAACACGCCCATGACCGCATTTCAACACCCGCATGACCCCATTTAAACCCCATGACCCCCTATCAACCTCACAGACCACCCACACCCTCCTCCAAAGCCTCATTCTAACCCGCTTGGCCCCCGCACTCGCCAGATCAACGACTGGCTGGACAGCCTGGCTGCTGACTACCCAGACATCGCGACGGTGACGGACGTAGGCACGTCCTATGAAGGCAGGACCATGAAGCTCCTGAAGCTGTCTACTGGGGGCATTGGCAAGGACTCTATCTTCACTGACGGAGGTGTGTGGGATGTGTGTGTGTGTGTGTATGTGTGTGGTGTGTGTGGTGTGTGTGGCGTGTGGGGTGTGTGAGTACAAAGGGAATGTGAGAATATATAGGGAGTGTGGGAAAATATAAAGTGTGTGGGAGTGTGGAGTGTGTGTGTGGGAGGTGTTTGGGATGTGTGTGGGGTGTGTGGGAGGTGAGTGGGGTGTGTCCCCATCATCCTCTCATGACCCCCCATCATCTCCATCACCCATGACCCCCATCCCCTCCATAATTTATTACCCCCATCACTTATGACCCCCATCACCCAGGTATCCACGCGAGGGAGTGGATCTCCCCGGCCTCCGTGACTTACTTCATCGACCAGATCGTCAGCCGCAACGATGGCGGCTTCCTCGATGCGGTAGACTTCTACTTCATGCCCGTCATCAACCCCGACGGTTATGCCTACACCTGGTCTGATGTGAGTCGTGTGATGTGGAATTGTGTGGTGACGGGCTGTGTGGTGTGTGGTGAGGTATGATGAGTTGTGACGTGTGGTGACGGGCTGTGGGGTGTGTGGTGAGGTATGATGAGTTGTGACGTGTGGTGAGGTGCGTGTGGTGAGGTGTAGTGTTGTTATAGAGTGTGGTAATCCACAAATGATTTAATACGGTGTGGAGTTTATGGAAAGCCCTTGTCTTTCCGCATCCAATGATACCAAAATCATTGCTGTAGCTCAAAAACTGTAGGTTGTTTAATATGGCTGAGGTTATTTAATATGGTGTGGTCTGGTGTAGTGAGGTGTGTTGTGTGGTGTGTTGCTGTGTAGAAATTTTAGAGCAAGGTACCTCAACGTGCGTCATGAAGGACATGTTTTGATCGAACCAAACGCGTTATTTTTTACATTTTTATTCGCTTAATTTCATCATTGCTCACCGTGAAAATCTCATTTAGAGTTTTTTAATTGCATCTTCGGATCGTAAAATAGTGCATTGGGTGTTGCCCGCATTTATTTCTGAGACAATTTTGATCACACCATAATTTCAGCCAAATCAATAAGGTTTCAGCGTTTTTGCATCTAGAAATTCCACCACAGAACTTGTCATTAAAATTCGAACATCACCAGCATACGCATACATAGAGATTCGTGGGTTAGACTGCACTGGAAAGAAATCATTAATGGAAATAGAAAACAATTGCGGACCAAGGATAGATCCTTGAGGAACACCTAAATTTTTCTGTATGAACGGGTACAACTTATTTTAGCGAACTGCATGAGATCGATTTCATAAGTAGATTTGAAACCATAGTGTCTACTATTGAGTTTAATATTTTTCTTAAATGTCCCTCTTTAGAGAAATAGGGATGCAACAAGAGGGTTATATTTTATAATCGACATCACTGGAAATTTTTTCGCATATAAGTGATAGCCTGAAGCACCGTTGCAATTGCGAACAAATGCTGTTCTGAACTGAAACCGTCAATGAATTTTTTCCAATGGTTATTCAATTTTTACCCATTTTTCTTAAATCCCCCAACCACTCACCCACCGCTCCCCCAGGACCGTCTCTGGAGGAAGACTCGATCACCCAACGAAGGGAGCGTATGCTATGGCACTGATCCCAACAGGAACTGGAGCTTCCACTGGATGGGTGAGTGTGGGGGATTCCCTCTGGATGGGTGAGTCTGGGTGACTCCCATGGGATGGGTGAGTCTGGGTGACTCCCACTGGATGGGTGAGTCTGGGTGACTCCCACTGGATGGGTGAGTTTTCGAGACTCCGACTGGATGGGTGAGTGTGGGAGAACAGTTCTCCATGGTTCCCGAAGACATTTTTTCCTGTAAGTTATGTTCCATATTACCACGACGGGTTAAGTCATGTATGTTAATTGTGTGTTTGGTATGTACCAGTGTACACCCCACTCAACACGTGCTACAAACTGCAACCCACACAACATCCCACACAACCCCCCACACCACCCCCCACGCCACCCCCCGCGCAACCCCCCCCCCCTGCGCAACCCCCCCCCCCCTCCGCAACCCCCACACAACCCCCCACACAATCTCCCACACAACAATCAACGCAACCCACCACACAACACTCACAATCCCCCACACAACACCCCACAGCACCCTACACAAATTAGATTAGTCGTTAGTTTTTGCCTCCCTACCCGCAGCAACAAATGCGATCCAAAGAGAGGAAGGAGGAAGGCACCATTTAGTATGGAGTTAAGGGAACGCGGAATCCATGCAGAAAGGGCCTGGAAACAGATGAGACAGAAGTTCATGAAACAAGATCAAAGTTGAAGAAGAAAGAAGTAGGTGCTGAAAAACAAAACGGCAGTGAAACGAAAAAAAGTGGTCCGTAACATAATGAAAACATTTCATTTCACCAAAAAGAAGGCCTACCTAACTCTCAGCTCGGGCCCTCACATTGTCCCCCTGGGAGCGCTAATTCCCATAGATAGAATAGTTGTGTCCCCCTGAGGGGACAGCATCCTACACACCCCCCACCCTACACACCCGCCACCCTACACACCTCCCACACAACACCCCACACAACATCCACCTTAACACACCAAACAAACCCTCTCTCATACTCCCCCCCCAGAGGGAGGCGCGTCCGACCTGCCCTGTGCGGAGACCTACGCCGGCCCCGAGCCCTTCAGCGAGGTTGAGATGCAGGTTGTGAGGGACCAGCTTCTGGATATCCAACCCCGAGCCTACCTCACCTTCCACTCCTACTCGCAGCTCTGGATGTACCCCTGGGGTTGGACTTCTGACCTTCCCGACAACTGGCAGGATCTGGTCAGTTGGTTGGGGATGAGTGGGGATTTGATTCTAACGGTTGGGGATTGTAAGGATTGGTGGGGATTTGATTCTAACGGTTGAGGATTGTAAGGATTGGTGGGGATTTGATTCTAACGGTTGAGGATTGTAGGGATTGGTGGGGATTGATTTTCTAACGGTTGGGGATTGTAAGGATTGGTGGGGCTTTGATTCTAACGGTTGGGGATTGTAAGGATTGGTGGGGCTTTGATTCTAACAGTTGGGGGTTGTAAGGATTGGTGAGGACTTGATTCTAACGGTTGAGGATTGTAGGGATTGGTGGGGATTGATTTTGGAAGTTGGGGATTGGTGGGGATTTTGTTTTGGCCGTTGGGTTGTTAGTGTGACGTAGTGGTGGCCGTTGAGCATTTTTGTATCAATTGAGGTGTTTGTGTCGCCCGGTTGTTGCAATTTCAACCTGCAGTGCAGTTATTTTGCGATTCAAGTAAATTAGATACAGTAAAAAATCCCCCTATAAGCCCCCAGCAACCCCCTTACCAGCATAAAATTTACTCTAAATTTAAATTTGCCTGTGGTTTTCGTGGACAAAAGGGTAGAACGCGCGCCTTACACGAAGGAGGTCGAGGGTTCGAAACCTCGCACTGCGCTTCGTTTCCATCTGTCGAGAAATGAAAAAGTTAGCTACAGTTCATCGACCCAGATTTTCGAAAACGGCATCAGCTAGACCGGGGTCAAAAGTCATTATTTTTTTTTGAAGAATACCCGTGTGGCAAGTTTGATTATAGCAATATTTTGTTGTTGGGTATAAGCACTTAGTCAATAAACGCGTTTTTCATGCATCACTTTACCTAAAGCCCACATGGCCGAGTGGTAACGTGCTGGCCTAACATGCAGAAGTCTCAGGTTCGATCCTTGGGGAAGCCGCCAACTGATTTCAATCTAATCACGCATTGTGCAAAAATGTGCTCGCCGTGGCACAGTGGTTAAGGGATCGGCCTTGTATGTTGGAGACGAGGGCTTGTATCCCGGCGCTGGCGCGGCGATTTTCCCCGTTGGGTAAAAGGGAAAGCTCAAGCACAATACCCCACTCAACCCAGGTGTCGGAAATGGCTACCAGCTTTACGGGGGAACCGTAATAGTGTCCTATATATAGTGTTAGTTATAAGACATTTGAAAAACCAATGCTCAAGATCATATGTATCAGGCTTGATTGGAAATAAAGCATCCCATAGATGCCGATATTTGTTTTTTGTTTTTGTTTTGTTCGGTGGTAAATTGAATGGGATAAAAACATTCTCGCATCGCAGGACTCGTTGGCCAACGCTGCTGTCGATGCCCTGACCGCCGTCCACGGTACCCAGTACGAAGTCGGATCATCCACCAACACCATCTGTGAGCACGACCCTAGAAATAGTCACTAGTGTTTGTAGGAACTAGAGCCTATACTACAGCGAAACACTTCTTCCATTGAATTTACTAGTGTAGTTGTATACCAGTGCTCGTTAGTGGTATCGCACAACTAGTATTATTGAATTTGCTTATTGCTTGCTTGTAATAAGTGATATTAGTGTCAGTAAGTCATAACTAACTCATAGTCACATAGTATACATTAGAGATGGATATAAACCTTATTTTTATCCTTATGACTATAAGGATACAAAGGTTGAGTTATGACTAAAACGTTCACCAGCAAAGTGACAGAGTTTGTTATATTTTGTATACGTTATTTGAACTCACGCTTTAGAATGGGAGGTAATAAAGAGTTGAAACTAAAGAATGGGTTACACGGGTCAGACATGTGTAGTCATTTTTAATGCCCCTAACACTTAACAGGAAACTCGACATAGTTTTCACGAGAGCCATTCCAAAACTCACTAGAACAAGGCATTCCTAATTTTTATGATGCCCACACACGCCAGAAACTTGGCACAGTCAATTTTGATGCTATGCACACCCATCAGATACATGAGTCAGTTCCCATTCTACGAACACCAACTAGAAACATGGCATAGTCAGTTCCCATTCTACGAACACCAACTAGAAACATGGCATAGTCAGTTTCCATTCTACGAGGACCAGAAGTCATTTTTCATGCCACAAACACTCACAAAAAACACATGGTTTTCATTCTGGGTCTCAACTTCACTTCTCGCAGACATCGCCGCCGGAGGTTCGGACGACTGGGCCCTGGGTGAGGGAGGGTCAGAGTATGCCTACACCATCGAGCTGAGGGACCAGGGTACATTTGGATTCGAGTTGCCGGCCGCACTCATCCAGCCCACCGTCGAGGAGACCTGGGAAGGATTCAAGGTTGTCGCCCAGTTCATCGCTGACAACTGAACACTTGCGGTGTGACCTGTGGTTGTGTTCATGTAACTCGTGTCAGGGTGTTGGGGGTTGAAGTAATTAGTGGTCGTAGAATTGGTGGTTTCAAGTAGTCAGTGGGGGCGGAATTGGTGGTTTCAACTAATTAGTGAAAGAAGAATTTGGGGCTTCAAGTAATGAGGGAGGGTAAAGTTAAAGCTTTCGAGTAATCATGGCGGTGAAATTTGGGATTTTGAGTAATTAAGAGCAGTGGAATTTATGGTTCGAAAAATTGGGGACGGTAAAATTTAAGGTTTTAAGTGATCAGCGGCGGTTACATTACAGATTTCATGTAACTGGTGTTAGTAGACTTGAAGGGGTCATGAATTAGCAGTAAGAACATCGTTACGTAAAAGTTTCAAGACCTAAAAAAAAAACGAATCGATCTCACTGGGGACAATAGAAAAAATTTTGGAACCATCTCGGTTGATTTTATCATAGTGACTGATATGGGGGAACAGAAATGGCAATTTCGAGTCACTGCGAACATTGCGCAATTTTTAAACATCATTCAGTGCGTAATTATGTTATGGTCAACGCACGATCGTTCAATAAATCCCTGACATCTTTCGATTTTTTTCTGCCCTCATCTAAAGCAAGTCTTTCCTCGACATGTTCTATGTGATAAGGTTTATTATTATATAAGAAAGTTTTAGCCTCCCTTAATTGCACGACAAAGATGTTCTAAGAAAGGAAGGAGGAAGGCACCATTTAGTATGGAGTTGAGGGAACTCGGAACCTATGCACAAGGTGCACAGAAACAGTAAGCTAAGAAAGAAGTTCATGAAAAAAGAAAAAGTTGAAGAAGAAAGCAATAGGTGCTAAAAAACAGGACAGCAGTCAACCGAAAAAAGATGGTCCGTAACAAAACAAAAACCTATTCTATTTGAACAAAAAGGAAGCCTACCTAACCTTTAGCTCGGACCCTCACATAGTCCCCCTGGGAGCGCTAATTCCCACAGTTACAATACTTGTATCCCCCTGAGGGGTTCTATGTGATAAGGTCCATGCATTGGAATTCCTCAACATTTTCTAATATACATTTTCTGTGAGATAAGTTTCATGGATTACAAAGAAACATTATTGATCTAGTACAGACCAGGATAACTGAAGGATCACGTGAATGGTACAAGCACCACACTTCTTAGATTATTAGTTATAGCTTAAGCCTCCCTATCCGCTACAAAGGCGATCCAAAGAGAGGAAGGAGGAGAGCACCGTTTAGTATGGAGATAAAGAAACGCGGAACCTATGCAGAAAGGGCATAGAAACAATAAGTTGAGAAAGAGGATGATAGAATAAGATTAAAGTGGAAGAAGAAAGCAATAGGTGCCGAAAAACAGGACAGCAGTCAACCGAAAAAAGATGGTCCGTAACAAAACAAAAACATTTCATTTCAACAAAAAGAAGGCCTACCTCACCCTCACCTCGGGACCTCACATAGTCCCCCTGGGAGCGCTAATTCCCATAGTACAATATTTGTGTCCCCCTAAGGGGAAATAACTAAATTAAAACACTACTTTAAAGTTTACTCACTAACAACAACATACTCACAGCCATAAAACAATCGAATATTCATAAATCAACTCATAATTTCAAAATAATTGAAAAATTGTTAAATAAATGCACTTCAAGCAAATTAATTCATAAATGTAAAATTAACCCTCTAATATACGTAGCGTTAACCCACAGCTAAATTTATCGACAACTATAAAACCAACACACGGAGTTTAGTACATATATTACATAACAACGAAAAATGAACGATTAAATTGCAATATACATTAATTACAAAAACTACATTTCATATCAACATGCCAGTTTCAGTTTATCTCAAAAAATTTTCAAGTTTCAGAAAGGTTGCGTGAATGACATGTACGAAAAGCTTTAGTGTAAACTATTTAACACATTTCCTGCGATGTGACCCACCGGTGGTCACTCAGATGATTTTCATAGCGCTACTGACCCACCTGCAGTCACTAACTCATTTTTTATTAATACTCAATGAAAGCTAAATGAACGCCCGATCCAGTTAATGTTCGCTATTTTCAAAGTTGATTACCACAATTGACTTTAAATTTTAATTGAATATTGAACTTCAGTTTAGCCCATCGCATTTAACGTGTTAAAGTCCAAGAATATAATTAGTTTTTTATATTCAATTTGAATGTATTAAAGTAACACAAACTGCATAGAATATACATAACACTTCCCCTAACTTCTAAGTCCAGCGTAGAGATCACCGTACTTCTAAAGTTACGAGCAAAAACCGAATACTTGTGCAATTATTCCTATCCTGATGCTTGACATCAGAGATAATTTGCCAAATAATTATTTGCAGAAGAGCGTAAAGTATACTTGTACACAAGTTTAACGCATAAATGCACAGGTCGGCTGATTGGTGCTATAAAGTTCAGTAATATTGCCAAGTTTCAGCGAAATTGAAGAAGTAAATGGTCATTTTTGCGAGAAAAAGCTATTCTAGCCACTCTGGATCGTGTAGAGAAACGTAAGCCCCACTTCAATATTAATTTACACACATATGTTCAAGTTACCTGATTGGTACCATATACCTCAGGAATATTGCCAAGTTTCATTGAAATTGAAGCAAAATACGGTCATTTATGAGAGAAAAAACGATCTAGCAACCCTGCATAAGTGGCAACCGCGAGGGCGCGTGTGAGGGCCAATAGGCACAGCGGCTGCTGCCCTCACTCAGTGCGCCTCTGGCCGCCGTGGTGAGAGGTGGTGCGCGTCGCTGCTCCGTGATCGAGGGGCTCGGGCACGAGGCCCCAAGCGGAAGTGATGAACTTTTGAAAACGTTTGTGGGTGGTTTAAAAAATTCGGTGGTTAGTGCAACTTTCAGTGATTGAAAATAGTCGTCTTGTGAAGTGCAGATTTCAAAGCGCATAGATTCTTATATACTTTTTATACGTTGAAGTCCGAGCAATAACGAGAGGGTTATACTGTACTTCGATGCTCCTTTATTGGTTTTTAAAGAGGGTAAATGTCGATAGGTTTTTTAATCATTTTGAGTTGGTTTTCAAGAAATGACTCGACATAATTTATTGCCAACATCGTTCTTATTACCAACATATTTATATATTATACAGTATTTCAACTCCCCATGATCAACATTACTGCTGTGACCACATTCATGTTTACCAACATACTCGACAGCGATGAAACATTTATTTATAGGCTAATATTCTTAAACATTTATATTTAGGATAATATTATACTGAACATTTTGGGTTATTGCAGACATATGATTTTTTGCTGTGAATTAGAAAAGAGAAAGCCTTTCTTTAACACTTTGACTGCGACGTGGGCCACCGGTGGTACACGGCGGGGATTTTGTTACATGTTAACTGCAGTGGGACCCACCGGTGGTACACGGAGCAATTTTCACAACGCTGCAGGCCGACCAGTAGTCACAAACACAATTTCCATAAATACTTAATCAAAGCTAAATGAAGGCACGATCCAGTTCATGTTTGCTATTTTCAACATCGCGCGCTGCAGTTGACTTTGTGTTGGAGTTGAATGTTGAACTTCAGTTTTTAAAATTTTCGGTCAAAGTTTCAAATAGAGTGGAATCCGCTGCTAAGTTTGTCGATGCTGAGAAAATTATTTTTCAAATCATTTATATTGGCTGATAAATATTTAGGCTTCTTAATACAGCAGTGTGCATTTAGTTCAAAATCCTGAGGAAGCACGTATTCGTACACGTACTTAATATTTACTGTTAGTATTAATTTTTAAATAATATTAATATTAACAGTAAATTATATTATTAATAATAAATAATATTATTAATAATAAATAATATTATTAATAATAAATTAATATTATTAATAATAAATTAATATTATTCACTGTTATCATTATTAATTTTAATATATACTGTTATTATTATTCAATTTAATATATACCGTTATTATTATTAAATTTAATATATACTGTTGATATTACTTTTATTTAATATTTACGGTTAATAATATTTTATTTTGTTTTCACTGTTAATATTAATAAATATCTACTGCTAATATTAATATTAAATATCGATACTCAAAAGCCCGACATGCTTTCGAGTAAGTTCTCACTGAAAATTAAAATTCTTGCCACTATTTCGAGTATTATTCACTAAATTAAAAACGAAACTAAATATCAAACATAACTATTTTTAAATCCTCAATAAATATTTTTCAAATAAAGATATTTTTCTGTATGAGTATTAGATATTGTCGATGGAAGTTGTATCGACGGATGGCCATTTTTTCTAAGTCTGTTAGATCAGATTAGATGGCTAGTTTTAGCTACCCTAACTACGACAAAGAGAGGATGGAGGAAGGCACCATTCAGTATCGAGTTATGGGAACGGGGAATCTACGCACGCGGTGTCCCCCCAGCAAGTCAGGAAGGAAGTACATGAAACAAGACAAAAGTAGAAGAAGAAAGCAATAGGTGCTGGAAAACAGGACAGCAGTCAACCGAAAAAAGATGGTCCGTAACAAAACAAAAACCTATTTTATTTCAATAAAAAGAAATCCCACCTAACTCTCAGCCCGGGACCTCACATCTACCACCTGGGAGTCCTAGTACCATAGAGATAATGGTTGCATCCCCTGAGGGGTGCAAAGCATTGATGTTGACTTGAAAGTGATTATAAAGAAAATAATTTAGATTATATATATTATAAAGTATAATTATAAATTATAAAGTGAAAGTGATTATAAAGAAATATAATATAAATTATATAAATTATAATGTATAATTATAAATTATAAAGTGAAAGTGATTATAAAGAAATATAATATAAATTATATAAATTATAATATATAATTATAAATTATAAAGTGAAAGTGATTATAAAGAAATAAATGTTTTGACGATGGTAAATCCGTTTGTATGGTGATCAAGTAGTAACCATTATTTGTATTCACTATTATTATTAATTAATTAAGTGATAATATTATATGAAATAATATTAATTGAATATCAATAATAATTTAGAATGATAGTATACGTAAATAATATTATTAAATTTCAATATTTAAATAATATTATTTCAAACGCATCAAATAATTAACAATTTAAAGTGATAAACAAATTGTCAATATTGTTATTGATGATGAATAAATAAACTTTGTCATTATCGATGAATTGATTAGAATTCATGTTAATGAATCAATAATCAGAGTTAACTAAGATATATATATATATATACCACTTCAGGATTGTGATTGGTTAATCAGTTGTTTGTAATTAAGAATTTTTTAAGTAATTAAGTAAGATATCTTTAAGGAAATGTGATAAATGAGGAACAGACGTTAACGATCACTTGTCTTGTGATCAAGATTAGTCAAATGATGATTAGTTGAATGTTTCCCCCATTTTTTACATATACTTCCAGTAAATAACATATCCTGGTATTTGTTAAATACCTCCAGTGAATAACAGCCTGATATAAATAACATATTTACAGTAAATAACATATATGTTACATACCTCCAGAAGATAATAAATCCTGATAATTTTGACACACTTATTATTAAAAAAATAAAATAAAAAAATAACATCCTGATGTTAACAAACTTTAGGCAAATAACAAAATAATATTCTCGAAATACAGACAGAAAATAACGATTTTCATATTCCTCCAAGATTGTACGATTTTGAGTGCACGACACTACATATATAAGCAAACTACATATATATATTTCGGTTTATTATCAATAACTTGCAAACTAGCATTTAGCATACCAACGTAAAAACATAAAAATAGGAAGCTTTTGCGCTTCTCGGGTAATGAAGCATCATAGGCCTATGCAAATCGTAGGCCACTTATTGATAACATTATTGGTGTTGCGTGGGGAATATTCAAATATCCTAATCCATTTAATCCAGTGCTTTTAAAATTTTGAGGTTACACGTATTCAAAAGGCAAGCAAAATGTATTTTTTAGGTGAGAAGAGAAATTGGGGAAACCTATAAACTTTTTTTTAGGGGAGAAGAAAAATTGGGGAAAGCTATAAACTTTTTTTTAGGGGAGAAGAAAAATTGAGGAAACCTATAAACTTTATTATTAGGTGAGAAGAAAAATTGGGGAAACCTATAAACTTTTTGGAACTTTGCGTCCCTTAGTGCGTCGACATCACTATGTAACGCGTAAACTAAGTTTAATTAAGGTTTATTGAAGTTTTATTATGGTTTAATTGAAGTTTACTTAAAGTTTACTTAAGGTTTAATTAAAGTTTAATTAAAGTTTAGAATAGGCATAGTTGATTTATTTGGGGGATACCTAAGTTTAATTAAAAACCACAAGACAAAGGCAGGTAAAAACATACTAGTTTAAAATTATTTTACTCTAGAGCTTTCGAGCAATCATTGCTCATCTTCAGTAGACACTGTAAAAGGCAGAAATATCGTACATAAGTAATCGTATGACATAAGAAAAAATTATAGGAAATCAAAAATAAAAACAAAACAAAATTACATATAAACCTAACTTAAAATGTTTAATGGCACAGATGAATCACAGCTATTTAAGGTTGGCTTGCGGTGATGAATTAGAATGCTTTCAGCCAACCTAAGATCAAAAACTTCGCATTTGGCTATAACTTTGAAACTATTTACACGTATTGGATGGTCATTCTCATCTGCGTGATCTCTTATTTTGCTATGAAGCGGTGTAGTTACCGGTCGGTCAGTACGGGCCGACCTACCCCTATGCTCTGCGATGCGCGTGTGGAGGTGACGAGATGTCTCCCCACAATAGGTAGCTTCACACTGGCTACACTTATACCAATAAACGACATCGCCGAGCAACATAGTGGGAATTTGGTCCTTTACCCTAAACAAACTACCAATGGTTAACCTATTGCGAAACACGATTTTTACTCTGAGTTGTGGGTAAAGTTCATTTAATATAGACAGAACACGCTTCTTTATACTATCATTGATTAGCCAGTTGGTATATGGTATGCTAAAATACAAATCTTTACGAGGGACAGTTGAAACAATAGGTCGATTTTTGTAAAAACTATCAAGTCTGCGGCTTAAAATATTACACACCAATGCATGTGGATATCCATTACGGCAGAAAAAACCTTCTAAAAAATCTAACTCTTTAGTAAGGGAAACATAATTAGAACAAACTCTGTACGCTCTAAAAAATAAACCAGTGATAAGACTAATTTTGTACGCTAATGAAATAGCACTGTTAAATTTAAGGCCCAGTCCAGTGAAAGTTGGTTTTCGATATAAACCTGTTGAAAAGGAAGATGGATGCTTAGTAACCTCTACATCTAAAAACGGCAAGCAATTATTTTTCTCTATTTCATAGGTAAATGTAATTGATTCGTGCCGAGCATTCAAATATTTCAAAAACAAAGGTACGTGAGATTCGGATTGGAATAATAAAAATGTGTCATCGACATATCTACGGTATAAAATAGGCTTGAACTCTGATGGACATTTATCAAGCCACGTAATTTCATGAAAGGACAAGAAAATATCTGCTAATGTTGGGGACACCATCTATCTATTTGTTTGTACATCTTCTCGTTATATATAAATATATTGTTACGTGTGCAAAGTTCCAACAATTTTCGGAATTGTTTTTTATTAAAACCTTCGTATAGATCTGTATCCTTAGGAAACAACTTAGACAAAATTATGTGAATGGTTTCTGTTATGGGAATGTTCGTAAACAACGATGTCACATCAAAACTTGCCATGAAATAACTCTTATTGCGCAAGCGACTAAGTTCTTCAGCGAAAGCAAAAGAATCTTTTACAGAGTACTGATTGCCTACTAAAGGCGACAACAGGTTGACTAGATATTTAGAAAGTTGATAATTGTACGTCCCGACTGTAGACAAGATAGGCCTCATGGGAGTGCCAGCCTTATGAATTTTGGGCAGACCATACATAATGCCCGGCCTCGAACCCCTTATACCCCTCGAACAAATAGATGGTGCGTGTCCCCAACATTAGCAGATATTTTCTTGTCCTTTCATGAAATTACGTGGCTTGATAAATGTCCATCAGAGTTCAAGCCTATTTTATACCGTAGATATGTCGATGACACATTTTTATTATTCCAATCCGAATCTCACGTACCTTTGTTTTTGAAATATTTGAATGCTCGGCACGAATCAATTACATTTACCTATGAAATAGAGAAAAATAATTGCTTGCCGTTTTTAGATGTAGAGGTTACTAAGCATCCATCTTCCTTTTCAACAGGTTTATATCGAAAACCAACTTTCACTGGACTGGGCCTTAAATTTAACAGTGCTATTTCATTAGCGTACAAAATTAGTCTTATCACTGGTTTATTTTTTAGAGCGTACAGAGTTTGTTCTAATTATGTTTCCCTTACTAAAGAGTTAGATTTTTTAGAAGGTTTTTTCTGCCGTAATGGATATCCACATGCATTGGTGTGTAATATTTTAAGCCGCAGACTTGATAGTTTTTACAAAAATCGACCTATTGTTTCAACTGTCCCTCGTAAAGATTTGTATTTTAGCATACCATATACCAACTGGCTAATCAATGATAGTATAAAGAAGCGTGTTCTGTCTATATTAAATGAACTTTACCCACAACTCAGAGTAAAAATCGTGTTTCGCAATAGGTTAACCATTGGTAGTTTGTTTAGGGTAAAGGACCAAATTCCCACTATGTTGCTCGGCGATGTCGTTTATTGGTATAAGTGTAGCCAGTGTGAAGCTACCTATTGTGGGGAGACATCTCGTCACCTCCACACGCGCATCGCAGAGCATAGGGGTAGGTCGGCCCGTACTGACCGACCGGTAACTACACCGCTTCATAGCAAAATAAGAGATCACGCAGATGAGAATGACCATCCAATACGTGTAAATAGTTTCAAAGTTATAGCCAAATGCGAAGTTTTTGATCTTAGGTTGGCTGAAAGCATTCTAATTCATCACCGCAAGCCAACCTTAAATAGCTGTGATTCATCTGTGCCATTAAACATTTTAAGTTAGGTTTATATGTAATTTTGTTTTTATTTTTGATTTCCTATAATTTTTTCTTATGTCATACGATTACTTATGTACGATATTTCTGCCTTTTACAGTGTCTACTGAAGATGAGCAATGATTGCTCGAAAGCTCTAGAGTAAAATAATTTTAAACTAGTATGTTTTTACCTGCCTTTGTCTTGTGGTTTTTAGGCATAGTTGAATTCAATCAAAATTGAATTGAATGAAATTTCAATACAATAAAATTTCAATTTAATTACATTTTAATTCAATAAAATTTCAAACTAATCAAAATTGATTTAATTCAAGTCCAAAAAAATAATAAAATTTTAATTTAATTGCATTTCTTTAATTCAATCAAATCTCAATGTAATCAAAATTTTATTTAATCAAAGTTTATTTCTATCAAGTTTCAATTTAATCAAAATTCAATTTATTCATAAAATAATTTTAATTCATACTCATTTCCAGTGAATTCCAATTTAATAAATGCCTGTTTCAATATAAATCAATTTGATAGATGTTCAATTGAATAAAAATAATACACAACCAAACTTCAATTAAACCAAAATCCTGTTTTATAAAACTTAAACTTCTACAACATTTAACTTCATTGCACATCAATATCATAAAAACTCAATTTCATCACTCTACAGCTGCTAGGGTGTACTTCCGTTCATAACATTTTCTACTTTCGACAGAGTTAAAAAAGCAACGAAAAACCTCATTTTAGAATTAAATTCCTAAAACGGTGTCTCCGCCCCACGCTTGTCATCATGAGTGAAAGAACATGAAATTTGCACTCTATATTTTTATGTAAAGAAGAACTATACATAACATCTACAACGAAATGTCTGTAGTTCGCGATCGTAATCGACGACGTCGTAAAGAAAAAAACGCCACCCGACGCACCCCGACCCAACCACCACCTCTGGCACAACGTATTCCGGCACATCACCTACCTCTGGCACAAAGTGCCCCAATCATTCACCAACTTCTGGCACAAAGTACCCCGACCCAACCACCACCTATACCACACCGTACCTTAATTCATCACCTACCTCTGTCACAACGTACCTCGATGCATCACCCCCCATCAAAAAGGTTACCATCTTCCTTCGTTTCATCTTTGCGGTTCCCATCTCTCGGGTTTCCTAGGTCCATCCCAACAGTCCCCTCCAGAACTACGCATGCCCCAAGTATTCCTGAAGAAGAGGGTGTCGCAGTATCGACAATGTCAGAAGAACCTACAGCACCCGCGTGGGTGAACCCGGGTACAAACGCGCGTGTATCTGGAGTTGAAATGCTGACCTACTCAACCCAAATGCACACCCAACCGCAACCCCAACCTGATCTAAAACAGCACGCAAGTCGATCGAAAGTGAATATTGGTCCGAATTCGATATCAATGCCCGCATACGCTCACCGTTCACCTTCTGTGGGTGATGCGACTGGAATGGCGTCAGAAGGCGACCCTGCTTCATCAATGGCGGAGATGGAAGGTCAATATCGGCCACTGTACGGAGAGATTTCAGAAGGCCCTGGAAAATTTGAGTTGTTAGACAAAACTGAGTCACAGACGCAAAGAAACCCACATCAGATTGAGTTGGCTTTGAGAGCAGGGCTGGGTGTTCCGGGAGAGTCGGAGGAAGGGCCGAGAGAAGAAAGGAGTTTTCCGATAGGCGAACCTTTCGAGTTTTCCCAAAACTCAACGAAATTAGAAAGAACATCCGGAGCAACGTCCACCGTCACAGAATTGGCCTCTGTTTACACGCCTGAAACTACAGAAGCCATTCCAAAAACGCAGACTTCAAAAGCAGAAGATTTTGCGATCAGCCAGCCTGTACTACTATCAGATGATATTTTTCCAGAAGAAAGTAATACTCGAGTTGCCTCATCATTAAAACTCAACAGAAGTGAAATTCTTTCATCAGTCGTGGCTCCGTCTGAGGAGGATATAGAAATTTCCTCTGAACGCAACCTCGTGCCACACAACCCTCAAGATTCAAGTGAAGAAGACCACAATATTCAGAATCCATCGGAGTTAGTTGAGCAAGCGTCTGGTTCTACGAACCCAAAAGCTGGAAATGGAGAAGGATCAAATGGCTTAACTTCCCGCGAAGAAACACTGGACCAGGAAACTGCCTTGATACTCGGGGAATCTTTCAAAGATGACAGACTGGAAGTTACCTCTGTGGCAAATGCAAGCCACAATGGAACTTCATCGCTCGGAGAAACAATTCAGACCGAAATAAATACAACTGCGGGGGACAGCAAAAGTATTACAACCAACGCATCAGTTGAGGAAGGAATTATAGGCACAGAAACTCAGCCCTCAACTTCCGACTTCGAGTCTTCCGCAAACGCAAAAAATGCGGCGAATTCAACAATTTCTCCACATCACGACACTGGCGCTGATCCAACCACACCTTCCCCCAGCTTCCATCACTCAAATTCTACACTCGGTGCCGCCATTTTCGACTGGAGCGTGTCCAGATTCAAGGATATCCATAAACCAGAACTGGAATCCAGCGACGGTCTCAAAAAACCACCGTACACGGCGGATAGCGACCCTCGGAAAGCAGAATTCATCAAATCCAAGATGTTGGTCGACGATGGTCAGTCATTGAGCTCTAGAGGTGTGTTGATCCAAACGGACACAGGCCTCTTCAACTCGACAAAGAATCCAATACTCTTCCGAAGTTTGTCAAAAGGTTTAACTGGTGGAAATACCCAAGAAATGTCGAGTGAAATTGCTGAAAACGATCCTGAAGAAGAAAAAGAACAGGCTTTGACGTTTGATGATCAGGATAGTGAAATCGCCGAAGACGCGTTTTCGGTTCCTGATGAAGAAAAAAAAGAGGGTTTGATGTCCGATGACGAAGAGCACGAACATGAAAACGTCAATCCAAGTACTGAAGAAGGAGTTCCAATGAATGATGCCCCGATGCTCATAGAAGCTTACCCCGCGTCTAAAAAACACTACTCTTTGGCTGCTGTGGACGGAAAGACATTTCCTCACCGGGAAAGCAAGCAAGCTTCAGTAGAAAACGAGGTCTCACTTCCTTCAGTGCACGCTTCAAATGAGCTAACCATCGAAATCGGAGACCATCCACAAAACGCTATCGACCGCAGACCACACTTAAATGATTCACCAGTGGTTTCAACAGTCGAAACCAACGATAAGACAGAACTTGAAGCTGGCACTACGCTTGCTGGGCAAAATGGTGAAAAATCGGCCGTTGAACCTGAAGTTGAATCGGTCAATCTGTCGTCGAAAACAATATCGATGGACATCACCCAAGTATCCCATGGAGTGGACAAAAATGGACCAGAGTCTCCTTGCTCTGCAAACTCTTGCGGAGCAAGAGCCAGTTGTCACCCGATTGATGACACCGAAAAATTTCGTACGCCAATGTCAGATGAACCATCGGAGGCTGAATTCCCTGCAAAGAGGACATATGTTATTCCAAGCAGCGTTGAAACCCGAGGGAAAATAGATCAAACGACTTCAAATTCAACACGGCCCCAAAATCTTACGCACTTGACTCGAAAGAACCGAAGTCCCAGCGCTGAAATAAAATTTCCTGGATCTGTTTTGCGGCTTTCGAAAGGTGCCCCAGAAAAAAGGGAGGCCTTATCGTCTCGTTCCAGAGTGGCAAAAACATCAAAAGCAAACTCCACACCGGTCCCAAAATCAATTAACAATAAATCAGGGATCGAAATGTCGCTAAGAAGGTACAGAGACCTGGATATAATCCGCCCGACGGCCACGTCTCTGCCGTTTGTCTGTCTCTGCCATGACAAATCTGTGGTCCAACCGCACGAGTCTTGCCCTATTGTGCCTGGTGAGTTTGTTATTGTATTTTGCCCTATGTTATTACTGGAGGGTTGAATTGCGCTTCGTGTTATTACTGGGATGTTGAATTACGCTTCGTGTTCTTACTGGAGTGTTGAATTGCGCTTCGTGTTCTTACTGGAGGGTTGAATTGTGCCCTATGTTGGTACTGGGATGTTGAATTTTGCCCTATGTAATTACTAAAAACACAGCATGATATTAGATAATATTATAAATTAGTGTAACAAACTATAGCAAAGGGGATTATAAGAGAGTAGGGAGGAAAACACCATTTAGTATTGCATTGAGGGAAAAGGAAGTCTATGCTCAAGGTGTGTCCTCAAACCACATGCATAAAAACTGTATGATGTATCTATGAGCTGTATTTATCATTGTATGTATAGTATTGCGCTGTATCTATGCACAGATTAAGATTAGGATTATAAGTAACTTTGTGCCTCCCTAACCGCTACAAAAAGAGCGTATCGAAGAGAGGAAGGAGGAAGGCACCATTTAGTATGGAGTTGAGGGAACGCGGAATCTACGCACAAGGTGCACAGAAACAGTAAGCTAAGAAAGAAGTTCATGAAACAAGACAAAAGTAGAAGAAGAAAGCAATAGGTGCTGAAAAACAGGACAGCAGTCAACCGAAAAAAGATGGTCCGTAACAAAACAAAAATCTATTCTATTTCTACACAAGGAAGGCCTACCTCACCCTCAGCTCGGGACCTCACATGTTTCTCCTAGGAGCGCAAATTTTTATACACACGATAGTTGCGTATATTTAAGAGTTAGGAGAATACGTATGATAGTTAAATCCTATATTTAGTGAGAAAAGATAATTTAGTTCGCTATTCAGATCTGAAAGATTACCGAGGGAGAAAAGTATGCAGTTTAAGCTAATAATTAGTTGTGTAATTAGTTAAAACTAGTTAAGCTAGTAAAGCTAGTTTAAACTAGTAATTATTTATGCAATTAGTTAAAGCTAGTAAAGCTCGTTTAAGCTAGTTATTAGGTAAGTCATTAGTTAAAGTAGGGAGGATTTTCATTTATTTACTGGAGTGTTATTGTCAAAGCTACGTGTCAAAGCTAGTAAAGCTAGTTAAAGCTAGTGATTAGTTATGTAATTAGTTAAAGCTAGTAAAGCTAGTTAAAGCTAGTAAGCATAGCTAGTATTAATTACTAGTTCAATACAACACATTAACGAAGGATTTATGTAACAGTATCCAATCAATGTTGGAAGAAGCGTGAGCTGGAGATAGGAATAACAAGACCAACAACGACAATCTATACGATAAAAATATCCCTGTCAACGATAATGAAGTCCTTGTCAACGATAATAAAATCCTTGTCAACCATAAAGACCCCTGTCAACCATAAAAAAAATCCCTGTCAACCATAAAAAATCCCTGTCAACGATAGTAAAATCCCTGTCAACCATAGAAAAATCCATGTCAACCATAAAAAAATCCCTGTCAACCATAAAAAATCCCTGTCAACCATAAAAAATACCTGTCAACCATAAAAAAAATCCCTGTCAACCATAAAAAATCCCTGTCAACGATAGTAAAATCCCTGTCAACAATAAAAAAAATCCATGTCAACCATAAATCCCTATCAACCATAAAAAAATCACTGTCAAATATGAAAAAATCCCTGTCAACCATAATAAAATCCCTGTCAACCATGAAAAATCCTTGTCAACCATAATAAAATCCCCGTCAACCTTAAAAAATCCCTGTCAACGATAATAAACGAAAACAAAATCCGTGTCAATTGACCGTACCTGCCAAAACCGTATCCCAGCGTAATTAATAATTAATAATTTATATATGTAGCTATGTAGCCTTGCGACCTCGCGCACGGCTGCTCAGTTATTTTTATTAGTTAATTAAACTTTCTCTTATTCAATTAGATAAACTTTCTCAATTAAATAAACTTAAATTTTATTTCAAAAAACTTTATTTATTTGAATAAATTTAAATTTTAATTAAATAATCTTGAATTTTGATTCAACCAATTTTCTCTAATTTAATAAACTTAAATTGTATTGAAATAAATTTTATCTAATTAAATAAACTTTCTCTAAATCCACCGTCAATTTTTTCGGCGCCAGCAAAAATAAAGAATAATTTAAAACACAATAATACTTGAATCAACCTACCTCTAATACTAACCAATTAATACTAACCAAATAATAAGAACTAATTAATACAAACTAATTATTACTTACAAAATAATACTTACTAATTAATTCCAACTAATTAAAACCAACTCCTTAATTATTAAGAACTTAATACCAACTAATCAATTACTAACTAATTATTACTAACTAATTATTACTAACTCAATAACACTAACTAATTAATACTAATATCGATAATTTAATTCTTCCCCAGCAAACATCATACCTTCTGCGGTCCCCATCCTGCGGCCTGCAGAGGATCCTGCACCTCCTACAATACAGGTGTGTGTGTGGGCTGTGTGTGTGTGGGCTGTGTGTGTGGGCTGTGTGTGTGGGCTGTGTGTGTGTGTGTGGACTGTGTGTGTGTGGGCTGTGTGTGTGTGGGCTGTGTGTGTGGGCTGTGTGTGTGGGCTGTGTGTGTGTGTGTGGACTGTGTGTGTGTGGGCTGTGTGTGTGTGGGCTGTGTGTGTGGGCTGTGTGTGTGGGCTGTGTGTGGGGGCTGTGTGTGGGCTGTGTGTGTGGGCTGTGTGTGTGGGCTGTGTGTGTGTGGGCTGTGTGTGTGTGGGCTGTGTGTGTGTGTGGGCTGTGTGTGTGTGTGGGCTGTGTGTGTGTGTGGGCTGTGTGTGTGTGTGGGCTGTGTGTGTGTGTGGGCTGTGTGTGTGTGGGCTGTGTGTGTGTGTGGGCTGTGTGTGTGTGTGGGCTGTGTGTGTGTGGGCTGTGTGTGTGTGTGGGCTGTGTGTGTGTGGGCTGTGTGTGTGTGTGGGCTGTGTGTGTGGACTGTGTGTGTGGACTGTGTGTGTGGACTGTGTGTGGGCTGTGTGTGGGCTGTGTGTGGGCTGTGTGTGGGCTGTGTGTGTGGGCTGTGTGTGTGGACTGTGTGTGTGGGCTGTGTGTGGACTGTGTGTGGGCTGTGTGTGGGCTGTGTGTGGGCTGTGTGTGGGCTGTGTGTGGGCTGTGTGTGGGCTGTGTGTGGGCTGTGTGTGTGGGCTGTGTGTGCGGGCTGTGTGTGTGGGCTGTGTGTATGGGCTGTGTGTGGGCTGTGTGTGTGGGCTGTGTGTGTGGGCTGTGTGTGTGGGCTGTGTGTGTGGGCTGTGTGTGTGGGCTGTGTGTGTGGGCTGTGTGTGTGGGCTGTGTGTGTGGGCTGTGTGTGTGGGCTGTGTGTGTGGGCTGTGTGTGTGGGCTGTGTGTGTGGGCTGTGTGTGTGGGCTGTGTGTGAGCTGTGTGGGCTGTGTGTGGGCTGTAATGCTAATAATTACCCGTGAATATCAATATTCATATTTTTGGCTGGTTTGAGAAATTATCCTAATTTAATTGAACGATAATTAGATCAACTATTACTGAACAGAATAATTGATCAATGGATAATTGAAAAATAGATAAATATACCAAAATTTTGCACATGCGTATAGGTCTACACATTAAGTTACATGCACTACAGTGCCCTCAGGCCCTCAATTGTATCTCCATATATATATATATATATATATATATATATATATACGTATATATATAAATATGCATGTGCAACCCCCTTTAAAATATAACCTGTATATAAACAAAATATAAATATTTATCCGCTCCCATAGAGGATATGATGTTTAAATCGCCAATATATATACACATGTAACCTCCCCTCGCATGTAACCTCCCCTCACATGTAACCTCCCCTCACATGTAACCTCCCCTCACATGTAACCTCCCCTCACATGTAACCTCCCCTCGCATGTAACCTCCCCTCACATGTAACCTCCCCTCGCATGTAACCTCCCCTCACATGTAACCTCCCCTCACATGTAACCTCCCCTCACATGTAACCTCCCCTCACATGTAACCTCCCCTCACATGTAACCTCCCCTCGCATGTAACCTCCCCTCACATGTAACCTCCCCTCACATGTAACCTCCCCTCACATGTAACCTCCCCTCACATGTAACCTCCCCTCACATGTAACCTCCCCTCACATGTAACCTCCCCTCACTTGTAACCTCCCCTCACATGTAACCTCCCCTCACTTGTGACCTCCCCTCGCATGTAACCTCCCCTCGCATGTAACCTCCCCTCGCATGTAACCTCCCCTCGCATGTAACCTCCCCTCACATGTAACCTCCTCTCACATGTAACCTCCCCTCACATGTAACCTCCCCTCACATGTAACCTCCCCCTTAATATATATAACCCCTTTAATATATAACCCCTCATAAAATATAACCCCCTTTAATATATAACCCTCTTTAATATAAAACCCCCTCACGTATAACCCTTTTAATATTTAACCCCCCCTCGCGTCTAACCCCCTTAACATATAACCCCCCTCGCGTCTAACCTCTTTAATATATAACCCCCTCACGTATAACCTCTTTAATATATAACCCCCTCACGTATAATCCCCTTAACGTATAATCCCCCTCACGTATAACCCCTTTAATATATAACCCCCTCACGTATAACCCCTTTAATATATAACCCCCTCACGTATAACCCCTTTAATATATAACCCCCTCACGTATAACCCCTTTAATATATAACCCCCTCACGTATAATCCCCTTAACATATAACCCCCCTCACGTATAACCCCTTTAATATATAACCCCCTCACGTATAACCCCTTTAATATATAACCCCCTCACGTATAACCCCTTTAATACGAGGCCTGTCTAAAAAGTATCCGACCTTTGGCCAGAAAAAATATTTCGAATACCTGTCGGAGTTGGGACCCTAATCCCCTTCAAAGTATGCCCCTTGTGCTTGCACACACTTTGCCCACCGATCCTTCCACTGCTGGAAACACCTCTGGTAGTCTTTTTTTAGAATGGTGTTCAGCTCCATCGTCGCATTGCCTGTTTGACTCCGTCGATGCTGACTGTTTTCTTTGATGTCCGTGGAATTGTGCATCACGAATACGCACCGGAAGGACAAACAGTGACAAAGGAGTACTATCAGGATGTTCTCCGGCGACTTCGTGATGCAGTTCGGCGCAAAAGACCAGACATGTGGACTGCGAACAACTGGCACTTGCATCACGACAACGCGCCCGCACATTCATCCCATTTGATCCGCAATTTCTTGGCCAAACATGGAATTACGACCGTTCGCCAACCTCCCTACTCTCCAGACCTGGCTCCCTGCGACTTCTGGTTGTTTCCAAAATTGAAGACACCACTGAAAGGATCCCGTTTTGAGAGTAGAGAAGAGATAATGCGGAACGCGACGACAGAGCTGAACACCATTCCAAAAGAAGACTTCCAGAGGTGTTTCCGGCAGTGGAAGGATCGGTGGGCTAAGTGTGTGGAAGCACAAGGAGCCTACTTTGAAGGGGATTAGGGTCCCAACCCCGTCAGGTTGTTGAAGTATTTTTTTTGGCCAAAGGTCGGATACTTTTTCGACAGGCCTCGTATATAACCCCCTCACGTATAACCCCTTTAATATATAACCCCCTCACGTATAACCCCTCTAATATATAACCCCCTCACGTATAACCCCTTTAATATATAACCCCCTCACGTATAATCCCCTTAACATATAACCCCCCTCACGTATAACCCCTTTAATATATAACCCCCTCACGTATAACCCCTTTAATATATAACCCCCTCACGTATAACCCCTTTAATATATAACCCCCTCACGTATAACCCCTTTAATATATAACCCCCTCACGTATAACCCCTTTAATATATAACTCCCTCGCGTATAACCTCTTTAATATATAACCCCCCTCACGTATAACCCCTTTAATATATAACTCCCTCGCGTATAACCTCTTTAATATATAACCCCCTCACGTATAACCCCTTTAATATATAACCCCCTCACGTATAACCTCTTTAATATATAACCCCCTCACGTATAACCCCTTTAATATATAACCCCCTTACGTATAACCCCTTTAATATATAACCCCCTCACGTATAACCCCTTTAATATATAACCCCCTCACGTATAATCCCCTTAACATATAACCCCCCTCACGTATAACCCCTTTAATATATAACCCCCTCACGTATAACCTCTTTAATATATAACCCCCTCACGTATAACCCCTTTAATATATAACCCCCTTACGTATAACCCCTTTAATATATAACCCCCTCACGTATAACCCCTTTAATATATAACCCCCTCACGTATAATCCCCTTAACATATAACCCCCCTCACGTATAACCCCTTTAATATATAACCCCTCTCACGTATAACCTCTTTAATATATAACCCCCATAAAGCAACCCCCCCCCCGCAGCTGGTGGCGGTAGGGGGGGTGTCGGTGGTGGTGATGATGGTGCTGGTGGTGATGGCGGTCATGGTGTGGAAGTCTAAACAATACTTCGGAGAGCTCTCCAAAAAGAAGGTAAGGTAATTTATGTAATTATGGCATGATTGATAATTAATAAGATTAACTACTTAATCGATATGATTACTTATTCGAAACTCATTCATAATTATTTGGTAGAAACTTATTCGGAATCATCATTAGTGATGTGCCCTTTATCTTTTAAATTCATTGAAATTGATGTTTTAATTATTTTTTGAATTATTAATGATGTTTATTATTTTTAAATTATTAACTGATGTTTTAATTATTTTTAAATTATTAATTTATGTTCTAATTTTTTTATATCATTAATTGATGTTTTAATTTTTTTTTTAATTATCAACTGATGTTTTAATTATTTTTTAAATTATTAATTTAATGCGCAATTATTTTTTAAGTTCATTTGTGTAATATTAGCACTAAAATTTTACCTTTACACACAACGAGCAACTTCTAAGTGCAGAAAAAAATCTTCCGTAGATTCTAAAAGGAGAGTAGAAAAGATGTTAGTTTAAGCCTCCCTGAGCGCAACAAAGGTGTTCCAAAGGGAGGAAGGAGGAAGGGACCATTTAGTAAGGAGTTGAGGGAACGCGGAATCTACGCACAAGGTGCACAGAAACAGTAAGCTAAGAAAGAAGTTCACGAAACAAGACAAAAGTAGAAGAAGAAAGCAATAGGTGCTGAAAAACAGGACAGCAGTCAACCGAAAAAAGATGGTCCGTAACAAAACCTGCTACGTACACCAAGAAGAAAAACATTGTCGTCCTCCACAGCGGGTAGCGAACTCAGGACCTTCCCACTTCTGCCATTGTCACCCTCTACAGATATAGAACAATAACAAAACCACGCTATCCCCCTCCACGAAGGGTAGCGAACGTAGGACCCTCCCACTTCTGCCTGTCCCAAACATTGTTCCTCTCCACAAAGGGTAGCGAAAGCAGGACCTTCCCTCTACACACATGAACCATTCAAAAACGATTATTACAGCATTCCACAGAGGGTAGCGAACGCAGGACTCTCCCATTTCTGCCATTGTCACCCTCTACACATAGAAACCATTCAAAAAAACACTGGATTAACCTCCACAGAGGGTAGCGAACGCAGGACTCTCCCACTTCTGCCATTGTCACCCTCTACACATAGAAACCATTCAAAAAAACACTGGATTAACCTCCACAGAGGGTAGCGAACGCAGGACTCTCCCACTTCTGCCATTGTCACCCTCTACACATAAAAACTATTCAAAAAACACTTTATTAACCTCCACAGAGGGTAGCGAACGCAGGACTCTCCCACTTCTGTCATTGTCATCCTCTACACATAAAAACTATTCAAAAAACACTTTATTAACCTCCACAGAGGGTAGCGAACGCAGGACCCTCCCACTTCTGCCTGTCGCACGCGACCAAGACGTTCGTGCACGCGTTCGCCAGCAACCCGAACTACTACGCCAGCTCGCAGACGCACGTCTTCGAGACCACCTTCGGCGCCTCCTCCAGGAGCTCCGGGGCCTCCGCCGCGCCCGGCAGGCATGACTCGGGAGGCTACGCCGCGCCCCTGGAGGCCGACCTGCCTGCTGGGGGGCATGGTGAGGGGTTTGAGAGGGTATTATAGTACACCTATTTGTGCATTTGGAGAGATGGGCGTGTTTCATTTTGCTTTAAGACCCTAGGTATTGAATAATATTTTAATATTCCAAGGTATTGAATAATATTTTAATATTGAAAGGAATTGAATCTTTAATATTGCAAGGAATTGAATAATGTTTTAATATTGCAAAGAATAGAATGTTTTAATATTCCAAGGAATTTAATAATATTCCAATATTCCAAGAAATTTAATAAAATTCAAATATTTTAGGATTCCAAGGAATTTCATGTTTTGATATTACAATGAATTGAATATTTGGGAACGAACTTAGATGAATGCTAAGAAAACTTTAAATTTTATTTATTAGGTATATACTCCAGAGAATAACAAACAACATGCGAACATTTGGTGCTCAACATCAATTGTTCACATACAAAGTAGGCTTACAAAGACATAAAATCAAGTTGAAATATATTCATGCAAAATTTTTAACTCTACTTTTGAATTTGGAGGTCACACAAAAAAAATAAATGCAAAATTAAAGAAAAAAGAAAAAATGCAAAAATTAAAGAAAAAAGAAAATAATGAAAAATTTAAGAAAAAAGAAATAAATGCAAAATTAAAGAAAAAAGAAAAAATGCAAAAATTAAAGAAAAAAGAAATAAATGCAAAATTAAAGAAAAAAGAAATAAATGCAAAATTAAAGAAAAAAGAAAAAAAATGCATAATTAAAAAAAAAAGTCTAAAGAGCAATTCAAGATCCAAATTTTTCACTCCACGGAAACCAATAACAAAAATTCTGCAAATTTCAACCGAGACTAAAAATAACAAATCACGTCGCCCCGAATTATAATCCGAGTTAATTCATAATTTCAATCATCATAATTTTCAATTACGATAATTATTTGATCCCAAACGATAATTAGACTTTACTATCAATTAAAAATATTACAATTTTTATCACAATCATCATAATTTATGGAAACGATAATTACTCTTTCAATAACTTTAATTCCTATTAATGATAATTATTTCCCGAATGATAAGCCGTTTGGTCCCTAACGATAACCAGAGAACTTACGATAATTAATTAGAAAAATTATTTTCAATTATGAAAATTATTTGCTTCCAAATAACACTAATCGGAGACCATGGCTCCCACAGCAGCTCCCACCCAGACTCCCCCAGAGAGGGAGCTGAGGGTGCGCCAACTGAGGGCCTGCGACCTGCGCTTCGTGGGGGAGCTGGGGGAGGGATGCTTCGGCCAGGTGTACAAAGGTGAGGGGCTCCCCCAGGTGAGGGGCTCCCCCAGGTGAGGGACTCTCCAGGTGAGGGACTCCCCAGGCGAAGGGCTCCCCCAGGCGAGGGGCTCCCCCAGGCGAGGGGATCCTCCAGGTGAGGAGCTCCTCCAGGTGAGGGATTCCCCCAGGTGAGAGGCTCCGCAGGTGAGGGGCTCCCCCAGGTGAGGGGCTCCCCCATGTGAGGGGCTCCTCCAGGTGAGTGGCTCCCCCAGGTGAGTGGCTCCCCAGGTGAGTGGCTCCCGCAGGTGTGTGGCTCCCCCAGGTGAGGGGCTCCTCCAGGTCAGGGGCTCCCCCAGGTGAGTGGCTCCCCCAGGTGAGTGGCTCCCCCAGGTGAGTGGCTCCCCCAGGTGAGTGGCTCCCCAGGTGAGTGGCTCCCCCAGGTGAGTGGCTCCCCAGGTGAGTGGCTCCCCAGGTGAGTGGCTCCCCCAGGTGTGTGGCTCCCCCAGGTGAGGGGCTCCTCCAGGTCAGGGGCTCCCCCAGGTGAGTGGCTCCCCCAGGTGAGTGGCTCCCCCAGGTGAGTGGCTCCCCAGGTGAGTGGCTCCCCCAGGTGAGTGGCTCCCCCAGGTCAGTGGCTCCCCCAGGTGAGTGGCTCCCCCCAGGTGAGGGCTCCCCCAGGTGAGGGCTCCCCCAGGTGAGGGCTCCCCCAGGTGAGGGCTCCCCCAGGTGAGGGGCTCCCCCAGGTCAGGGGCTCCCCCAGGTCAGGGGCTCCCCCAGGTCAGGGGCTCCCCCAGGTGAGTGTTCACCCAAATTGGGTTATTTAGGTGAGTAAGGAATAATATTTTAATATCAACAAAAAATAAAACAAACAATTAGAAATTTAGTTAAATGCCATGATAATGTTAATAATTTAATAATGATCAAATGATAATGATTTAAATAATAATGATTTAATGACAATTATTTTGAAAACCATGGTTCAATGATAAGGATTTAGAGAATTGAATTGATAATGTTTTAAAAGAAAATAATCTTGACAACAACATGGTTAGTTTACCTGAATATAGAGCATCAATAATTACCCTCCTGTCAAAATTAGCTGCATAAACTCGCAATTACCATCTATGAAATATCAGTACTAAGACGGAGAAAAATGTCAGTTGTTAAAAAATTTGAAAATAGAAATATAACTTGAAAATGAAACACTAAAGTATCGTCACTAAAAAAAAAATATAAAAAGGAAATAAAGAAACGAAAATATAAACTTAAAACAAAACGAGAAATTGATATTGAACTCTTTACGCATAAATGAAACATTTAGAAAGAATAAAGTTGAAAAAAGAAGTTAAAGCAAACACAAGAAAGTAGATAGTTTGTGTTGAAGAGAGAGAGAGAGAGAGAGACGGGCAGGGCAGCAGACAGGCTTCCTTCTGTTTGTTTTGGTAGACGGTAAGTTTAGACGGGACATTTGATACCGGCACCGGGATACTGACCGGTGCTGGTACCGACATCGGTACCGGGATACTGACTTGTACCGGGATGCTGACTAGTACCGGGATGCTGACTAGTACCGGGATGCTGACTAGTACCGGGATGCTGGCTAGTACCGGGATGCTGACTATTACCGGGATGCTGACTAGTACCGGGATGCTGACTATTACTGGGATGCTGACTAGTACCGGGATACTGACTAGTACTGGGATGCTGACTAGTACCGGGATGCTGACTAGTACCGGGATGCTGGCTAGTACCGGGATGCTGACTATTTCCGGGATGCTGACTAGTACCGGGATGCTGACTAGTACCGGGATGCTGACTAGTACCGGGATGCTGGATAGTACCGGGATGCTGACTATTACTGGGATGCTGACTAGTACCGGGATACTGACTAGTACTGGGATGCTGACTAGTACCGGGATGCTGACTAGTACCGGGATGCTGGCTAGTACCGGGATGCTGACTATTCCTGGGATGCTGACTAGTACCGGGATGCTGACTAGTACCGGGATGCTGACTAGTACCGGGATGCTGACTAGTACCGGGATACTGACTAGTACCGGGATGCTGACTAGTACCGGGATACTGACTAGTACCGGGATACTGACTAGTACCGGGATACTGACTTGTACTCGGATGCAAACTAGTACCGGGATGCTGACTAGTACCGGGATACTAACTAATACCGGGATACTGATTAGTACCGGGATACTGACTAGTACCGGGATGCTGATTAGTACCGGGATGCTGATTAGTATCGGGATGCTGACTAGTACGGGGACACTGACTAGTACCGGGAAACTGACTTGTACCCGGATGCTGACTAGTACCGGAATGCTGACTAGTACCGGGATACTGACTAGTACCGGGATACTGACTAGTACCGGGATACTGACTTGTACTTGGATGCTGACTAGTCCCGGGATGCTGACTAGTACCGGGATGCTGACTAGTGCCGGGATGCTGACTAGTACTGGGATACTGACTAGTACCGGGATACTGACTAGTACCGGGATACTGACTAGTACCGGGATACTGACTAGTACCGGGATACTGACTAGTACCGGGACACTGACTAGTACCGGGACACTGACTAGTACCGGGATACTGACGCTAGTACCGGGATACTGACGCTAGTACCGGGATACTGACGCTAGTACCGGGATACTGACTGGTACCGGGATACTGACTGGTACCGGGATACTGACTGGTACCGGGATACTGACTAGTACCTGGTGATGAGTGGCCAGGGTGTTGACAGTGACGTGTTGCCAGGATGTTGACAGGTGACGTGTTGCCAGGGTGTTGACGGGTGACGTGTTACCAGGGTGTTGACAGGGGACGTGTTGCCAGGGTGGTGACAGGGGACGTGTTGCCAGGGTGGTGACAGGTGATGTGTTGCCAGGGTGGTGACAGGTGACGTGTTGCCAGTGTGGTGACAGGTGACGTGTTGCCAGGGTGGTGACAGGTGATGTGTTGCCAGGGTGGTGACAGGTGACGTGTTGCCAGGGTGGTGACAGGTGACTTGTTGCCAGTGTGGTGACAGGTGACGTGTTGCCAGGGTGGTGACAGGTGATGTGTTGCCAGGGTGGTGACAGGTGACGTGTTGCCAGTGTGGTGACAGGTGACGTGTTGCCAGGGTGGTGACAGGTGATGTGTTGCCAGGGTGGTGACAGGTGACGTGTTGCCAGGGTGGTGACAGGTGACTTGTTGCCAGTGTGGTGACAGGTGACGTGTTGCCAGGGTGGTGACAGGTGATGTGGTGACAGGGTAGTGACAGGTGACGTGTTGCCAGTGTGGTGACAGGTGACGTGTTGCCAGTGTGGTGACAGGTGACGTGTTGCCAGGGTGTTGACAGGTGACGTGTTGCCTGGGTGTTGACAGGTGACGTGTTGCCAGGGTGTTGACAGGTGACGTGTTGCCTGGGTGGTGACAGGTGACGTGTTGCCAGGGTGGTGACAGGTGACGTGTTGCCTGGGTGGTGACAGGTGATGTGTTGCCAGGGTGGTGACAGGTGATGTGTTGCCAGGGTAGTGACACGTGACGTGTTGCCAGGGTGGTGACAGGTGACGTGTTGCCAGAGTGGTGACAGGTGACGTGTTGCCTGGGTGGTGACAGGTGACGCATTGCCTGGGTGTTGACACGTGATGTATTGCCAGAGTGGTGACAGGTGACGTGTTGCCAGGGTGGTGACAGGTGATCTGTTGCCAGGGTGGTGACAGGTGACGTGTTGCCAGGGTGGTGACAGGTGACGTGATACCAGGGTGGTGACAGGTGACGTGTTGCCTGGGTGGTGACAGGTGATGTGTTGCCAGGGTGGTGACAGGTGATGTGTTGCCAGGGTAGTGACACGTGACGTGTTGCCAGGGTGGTGACAGGTGACGTGTTGCCAGAGTGGTGACAGGTGACGTGTTGCCTGGGTGGTGACAGGTGACGTATTGCCTGGGTGTTGACAAGTGATGTGTTGCCAGAGTGGTGACAGGTGACGTGTTGCCAGGGTGGTGACAGGTGACGTGATACCAGGGTGGTGACAGGTGACGTGTTGCCTGGGTGGTGACAGGTGATGTGTTGCCAGGGTGGTGACAGGTGATGTGTTGCCAGGGTGGTGACAGGTGACGTGTTACCAGGGTGTTGACAGGTGACGTGTTGCCAGGGTGGTGACAGGTGACGTGTTGCCAGGGTGGTGACAGGTGACGTGTTGACAGGTGATGTATTGCCAGGGTGTTGACAGGTGACGTGTTGCCAGGCTGTTGACAGGTGACGTGTTGCCAGGGTGGTGACACGTGATCAATAACCTACCTATACGTTATAGTTAATTGGTAATTAAACAATTAATATATTATTGCTGAAAAGATATCTTTGTATAGAGAAATATCTTGTATATGAAAACCCAAAGCAATGCCAAATAACTCGCTATTCATGGTAAAGATAGCTACAAAAGATAGCTACAAAATGATAAAGATAGCTACAAAAAGTCGTATGAGTAGCCAAAAAACTGGGGGAGTTTTTGGGTTAATTGAACCATGACTTCCTTTCCGTTAGGGCTTCTGCGTGAACGCAAGAAGAAATCAAAAGAAGACTACTCGCAGCTCACCAACTTCACCACTTGTCAAAAACAAACCACCCTTATTGAAAAAGAAGAAAATAAACGTACCCAAATAGTCCGGTGTCTGGAGGCGTATGGCAACTCTACTCCTAAGCCTACCTCGGCTGCCGGAGGTACGACGACAGGGACTTTCGTGGGTGCCGGAGGTACGACAACAGCAACTTCCGTGGCTGCCGGAGGTACGACAGTAGGCAATTCCGCAGGTGCCGGAGGTACAACTGCAACTTCCGAGGCTGCCAGAGGTACAACAGCAGGGACTTTCGGAGCCTCCGAAGCGCTGTACATGAATGAAAATTTCCAGAATCACGTAGAAAATGACGACTTTGAGTTCGAAGACAGGGTTGTGGCTGTGAAAGTTCTGAAAGACACGACTGGGGCGGCGGAAGAGGCTCTGAGGGAAGACTTTTTGAGGGAAGTGGAGATGATGTCGGCTTTCAACCACACGAACATCGTACGTCTGCTCGGCATCGTCATTTTAGGTGAGTTACAAAATGTTATTATTCATTTATTAAAAGTTGGTTTCAGCATTCCTTGCCACAAGTAATGCGTTCAAAGAGAGGAAGGATGAAGGCACCATTTAATATAGAGTAAAGCAAACGCGGAATCTATGCATAAGGTGCGCTCCCACCTAGGATACCTTGCGCATAGAAACAGTAAGTTCAGAAAAGATGTCATGAAATAAGATAAAAATTTAAATAAAAGGTGCTGAATGTGAAATATCATACAAAATATTTCATTACTCATACAATATTGCTATATGTTCACCCACAGATGAAGTAAATCAAGGACTTAGCTCGCTCATTGCTTTGGTATTTCATTTGGAATAAAAAATCTTAAAATTAGACCATTTCATTTATGCTTCAATTACAAAAAGGTAAAAACCTTTCATTGTATTTTCACATTGCTGTCTAGATTCCAATTACTTTTTTTATTCTTTGCAATTTCACACTTTTGCACTTATTTGTTTTGACAAATTTTCTTTTGTGTTTGAGAGACACGGAATGTTTTGTGTAACGTTTTATATATCTAAATATATATATATATATATATATATATATATATTTTATATTTTATATATATATATATATGTATGTACAGGGAGTTCATGGAATCGAACTCGTGACTTATAAGTTACCGCGCCAACACGCTACCGACTGCGCCACCAATCACCCTAAAAGGTGATCGATGCACAACGGAAGCAATGCATGGCATTGCGAAAGCGGGCTCTTCCGTCCACGCATATAATTCCCTTATGTATCAATAGCTCAAAGTCATATTACCCCCAGAAACAAGTCACGAGTTCGATTGCATGAACTCCCTGTACATTTATTTCGTTTGAAAAAAACCTATGCGTGGACGGAGAGCCCGCTTAACCAGACTCAGTAATTGTTTCTGGGGGTAATATGACTTTGAGCTATTGATATATGTATGTATATATATATATATTTTTCTTTCTCTCTTATATTCCAGACCCCACAAAGACATGTGTTAAATGCTGTATTGAACTATGCATTAATGTTTTGTGTTGTATATAAATTCCTCAGACCCCCCAAAGACCCCCTGGATGGTCTTCGAGTACATGGCCCTCGGAGACTTGGCCAACTTGCTCCGCTCGAAAGCCCCTCCACTAATGATAAGCATGAAGTCCTTCAAGAAGTCATCTTCGAGCGCGAAGAACAACAACAAAACCACCGTCAAAATAAAAACCAGCAACCCTATCGTTTCCAGTCCCGGCGATATTCAAGATAGCGGCGTTGAGAACGGACTCAACGGCTTCAACCAAACCAGGTTTGACCAAAACCGCGTCAACCAAAACAGGTTTGACCAAAACCGCGTCAACCAAAACAGGTTTGACCAAAACCACGTCAACCAAACCAGGTTTGACCAAAACCGCGTCAACCAAAACAGGTTTGACCAAAACCGCGTCAACCCAAACAGGTTTGACCAAAACCACGTCAACCCAAACAGGTTTGACCAAAACCACGTCAACCAAAACAGGTTTGACCAAAACCGCGTCAACCAAACCAGGTTTGACCAAAACCACGTCAACCAAAACAGGTTTGACCATAACCACCATCCTCACCCGAACTGGATCAACCATGATGGTAAGATGACCGTTGACCGTACCACCAACGACCCTCAGATGGAGTCACGATATGGGTTGGGTGACTCGAAATTCGACTTCCATAATCATAGAATGAACTCTGGAACATTGGAGACCACAGACTATGACTGGAACGATGAAACCAGTTTCCGTGATTCCCAAATGGAAGAAACCGCGAGCCACTACGACATGGAGAACCGGAGAAACATGGGGCTAAATACCGGAGCGCAAGGGGGAATATGTGATGTCCCTAGGGAATTTTCAAGAAATGACTTAGACGAGATGGAAACAAAACAAGAAGAAGACTACGGCTATAACGACGTAAGCATCGACGTGGAAGACGTCGATTCACTGCCTTTGGATCAGGTACGTTATTGGCGATAGTCAAATGGCCTTAAAAAATTATAATTTATTCCTAACTAGTCCTAGTTTTGGAAAAATAGTAAATTAATGCTAAATTTAATTACTTCTAGTCTTAATTATTTAATTTTAACGCTTTGGTCGTGACGTGGGCCACCGGTGGTACACGGAGGGGATTTTCACAACGCAGCAGACCGACCAGTAGTCACAAACACAATTTCCATAAATACTTAATCAAAGCTAAATGAAGGCACGATCCAGTTCATGTTTGCTATTTTCAACATCGCGCGCTGCAGTTGACTTTGTGTTGGAGTTGAATGTTGAACTTCAATTGAACCCATGACGGTCAATGTGTGAAGTTGAAATTGGTTGCCAACAACATCAAAGAAATAGATTTGCCTAAGTTGAAGAGAAATTGATTAACCTAAAATTAAATTTAAAGAAATCAATTCACCTAAAATTAAAGCTAAAGAAATTGATTTGCCTAAAATTAAATTTAAAGAAATCAATTTCAATCAAATCAAAATTATTTTTGTGTTGAAAAAACATACACAAAACTACACATAACTTACGCGAGCACGTCTGTTTTTTCCCAGACATGTAAAACCATTTCTTTTTTCAATTAAATTCATTCAACTGTACTTCATTATTAAAAAAGAATTATCATGCAAAGCTTAGCACATACGAGGTTTTAGATCGGACCCTAAATTCAGTTGAACCTCCTAACCACGACAAAGGTGTTCCCCAGAAGGGAAGGAGGGAGGCACCATTGAGCTCCGGAATTCATGAATTCTTCAACCATTCCCATTCCTAGTTAGTTCTAGTCACAAAAGATGCGTTCTCTAGAGAGGAAGGAGGAAGGCACCATTCATGTTTGGAATTAACCATTACTTTTCAATACCAATACCCGATGGACACTTTTGATCTAAACGCTTGTAATTTCCGTCTCCAGTGGATATCCTAAACCTAGAATCCGCAATTTCCGTCCCTGTTGGACATCCTATAGGACTTAGAATCCGCAATTTCCGTCCCCGTTGGACATCCTAGACTTAAAATCCACAATTTCCGTCCCCGTTTGACATCCTATAGGACTTAAAATCCGCAATTTCCGTCCTCGTTGGACATCCTATAGGACTTAAAATCCGCAATTTCCGTCCCCGTTGGACATCCTATTGGACTTGAAATCCGCAATTTCCGTCCCCGTTGGACATCCTATAGGACTTAAAATCCGCAATTTCCGTCCCCGTTGGACATCCTATAGGACTCAAAATTCGCAATTTCCGTCCCTGTTGGACATCCTATAGGACTCAAAATCCACAATTTCCGTCCCCGTTGGACATCCTATAGGACTTAAAATCCGCAATTTCCGTCCCCGTTGGACATCCTATAGGACTTAAAATCCGCAATTTCCGTCCCCGTTGGACATCCTATAGGACTTAAAATCCACAATTTTCGTCCCCGTTGGACATCCTATAGGACTTAAAATCCGCAATTTCCGTCCCCGTTGGACATCCTATAGGACTTAAAATCCGCAATTTCCGTCCCCGTTGGACATCCTATAGGACTTAAAATCCACAATTTCCGTCCCCGTTGGACATCCTATAGGACTTGAAATCCGAAATTTACGTCCCTGTTGGACATCCTAGACTTAAAATCCACAATTTCCGTCCCCGTTGGACATCCTATAGGACTTAAAATCCACAATTTCCGTCCCCGTTCGACATCCTATAGGACTTGAAATCCGAAATTTACGTCCCTGTTGGACATCCTAGATTTAAAATCCGCAATTTCCGTCCCCGTTGGACATCCTATAGGACTTAAAATCCGCAATTTCCGTCCTCGTTGGACATCCTAGATTTAAAATCCACAATTTCCGTCCCCGTTGGACATCCTAAACTCACCATCCGCAATTTCCGCACCCAGCGGACACTGCTGCGGATGGCGATGGACGTGTCCGCCGGGATGGCCTACCTGAGCGGCCAGCACTTTGTCCACCGGGACCTGGCCACCCGCAACTGCCTCGTGTCCGCCGACCGCTGCGTCAAGATCGCCGACTTCGGCATGAGCCGCGACATCTATACCAGTGACTACTACAAGGTGGGTCATACCAGGCTATACCAGGTATTTATACCAGGGACATCTATACCAGTGACTACTACAAGGTGGGTCATACCTGGCTATACCAGGTATTTATACCAGGGACATCTATACCAGTGACTACTACAAGGTGGGTTATACCAGGCTATACCAGGTATTTATACCAGGGACATCTATACCAGTGACTACTACAAGGTGGGTCATACCTGGCTATACCAGGTATTTATACCAGGGACATCTATACCAGTGACTACTACAAGGTGGGTTATACCAGGTTATACCGGGCATTTATACCAGGGATATCTATACCAGTGACTACTACAAGGTGGGTTATACCAGGTTATACCGGGCATTTACACCAGGGATATCTATACCAGTGACTACTACAAGGTGGGTCATACCAGGTTATACCGGGCATTTATACCAGGGAAATCTATACCAGTGACTACTACAAGGTGGGTCATACCAGGTTATACCGGGCATTTATACCAGGGACATCTATACCAGTGACTACTACAAGGTGGGTCATACCAGGTTATACCGGGCATTTATACCAGGGATATCTATACCAGTGACTACTACAAGGTGGGTCATACCAGGCTATACCAGGTATTTATACCAGGGACATCTATACCAGTGACTACTACAAGGTGGGTCATACCAGGCTATACCAGGTATTTATACCAGGGACATCTATACCAGTGACTACTACAAGGTGGGTCATACCAGGCTATACCAGGTATTTATACCAGGGACATCTATACCAGTGACTACTACAAGGTGGGTCATACCGGGTTATACCAGGCATATATACCAGTGACACATTTATGTATACCAGTGACGCACATATGCACATATATATATATATATATACCAGCAACTACTACAACATGGGTTATACCGGTTTATTCCAGGCATATATACCAGTGACACATTTATGTATACCAGTGACACATATATATACATACATATTTACCAGCGACTACTACAAGGTGGGGTTATATCAGGTTATACCGGGCATCTATACCAGCGATTACCACAAGCTGGGTTATACCAGACTATACCAGGCTTCTTTAACTGTGGCAAGTATACCAGTGACACATTTATATATACCAGTGACACACCCATATATATATACCAGTGACTACTCCAAGGTGGGCTATACCAGGCATCTATACCTGGTATATATATATATATATATATATATATATACCAGCGAATATTAGAAGGTGGGGCTATACCAGACATCTATACCAGAGATTACTTTAAGGTGGCATCTCTACCAGTTATTACCACAAGGGGGGCTATATCAGGTTTACATACCAGAGACATGTATACCAGCGACTATTAAAAGGTGGAGTTTATACTGCACACTTATACCAGAGACATATATACCCGAGGTATGTACACCACACATCTATACAAGCGACATATGTACATATATTCCAGACATTATATACCAGAGACTACCAAGAAGTTGTAATTATACCAGACAATTGTACCAGACACCTATACCAGTGACTACTACAAGGTGTGGGAGCTTGTACCAGAAAAATTAAACCATGCATATATACCAGGCACCAATACTACTCGTGACAGATATACCAGGCATCTTCACCAGCGACATATATACCAGGAATCTATACCAGCGATATATATATACCAGGCATCTATACCAGCAACATATATACCAGCCACCAATACTCGTGACATATATATCAGGCATCTATACCAGCGACATATATCCCAGGAACCAATGCTCGTGGCATCTATACCAGGCGTCTATACCAGTGACATACGAGTATATACCAATGACTAATTCAAGTTGAGATTTATACCAGACCAGTGACTTCTATACCATACCAGATGTATGCCAGAGATCCTACACCAGAGATCCTATACCAGAGATCCTATACCAGAGATCCTATACCAGAGATCCTATACCAGAGATCCTATACCAGAGATCCTATACCAGAGATCCTATACCAGAGATTCTATACCAGAGATTCTATGCCAGAGATTCTATACCAGAGATTTATACCAGACCAGTGACTTTATACCAGTGCCTTTATACCAGTGACTTCTACGACTCAAGATCTATACCAGTCACCTACACCACACCAGGTGGGCGGGGTACGGCTGCTGCCGGTGCGCTGGATGGCGCCGGAGTCCCTGCTGTACGGCCGCTTTACGGTCGAGACGGACGTGTGGAGCTACGGCGTGCTGCTGTGGGAGCTGTACACCCACGCCCTGCAGCCGTACTACGGCTGTAACAACGAGCAGGTGTGTGGGGGGCCGTACTACGGCTGTAACAACGAGCAGGTGTGTGCGGGGCCGTAATACGGCTGTAACAACGAGCAGGTGTGTGGGGGGGGCGTACTACGGCTGTAACAACGAGCAGGTGTGTGGGGGGGCCGTACTACGGCTGTAACAACAAGCAGGTGTGTGGGGGGCCGTACTACGGCTGTAACAACGAGCAGGTGTGTGGGGGGGCCGTACTGCAGCAGTACTACGGCTGTAACAACGAGCAGGTGTGTGGGGGGCCGTACTGCAGCCGTACTACGGCTGTAACAACGAGCAGGTGTGTGGCGGGCCGTACTGCAGCAGTACTACGGCTGTAACAACAAGCAGGTGTGTGGGGGGGCCGTACTGCAGCAGTACTACGGCTGTAACAACGAGCAGGTGTGTGGGGGGCCGTACTACGGCTGTAACAACGAGCAGGTGTGTGGGGGCCGTACTGCAGCCGTACTACGGCTGTAACAACGAGCAGGTGTGTGAGGGCCGTACTACGGCTGTAACAACGAGCAGGTGTGTGGGGGGCGTACTGCAGCCGTAGTACGGCTGTAACAACGAGCAGGTGTGTGGGGGGGGCGTACTGCAGCCGTACTACGGCTGTAACAACGAGCAGGTGTGTGGGGGCCGTACTGCAGCCGTACTACGGCTGTAACAACGAGCAGGTGTGTGGGGGCCGTACTGCAGCCGTACTACGGCTGTAACAACGAGCAGGTGTGTGGGGGCCGTACTGCAGCCGTACTACGGCTGTAACAACGAGCAGGTGTGTGGGGGCCGTACTGCAGCCGTACTACGGCTGTAACAACGAGCAGGTGTGTGGGGGGACCGCACTACGGCTGTAACAACGAGCAGGTGTGTGGGGGCCGTACTGCAGCCGTACTACGGCTGTAACAACGAGCAGGTGTGTGGGGGGACCGCACTACGGCTGTAACAACGAGCAGGTGTGTGGGGGCCGTACTGCAGCAGTACTACGGCTTGGCTGGGAGGGTTGGGGAGGGTTGAGGAGGGCTGGGGAGGGCTGGGGAGGGCTGGGGAGGGCTGGGGAGGGCTGGGAAGGGCTGGGAAGGGCTGGGGAGGGCTGGGGAGGGCTGGGGAGGCTGGGGAGGGCTGGGGAGGCTGGGGAGGGCTGGGGAGGGCTGGGAAGGGCTGGGGAGGGCTGGGGACGGCTGGGGAGGCTGGGGAGGGCTGGGGAGGGCTGGGGAGGGCTGGGGAGGGCTGGGGAGGGCTGGGGAGGGCTGGGGAGGGCTGGGGAGGGCTGGGGAGGGCTGGGGAGGGCTGGGGAGGGCTGGGGAGGGCTGGGGAGGCTGGGGAGGGCTGGGGAGGGCTAGGGAGGGCTGGGGAGGGCTGGGGAGGGCTGGGGAGGGCTGGGGAAGGCGGCTCACAGACCGGCATCAAAAAGCCCTTGTTTGGGTGCTGTGAGAGCCTCTCAAGCCGCGCTACCGCCGCTTCCTCCCCAACCCCTTGGGGTTGCATCCCCATCCTCCCCAACCTCCCCAGCTGAGGTTGCATGCACAACCTTCGAGCTGGGGTTACATCCTCTAAATTAGCACATATGACGGTAAGGTACCCTGTGCGGGGTTGTGTCGGGTTGGTATAATTTCATATATTTAATTACTTTGATGGAATAAATTGGCAGGCAGCTCGTACATTGTAAATTATTGACATTTTTATGGCAAAGAACATATGATAAGGACAGCTATGTAAATATTTATGGGTGTAATGTTCCAAATTTTAAGGTTTTATACTTAATCGAGGATTTCAAACATATCTGAACTCTCAAGGCGAAATGAAGATTCACTTCATTGAAACTTTGCACGTTTCTTTTCGGTCGAAACTCTGTGAATTGAAACAAAAACCCGACTATTTTTAAATGCATGAACTGTTCCAATGCTGATGATAACAGCCGCAAAACAGCAGCCACACAGCAGCCAAACAGCAGCCAAGCAGCAGCCAAGCAGCAGCCAAGCAGCAGCCAAGCAGCAGCCAAGCAGCAGCCAAACAGCAGCCAAACAGCAGCCAAACAGCAGCCAAACAGAAGCCAAACAGCAGCCAAACAGCAGCCAAACAGCAGCCAAACAGCAGCCAAACAGCAGCCAAGCAGCAGCCAAACAGCAGCCAACCAAGCAGCAGCCAAACAGCAGCCAAAAGCAGCCAAACAGCAGCAAAACAGAAGCCAAACAGCAGCCAAACAGCAGCCAAACAGCCACCAAACGGCCACCAAACAGCAGCAAAACAGCAGCCAAACAGCAGCAAAACAGAAGCCAAACAGCAGCCAAACAGCCGCCAAACAGCCGTCAAACAGCAGCCAAACAGCAGCCAAACAGCAGCAAAACAGCAGCCAAACAGCAGCCAAACAGCAGCCAAACAGCAGCCAAACAGCAGCCAAACAGCCGCCAAACAGCCGTCAAACAGCAGCCAAACAGCAGCCAAACAGCAGCCAAACAGCAGCCAAACAGCAGCAAAACAGCAGCCAAACAGCAGCCAAACAGCAGCCAAACAGCAGCCAAACAGCCGCCAAACAGCCGTCAAACAGCAGCCAAACAGCAGCCAAACAGCAGCCAAACAGCAGCCAAACAGCAGCAAAACAGCTTCACCAGACACGGGATCACTGAAATTGCCGCTCGTGATCCGGAACATTGCCACGGCTGCCGTTTGTTGCCATTTGAGGCTGCCGTGGCAACTCAAGGAATTGCCATCACGTTGCCAAGACAGTAAAATGGCAACTGTTACATGGCAACAGTGAAATGGCAACAGTAAACAGTAACTGTGAACGGTATTCTTTTTTATTTAAACATTCCGGATATGTGACAGTGACATCATCACACCACACGCACCATTTATACAATACCACATAGTACACTGAAAAACACACCACACATACACGCACACAGCCCTCCCTCACACGCACACTAACACACACACATGCACACATACACGCACACATGCACACATACACGCACACACACAACACGCACACACAAAATGACACTCGCACAGAAGTACACACAACACACGCACACATACACGCACACACACAATACGCACACACAAAACAACACACACACAGAGGTACACACAACACACGCATACATTCGTACACGCATATTCGTACTCACACTCAACACACTACACTCATGCACACAGAGGTACACGCACACATTCATACACACAACACACACACGCACACACACAAACAGAAGTATACACACACACAGGCACACAACAGTCCCCATTCAGTGGGGGTAGCAGGATAGGGAATATTCCCCCCTGGGGAATCCCAACCCCTCTCCCCCCCCGGAGGCACGTACATATATACGGTCCTAAAACCTACATGTATATTTTGTGTACACGAGATTACTTACATGTATACCCGTATCCTCGTTCTGTGCACACAGAGATGTGTACTCTTTGCCCTACACAAATACGTACATGATATGTAAGTATTTATCTGTGTACATAAAAACTTACACATGCTGTGTAAGTATTTGTCTATGTGTAGTCGCTCAATAAGTTTGGCACGGTAAAAATTATGACGGGAATGTATATAAAATGATTTAGGGAAAATAAGTTGTATATATCATATTTTACATAAATAGCCAGGACAATTATATTTTTGATGTTAATAATATCATATATTGATGTATATGTATATTTTTTTTCTTTGCCATTTTTAATGGATTTGCTCGTTCCCAATTTAAAAAATAATGCATATTATCATAAGAAAAGTGTTCTTAAATTAAATACTTTTAAATTATATCTTAAATTTTATAGAGGCGCTTGATATATGGGATCAATACCTGGAGGTTCAAGTTGAGGGAAAAAAAGAGGGTAGAGATCTGGTGACGATGGTGGCCATGCAAAGACACAAGGGCTTTGTAATTACTGAAACATATTTTTGTAATTCCATGACATGAAAGTTATATCTTAATTTTTCTGAACCTTCACAACGAGTAATTTAGTGCCATAACTGAAAGTAAAAAAGAATATTGTAAATATTGTAAGAATTATGAAAATATTTTTGCAGTTCTAGCGGACTTGGAATTTTGTGTATTCCACTTGTGTTGAGTTGTGTTGTGTTTGTATTGTTATAGTGATGTGCTGCCCATCTCTGCCCCTCACCTACCACCCCTCATCCCCTCTTTCCCCTCATCCCCACTGCCCCTCACCCACCCTCACCCCCACCTACCCTCACCCCAACCTACCCTTACCCATCATCTACCCTCACCCCTCACCTACCCTCACCCCCGCCTCTCCTCACCTACCCTCACCCCCCTACCCTCACCGACCTTCACCCCCACCTACCCTCACCTACCCTCACCCATCATCTACCCTTGCCCCTCACCTACCCTCACCTACCCTCGCCCATCATCTACTCTTGCCCCTCACCTACCCTCACCCCCGCCTCTCCTCACCTACCCTCACCCTTTCCCTACCCTCACCTACCCTCACCTATCCTCACCCATCACCTACCCTTGCCCCTCACCTACCCTCACCCCCGCCTCTCCTCACCTACCCTCACCCTCCCCCTACCCTCACCAACCCTCACCCTCCCCCTACCCTCACTTACCTTCACCCCACCTACCCTCACCTCCCCTACCTACCCTCACCCCAGGAAGCGAGGGCATCCCTCTGTCAATGCTCCTCAGTTAAGCCTGTGTCCCTCTTTCATGCACTGTGTTGCGCAAGTGTGTGTTTTGTGGGGTTGAAAATACCCATCTATGTGTAATGGGCTCCTTGCCTGCTTCATGCCTGCTTCATGCCTGCTTCATGCCTGCTTCATGCCTGCTTCATGCCTGCTTCATGCCTGCTTCATGCCTGCTTCATGCCTGCTTCATGCCTGCTTCATGCCTGCTTCATGCCTGCTTCATGCCTGCTTCATGCCTGCTTCATGCCTGCTTCGTGCCTGCTTCATGCCTGCTTCATGCCTGCTTCATGCCTGCTTCATGCCTGCTTCATGCCTGCTTCATGCCTGCTTCATGCCTGCTTCATGCCTGCTTCATGCCTGCTTCATGCCTGCTTCATGCCTGCTTCATGCCTGCTTCATGCCTGCTTCATGCCTGCTTCATGCCTGCTTCATGCCTGCTTCATGCCTGCTTCATGCCTGCTTCATGCCTGCTTCATGCCTGCTTCATGCCAGCTTCATGCCTGCTTCATGCCTGCTTCATGCCTGCTTCATGCCAGCTCCATGCCAGCTCCATGCCAGCTCCATGCCAGCTCCATGCCAGCTCCATGCCAGCTCCATGCCAGCTCCATGCCAGCTCCATGCCAGCTCCATGCCAACTCCATGCCAGCTCCATGCCAGCTCCATGCCAGCTCCATGCCAGCTCCATGCCAGCTCCATGCCAGCTCCATGCCAGCTCCATGCCAGCTCCATGCCAGCTCCATGCCAGCTCCATGCCAGCTCCATGCCAGCTCCATGCCAGCTCCATGCCAGCTCCATGCCAGCTCCATGCCAGCTCCATGCCAGCTCCATGCCAGCTCCATGCCAGCTCCATGCCAGCTCCATGCCAGCTCCATGCCAGCTCCATGCCAGCTCCATGCCAGCTCCATGCCAGCTCCATGCCAGCTCCATGCCAGCTCCATGCCAGCTCCATGCCAGCTCCATGCCAGCTCCATGCCAGCTCCATGCCAGCTCCATGCCAGCTCCATGCCAGCTCCATGCCAGCTCCATGCCAGCTCCATGCCAGCTCCATGCCAGCTCCATGCCAGCTCCATGCCAGCTCCATGCCAGCTCCATGCCAGCTTCATGCCAGCTTCATGTCTGCTTCATGCCTGCTTCATGCCAGCTTCATGTCTGCTTCATGCCAGCTTCATGCCAGCTTCATGCCAGCTTCATGCCAGCTTCATGTCTGCTTCATGCCAGCTTCATGCCAGCTTCATGCCAGCTTCATGCCAGCTTCATGTCTGCTTCATGCCAGCTTCATGTCTGCTTCATGCCAGCTTCATGCCAGCTTCATGTCTGCTTCATGCCAGCTTCATGCCAGCTTCATGCCAGCTTCATGTCTGCTTCATGCCAGCTTCATGTCTGCTTCATGCCAGCTTCATGCCAGCTTCATGTCTGCTTCATGCCAGCTTCATGTCTGCTTCATGCCTGCTTCATGCCTGCTTCATGCCAGCTTCATGCCAGCTTCATGTCTGCTTCATGCCAGCTTCATGCCAGCTTCATGTCTGCTTCATGCCAGCTTCATGCCAGCTTCATGCCAGCTTCATGCCAGCTTCATGTCTGCTTCATGCCAGCTTCATGCCAGCTTCATGTCTGCTTCATGCCAGCTTCATGTCTGCTTCATGCCTGCTTCATGCCTGCTTCATGCCAGCTTCATGCCAGCTTCATGTCTGCTTCATGCCAGCTTCATGCCAGCTTCATGTCTGCTTCATGCCAGCTTCATGCCAGCTTCATGCCAGCTTCATGCCAGCTTCATGTCTGCTTCATGCCAGCTTCATGCCAGCTTCATGTCTGCTTCATGCCAGCTTCATGCCAGCTTCATGTCTGCTTCATGCCAGCTTCATGCCAGCTTCATGCCAGCTTCATGCCAGCTCCATGCCAGCTCCATGCCAGCTCCATGCCAGCTCCATGCCAGCTCCATGCCAGCTCCATGCCAGCTCCATGCCAGCTCCATGCCAGCTCCATGCCAGCTCCATGCCAGCTCCATGCCAGCTCCATGCCAGCTCCATGCCAGCTCCATGCCAGCTTCATGCCAGCTTCATGCCAGCTCCATGCCAGCTCCATGCCAGCTTCATGCCAGCTTCATGCCAGCTCCATGCCAGCTCCATGCCAGCTCCATGCCAGCTCCATGCCAGCTCCATGCCAGCTCCATGCCAGCTCCATGCCAGCTCCATGCCAGCTCCATGCCAGCTCCATGCCAGCTCCATGCCAGCTCCATGCCAGCTCCATGCCAGCTCCATGCCAGCTCCATGCCAGCTCCATGCCAGCTCCATGCCAGCTCCATGCCAGCTCCATGCCAGCTCCATGCCAGCTCCATGCCAGCTCCATGCCAGCTTCATGCCTGCTTCATGCCTGCTTCATGCCTGCTTCATGCCTGCTTCATGCCTGCTTCATGTCTGCTTCATGTCTGCTTCATGCCAGCTTCATGTCTGCTTCATGCCTGCTTCATGCCTGCTTCATGCCTGCTTCATGTCTGCTTCATGCCTGCTTCATGCCTGCTTCATGCCTGCTTCATGTCTGCTTCATGCCAGCTTCATGTCTGCTTCATGCCTGCTTCATGCCTGCTTCATGCCTGCTTCATGCCTGCTTCATGCCTGCTTCATGCCTGCTTCATGCCTGCTTCATGCCTGACCAGGAACTATGTTGATCAACATAAATATCGTCATATGACCAGTGGTGTTCATTAATGATCATAAATATGAAATTAATGATAACAAATTATATTCATTATATTTATTTATGATAACAAATTATATTATTTATATTATTTAATGATAACAAATCATATTAATTATATTAATTAATGATAAATTATACTATTTGTATTAAATAATGATAAAAAATTGTGTTAATTATATTAATTAATGATAAAAAATTATATTAATTAGTTATATTAAATAATGATAACAAATTATATTAATTAGTTATATTAAATAATGATAACAAATTACATTAATTATATTAAATAATGATAAATTATATTATTTATATTAATTAATGATAAAAAATTGTGTTTATTATATTAATAAATGATAACAAATTATATTAATTAATGATAACAAATTATATTAATAAATGATAACAAATTATATTAATTAATGATAACAAATTATAATTTAGGCCATTAGGTCATTAATAAAAAACATCAACAGACACACCCAACATCAAACACCGCCCCAACATCGCCACAAAAGAAAACAAACAAAATAAACATCGCGATGTTCTCATCAGTTTTCCAAAGCAATTCAATACTAATCATTTCATCTATAATTATTTACTTATTTTTTTCCTTATCATTCCTGGATTTCCCGTCACAAAAAAATTTTCATTATTATATAACATGGCGCACAGAATGAGGCGCACCAACCAAGGCGCACCAACCAAGGCGCACCAACCAAGGCGCACCAACCAAGGCGCACCAACCAAGGCACACCAACCAAGGCACACCAACCAAGGCACACCAACCAAGGCACACCAACCAAGGCGCACCAACCAAGGCGCACCAACCATGGCGCACCAACCAAGGCGCACCAACCAAGGCACACCAACCATGGCGCACCAACCAAGGCGCACCAACCAAGGCGCACCAACCAAGGCACACCAACCATGGCACACCAACCAAGGCGCACCAACCAAGGCGCACCAACCAAGACGCACCAACCATGGCGCACCAACCAAGACGCACCAACAAAGGCGCACCAACCAAGACGCACCAACCATGGCGCACCAACCAAGACGCACCAACCAAGGCGCACCAACCAAGACGCACCAACCATGGCGCACCAACCATGGCGCACCAACCAAGACGCCCCAACCAAGGCGCCCCAACCAAGGCGCCCCAACCAAGGCGCCCCAACCAAGGCGCACCAACCGCGGTGCACCAACCATGGCGCACCAACCAAGGCGCACCAACCAAGGCGCACCAACCGCGGTGCACCAACCATGGCGCACCAACCAAGGCACACCAACCAAGGCGCCCCAACCAAGGCGCCCCAACCAAGGCGCACCAACCAAGGCGCCCCAACCAAGGCGCACCAACCGCGGCGCACCAACCATGGCGCACCAACCAAGACGCCCCAACCAAGACGCACCAACCAAGGCGCCCCAACCAAGGTGCACCAACCAAGGCACACCAACCAAGGCACACCAACCAAGGCACACCAACCAAGGCACACCAACCATGGCACACCAACCATGGCACACCAACCATGGCACACCAACCAAGGCGCACCAACCAAGGCGCACCAACTAAGGCGCACCAACCAAGGCACACCAACCATGGCGCACCAACCAAGGCGCACCAACCAAGGCGCACCAACCAAGGCGCACCAACCAAGGCACACCAACCATGGCACACCAACCAAGGCGCACCAACCAAGGCGCACCAACCAAGGCGCACCAACCAAGGCACACCAACCATGGCACACCAACCAAGGCACACCAACCAAGGCACACCAACCAAGGCGCACCAACCAAGGCGCACCAACCAAGGCGCACCAACCAAGGCACACCAACCATGGCGCACCAACCAAGGCGCACCAACCAAGGCGCACCAACCAAGGCACACCAACCATGGCACACCAACCAAGGCGCACCAAGGCACACCAACCAAGGCGCACCAACCACGCCGCACCAGGAAGCACCCTCAAGCACCATATCACATTACCCATAAGATGTACGAGCTGCCGGTGCCGGCGAACAAAACTGAAGCGCCCTCTAGTGGCCACTTTGCTATACAAGCACTCGAGCTCTCCTACTTCACTACACAGACTTGTGTGTTGCCCACACACACCTGCGTGATACAAATATACAAAATTCACCTCCACACAGCCGCTGTTTTGAAGATGTTTCTTTACTGAGCTGTTTGGGATACAAAGAACAAGGATAGTTTTCTGTGGCTGAAGAAAATGGTAAGTTTCTTCGTATCTTAGATGCAAGATTTGGATTAGATTAGATGTGTGCCTTGATAACCATGGTGTTCCAAAGAGGGGAAGGGGGGAGGCGCCATTTAGTACGGAGTTAAAGGAGATAGGAATCTATGCACAAGGTGTGGTTCCACAACCTTTGCAAAGAAACAACAAGTTAGGAAGGAAGTTTATGAAAAAAGTAAAAAACATCTGAAGACGGGTCGTATATTACTTATATAAATATATTTGAATATATGTGAAGCTAAGAAGCATAAGATACTTGGCATGCTAGGTCATATACATACATAAATATGTGTACATTTAAATAGCATAATCATATTTCATATCAAATTCATTAACTTTAATCTTAATACGTACTTATATTGTATCAGGCCTTAATCTTCCTGTATTTATGATAGTTTTTTCTCAAAATACAAATTTGTTGTTAATGATGTACTTTTTTCATAGAAGTTACTAATTTTTCATTAAAGAAATAGGAGTTTTTGTATGACTTACGCAACTTTCAGTCTGTATGCTACGGTAAACGTAAGAAGAAGCATATATCTCTTGCAACTTAAGTCAAACCTGCATAGATATGTTTCTATATATTTTTGTGTATATGTGTAAATACATGCATATATATCTAAGTATATATAAATGGTGAAAAAAGAAAGTACATATACACATCATATGTACAATAACTAATTAATAACATTACTTTTTCCTCTACTAAACGAACCGTTTGAAGGTCATACTGTGGAAGGTGAACCATTTAATCGGATAATTAAATATGCAACAGGATTAATTACTCTCTCATTACCTAGGTGATATATAACAGGATTTAATAGTTATTACTCTGCATAAATCCCGGGTGTTATTATAGCTATATGAATCCTTCACTACACCATACTAAGCTATGAGGGGAGAAGAAAGTCACGAGGGAAGAAGAAAGTCCCGAGGGAAGAAAGTCACAAGGAAAGAAGAAAGTCCCGAGGGAAGAAGAAAGTCCCGAGGGAGGAAGAAAGTTCCGAGGGAAGAAAGTCACGAGGGAAGAAGACTGTCACGAGGGAAGAAGAAAGTCACGAGGGAAGAAGAAAGTCACGAGGGAAGAAGAAAGTCACGAGGGAAGAAGAAAGTCACGAGGGAAAAAGAAAGTCACGAGGGAAGAAGAAAGTCCCGAGGGAGGAAGAAAGTCTCGAGGGAAGAAAGTAACGAGGGAAGAAAGTCCCGAGGGAAGAAGAAAGTCACGAGGGAAGAAGAAAATCACGAGGGAAGAAGGAAGTCCCGAGGGAAGAAGAAAGTCTCGAGGGAAGAAGAAAGTCACGAGGGAAGAAGAAAGTCCCGAGGGAGGGAAGAAAGTCACTAGGGAAGAAGAAATTCACGAGGGAAGAAAGTCACGAAGGAAGAAGGAAGTCACGAGGGAAGAAGATAGTCACGAGGGAAGAAGATAGTCACGAGGGAAGAAGAAAGTCACGAGAGAAGAAAGTCACGAGGGAAGAAGAAAGTCACTAAATAAGAAAAAAGTCACGAGGGAAGAAAGTCACGAGGGAAGAAGTAAGTCACGAGGGAAGAAGTAAGTCACGAGGGAAGAAGAAAGTCAAGAGGGAAGAAGAAAGTCCCGAGGGAGGGAAGAAAGTCACTAGGGAAGAAGAAATTCACGAGGGAAGAAAGTCACGAAGGAAGAAGGAAGTCACGAGGGAAGAAGATAGTCACGAGGGAAGAAGATAGTCACGAGGGAAGAAGAAAGTCACGAGAGAAGAAAGTCACGAGGGAAGAAGAAAGTCACTTAATAAGAAAAAAGTCACGAGGGAAGAAAGTCACGAGGGAAGAAGTAAGTCACGAGGGAAGAAGTAAGTCACGAGGGAAGAAGAAAGTCAAGAGGGAAGAAGAAAGTCACGAGGGAAGAAGAAAGTCACGAGGGAAGAAAGTCACGAGGGAAGAAAGCCACGAGGGAAGAAAGTTACGAGGGAAGAAGAAAGTCACGAGGGAAGAAGAAAGTCACGAGGGAAGAAGAAAGTCACGAGGGAACAAGAAAGTCACGAGGGAACAAGAAAGTCACGGGGGAAAAGAAAGTCACTAGGGAAGAAGTCACGAGGGAAGAAGAAAGTCACGAGGGAAGAAAGTCACGAGGGAAGAAAGTCACGAGGGTAGAAAGACAAACCCTCGCTTGATGTCGCAAAACACAAACAAACTTCAAGTGTTTGTGTGCGTTGCTACAGCTGTTGTCCTGCACCAGCTGTTTGCAGCTGTTGCAGCGCACCACCTGCAGCGCACCACTTTGTAGGGGTGCGCAACCTCCGCGTGTGCGCTACCTTCCCGTGTGCGCAACCTCCCGTGTACGCAACCCCCCGTGTATGCAACCTCAATGGCCACACGCCGTATTGTGGATACGGTCTGCCACAATACATATTGTACGGAGGTTATTTTTCGCCCATTAATTACAAAAGCGACCGGACAAACCGGGCACAGTGGATTAATATATATATTTATATTCATCTATTCATGGTATGTAAAAATTCAAAGCATTATCTAATACAAACTCTTCAGTGTGTAGCTATCGAACATTTTCGTGAATATGGATACATGAACTCGAAATGTACGTTTTTATTGGGAATTTGACCAAAATCCGAGTATTTGGAGTTCGTTTTCGCATATATGAATAATTTCGTGCAAAATCAGCCCTCCTTTGAAAGGGTTTGCTTACAATCAATGCGCGTAGTAATACACATTTAAATAAACACGTGATCGCAGCCCTCCTTTCAAAAATCTGCCATTCACAAGTGCAAACATTTGATGAATGGCCGCATTCACGCAGCGGCGCGCACGCGAACAACGCGGTTCTAATTTCGCGTTCGTGAACGCAACGCGAACCAATCAGAGGGCAGCGCTGAACCTACGAGGCGCACTATTGGCTTGCGGCGTGAGGGTAGAGGCCTTCAATAGGGGAAGAATTTACGCTTCCCTCTGATGAATGAGGGGATTAGAGCTATGCTTATCAGTGAGATAATTTTACTATAGGAGGTGACTTCGATATTCTTGATAAATGCTATGCCAATAGAGTGATAAGTGAGGCTTTGATGATGATGAAAGCTATTATTATTATTATATAAGAAAGTTTTAGCCTCCCTTAACCACGACAAAGATGTTCCAAGAGAGGAAAGAGGAAGGCACCATTTAGTATGGAGTTGAGGGAACGCGGAATCTACGCACAAGGTGCACAGAAACAGTAAGCTAAGAAAGAAGTTCATGAAACAAGACAAAAGTAGAAGAAGAACGCAATAGGTGCTGAAAAACAGGACAGCAGTCAACCGAAAAAAGATGGTCCGTAACAAAACAAAAACCTATTCCATTTCTACACAAGGTAGGCCTACCTCACTCTCAGTTCAGTTCTGACGAGTTTTTATAGCGTTACGCGAGTTAGAAAGGATTTACATTCAAGTTAAAGAGAAGTTATAGTCAATAGTGTTGATATAAAACGAGCAACAACATCTTAACACTCTGACTGCAGTGTGACCCACCGGTGGTACACGGAGGATATTTTGTTACATGTTAACTGCAGCGTGACCCACCGGTGGTACACGGCGGGATTTTCACAACGCTGCAGACCGACCAGTAGTCACAAACACAATTTCCATAAATACTTAATCAAAGCTAAATGAAGGCACGATCCAGTTCATGTTTGCTATTTTCAACATCGCGCGCTGCAGTTGACTTTTAATTTGAGTTTGGTGTTGAACTTAATATTTAGTTGCCGCAGTCAAAGTGTTAAACAAAATATAATGAAAATGTAAAACTAAAAATGTAAACTTAAAATTGTAAAATTAAAAATGTAAAATTAAAATGTAAAATTAAAAATGCAAAATTAAAAATGTAAAATTACAAATCTAAAATTACAAATGTAAACTTAACGTAACATGACCTAAACAAACTCAGTTGCAACCTAAACCTAAATCTTAGCAAAAGTCGTGAGTTAAACAAGCGAATACTGCAATTCATCAATATAAAGGCATTAAATTCAACACTATATTAAGTAGCACACAATGAGTCATTTGAAAAGTACATATAACTATGTCATATATATATACATATAACTGAGGCTAACTTGCAGCTTGCATGAACTTGATGAACTTAGCATGAACTTGAAATAAATAATTCTACTATACGTAAACTTGGCACATTAAAGTCGATGAGACACTAAAATCAGCCAAGTCAAGCCCAGCCAAGCGCAGTCAAGCCCAGCCCAGCCAAGCGCAGTCAAGCCCAGCCCAGCCAAGCAAAACGCAGACAAGTCAAGCCCAGTCAAGCCCAGCCCAGCCAAGCAAAGCGCAGTCAAGTCAAGCCCAGTCCAGTCAAACCCAGCCCAGCCAAGCAAAGCGCAGCCAAGTCAAGCCCAGCCCAGCGCAGTCAAGCCCAGACCAGCCAAGCAAAGCGCAGACAAGTCAAGCCCAGTCAAGCCCAGCCCAGCCAAGCAAAGCGCAGTCAAGTCAAGCCCAGTCAAGCCCAGCCCAGCCAAGCAAAGCGCAGTCAAGTCAAGCCCTGCCAAGCCCAGTCAAGCCCAGCCCAGCCAAGCAAAGCGCAGTCAAGTCAAGCCCAGCCAAGCCAAGTCAAGCCCAGCCCAGCCAAGCAAAGCGCAGTCAAGTCAAGCCCAATCAAGCCCAGCCCAGCCAAGCAAAGCGCAGTCAAGTCATGCCCCGGTCAAGCCAAATCAAGCCCTTCCAAGCCCAGCCAAGCCAAGTCAAGCCCAGCCCAGCCAAGCAAAGCGCAGTCAAGTCAAACCCAATCAAGCCCAGCCCAGCCAAGCAAAGCGCAGTCAAGTCAAGCCCAGTCAAGCCAAATCAAGCCCTTTCAAGCCCAGCCAAGGCGCACGGGAGCAATATCGAGTGACTACCGCACAGACGCTCCTTGTTTTCAGTAAAGAGAGAGAACGAGACCCCAACTGGCGGCCAACTGGCGGCCAACTGGCGGCCAACTGGCGGCCAACTGGCGGCCAACTGGCGGCCAACTGGCGGACAACTGGCGGCCAACTGGCGGCCAACTGGCGGCCAACTGGCGGCCAACTGGCGGCCAACTGGCGGCCAACTGGCGGACAACTGGCGGCCAACTGGCGGACAACTGGCGGCCAACTGGCGGCCAACTGGCGGCCAACTGGTGGCCAACTGGCGGACAACTGGCGGACAACTGGCGGACAACTGGCGGACAACTGGCGGACAACTGATGGCCAACTGGCGGACAACTGGGGGACAACTGGGGGACAACTGGCGGACAACTGGCGGACAACTGGCGGACAACTGGCGGACAACTGGCGGACAACTGGCGGACAACTGGCGGACAACTGGTGGCTAATCAAATTGCCAGTTACCACCAGCACCACATATTTGACATATTTAAAATAAATACAAAAAACTACATACATCATCTTGAAAAAACTAAAGCACATACATAATATTTTATTTATTATATATGTTAATATGAATTTTTATTAGTGATATATTATATTCATTTTTAATCATAAATAAATATATATCCATTTTATTTAATATATATATTTTATTTATTTAATAATGAGAATTTGCATATTTTCAGTCTTTTAATTAACTACTTTTTAATTATAGTTTTCGGGTATTGGAAAACGATCATAAACCAATTGACTGATTGTAAGTTATCTTTAGCTTCCCATACCACAACAAAGATGTTCGCAGAGAGGAAGGGTGAAGGCACCACTTAGTATGGAGTTAAGGGAAAGCAGAATCTATGCACAACGTGTGTTCCCTCATAGGATCGTGGGTGCATAGAATTCCCAAGTACACCGAACAAATATATATTTATATACATTTATATTTATTATTGTTTGATATATATAATATATTATATATACAATGTACATATAATATATATTATATAATATATTATAATGTATTACACATAATATATATATATTGTATAATATATTATATATATCAGTTAAAACTACCGCCAACTTTGAAGTGGCAATCAAGTATCTACTTGAAAGACGCCCGTCATTTTTTATTGATATAAAATAATGAGTTATGTTTAAGCCTCGTTATCCACAACAAAAGCGTTCCCTAGAGAGGAATGAAGGACCGTTTAGTATCAAATTTAGAAACAGGGAATCTATGTACAAGTTGGTAACAATTGAATATGTTCATTGTTCTTAAGAATTAATAACCTAAGTTATTACCAATTCATTATGTTCATTGTTGCTAACAATTAATAAATTAAGTTATTAACAACTCATAATGTTCATTGTTAACAATTAATAAAGTGAGTTATTATCAATTCATAACGTTCATGTTATTAACAAATTCCGTATTTTTCAGGTACTGAAGCTGATCCTGCAAGGATCTCACCTCCACCCCGTATCCTGCTGCCCGCCCCCCGTGCAGGACATCATGAGGAGCTGCTGGGACCCGAACCCTTGCGAGCGTCCTACCTTCCGGACCATAGACCGATCCTTGAGGGACATCGAGCGAACCTTCGACTTGGAGGACTTCGAGGCCTCTCTCGAGGGCCGCGACTACCGGGAAGAAGTCGTGGGCTTCAACTACGATGTCGACAATGACTATCCGAACCACAGGTCAGGACTAGACGCCACTCTGGACACTACTTCGTCTACGTTAAAGAGATATCCCGAGTCTGTGACTACGCAACTATCCCGGCTGACGCCTTACGAAAACTTGAGTCTGTGTGGGGACTCCCACGGACATCTCGAGAATAGTCAACTATCTTCAGATGTTCGAGCTACGGAAGACCAAGACTACCAATCCACAGGTCATTACAACGATAACGGTCGACTCGAATCTATGGAATACGCTTTCCCAAAGCTCCCTCTGCCGGCCGTTGGGAGTTTTCATTCAGCTTTCGGAAGTAGTCTTGTATCGAGTATTTTATCTCATGATAACGCCAATACTGACCTTGACGTTCAGTCTGTAAGGCCGAAAACAAGCCAACCACGATATTTAGCAGGCCAAACAGGACATTCAACGAGCCAATCAGGACATTCAGCAAGCCAATCAGGACATTCAGCAAGCCAATCAGGACATTCAGCAAGCCAATCAGGACATTCAGCAAGCCAATCAGGACATTCAACAAGCCAATCAGGACATTTGACCAGCCAATCAGGACATTCAGCAAGCCAATCAGGACATTCAACAAGCCAATCAGGACATTCAACTAGCAAATCAGGAGATTCAATAAGCCAATCACAACATTTATATGCCAATGCCAGCCCTGAAGGGACATGTGGCGGTTTCAATTCCCTGTTCAGTCATTCTGGAAGACTCTGCAGCAATAACTTTCAAAAAGAAGAGGAAGAAGGAGGAGTCTTGAAATTTGCAAACACATCGTCAGTTAGTCCTCCCTTTGAATGGAGTACAGAACCAAAAGAAACCGAAAAAAGCGTAACCGAAACCGAAACAAGCGCAATCGAAACCGACAGAGCTACAACTTCCCCAAAAAGACGGCAGGCTTTTTTCAATCTTGATGAATATTCGGGTTTGGACGCAAATCATCCATCAGTGAGAAACCAATGTCAACATTCAACATTTAACCAACGTCAACATCCAACTGGAATGTTGACCGATTCCGACATCAACCAGGAACGGCGACCTAGGTTGACGGACACACCCAACCACGGAAAGCAACCAGAAAATTCATCCACATTCAACCCAAGGATTTCTAGACAGTTTGGATGTCAAGATAAATTCTGTGACATGCCAAAATGTGGTGATGGAAATAGGGGACTAACGGATGTTGGAATGGGTTCAAAGAACGGGGGACTAACGGATGTTGGAATGGGTCCAAAAAACGGGGGACTAACGGATGTTAAAATGGGTCCAAAAAACGGGGGACTAACGGATGTTGGAATGGGTCCGAAGAACGGGGGACTAACGGATGTTGGAATGGGTCCAAAGAACGGGGGACTAACGGATGTTGGAATGGGTCCGAAGAACGGGGGACTAACGGATGTTGGAATGGGTCCGAAGAACGGGGGACTAACGGATGTTGGAATGGGTCCGAAGAACGGGGGACTAACGGATGTTGGAATGGGTCCAAAGAACGGGGGACTAACGGATGTTGGAATGGGTCCAAAGAACGGGGGACTAACGGATGTTGGAATGGGTCCAAAGAACGGGGGACTAACGGATGTTGGAATGGGTCCAAAGAACGGGGGACTAACGGATGTTGGAATGGGTCCAAAGAACGGGGGACTAACGGATGTTGGAATGGGTCCGAAGAACGGGGGACTAACGGATGTTGGAATGGGTCCAAAGAACGGGGGACTAACGGATGTTGGAATGGGTCCAAAGAACGGGGGACTAACGGATGTTGGAATGGGTCCAAAGAACGGGGGACTAACGGATGTTGGAATGGGTCCAAAGAACGGGGGACTAACGGATGTTGGAATGGGTGAGGAGAATAGGTACCAGACAGGTGTTGAAATGGAAAACCAGTCAACATACTCAGATGAGGCGCATTCAAAGCCCTTGATGATACCCAAAAGAAAGCCTTACCTTGTTTTTGAAGTTTGAAGTTATTGCTGTAGTAACTTACCTCTCATTGCAATTAGTCTACATACATAGAATGGGTACTCCACATGGTGGGGTATGTTCCAAAAAATATGTGTTTGTTATCATAGTGTGAAGTTATCGCGATGTTAGCAATGTTTTGACATGTTGTGGACCACATAAAGATGTTTGTATGTGATCACCACATGACATGCTGCAGCTGTTGCGTATTGATTGTAATTATTATTATATTAGTTAGATTATACTACATGTTATATTAGTTGGTTCAAGATTCCCAGGCCACAACAAAGGTGACCTCAAGAGAGGGAAGAGAAGGCACCATTTGGTGGAGATTGTAAAACACGGGGAATTTATGCACAAAGTGTGAGGTCCCCACACCCTGCGCACACAAACAGCAAGTTAGGAAGGAAGGAATCTATGCACAAGGTCCCCACACAAACAGCAAGTCAGGAAGGAAGAGGAACAAAAGACAAAGAAGAGATAGCAAAGAAGGCAAGAAAACTGAAAGAAGCAAAGTGGGCACGAAAGGCCCAAGTCCTGAAGGCCTATCTGCAGCTGAGGGACCTAACAGTATCCCCTTGGGGGCACCCGTTATATAACGGGTTATATAATAGGTTATAGTTCCGAATACTGATGACCTAACAATTATAGGTTACAATGGGTACAATAGGATAGAAACTTGCATCTATCAACGATTATCTAAATATTGTTTTCGTTATTTATAGCAATAGATATTAACGAAAACTTGCTATAGCACATCCTTGTCCTAAGTGAGATAGTGAAAACAACCCATGTGTAATAATGGTTAATAGTTTTTAGGTAATAGATGCTAGTTGTGTATATGGTATAGACTTCTAAAAGATAGACTTATCATGTTTGAAATATACGTATATAAGATAGACTAACTCTTCCACCAGCGCATCACACGGCAAGGTTAATTTAAAAGTTAGGCAATTAATTTATGCGAGTTCACACGAAGATGTGAGGTCCCGCGCTGAAAACTATAGAAGCCTTCTGATTGAATTAGAATAAGATTTGTTTTGTTACAGACCTTTTTTTTCGGTTGACTGCTGTCCTGTTTTTCAGCACCTATTGCTTTCTTCTTCTACTTTTGTCTTGTTTCGTGTACTTCTTTCTCAACTTGCTGTGGGGACACCGCGTGCATAGATTCCCCGTTCCTTCCTGACTTGTTGTGGGGACACCACGTACATAGATTCCCCGTTCCTTCCTGACTTGCTGTTTGTGTGGGGACCCCACACACCTCGTGCGTAGATTCCCCGATCCCTCAACTCCATACTACATGGGGCCTTCATCCTTCCTCTCTTTGAACATATTTGCTGCGTTAAGGGAAGCTAAACTTAATTTTCACTCAATCAGTAACATAAGTACACCTGGAGAGTTAATTATCTCGATTATATTTGGTTATTTTAGATCAAATTAAAGATATTTCGAAATCAAGATTTAGTTTCAATGAAGATAATATCTCATGGTTAGCGTAATTGTCTTAATTATTTAGATTAAGTATATATAAATTATATAAATTAAGTAACCAAGATTAGCTTAATTACCTAAGCTGAAGTCGTAAGCTTACTTAAAGTTAGTTTGATTATGCTTCCAACGTTGAATTGAATAGACTATTTAAATTAGTTATTTAGGTTACACGAGTTACTTAAATCGGTTATTTAGGTTGCATGGGTTATTTAAATCAGTTATTTAGGTTAAATGGGTTATTTGAATTAGTTATTTAAGTTAGATTGTTTATTTAAATTAGTTATTTAGGTTACATGGGTTATTTAATTAGTTATTTAGGTTACATGGGTTATTTAAATCAGTTATTTAGGTTAAATGGGTTATTTGAATTAGTTATTTTATTTAGATTGGTTATTTAAATTAGTTATTTAGGTTACATGGGTTACTTAAATTGGTTATTCAAGTTTGATGGGTTCTTTAACTCAGTTATTTAGGTCATTTTAAGAGAATCAACGCCCCTCAGATAGTGACAAACTAAGCAAATTTAACAAATTTGTTTTAGCGCCCAAAAGACTATAACATATGCAGAATATACCCTGTAAATATTGGAACTTTACGCGCACCCACCCCTCCGCACTGGACCAAACCCATTACCAATTTGGGTTCAAAATATCAATCAGTTTTGGTTTCCATTTTTGGTTTCAATTTAAATTTTGGTTATCATTTTTGGTTTCAATTTCAATTTTGGTTTTCATATTTGGTTTCAATTTCAATTTTGGTTTTCATTTTTGGTTTCAATTTCAATTTTGGTTTTCATTTTTGGTTTCAATTTCAATTTTGGTTTTCATTTTTGGGTTCAATTTCAATTTTGGTTTTCATTTTTGGGTTCAATATCAATTTTGGTTATCATTTTTGGTTTCAATTTCAATTTTGGTTTTCATTTTTGGTTTCAATTTCAATTTTGGTTTTCATTTTTGGTTTCAATTTCAACTTTGGTTTCAATTACTCTTTAAAACTTCGGTTTTGGGTGCTTGAAACATTACTCCTCCGTCACGTTTTGACCTACAGAGACGGGGCTACGCTCATTTGAAAGAAGAATGTCAGCTCTACAATCGTACAGAAGTTCTTTTACATACGTAAATTAGGAAAAAAATTATAGCTGAGCAAAGATTAGATTATAAGTTAGTTTAAGCCTCCCTAACCGCTGCAAAAATAGAGCGTATTGAAGAGAGGAAGGAGGAAGGCACCATTTAGTATGGAGATTAGAAAATGAGGAATCTATGCAGAAGGGGCATAGAAACAGTAAGATGGGAAAGAAGTTCATGAAATAAGATAAAAGTTGAAGAAGAAAGTCAGAGGTGCTGAAAAACAGGACAGCAGTCAACCGAAAAATGATGGTCCGTAACATAACAAAAAACATTTTATTTCAACAAAAAGAAGGCCTACCTAACTCTCAGCTCGGGCCCTCACATTTTTCCCCTGGGAGCGCCAATTCCCATAGATACAATAGTTGTGTCCCCCTGAGGGGTGATAGCTGAGCAAAGTTGGAAAACTTCGACAAATAGCAATTTTCGCAAGAATTTTATTTATTCATTTATAACTTCTATATCATAATTTCTATATCAAAACCATACTTATATATAAAAAACCATACTGTACGATTTTAAGGTATACTTTCCTTATTCAAATGAGTGCAGTTTCGTCTCTGTGTGTTGAAAATATTTTGTAGAGAATTGTTTTACATTTCTCCCTAAAATACAAAGTTGTCGTTCAAGTAGTTCGGTTTCTACGCATCAAAACAATTTTTACCATCAAACAACATTAATTTGTTTTGACATCATTTATACACATACAAAGTTTCATACCTCTATGATGATTAGTATTCAAGATAGGTTTGTGGGGAGTCGATTCCCTTTATTCAAACCTTATTCGAAGTTCATTACGTGTTAAGTTATAGAGAGTGACCAGTTTTGTTTTCGTCTTTTCAGGCTGAGGATGATGCCAGTGGCTTGAAACTTTGCATTTTACCTATTGACTATAGTGTGACCTATTGACTATAGTGTGACCTATTGACTATAGTGTGACCTATTGACTATAGTGTGACCTATTGACTATAGTGTGACCTATTGACTATAGTGTGACCTATTGACTATAGTGTGACCTATTGACTAGAGTGTGACCTATTGACTATAGTGTGACCTATTGACTATAGTGTGACCTATTGACTATAGTGTGACCTATTGACTATAGTGTGACCTATTGACTATAGTGTGACCTATTGACTATAGTGTGACCTACTGACTATAGTGTGACCTACTGACTATAGTGTGACCTATTGACTATAGTGTGACCTATTGACTATAGTGTGACCTATTGACTATAGTGTGACCTATTGACTATAGTGTGACCTATTGACTATAGTGTGACCTATTGACTATAGTGTGACCTATTGACTATAGTGTGACCTATTGACTATAGTGTGACCTATTGACTATAGTGTGACCTATTGACTAGTGTGACCTATTGACTATAGTGTGACCTATTGACTATAGTGTGACCTATTGACTATAGTGTGACCTATTGACTATAGTGTGACCTATTGACTAGAGTGTGACCTATTGACTAGAGTGTGACCTATTGACTAGAGTGTGACCTATTGACTAGAGTGTGACCTATTGACTAGAGTGTGACCTATTGACTATAGTGTGACCTATTGACTATAGTGTGACCTATTGACTAGAGTGTGACCTATTGACTAGAGTGTGACCTATTGACTATAGTGTGACCTATTGACTATAGTGTGACCTATTGACTATAGTGTGACCTATTGACTATAGTGTGACCTATTGACTATAGTGTGACCTATTGACTATAGTGTGACCTATTGACTATAGTGTGACCTATTGACTATAGTGTGACCTATTGACTATAGTGTGACCTATTGACTAGAGTGTGACCTATTGACTAGAGTGTGACCTATTGACTATAGTGTGACCTATTGACTATAGTGTGACCTATTGACTATAGTGTGACCTATTGACTATAGTGTGACCTATTGACTAGAGTGTGACCTATTGACTAGAGTGTGACCTATTGACTAGAGTGTGACCTATTGACTATAGTGTGACCTATTGACTATAGTGTGACCTATTGACTATAGTGTGACCTATTGACTATAGTGTGACCTATTGACTATAGTGTGACCTATTGACTATAGTGTGACCTATTGACTATAGTGTGACCTATTGACTATAGTGTGACCTATTGACTATAGTGTGACCTATTGACTATAGTGTGACCTATTGACTATAGTGTGACCTATTGACTATAGTGTGACCTATTGACTATAGTGTGACCTATTGACTATAGTGTGACCTATTGACTATAGTGTGACCTATTGACTATAGTGTGACCTATTGACTATAGTGTGACCTATTGACTAGAGTGTGACCTATTGACTATAGTGTGACCTATTGACTATAGTGTGACCTATTGACTAGAGTGTGACCTATTGACTAGAGTGTGACCTATTGACTAGAGTGTGACCTATTGACTAGAGTGTGACCTATTGACTATAGTGTGACCTATTGACTATAGTGTGACCTATTGACTATAGTGTGACCTATTGACTATAGTGTGACCTATTGACTATAGTGTGACCTATTGACTATAGTGTGACCTATTGACTATAGTGTGACCTATTGACTATAGTGTGACCTATTGACTATAGTGTGACCTATTGACTATAGTGTGACCTATTGACTATAGTGTGACCTATTGACTATAGTGTGACCTATTGACTATAGTGTGACCTATTGACTATAGTGTGACCTATTGACTATAGTGTGACCTATTGACTAGAGTGTGACCTATTGACTAGAGTGTGACCTATTGACTATAGTGTGACCTATTGACTATAGTGTGACCTATTGACTATAGTGTGACCTATTGACTATAGTGTGACCTATTGACTAGAGTGTGACCTATTGACTATAGTGTGACCTATTGACTATAGTGTGACCTATTGACTATAGTGTGACCTATTGACTATAGTGTGACCTATTGACTATAGTGTGACCTATTGACTATAGTGTGACCTATTGACTATAGTGTGACCTATTGACTATAGTGTGACCTATTGACTATAGTGTGACCTATTGACTATAGTGTGACCTATTGACTATAGTGTGACCTATTGACTATAGTGTGACCTATTGACTAGTGTGACCTATTGACTATAGTGTGACCTATTGACTATAGTGTGACCTATTGACTATAGTGTGACCTACTGACTATAGTGTGACCTATTGACTATAGTGTGACCTATTGACTATAGTGTGACCTATTGACTATAGTGTGACCTATTGACTATAGTGTGACCTATTGACTATAGTGTGACCTATTGACTATAGTGTGACCTATTGACTATAGTGTGACCTATTGACTATAGTGTGACCTATTGACTATAGTGTGACCTATTGACTAGAGTGTGACCTATTGACTATAGTGTGACCTATTGACTATAGTGTGACCTATTGACTATAGTGTGACCTATTGACTATAGTGTGACCTATTGACTATAGTGTGACCTATTGACTATAGTGTGACCTATTGACTATAGTGTGACCGATTGACTATAGTGTGATTTAGTAAAATGATAAGCAATTTACTGATAATTTTAACACGTAATGAACTTCAAATATATCGTGATGCTGAGAAATTAGTAATCAAATGAAAAGAAAAAAAAAAGTAAAAATGCGTATTTCCAAGTTGTCACATGAGATACATGCCAACATATTGGCTTTTAAAAGTTTCTTGATATAGTTTTAAAAATGTAGTAGACTATGTAGACTATGCAAGATTAGGAGAACATTGTCCTCAATCATTTATTTTCGACTAGTGACATGAGTATTACAATACTCGTGTGTGTGTGTATCATCTAAGTGTATTAACTTTAAGAAATCTCAAAAACCAATGATGGTACTTTTGTACCATCTCTATTGGAAATAAAGTGTTTTTCTTTTTCTTTCTTTTTTATACTGGTTACATAGGCTAACAAGACACCTGGAACTACCCAAACACATAGAATTACTCTATGTAATTTGATAAATAATGCTAATTACATGCAACTGCGCGCAGTTACTGTTACAGTTACATTAATTGTGTTAGTACAATGTTTCAGTACCTAGCGGTAACCGTACTTAATGACAGTTATTAACTTAGATCCTATTTAATAATTAATGATGAATAATCGCGTGATCATTTTGCTAAATTTATAGAATGGCTAATGGTAAATTTATGAGTACAGTATTTAGTGTATTTTGAAACCAGCTGTGTGGCCTCATAGCGGAATTTTTTTTTTAATTCCAACAGTGTGGCCTCATAGCGAAAATTATTTTTCATTTTTTTTTTAATTTTAAGTTCTAAATAGTATTTTTGAATTAGTGCAGTTTTTAGGCCGGGATGATTTGCCCCTCTGCCCTCATGTTTATTACATGTTAGAAATGTTTCTAGATTTGTTTCTTTATCCTTTTGTGAATATTTCAATTTGAAGCTAGAGTCTCTATGATCAAGTTCAACACATTGACTGCGACGTGGGCCACCGGTGGTACACGGAGGGGATTTTCACAACGCTGCTCACCGACCAGTAGTCACAAACACAATTTCCATAAATACTTAATCAAAGCTAAATGAAGGCACGATCCAGTTCATGTTTGCTATTTTCAACACCGCGCGCTGCAGTTGACTTTGTGTTGGAGTTTGGCACTGAACTTAGTATATTGTAGCCGTAGTCAAAGTGTTAACCTAAATAATATATTAAATTGCACTGATTATTTATTAGAAGGAATTGCGAGAAAGTTCGAAAATATCAATAAATATCATCGGCGAGAAAATGTCAAAGAAGTGAATTTTTCATTTTCAACTGGAATTGTGGTTTCGAAAAAATATGAATTTGAAAATTTTCGCCAGTTGCGCCACTGTTCACTTGCCGATTACAATGACGAACAAAATGCAATTTATTTTTTGTGAGAAGGTTATATATGTAACCTTTTTCAGCATTCTTTTCTATTTTCTCATAAGGCAGTAATTTTTTACGGAGAATACAAAGTCATTTGAAGCCTACAAATCTTTTTAAATTTATTATGCTTTCTAAAGTTTATAACTTGAATATAATATCAATGACTAAAAGAAAAATATATCTGTGAAGGTTGATTTCATTGAGCTTGTATCCTAAATACCCCAGAGTATTGGTCGCAGCTTGTATCCTAGATACTCCAGAGTATTGGTCGCAGCTTGTATCCTAGATACTCCAGAGTATTGGTCGCAGCTTGTATCCTAGATACTCCAGAGTATTGGTCGCAGCTTGTATCCTAGATACTCCAGAGTATTGGTCGCAGCTTGTATCCTAGATACTCCAGAGTATTGGTCGCAGCTTGTATCCTAGATACTCCAGAGTATTGGCTGCAGCTTGTATCCTAGATACTCCAGAGTATTGGTCGCAGCTTGTATCCTAGATACTCCAGAGTATTGGTCGCAGCTTGTATCCTAGATACTCCAGAGTATTGGTCGCAGCTTGTATCCTAGATACTCCAGAGTATTGGTCGCAGCTTGTATCCTAGATACTCCAGAGTAATGGTCGCAGCTTGTATCCTAGATACTCCAGAGTATTGGCTGCAGCTTGTATCCTAGATACTCCAGAGTATTGGCTGCAGCTTGTATCCTAGATACTCCAGAGTATTGGCTGCAGCTTGTATCCTAGATACTCCAGAGTATTGGCTGCAGCTTGTATCCTAGATACTCCAGAGTATTGGTCGCAGCTTGTATCCTAGATACTCCAGAGTATTGGTCGCAGCTTGTATCCTAGATACTCCAGAGTATTGGCTGCAGCTTGTATCCTAGATACTCCAGAGTATTGGCTGCAGCTTGTATCCTAGATACTCCAGAGTATTGACTGCAGCTTGTATCCTAGATACTCCAGAGTATTGACCGCAGCTTGTATCCTAGATACTCCAGAGTATTGGTCGCAGCTTGTATCCTAGATACTCCAGAGTATTGGCCGCAGCTTGTATCCTAGATACTCCAGAGTATTGACTGCAGCTTGTATCCTAGATACTCCAGAGTATTGACCGCAGCTTGTATCCTAGATACTCCAGAGTATTGGTCGCAGCTTGTATCCTAGATACTCCAGAGTATTGGCCGCAGCTTGTATCCTAGATACTCCAGAGTATTGGTCGCAGCTTGTATCCTAGATACTCCAGAGTATTGACTGCAGCTTGTATCCTAGATACTCCAGAGTATTGACGTATTGACCGCAGCTTGTATCCTAGATACTCCAGAGTATTGGTCGCAGCTTGTATCCTAGATACTCCAGAGTATTGGTCGCAGCTTATATCCTAGATACTTCAGAGTATTGACTGCAGCTTGTATGCTAGATACTCCAAAGTATTGGCTGCAGCTTGTATCCTAGATACTCCAGAGTATTGGCCGCAGCTTGTATCCTAGATACTCCAGAGTATTGGTCGCAGCTTGTATCCTAGATACTCCAGAGTATTGACTGCAGCTTGTATGCTAGATACTCCAGAATATTGACCGCAGCTTGTATCCTAGATACTCCAGAGTATTGGTCGCAGCTTGTATCCTAGATACTCCAGAGTATTGGCCGCAGCTTGTATCCTAGATACTCCAGAGTATTGGCCGCAGCTTGTATCCTAGATACTCCAGAGTATTGGCCGCAGCTTGTATCCTAGATACTCCAGAGTATTGGCCGCAGCTTGTATCCTAGATACTCCAGAGTATTGGTCGCAGATTGTATCCTAGATACTCCAGAGTATTGGTCGCAGCTTGTATCCTAGATACTCCAGAGTATTGGTCGCAGCTTGTATCCTAGATACTCCAGAGTATTGGTCGCAGCTTGTATCCTAGATACTTCAGAGTATTGGTCGCAGCTTGTATCCTAGATACTCCAGAGTATTGGTCGCAGCTTGTATCCTAGATACTCCAGAGTATTGGCTGCAGCTTGTATCCTAGATACTCCAGAGTATTGGCTGCAGCTTGTATCCTAGATACTCCAGAGTATTGGCTGCAGCTTGTATCCTAGATACTCCAGAGTATTGGCTGCAGCTTGTATCCTAGATACTCCAGAGTATTGGCTGCAGCTTGTATCCTAGATACTCCAGAGTATTGGCTGCAGCTTGTATCCTAGATACTCCAGAGTATTGGCTGCAGCTTGTATCCTAGATACTCCAGAGTATTGACTGCAGCTTGTATCCTAGATACTCCAGAGTATTGACCGCAGCTTGTATCCTAGATACTCCAGAGTATTGGTCGCAGCTTGTATCCTAGATACTCCAGAGTATTGGCCGCAGCTTGTATCCTAGATACTCCAGAGTATTGGTCGCAGCTTGTATCCTAGATACTCCAGAGTATTGACTGCAGCTTGTATCCTAGATACTCCAGAGTATTGACGTATTGACCGCAGCTTGTATCCTAGATACTCCAGAGTATTGGTCGCAGCTTGTATCCTAGATACTCCAGAGTATTGGTCGCAGCTTGTATCGTAGATACTCCAGAGTATTGGTCGCAGCTTGTATCCTAGATACTCCAGAGTATTGACTGCAGCTTGTATGCTAGATACTCCAGAGTATTGGCTGCAGCTTGTATCCTAGATACTCCAGAGCATTGGCCGCAGCTTGTATCCTAGATACTCCAGAGTATTGGTCGCAGCTTGTATCCTAGATACTCCAGAGTATTGACTGCAGCTTGTATGCTAGATACTCCAGAGTATTGACCGCAGCTTGTATCCTAGATACTCCAGAGTATTGGTCGCAGCTTGTATCCTAGATACTCCAGAGTATTGGCCGCAGCTTGTATCCTAGATACTCCAGAGTATTGGCCGCAGCTTGTATCCTAGATACTCCAGAGTATTGGCCGCAGCTTGTATCCTAGATACTCCAGAGTATTGGCCGCAGCTTGTATCCTAGATACTCCAGAGTATTGGTCGCAGATTGTATCCTAGATACTCCAGAGTATTGGTCGCAGCTTGTATCCTAGATACTCCAGAGTATTGACCGCAGCTTGTATCCTAGATACTCCAGAGTATTGGTCGCAGCTTGTATCCTAGATACTCCAGAGTATTGGTCGCAGCTTGTATCCTAGATACTCCAGAGTATTGGCCGCAGCTTGTATCCTAGATACTCCAGAGTATTGGTCGCAGCTTGTATCCTAGATACTCCAGAGTATTGGTCGCAGCTTGTATCCTAGATACTCCAGAGTATTGACCGCAGCTTGTATCCTAGATACTCCAGAGTATTGACCGCAGCTTGTATCCTAGATACTCCAGAGTATTGACCGCAGCTTGTATCCTAGATACTCCAGAGTATTGGCTGCAGCTTGTATCCTAGATACTCCAGAGTATTGGTCGCAGCTTGTATCCTAGATACTCCAGAGTATTGACCGCAGCTTGTATCCTAGATACTCCAGAGTATTGGTCGCAGCTTGTATCCTAGATACTCCAGAGTATTGACCGCAGCTTGTATCCTAGATACTCCAGAGTATTGACCGCAGCTTGTATCCTAGATACTCCAGAGTATTGACCGCAGCTTGTATCCTAGATACTCCAGAGTATTGGTCGCAGCTTGTATCCTAGATACTCCAGAGTATTGACTGCAGCTTGTATCCTAGATACTCCAGAGTATTGGTCGCAGCTTGTATCCTAGATACTCCAGAGTATTGACTGCAGCTTGTATCCTAGATACTCCAGAGTATTGGTCGCAGCTTGTATCCTATATACTCCAGAGTATTGACCGCAGCTTGTATCCTAGATATTCCAGAGTATTGGTCGCAGCTTGTATCCTAGATACTCCAGAGTATTGACCGCAGCTTGTATCCTAGATACTCCAGAGTATTGGTCGCAGCTTGTATCCTAGATACTCCAGAGTATTGACTGCAGCTTGTATCCTAGATACTCCAGAGTATTGGTCGCAGCTTGTATCCTATATACTCCAGAGTATTGACCGCAGCTTGTATCCTAGATACTCCAGAGTATTGGTCGCAGCTTGTATCCTAGATACTCCAGAGTATTGACCGCAGCTTGTATCCTAGATACTCCAGAGTATTGGTCGCAGCTTGTATCCTAGATACTCCAGAGTGGAGGCAATACCAGACGTGTAGGCAATACCAGACGTGTAGGCAATACCAGACGTGTAGGCAATACCAGACGTGTAGGCAATACCAGACGTGTAGGCAATACCAGACGTGTAGGCAATACCAGACGTGTAGGCAATACCAGACGTGTAGGCAATACCAGACGTGTAGGCAATACCAGACGTGTAGGCAATACCAGACGTGTAGGCAATACCAGACGTGTAGGCAATACCAGACGTGTAGGCAATTTCTGACGTGTAGGCAATACCAGACGTGTAGGCAATACCAGACGTGTAGGCAATACCAGACGTGTAGGCAATACCTGACGTGTAGGCAATACCAGACGTGTAGGCAATACCAGACGTGTAGGCAATACCAGACGTGTAGGCAATTTCTGACGTGTAGGCAATACCAGACGTGTAGGCAATACCAGACGTGTAGGCAATACCAGACGTGTAGGCAATACCTGACGTGTAGGCAATACCAGACGTGTAGGCAATACCAGACGTGTAGGCAATACCAGACGTGTAGGCAATACCAGACGTGTAGGCAATACCAGACGTGTAGGCAATACCAGACGTGTAGGCAATACCAGACGTGTAGGCAATACCAGACGTGTAGGCAATACCAGACGTGTAGGCAATACCTGACGTGTAGGCAATTTCTGGCGTGTAGGCAATACCAGACGTGTAGGCAATACCTGACGTGTAGGCAATACCTGACGTGTAGGCAATACCAGACGTGTAGGCAATACCTGACGTGTAGGCAATACCAGACGTGTAGGCAATACCAGACGTGTAGGCAATACCTGACGTGTAGGCAATACCAGACGTGTAGGCAATTTCTGGCGTGTAGGCAATACCAGACGTGTAGGCAATACCAGACGTGTAGGCAATTTCTGACGTGTAGGCAATACCAGACGTGTAGGCAATACCAGACGTGTAGGCAATACCAGACGTGTAGGCAATTTCTGGCGTGTAGGCAATACCAGACGTGTAGGCAATACCAGACGTGTAGGCAATACCAGACGTGTAGGCAATTTCTGACGTGTAGGCAATACCAGACGTGTAGGCAATACCAGACGTGTAGGCAATACCAGACGTGTAGGCAATACCAGACGTGTAGGCAATACCAGACGTGTAGGCAATACCAGACGTGTAGGCAATACCTGACGTGTAGGCAATACCAGACGTGTAGGCAATACCAGACGTGTAGGCAATACCAGACGTGTAGGCAATACCAGACGTGTAGGCAATACCAGACGTGTAGGCAATACCAGACGTGTAGGCAATACCAGACGTGTAGGCAATACCAGACGTGTAGGCAATACCAGACGTGTAGGCAATACCAGACGTGTAGGCAATACCAGACGTGTAGGCAATACCAGACGTGTAGGCAATTTCTGACGTGTAGGCAATACCAGACGTGTAGGCAATACCAGACGTGTAGGCAATACCAGACGTGTAGGCAATACCTGACGTGTAGGCAATACCAGACGTGTAGGCAATACCAGACGTGTAGGCAATACCAGACGTGTAGGCAATTTCTGACGTGTAGGCAATACCAGACGTGTAGGCAATACCAGACGTGTAGGCAATACCAGACGTGTAGGCAATACCTGACGTGTAGGCAATACCAGACGTGTAGGCAATACCAGACGTGTAGGCAATACCAGACGTGTAGGCAATACCAGACGTGTAGGCAATACCAGACGTGTAGGCAATACCAGACGTGTAGGCAATACCAGACGTGTAGGCAATACCAGACGTGTAGGCAATACCAGACGTGTAGGCAATACCTGACGTGTAGGCAATTTCTGGCGTGTAGGCAATACCAGACGTGTAGGCAATACCTGACGTGTAGGCAATACCTGACGTGTAGGCAATACCAGACGTGTAGGCAATACCTGACGTGTAGGCAATACCAGACGTGTAGGCAATACCAGACGTGTAGGCAATACCTGACGTGTAGGCAATACCAGACGTGTAGGCAATTTCTGGCGTGTAGGCAATACCAGACGTGTAGGCAATACCAGACGTGTAGGCAATTTCTGACGTGTAGGCAATACCAGACGTGTAGGCAATACCAGACGTGTAGGCAATACCAGACGTGTAGGCAATACCAGACGTGTAGGCAATACCAGACGTGTAGGCAATACCTGACGTGTAGGCAATACCAGACGTGTAGGCAATACCAGACGTGTAGGCAATACCAGACGTGTAGGCAATACCAGACGTGTAGGCAATACCAGACGTGTAGGCAATACCAGACATGTAGGCAATACCAGACGTGTAGGCAATACCAGACGTGTAGGCAATACCTGACGTGTAGGCAATACCAGACGTGTAGGCAATACCAGACGTGTAGGCAATACCTGACGTGTAGGCAATACCAGACGTGTAGGCAATACCAGACGTGTAGGCAATACCAGACGTGTAGGCAATACCAGACGTGTAGGCAATACCAGACGTGTAGGCAATACCAGACGTGTAGGCAATACCAGACGTGTAGGCAATACCAGACGTGTAGGCAATACCAGACGTGTAGGCAATACCTGACGTGTAGGCAATACCAGACGTGTAGGCAATACCAGACGTGTAGGCAATACCTGACGTGTAGGCAATACCTGACGTGTAGGCAATACCTGACGTGTAGGCAATACCAGACGTGTAGGCAATACCAGACGTGTAGGCAATACCAGACGTGTAGGCAATACCAGACGTGTAGGCAATACCAGACGTGTAGGCAATACCTGACGTGTAGGCAATACCAGACGTGTAGGCAATACCAGACGTGTAGGCAATACCAGACGTGTAGGCAATACCAGACGTGTAGGCAATACCAGACGTGTAGGCAATACCAGACGTGTAGGCAATACCTGACGTGAAGGCAATACCAGACGTGTAGGCAATACCAGACGTGTAGGCAATACCTGACGTGTAGGCAATACCAGACGTGTAGGCAATACCTGACGTGTAGGCAATACCAGACGTGTAGGCAATACCAGACGTGTAGGCAATACCAGACGTGTAGGCAATACCAGACGTGTAGGCAATACCAGACGTGTAGGCAATACCTGACGTGTAGGCAATACCAGACGTGTAGGCAATACCAGACGTGTAGGCAATACCAGACGTGTAGGCAATACCAGACGTGTAGGCAATACCAGACGTGTAGGCAATACCAGACGTGTAGGCAATACCAGACGTGTAGGCAATACCAGACGTGTAGGCAATACCTGACGTGTAGGCAATACCAGACGTGTAGGCAATACCAGACGTGTAGGCAATACCTGACGTGTAGGCAATACCAGACGTGTAGGCAATACCAGACGTGTAGGCAATACCAGACGTGTAGGCAATACCAGACGTGTAGGCAATACCAGACGTGTAGGCAATACCAGACGTGTAGGCAATACCAGACGTGTAGGCAATACCAGACGTGTAGGCAATACCAGACGTGTAGGCAATACCTGACGTGTAGGCAATACCAGACGTGTAGGCAATACCAGACGTGTAGGCAATACCTGACGTGTAGGCAATACCAGACGTGTAGGCAATACCTGACGTGTAGGCAATACCAGACGTGTAGGCAATACCTGACGTGTAGGCAATACCAGACGTGTAGGCAATACCAGACGTGTAGGCAATACCTGACGTGTAGGCAATACCAGCCGTGTAGGCAATACCTGACGTGTAGGCAATACCAGCCGTGTAGGCAATACCTGACGTGTAGGCAATACCAGACGTGTAGGCAATACCTGACGTGTAGGCAATACCAGACGTGTAGGCAATACCAGACGTGTAGGCAATACCTGACGTGTAGGCAATACCAGACGTGTAGGCAATACCTGACGTGTAGGCAATACCAGACGTGTAGGCAATACCTGACGTGTAGGCAATACCTGACGTGTAGGCAATACCTGACGTGTAGGCAATACCTGACGTGTAGGCAATACCTGACGTGTAGGCAATACCTGACGTGTAGGCAATACCAGACGTGTAGGCAATACCTGACGTGTAGGCAATACCTGACGTGTAGGCAATACCAGACGTGTAGGCAATACCTGACGTGTAGGCAATACCTGACGTGTAGGCAATACCTGACGTGTTGGCAATACCTGACGTAATTTCTATGTAGTTATGTCAGATATGTACATAGATAAATACACAGTATTAAATATCAAGTGCTGCAATCGCTTTTAACTATTTCTGAAATTTTCTAGTTCAAAATTACCGCTTTGACCGTGATACGTTAAACCGAAGTTCAACATTCAACTCCAACACAAAGTCAACTGCAGCGCGCGATGTTGAAAATAGCAAACATGAACTGGATCGTGCCTTCATTTAGCTTTGATTAAGTATTTATGGAAATTGTGTTTGTGACTACTGGTCGGTCTGCAGCGTTGTGAAAATCCCTCCGTGTACCACCCGTGGTTCACGTTGCCATAAAAGTGTTGAACTGATTTACTCCGCCAAACTCCGTAGACTTTTACCAGAATTCGACGCACTAAAATCTACGGAGATTCATTCCACTATTTCACGCGTGTCCAAACGAAAAAAAATCAATGCATCTTTTTTTACCACCATGGAGGTAGTCTTTATTTCCTTCATTAATTCCTATAATTTCCATAGGTTGAGTTCAGAAACAGTTTTTTCAGTTATTTCGAGTTAATTATTACACAGAATATTTGATGAACATCAATAGAGCACCGTGCGAGTTGCGTTACTCTTTTGACGCAAATACTTCTACCTGCCCAGTGCGTATCCTAGATACTCTGGAGTATTTATTCCAGTTATTCTGTATCCTGGATATTCCAGGGTACTGATCTCAGGAAGGGTGTATTTTAAATACTCCAGAGCATTGGTTTTAGTTTTTCTGTATTTTAAATACTCCAGAGTACTGGATTCCAAGAACTGTACATTCTAAATACTTCAGAGTATTGGTTTAAGTTTTTTGTATCCTAGATACCGTCAACACGCAATGATGAAAAGTAAAGAAAACAAATAAGTGGCGCAAAAAAAAAATGTTTGAGAATAAGGATAGAGCATAAAAATAAAAAGCAACTGGAACGAAAAAAGATGATTTGAAAGTGGAAGGAAAAATGTTCAGAAAATGAAAATACCAGAATTTTTTCAGAAATTGAAAATACCAGAAAAAATGTTCAGAAAATGAAAATACCAGAAAAAAATGGTAAGATAAAAATTTTTCAAATGAAAAATAAAAATAATAAATACCTAGTGAAAATATAGCCCAAATTCGAACCAAACACCGACATTTTAGAAAGCATGCAGAGAATTTTGAACAATTTAATTTTCTACAAAAAATTAAAGATGGAAATAGCATAGAAAAATACCGAGAATTTTCAAAAGAATACTTGATAGGAAGTAATTTACAGTTCAGGAAAATAAATGGCACGTTGCTTTATTCATATACCTCTTTAATAAACTCCGAACGCTCTACATGACAACGGCACAGCAGATACATACTTATTCTTTTTCGTCATAGTGCGAGCGAACAACAAGAATCAATTTGAAAAATAATTTTATAAGTAAAGAATCAAATTTAACATCCAATCTTAAAAATTAGGAATAAAGAAGAAACAAAAAATTTGTGCGAAAAATCCCAATTACGATAAAAAAATAAAATCTCAATTACGATATAAAATAAAATCCCAATTACGATAAACAATAAAATCCCAATTACGATAAACAACAAAATCCCAATCACGATAAACAACAAAATCCCAATCACGATAAACAACAAAATCCCAATTACGATAAAAAATAAAATCCCAATTATAATAATTAATTAAATCCCAAAAGTCACTTCCGTTTCCAACCCACAACAATGACGCGTACAATCTGAACGAGAACAATCTAGACAATAACGAGAATTAAGAACACGGTTACAATATTTGAATACGATACAATTATCCAGCACGTAACACAATTCGAAATTGGAGATAGTCACACGGAGCATTTCGATTAACTATTAGCAATTTCACGTATATTATCTATTTATTTGATGTTTCGTAAAATTCAATAAATCTTATTATTCTCTACTAAACTTTTAAAATAATCGATAAATGTTCTTTCATTTATTATTTTAATGTTGTGTCATTAAATAATAGAAGACACTCGAGCCTGTATGCTCGTGTGTCTTCTATTATTTTCGTAGAATATTTAAATCCCACATATTATTCCTGATATATTGGTATCTTTCATACAGGCTTTCGTGCGAATTTCCCACGCTCTCTTGGAAATTTCCCACGCTCTCCTGGAAATTTCCCACGCTCTCCTGGAAATTTCCCACGCTCTCCTGGAAATTTCATACGCTCTCCTGGAAATTTCCCACGCTCTCTTGGAAATTTCCCACGGTCTCCTGGAAATTTCATACGCTCTCCTGGAAATTTCCCACGCTCTCTTGGAAATTTCCCACGGTCTCCTGGAAATTTCCCACGCTCTCTTGGAAATTTCCCACGCTCTCCTGGAAATTTCCCACGCTCTCCTGGAAATTTCCCACGCTCTCCTGGAAATTTCATACGCTCTCCTGGAAATTTCCCACGCTCTCTTGGAAATTTCCCACGGTCTCCTGGAAATTTCCCACGCTCTCCTGGAAATTTCTCACGCTCTCCTGGAAATTTCATACGCTCTCCTGGAAATTTCCCACGCTCTCTTGGAAATTTCCCACGGTCTCTTGGAAATTTCCCACGGTCTCCTGGAAATTTCCCACGGTCTCCTGAAAATTTCCCACGCTCTTTGAAAAAATTTCCCACACTCTATTCCAGGACGAACATAAAAACGTACATCTTAATGTAACATTATATTCTTCATCAATTTTTCGAGGACTCTTTACATCTACGTCAACTTCTCATCAACTCTCCTTCAACTCTTCTTCCCTTTTCTCCCTCTCATGATAAACTCTCCACGGTTCTACCATCAACTCTCCACCAGCTGCTGAGAAGGCCTATTGTTTTAGGCCTGCAAAGGTCTGCAGGGCGGAGTTGCCTGAGGCCTGCCGCTCCCGCTGGCCGTGGTACAACTTGCTGTATTCCTGCGGTGGGCAACCAATTACGACATTAAAGTTACTAAATTACATAATGTCCCAATTACGATATTAAAATTGCGAAAAGTTACCGTAGAACACCAATTACCGAACTTAAAATTCCAATAGAATCCCAATTACGAAGGTTGAAATTACAAAATTACAACAAAATCCCAATTACGAAGGTTGAAATTACAAAATTACAATAAAATCCCAATTACGAAGGTTGAAATTACAAAATTACAACAAAATCCTAATTACGAAGGTTGAAATTACAAAATTACAACAAAATCCCAATTACGAAGGTTGAAATTACAAAATTACAATAAAATCCCAATTACGAAGGTTGAAATTACAAAATTACAATAAAATCCCAATTACGAAGGTTGAAATTACAAAATTACAATAAAATCCTAATTACGAAGGTTGAAATTATGAAATTACAATAAAATCCCAATTACGAAGGTTGAAATTACAAAATTACAATAAAATCCCAATTAAGAAGGTTGAAATTACAAAATTACAATAAAATCCCAATTACGAAGGTTGAAATTACAAAATTACAATAAAATCCCAATTACGAAGGTTGAAATTACAAAATTACAATAAAATCCCAATTACGAAGGTTGAAATTACAAAATTACAATAAAATCAAAAGTACACTTCAGCGGGTACTAGGGAGGGTACGTCACTGGCACGGTAGAGGAAACAAGGTAGTGATTCCTATGGGAAAATATATACCTTTGGTTCGGCTAGCCAATAGGAAGACTTCATTTCAAAGAAACTTAATGACGTCACCATTGCGACATGCCGTTGGGCCAATAGCGGTGCCAGATTTGGGGCTAGCGGTCAGTGCACACACTCACAACTTAGGGTGCATAACTGTAGAATAGGCCATACAAGAGCACGAAGAGCACACAGGAACTGCACATAAATCACACACATAACCCACACAGCAGCAACACAACCACAACACAACCACAACACAACCCCAACACAACCACAACACAACCACAACACAACCACAACACAACCACAACACAACCCCAACACAACCCCAACACAACCCCAACACAACCCCAACACAACCACAACACAACCACAACACAACCACAACACAACCCCAACACAACCACAACACAACCACAACACAACCACAACACAACCACAACACAGCCACAACACAACCACACCACAGCCACAACACAACCACAACACAACCACAACACAACCACAACACAACCACACCACCCACCCGGATGCGGTTGCTGATGATGGCTGCCCGCTCGCGCTTCCGCACCATGAACTCCGTCTCGTTGAGCCAGCGGTGCTCCAGGCACTCGTCTACCGTCGGCCGCTTGCTGGGGGTGAAGGGGGGGGGGGTGAAGGGTAGTGTGAAGGGGGTGTTTGTGAAGAGGGGGAGGGCTGTGAAGATGGATGTGTGTGTGTGAAGGGGGTGTGTGTGAAGGGGGTGTGTGTGTGAAGGGGGTGTGTGTGAAGGGGGTGTGTGTGTGAAGGGGGTGTGTGTGAAGGGTGTGTGTGTGAAGGGTGTGTGTGTGTGTGTGAAGGGGGTGTGTGAAGGGGTGTGTGTGAAGGGGTGTGTGTGAAGGGGGTGTGTGAAGGGGGTGTGTGAAGGGGGTGTGTGAAGGGGGTGTGTGAAGGGGGTGTGTGAAGGGGTGTGTGTGAAGGGGTGTGTGTGAAGGGGGGTGTGTGAAGGGTGTGAGTTGCTCAACGAAATCGTATTATTATTCTTTAGAAAATGGACGTTTGTTTGGAATAAATGTACAATTATCAAAAAATGAACGTGTATGGTACAAAAATATATAAATAATTACGATAGTACTAGAATGTCATATAAGATGAATGAGTATTTTATATATTGATGAAAAATTAAGAAAATTTTGGTGGATATTTCGATGAAGATATACATGTGTCAGAAAAATATCTAAAACAAAAATATTAAAAGCATTGCAAAGTACAGGCAAATGATATTATAGGACTGATCGAAGATGGGTTTAAAATAAAGCGAATATATCGTTGAAAATGCTGTCACTAAAGAGAAACCAATTGTTAATGAAATGTAGTTCCTCGTAAATTAATAATTTAAGTGGGAATCTTCAATTAGAATATAACTACCAAGGAACCCAGAACAAGAATTTCTACCAAGAAACCCAGAACAAGAATTTCTACCAAGAAACCCAGAACAAGAATTTCTACCAAGGAACCCAGAACAAGAATTTCTACCAAGAAACCCAGAACAAGAATTTCTACCAAGAAACCCAGAACAAGAATTTCTACCAAGAAACCCAGAACAAGAATTTCTATTAAAAAACCCAGAACAAGAATTTCTACCAAGGAACCTGTATAAAGTCAGGGTATGAAGTCAGATTCATCCCATCTTTGCCTTTAGCGTTGCCGAGCGAAAAGGTATAATTGATGTGAAGGCTGGATCTCATATTACACGAGTCATAAAATAACGACCGGCTTTCGTGCTATGGTCTTGGGAAATATATATCGGAGATGTTCTCAGAAGAGAAATCTTCCCCGCATTAAATCTGATAATTCGACGCTCGGGCCTAGGCAACCGCAGCACTATAAAATGTGGGAACCTCATACGACGGCGCAGAGCGCTGAGTTTAGTCTCGCCGTCCCGCGGACCATCGTTTAATTGCCGTAACGGGAGGCGGGCAGGGGCATGAGACCGGACCCCTCTCCCCCAGCCGCACCCCGGGTGGGTGGAGGGAGGCGAAGCTCAGAACCTTCTCGCCCCGTTGCTGCCCGGCTCGTGCAGTGACCCCCCCTCCCCTTTGGGAGGGGTGAGCACTGTCCGAGCAGGATTGGAGTAGGACGAGTGGAGGGCACTTGGTGCGGAGCGGTAGTCGGGAAAGGACAGCCGGTGTAGAGAGCCGTGGTCGTGAACGGACGTTCTAGGGTTCAGTTGAAGGTTGAGACGAACAGCCGGTTGTCGATACTTATAAATTTGAGTCGGTAGTAAAGGCCCATATCTTCAAGTGTTGAATTTAGAGACTGTGTTCGAGTAAAGCGTGGCACGATCAACGATAATCCTTGGACTTGTTTGAGGGCGCATGATTTCAAGCGTTTGCTATACGCTTACCTTGGCTCATCCTTTCGGTGGTTGCACATTCCTTGGCTCGTGGGTTGGCTGTTTGTACACAGTCTGTTGTCGTGAGAAGTCGATCGACGGAAGCTCCTGAGGTGATTGTCCTATTGTTCCCCGAAATTGTTAATGTTGTTGTTATCGCGTGTGCCTCGTGCAATCCGTACTTGCCTTCCCACCAATAAATGGGAAAACCTGGGCCTCGCATATTTCCCTTTCTCTCTCGTCACTGGCATATGAAACACGTGCCCGGGGGCCGACAGCCCACGTTACCAAAAGTTTATATATCTGAATAGGGGTGGTCGTAAAAGCTCCCGTATACGCGCTAACGTCACCCAACTAAGTACTCAATTGACAATCAGAAACTAACGTAAATAATCTCCAATTTACTTCCGGGCTCGCCCGGTGGTGGCAGCGAACACACGCTACTTTTCCCATAACCTTAACGTACGTCATCCGAATAAGGCTGCTTTGGAGCGGGCAGAAAATAACCCGAATTACATAGTATTGGCAGATGTATCTTCAATAAAAATCATCATATACTTCATGATTGACGCGGATTAAATGAACTTTAAGGCCATAAGGCAAGAGAGAGCGGAAGAAAAACCCGACTCATTCACTGGTGGCATTATTTGCGGTGGTGGAAACTAGTGGCGAGAGAGAGAGTAAATTGTTAGAGATACTAGGCGGTGACACGGAAAAAAAATAAAGAAAGAGCACAGGAAAGAAGAAACAACCCATCCAGAGCGGCAAGCGGGCAACGGCGTCCAAGATCAACAAAAAACTGTAAGTAGACACCATTTCATTTCATTTTGTGTGTGTACGTATATCATAGTTAGAAGTGTGGGGAAAATTTCTGTTTCTATTCAGTTCGGTATTATTTTGCTGCGCGGCTGTGCCTTTCAGTGCGGATAATCATCGAAAAGTAACTCGGAGTTATAGTGATTTATTTTATCCTTCCGCGGGGATAAATCGTTGAGTTATGAGCCTTGTTATAAATTAGGTACATATTGGGTAATTATCGTGTTGTGAGCAGGATTGCAAATTTAGGGATTGTTCGTGCAAATCTAGTTTGCAAATAGATATTATTGTGTCATTCTACTCTGTTATTGGGGGTAAACCAACGATTCGTCTGTAGAAACATCCATTCAAATGTTCGTGTATTCCCTAGGACAGAAATAATACGAACCGATTCCGCATTTTGTTGGTCGCTCTTTATCTGCGTTTGGGGAAGAGATCAACACTCCACATAAAGGTTTATTCTGTTGTCCCAAGAAAAGATATAAGATTTTTTTTGTGTCGTGGGCTGAACTAGGATCAGTGAGATGAATAGGTATGAGTGACAGTGCAAATACAGGGAACGATCAACGCGAATATTTACATAAAGTTGCGCTGTATATGACTCGTGTTAACTGAATTTTCGTGTAAGGAGATTCCCTCCTGACTTATGATTTTGGATGCACTACGCATGAGAGTCCGCATTTCGGTACTTTTTCCAAGGGTGCCCGCCTTTTCCTCTCTTGGATACACCCAAGAAAAATTTTTTTTTGTGTGTTTATGCTTGGATACCAGTATTTATCGTAAAAATTAGAGGTTCAGTGTAGTGCGTGTGCGTTGCAACTGCAAATAGATAGACTAAAAAAAAATATATATAAAATAAAATTCGTGCTGATCATCGCTGAGTTCAAGCTTCAAAATGGGAAAGAACGAAGATAGCAACTCGGGAAGTGCTGCTGCAAATAAACAGGACGCAGGAACCGATCAAACAGCGACAGCGGGCCAGTGCTTGGCAAACTGCCAAAATTCGACGGAAAGTCGAACGTGGTGAAGTTTCTCAACACAGTGAAAAAAAGGGCACACCTAGAAAACTGGTCAGACGCCCGAAGCGCTGACGTCATCAGATATCTCTGCACCGACACCGCGGAAAACTTCCTGGATTCAAACCCCGAGCTCGAAGAATGCGATCTGACGGAGCTGACCAAACGCCTTGAGGATCGTTTCCTTAAAAGCATTTCGCTGACGGATGCACATGCGGAACTGGCTGCAATAAAAATGAACCGGGGCACAATCGAAGAGTTTGCTTCGCGACTGGAGACCGCCTCGGCTGCCTTGGCGCATGTTATCGTGGAGCTGCAAAAAACAGCATCTCGCGACAAGCTCTTGGCGAGCGTGTTTGTCAATGGTCTCGACCCGGCATTGAAGAAGACAATGGCAACATACGAACCAGAAAGGCTCGCAGATTGTGTCAAGATGGCACAGAAATGCGAAAGGATGCTGGAGGACGAGAAACCACGCCGGCCGATCTGCACGATAGACGCAGTAGAAGCCGCCCCACCCCGGCCACCACCTAGATGCTGGTCATGCAACCAAATAGGCCATTTCTCGAGAGAGTGTAGCGTCCCAGCGGCAAGGGGAGGAGCGTCGAGCACGTCACCAAGGAACTGCACGAAGATAGCGATTCGGAGAGTAGCGATGACGAAATCTACGTAACAAGGCCTGAAGTTCCCGCACCCCTACCCACCCCGGCAGCGAGGCGTCCTTACGCTCTAAGATCCGCCGGTCCGGTAGAAGAGTAGAGGAGTAGAGGAGAAGATAACATGAGCAAAACTACTATGTAACAAGTAGAGGTAGATAAGCTGACTAATCTAATTTTCTTTTCAGATTAAACCTAGCAAAATAGGTAGTAAATAAGCCCACTAATCTAATTCCATTACAGAATAGCTTAGCAACAACTAGGTTGGCAGAAAATCTTCTGAGTAGTTAACTGCTATGTAGGAAATTCCGTGGGAATGCGATCAGCCAGCACGAGCGACTGTGCTCAGAACAGGCACAGGATGAGAGTCATAAAATCGAAAGAGGCATAAAGGAACTCAGTCCGAGCCTGGGGGATGCGAGTAGAGATTCGGCAGACGAATAATTATAAGAGCGTACTGGGCAAATTATATCGTGTTGGCTGCGCATTTTTGAATGACGAGAATAAAACTTAGATATAATGACTTCACATCGAAATAGGAATTTGATTGCTGGTCAATTGTTTGAGATGTATAAGGAATGAAGAGGGATTTCGAAGGAAACTAGCCGTCTAGGCAGAGATATAATTAGACAGTATTAAAATATAAGTATAGCACAGCCGCAGCAGAGGTTCTTTCACATAATACGGCCAGTAGTGGGTACGGCTCTTTAGTCCTCTCATAACTAGTAGGTTACAACTGAGAGGACGAAATTTTTTTTGAGTAGCCTGAGAAATGACTAGTTATAAGCACTAATAAACCATTGCCTTTCAGGTGTAGGTTTGAAGAGTCAGCAACTTGGATGGGAAATAGATATATCTTTCTCGTAATTGTTTTGTTTAGCGTGAAAAATTCCCCGTGAAGGAATTTTTCTTGGATCGTCGGAGGGGGAGAAAATTCAAGAAATTAAATTTTTTTTATTATTGCGTCTAAATGACGTTTTAAAAAGAGAAACCTGAGCCTGTCATGAGCCGAGTGGAGCCGATAATAAGATCTCGTATAGCAGAACCCTGAGAGTTGGGTAGAATGCTTAGCGAGACAGCAGATTAAATTAAAGATGTCCATTACGGACCTAGCATAAGCTTTAACATTACGGTCTTTAAGAATAACGTAGCTTAGTGTGGAAAGGCAAGTTGGACACGCACTCGCGTGGTGGAGACTCGAGGCATGCGCCCACGGGACAATGAGAGCCACAATGGGTCATAAAATTTAAAGGCGCTGCATTGCGGAGACGCATGTAACCTGAGAGAGAGCCGGCTTCAAGATAGAGAAGGCGGGCTGAACAAAGAGAAGCGCACAGCGATGCGTTTGAGATGCTAAATACGAGAGTTTGATTTAGGACGATAAGGAAATAGCAAGGGCAATAAAGGCCGAGAAGAATATAAAAAAAAGGGATAGCTCCTGTGCTGGGAAATCCAGAGTGTGAACGACATTGAGCAATCGCCGGAGCTGAAATATTTAATGATAAATGTGCTAAGGTGAATTTTGAAGATTTTCAGGAAGGCGATGAGCGAGCGAGATGTCGGCATGTACGCGGTGCCGAAAGAGCACCACAGCGGCCTCCAACGGAGACGGACCGGAACTGCGGTCGACGTAAGAGAGAGGGAGAGGCATTCGGCAATGGTAAGATCGGGAATACCCCTGCGCGTAGGAAACACGTGCGTGAACTGTGGAGGGTGTTATGAATATCTGGTCTGCTGACGAGCTGATAAGGGAGATTACGGGAAGCATGACCGAGGGATTTTTGGGCATGTCCAGAGATATGTGCGCAATGCTTGAGGCATCGCAGCGGTTACCGATACCATGAGAATTGAAGATTAAAAAGATAAGTCGTGTGCGACTGGTACATAAAATATATATGCAAACGAGGGACGCCTACGTATTGCACCCATACGAAATTTATGCTTGCTCTCACGAGAGATTAGCAAAATGTCACTCAGTAAAAGAAGGAAAAAAAACGGTCAGCTGGCACGGAAATAGTACTAATGTAGGAAAATCACATTTCTCATCATTTAATCATAAGGACCTGCACCACGAGTGAAAGACAAATGAACAGGAGGTGTGTGTGTTGTCAGAGTATGTGCGGTAACGTGTGCAGGAGTATGTGCTGTATAGTGTGCAGGAATGCGGGGATTTAGTCATCCTAGTCTGCTAGGACTTGTTATGTTCATGAATCCCAAAATCATATATCATTCATCATGTAACATACGCGCTCATTATGAGGCGAAGAAAGGATAATTTTTGAAAATAGGCTCTATATTGATGTCTAACCCATGTAACAAAATTAATGCCCGACCGTGTGCCGTAGGAAACGGTGACGTACATGCATCGAGGGCGGAGACGGAGGACGAGCGAGGTGGTGCGCCAGCTCGGGACATACGTCGCAGCGCGCAACTACGAGACGTCGCTGTGGCTACCAGACGGGAGTCTGGCGACCGTCTCGGCCGAGACGGACTGGGGGCGGGCGGCCGCGACCCTGGAGGGTCGAGCGCTCATTGTCCACTTCGTCCCGAAGCCGGACAAACGCCTGACCGAGGCGACCCTCAGCAACTTGCTGCAGCATTTAGTTGTGCCCCGAAACGACGGAGAGATCGAGGCCAGGACCGCGAACAAGCGAATCTCCTCGGTTTCGGTCTTCCCCTACTATCTCTGGAAAGAGACACTGCGGGGGAAGGAATTCCTCCTCATCATACAAGTCTAGGAAGGATTTCCCCTGGAACAGAAGCCGAAGATCTCGGGACGGAAGAGCTCGCCTCTCCAGTCCCGAAGGGGGCCAATATTATGTGAAAATGGCCGAAGCATAGGCGAGCGAGTTGTGGTCGCCGTCCTAGTTTTTTTTGTGATATGTAATTGATGTCATGTTGTATTGTGTTGCATTGTAATTTGATGTCAGGTTGTATCAGTGTTCGCCAGTCGGGTAAGAAATGCACTGAGGCCAAGACATAGAAAAAAGAAATTATTACATAATTTCTTTTTGCGTTAGTGGGGGAAGGGTGTATAAAGTCAGGGTATGAAGTCAGATTCATCCCATCTTTGCCTTTAGCGTTGCCGAGCGAAAAGGTATAATTGATGTGAAGGCTGGATCTCATATTACACGAGTCATAAAATAACGACCGGCTTTCGTGCTATGGTCTTGGGAAATATATATCGGGGATGTTCTCAGAAGAGAAATCTTCCCCGCATTAAATCTGATAATTCGACGCTCGGGCCTAGGCAACCGCAGCACTATAAAATGTGGGAACCTCATACGACGGCGCAGAGCGCTGAGTTTAGTCTCGCCGTCCCGCGGACCATCGTTTAATTGCCGTAACGGGAGGCGGGCAGGGGCATGAGACCGGACCCCTCTCCCCCAGCCGCACCCCGGTTGGGTGGAGGGAGGCGAAGCTCAGAACCTTCTCGCCCCGTTGCTGCCCGGCTCGTGCAGTGACCCCCCCTCCCCTTTGGGAGGGGTGAGCACTGTCCGAGCAGGATTGGAGTAGGACGAGTGGAGGGCACTTGGTGCGGAGCGGTGGTCGGGAAAGGACAGCCGGTGTAGAGAGCCGTGGTCGTGAACGGACGTTCTAGGGTTCAGTTGAGGGTTGAGACGAACAGCCGGTTGTCGATACTTATAAATTTGAGTCGGTAGTAAAGGCCCATATCTTCAAGTGTTGAATTTAGAGACTGTGTTCGAGTAAAGCGTGGCACGATCAACGATAATCCTTGGACTTGTTTGAGGGCGCATGATTTCAGGCGTTTGCTATACGCTTACCTTGGCTCATCCTTTCGGTGGTTGCACATTCCTTGGCTCATGGGTTGGCTGTTTGTACACAGTCTGTTGTCGTGAGAAGTCGATCGACGGAAGCTCCTGAGGTGATTGTCCTATTGTTCCCCGAAATTGTTAATGTTGTTGTTATCGCGTGTGCCTCGTGCAATCCGTACTTGCCTTCCCACCAATAAATGGGAAAACCTGGGCCTCGCATATTTCCCTTTCTCTCTCGTCACTGGCATATGAAACACGTGCCCGGGGGCCGACAGCCCACGTTACCAAAAGTTTATATATCTGAATAGGGGTGGTCGTAAAAGCTCCCGTATACGCGCTAACGTCACCCAACTAAGTACTCAATTGACAATCAGAAACTAACGTAAATAATCTCCAATTTACTTCCGGGCTCGCCCGGTGGTGGCAGCGAACACACGCTACTTTTCCCATAACCTTAACGTACGTCATCCGAATAAGGCTGCTTTGGAGCGGGCAGAAAATAACCCGAATTACATAGTATTGGCAGATGTATCTTCAATAAAAATCATCATATACTTCATGATTGACGCGGATTAAATGAACTTTAAGGCCATAAGGCAAGAGAGAGCGGAAGAAAAACCCGACTCATTCACTGGTGGCATTATTTGCGGTGGTGGAAACTAGTGGCGAGAGAGAGAGTAAATTGTTAGAGATACTAGGCGGTGACACGGAAAAAAAATAAAGAAAGAGCACAGGAAAGAAGAAACAACCCATCCAGAGCGGCAAGCGGGCAACGGCGTCCAAGATCAACAAAAAACTGTAAGTAGACACCATTTCATTTCATTTTGTGTGTGTACGTATATCATAGTTAGAAGTGTGGGGAAAATTTCTGTTTCTATTCAGTTCGGTATTATTTTGCTGCGCGGCTGTGCCTTTCAGTGCGGATAATCATCGAAAAGTAACTCGGAGTTATAGTGATTTATTTTATCCTTCCGCGGGGATAAATCGTTGAGTTATGAGCCTTGTTATAAATTAGGTACATATTGGGTAATTATCGTGTTGTGAGCAGGATTGCAAATTTAGGGATTGTTCGTGCAAATCTAGTTTGCAAATAGATATTATTGTGTCATTCTACTCTGTTATTGGGGGTAAACCAACGATTCGTCTGTAGAAACATCCATTCAAATGTTCGTGTATTCCCTAGGACAGAAATAATACGAACCGATTCCGCATTTTGTTGGTCGCTCTTTATCTGCGTTTGGGGAAGAGATCAACACTCCACATAAAGGTTTATTCTGTTGTCCCAAGAAAAGATATAAGATTTTTTTGTGTCGTGGGCTGAACTAGGATCAGTGAGATGAATAGGTATGAGTGACAGTGCAAATACAGGGAACGATCAACGCGAATATTTACATAAAGTTGCGCTGTATATGACTCGTGTTAACTGAATTTTCGTGTAAGGAGATTCCCTCCTGACTTATGATTTTGGATGCACTACGCATGAGAGTCCGCATTTCGGTACTTTTTCCAAGGGTGCCCGCCTTTTCCTCTCTTGGATACACCCAAGAAAAATTTTTTTTTGTGTGTTTATGCTTGGATACCAGTATTTATCGTAAAAATTAGAGGTTCAGTGTAGTGCGTGTGCGTTGCAACTGCAAATAGATAGACTAAAAAAAAATATATATAAAATAAAATTCGTGCTGATCATCGCTGAGTTCAAGCTTCAAAATGGGAAAGAACGAAGATAGCAACTCGGGAAGTGCTGCTGCAAATAAACAGGACGCAGGAACCGATCAAACAGCGGCAAGCGGGCCAGTGCTTGGCAAACTGCCAAAATTCGACGGAAAGTCGAACGTGGTGAAGTTTCTCAACACAGTGAAAAAAAGGGCACACCTAGAAAACTGGTCAGACGCCCGAAGCGCTGACGTCATCAGATATCTCTGCACCGACACCGCGGAAAACTTCCTGGATTCAAACCCCGAGCTCGAAGAATGCGATCTGACGGAGCTGACCAAACGCCTTGAGGATCGTTTCCTTAAAAGCATTTCGCTGACGGATGCACATGCGGAACTGGCTGCAATAAAAATGAACCGGGGCACAATCGAAGAGTTTGCTTCGCGACTGGAGACCGCCTCGGCTGCCTTGGCGCATGTTATCGTGGAGCTGCAAAAAACAGCATCTCGCGACAAGCTCTTGGCGAGCGTGTTTGTCAATGGTCTCGACCCGGCATTGAAGAAGACAATGGCAACATACGAACCAGAAAGGCTCGCAGATTGTGTCAAGATGGCACAGAAATGCGAAAGGATGCTGGAGGACGAGAAACCACGCCGGCCGATCTGCACGATAGACGCAGTAGAAGCCGCCCCACCCCGGCCACCACCTAGATGCTGGTCATGCAACCAAATAGGCCATTTCTCGAGAGAGTGTAGCGTCCCAGCGGCAAGGGGAGGAGCGTCGAGCACGTCACCAAGGAACTGCACGAAGATAGCGATTCGGAGAGTAGCGATGACGAAATCTACGTAACAAGGCCTGAAGTTCCCGCACCCCTACCCACCCCGGCAGCGAGGCGTCCTTACGCTCTAAGATCCGCCGGTCCGGTAGAAGAGTAGAGGAGTAGAGGAGAAGATAACATGAGCAAAACTACTATGTAACAAGTAGAGGTAGATAAGCTGACTAATCTAATTTTCTTTTCAGATTAAACCTAGCAAAATAGGTAGTAAATAAGCCCACTAATCTAATTCCATTACAGAATAGCTTAGCAACAACTAGGTTGGCAGAAAATCTTCTGAGTAGTTAACTGCTATGTAGGAAATTCCGTGGGAATGCGATCAGCCAGCACGAGCGACTGTGCTCAGAACAGGCACAGGATGAGAGTCATAAAATCGAAAGAGGCATAAAGGAACTCAGTCCGAGCCTGGGGGATGCGAGTAGAGATTCGGCAGACGAATAATTATAAGAGCGTACTGGGCAAATTATATCGTGTTGGCTGCGCATTTTTGAATGACGAGAATAAAACTTAGATATAATGACTTCACATCGAAATAGGAATTTGATTGCTGGTCAATTGTTTGAGATGTATAAGGAATGAAGAGGGATTTCGAAGGAAACTAGCCGTCTAGGCAGAGATATAATTAGACAGTATTAAAATATAAGTATAGCACAGCCGCAGCAGAGGTTCTTTCACATAATACGGCCAGTAGTGGGTACGGCTCTTTAGTCCTCTCATAACTAGTAGGTTACAACTGAGAGGACGAAATTTTTTTTGAGTAGCCTGAGAAATGACTAGTTATAAGCACTAATAAACCATTGCCTTTCAGGTGTAGGTTTGAAGAGTCAGCAACTTGGATGGGAAATAGATATATCTTTCTCGTAATTGTTTTGTTTAGCGTGAAAAATTCCCCGTGAAGGAATTTTTCTTGGATCGTCGGAGGGGGAGAAAATTCAAGAAATTAAATTTTTTTTATTATTGCGTCTAAATGACGTTTTAAAAAGAGAAACCTGAGCCTGTCATGAGCCGAGTGGAGCCGATAATAAGATCTCGTATAGCAGAACCCTGAGAGTTGGGTAGAATGCTTAGCGAGACAGCAGATTAAATTAAAGATGTCCATTACGGACCTAGCATAAGCTTTAACATTACGGTCTTTAAGAATAACGTAGCTTAGTGTGGAAAGGCAAGTTGGACACGCACTCGCGTGGTGGAGACTCGAGGCATGCGCCCACGGGACAATGAGAGCCACAATGGGTCATAAAATTTAAAGGCGCTGCATTGCGGAGACGCATGTAACCTGAGAGAGAGCCGGCTTCAAGATAGAGAAGGCGGGCTGAACAAAGAGAAGCGCACAGCGATGCGTTTGAGATGCTAAATACGAGAGTTTGATTTAGGACGATAAGGAAATAGCAAGGGCAATAAAGGCCGAGAAGAATATAAAAAAAAGGGATAGCTCCTGTGCTGGGAAATCCAGAGTGTGAACGACATTGAGCAATCGCCGGAGCTGAAATATTTAATGATAAATGTGCTAAGGTGAATTTTGAAGATTTTCAGGAAGGCGATGAGCGAGCGAGATGTCGGCATGTACGCGGTGCCGAAAGAGCACCACAGCGGCCTCCAACGGAGACGGACCGGAACTGCGGTCGACGTAAGAGAGAGGGAGAGGCATTCGGCAATGGTAAGATCGGGAATACCCCTGCGCGTAGGAAACACGTGCGTGAACTGTGGAGGGTGTTATGAATATCTGGTCTGCTGACGAGCTGATAAGGGAGATTACGGGAAGCATGACCGAGGGATTTTTGGGCATGTCCAGAGATATGTGCGCAATGCTTGAGGCATCGCAGCGGTTACCGATACCATGAGAATTGAAGATTAAAAAGATAAGTCGTGTGCGACTGGTACATAAAATATATATGCAAACGAGGGACGCCTACGTATTGCACCCATACGAAATTTATGCTTGCTCTCACGAGAGATTAGCAAAATGTCACTCAGTAAAAGAAGGAAAAAAAACGGTCAGCTGGCACGGAAATAGTACTAATGTAGGAAAATCACATTTCTCATCATTTAATCATAAGGACCTGCACCACGAGTGAAAGACAAATGAACAGGAGGTGTGTGTGTTGTCAGAGTATGTGCGGTAACGTGTGCAGGAGTATGTGCTGTATAGTGTGCAGGAGTGCGGGGATTTAGTCATCCTAGTCTGCTAGGACTTGTTATGTTCATGAATCCCAAAATCATATATCATTCATCATGTAACATACGCGCTCATTATGAGGCGAAGAAAGGATAATTTTTGAAAATAGGCTCTATATTGATGTCTAACCCATGTAACAAAATTAATGCCCGACCGTGTGCCGTAGGAAACGGTGACGTACATGCATCGAGGGCGGAGACGGAGGACGAGCGAGGTGGTGCGCCAGCTCGGGACATACGTCGCAGCGCGCAACTACGAGACGTCGCTGTGGCTACCAGACGGGAGTCTGGCGACCGTCTCGGCCGAGACGGACTGGGGGCGGGCGGCCGCGACCCTGGAGGGTCGAGCGCTCATTGTCCACTTCGTCCCGAAGCCGGACAAACGCCTGACCGAGGCGACCCTCAGCAACTTGCTGCAGCATTTAGTTGTGCCCCGAAACGACGGAGAGATCGAGGCCAGGACCGCGAACAAGCGAATCTCCTCGGTTTCGGTCTTCCCCTACTATCTCTGGAAAGAGACACTGCGGGGGAAGGAATTCCTCCTCATCATACAAGTCTAGGAAGGATTTCCCCTGGAACAGAAGCCGAAGATCTCGGGACGGAAGAGCTCGCCTCTCCAGTCCCGAAGGGGGCCAATATTATGTGAAAATGGCCGAAGCATAGGCGAGCGAGTTGTGGTCGCCGTCCTAGTTTTTTTTGTGATATGTAATTGATGTCATGTTGTATTGTGTTGCATTGTAATTTGATGTCAGGTTGTATCAGTGTTCGCCAGTCGGGTAAGAAATGCACTGAGGCCAAGACATAGAAAAAAGAAATTATTACATAATTTCTTTTTGCGTTAGTGGGGGAAGGGTGTATAAAGTCAGGGTATGAAGTCAGATTCATCCCATCTTTGCCTTTAGCGTTGCCGAGCGAAAAGGTATAATTGATGTGAAGGCTGGATCTCATATTACACGAGTCATAAAATAACGACCGGCTTTCGTGCTATGGTCTTGGGAAATATATATCGGGGATGTTCTCAGAAGAGAAATCTTCCCCGCATTAAATCTGATAATTCGACGCTCGGGCCTAGGCAACCGCAGCACTATAAAATGTGGGAACCTCATACGACGGCGCAGAGCGCTGAGTTTAGTCTCGCCGTCCCGCGGACCATCGTTTAATTGCCGTAACGGGAGGCGGGCAGGGGCATGAGACCGGACCCCTCTCCCCCAGCCGCACCCCGGTTGGGTGGAGGGAGGCGAAGCTCAGAACCTTCTCGCCCCGTTGCTGCCCGGCTCGTGCAGTGACCCCCCCTCCCCTTTGGGAGGGGTGAGCACTGTCCGAGCAGGATTGGAGTAGGACGAGTGGAGGGCACTTGGTGCGGAGCGGTGGTCGGGAAAGGACAGCCGGTGTAGAGAGCCGTGGTCGTGAACGGACGTTCTAGGGTTCAGTTGAGGGTTGAGACGAACAGCCGGTTGTCGATACTTATAAATTTGAGTCGGTAGTAAAGGCCCATATCTTCAAGTGTTGAATTTAGAGACTGTGTTCGAGTAAAGCGTGGCACGATCAACGATAATCCTTGGACTTGTTTGAGGGCGCATGATTTCAGGCGTTTGCTATACGCTTACCTTGGCTCATCCTTTCGGTGGTTGCACATTCCTTGGCTCATGGGTTGGCTGTTTGTACACAGACTGTTGTCGTGAGAAGTCGATCGACGGAAGCTCCTGAGGTGATTGTCCTATTGTTCCCCGAAATTGTAAATGTTGTTGTTATCGCGTGTGCCTCGTGCAATCCGTACTTGCCTTCCCACCAATAAATGGGAAAACCTGGGCCTCGCATATTTCCCTTTCTCTCTCGTCACTGGCCTATGAAACACGTGCCCGGGGGCCGACAGCCCACGTTACCAAAAGTTTATATATCTGAATAGGGGTGGTCGTAAAAGCTCCCGTATACGCGCTAACGTCACCCAACTAAGTACTCAATTGACAATCAGAAACTAACGTAAATAATCTCCAATTTAGTTCCGGGCTCGCCCGGTGGTGGCAGCGAACACACGCTACTTTTCCCATAACCTTAACGTACGTCATCTGAATAAGGCTGTCAGAAAAGTAACAGCAGATGAAGGAAAGACACTTAAGCTTTGGAGCGGGCAGAAAATAACCCGAATTACATAGTATTGGCAGATGTATCTTCAATAAAAATCATCATATACTTCATGATTGACGCGGATTAAATGAACTTTAAGGCCATAAGGCAAGAGAGAGCGGAAGAAAAACCCGACTCATTCAAGCCCAGAACAAGAATTTCTACCAAGAAACCCAGAACAAGAATTTCTACCAAGAAACCATGAACAAGAATTTCTACCAAGAAACCATGAACAAGAATTTCTACCAAGAAACCATGAACAAGAATTTCTACCAAGAAACAATGAACAATAATTTCTACCAAGAAACCCAGAACAAGAATTTCTACCAAGAAACCCAGAACAAGAATTTCTACCAATGAACCCAGAACAAGAATTTCTACCAAGAAACCCAGAACAAGAATTTCTACCAAGAAACCCAGAACAAGAATTTCTACCAAGAAACCCAGAACAAGAATTTCTACCAAGAAACCCAGAACAAGAATTTCTACCAAGAAACCCAGAACAAGAATTTCTACCAAGGAACCCAGAACAAGAATTTCTACCAATAAAACTGAAAAAAAAGCTGCAACGACAACGAAATACTGAAAAATTGGGAAAAAAATATAGAAAAAATCAGCGGAAAAGATTCCACAAAAATAGAAATAGGAAGTCATGAAAAACGTTCTAGAAACGTTCACTAGAAAAGCTTTCATTCCTATTGCTCTACATTCTTTAAATCATAACGTGTTTCTTCAGATTTATTTTTCTGCTTCTGTCACAAAATTAAGGCTAATTTGAACAATAAAATTGTGTTAAACATTTACTATGATAATATGCTCCAATGTCATTAGATCATAGAAAGTTTTATTCATTTCTAATACCCTGCATTATAGACAAATGTTACACTGCAGCATACAATTTTTGCCCTCCACGGTATTACAAACAAAAATTCATTAATGGTTAAACAGTCATCTTATAATAATCAGCCTTCAAAAACGGTTATCCTTTGCATTTCTAACTAAGTTCCGTTTCTGCCTGTTCTCGACGTGTCTTGGACACGTTACCAACGCGTTCCGGACATGTTCCAGTCGTGTTCAGTTCAGGAAGAATATTAATGGTTTAAACGTCATTAATATATCATTTACCTAGAACCTGGTAATTAACCAGTATTTTGGATTTAGCGATGGTGTATATAGCCATATAACGCTCTAACGTTTAATCTAAATATATAAACTTATTCACGTTTGTTTGTGTACTATAATCATAAAGGCTAGCTTCTGTGCAATTACCGGCTAATTTTCCTAACGAAATGAAGAAATGTTCTTCCGAATTTCCTTACAAATTTGCTTAGAATTAACCCCAATGTAGCATTTATTGGAAATGCAAAAATTAACCCCAATGTAGCATTTATTGGAAATGCAAAAATTAACCCTAATGTAGCATTTATTAGAAATGCAAAAATTAACCCCAATGTAGCATTTATTAGAAATGCAAAAATTAACCCCAATGTAGCATTTATTAGAAATGCAAAAATTAACCCCAATGTAGCATTTATTAGAAATGCAAAAATTAACCCCAATGTAGCATTTATTAGAAATGCAAAAATTAACCCCAATGTAGCATTTATTAGAAATGCAAAAATTAACCCCAATGTAGCATTTATTGGAAATGCAAAAATTAACCCCAATGTAGCATTTATTAGAAATGCAAAAATTAACCCCAATGTAGCATTTATTAGAAATGCAAAAATTAACCCCAATGTAGCATTTATTGGAAATGCAAAAATTAACCCCAATGTAGCATTTATTAGAAATGCAAAAATTAACCCCAATGTAGCATTTATTAGAAATGCCAATTTTATTAAAAGTCCATGCAGTCAATTAAATTAAATTAAATTAAAAGTCCATTACATGTGTCCTTGCAGTCATATTCACGAGAGAAACATATATATATGTAATAGATACATAATCACAGTTTACTTATAATTTGAAATCAATGTATTTTGATTAGTTTTTTTCATTTTTTCGCGTGAAATCTGTTTTGCAGAAGTTAGACCCGCGATCATATGGGTGAAAACTGAGGTCCCGAGCTGAGGGTGAGGTAGGCCTACCTTGTGTAGAAATAGAATAGGTTTTTTGTTTTGTTACGGACCATCTTTTTTCGGTTGACTGCTGTCCTGTTTTTCAGCACCTATTGCTTTCTTCTTCTACTTTTGTCTTGTTTCATGAACTTCTTTCCTAGCTTACTGTTTCTGCGCGCAGGGTGTGGGGACCCCACACTTTGTGCATAAATTCTCTTAACTACAAATTAAACGGTACCTTCATCTCTCCTCTCTTTGGAACACCTTTAATGCGGTTAGGGAGGGTGAACCACCACTCCCACCACCAATCCACTCCCATCCTACCACTCTCACCACTCTTACCCGTCATATTACACCCACCACTCTCACCACAAACTAGTACAAACGCAATTTTCACCACTCCCCCCCACCACTCCCACCAACCACTCCCGCCCACCACTCCCGCCCACCACTCCCGCCCACCACTCCCGCCCACCACTCCCGCCCACCACTCCCGCCCACCACTCCCGCCCACCACTCCCGCCCACCACTCCCACCCACCACTTCCACCCACCACTCCCACCCACCACTCCCCACAACCACTCCCACCCACCACTCCTCCCAACCACTCCTCCCAACCACTCCTCCCAACCACTCCCACCCACCTGGGGTCGCGCTTGAAGATGAGCATGAGGAAGCGAGTGGCCTCCTGAGTGGTGGATGAGGGGAGCCACTCGAACATGTAGCGGACACACTGGATGTTGGAGAGTCTGTCCTCGTCAGTGTCCCCCCTGAAGGGGGTCACCCCCGCCAGCAGCAGGTAGGTGATCACCCCCAGGGACCAGATGTCCGTGTTCGGGTATGCCTTGTTCTCGAACAGCACCTCCGGGGCTGGGGGTCATGATGGGGTAATAATTCCAGTATTGATGAAGAAGACAATAAATAAATAATTCAATATTCAATAAATGTTATTCAGTAAACGAAATTCATATTCATAATAAATCTAAGGGTAATGAATAGACATTAAATTCAGGGGGTCATGAATTCCCATAGCTGAGGGACCTAACAGTATCCCCCCTGGAATGCCATTACCCGTAGCATGGGATATATAGACCAGTCTCACCTGAGGCTATTACCTATCCTTGCCCCCTAAAGAGGTGATGACCTGTCTCACCTGAAGCTATTACCTATCCTTGCCGCCTAAAGAGGTGATGAAATGAGGAAATGGTAATGAGGCCAAATGACGGTAATTCCAACTTTTACTGAAGTAATAGCAGAAGTAATTAATTTTGTAATTAGAAAGACAAAAACTTCTGAAACACAGTAATAAAGTATGCATAAAATGAAAGTTTGCGCTCATTGTACACGTTCAGTATGTCATGTAACTATGTTGATTTCAAACACAGCGTAAAGTAAAAAAAAACGTAGCGCTCACAGCAGTAAACTTCAACCCTGAATAATGAAAGTGCGTTACTAAATTTTATTGATGTATTTTTGACGAATAGTTTAAAAATTAATCCAATTTGAACAAACACACGCTAAAAACAGTCTTAAATAGAAATACAGTTATGCTAATGCCTAAAACATTGGGTATCGGAACTCAATAAAGAAACTATAAATTCGAAGTAGGGCATAGAACTGAACCTTGAGGAACACCTAGTGCCGCTTACACAAGGTATGTTTCTACTCGATACCATGTCTTTAAGACTAGTAACAACACAAAATAATGATATTGATGTAAATGGCTTTATGCAGTACAATTTTCCTCGTCAAGTGTTATATACCATGTTATATATCGTCAGGTATTATACACTAAGTCATACATCGACAGGTAATATTATATATTAGTCATACATTTGACTCACCAATACCAACACTCGACTCACCCACACCACACACTCGACTCACCAACGTAGTCAGTGAGACCATTGACAGGAACACTGGTACCAGCAGCTACCACCTTGCTGGCGCTGCCGAAGTCGACCAGCTTGACGGAGGGGTAGCGGGCGGAGGCGAGGACGAGGTTGTCGGGCTGGATGTCCAGGTGACAGATGCCCCTCCACTGGAGGTAGGACAGGCCGTCCAGCACCTGGGGGGTAAGGGGGGTGAGTTGTGGTGGCAGGCAGGGGCGAGGAAGTAGTTGTTAGGGTAGGTTAGGTTATGCTAGTTGTGTGAGTAATGGTATCAGGTGGGGGCGGGGGGTGAGTTAGGATATCAGGTGGGGCGGGGAGGGGGTAGTGGTTAGGTTATGCTACTTGCGAGTAATAGTCTCAGGTGGGGCGAGTGAGGTCGTGTGGTAGCACGGGTGAGGTTTTGGTCGGACGTTTGAAAAGTGACGACTATGACCTACATGTTGGCTAAGGAAGGTAATGGGAGATTGGGCAGACACTAATTACTCCCTCATTACCTGAGCAACAGGAAGTGTGTCTCCAATTTTTCCCTACATCAATTAATCCTTCATTACCTTTTCAATGTTCCCCACAATAATCCTGGACACGTGCACTCACACTACTTAGTGTAATGTCCTTGCATATATTACAAAATTAAAACTATTTTTTTTTAAATCTGCCCTTCTCAATAAGAGCAGGACACTATTCCAGATGAACATGAAGTTTAATATACACGTATTGCAATTTGAGGTCACATATTAGCTTCATCGTACGTACCTGTGATATGTAGGGCATGTTGAAATAGAAAAATACTCAATGAAAGTGTGAGAGTTAATAATTAGATTTTTTCGCGCGCAATTGATGACCGAAATGAAACTAAGCTATGAGACAATTATTCTTAGGTAACAAGTTAGTTTGATTCCCTCTGAACACACCAAAGGTGTTCCCGATTGAGGAAGGAGAAAAGTATCATACAGTGTGGAATGAAGAGAACGGGAATCGATGCGATTCCCATCCACGATATGAGCATTGCAGTTCACCCTTCCTCTGGAGTCAAACTAAATTCACTGCATAACCAAACATCTCAACTTTAATCACTGACATACAAGGAACCTGACTTGAGTGACGAGGACGGCCACCAACCGCGAGCCTGACCTGAGTGATGAGGACAGCCACGAGCTGCTCCGAGTACTCGTGACGGTTGGCCAGGAAGGTGACGATGTCGACCCCCGACAGGAGTTCCATGACAAGGACGGCCGCCTCCGGCAGGAGGTAGCTCTCATGGAGGGTGGCTAGGCGCTGGTGCCTCAAGGACCTGAGCAAGTCCAGTTCAAGGCGGACTTGCTCCTCCCGGTTGGACTTGGCGAGGACTTTGATGGCGAAGAGGCGGTGGTCGTCCGCCCTCACGCAGCGGCCCACGCTGGAGAACCTGCCTCTGCTCAGCTCGTCCACCACGCTGTACTTGCGCACCTGGGGGCGTGAGACCCACCATTAGCATTGACATTGTACATTAATATAGTATTATTAGTATTATATATGGTAATACAACATATATTAATACAGTATCACCATTGTTGATACTGATAATCCCATTCCCCGCTGCCACCATTATAAATACTGATATTCCACGCCACTGCAACCATTTTTATTATAACTCAAGGTTAGGACTAGTAATCCCACCGCTGCCACCATTAATGATATAACTCAATGTCAAAACTAATAATTTTACCTCTGCCACCATTCACATTACAACTCAATTACAAGACTGATAATCCCACCGCTGCCACCATTATAATTCAATGTTAATACTGATAATCCCACCGCTGCCACCATTATAATTCAATGTTAATACTGATAATCCCACCGCTGCCACCATTATAATTCAACCTTAACACTGATTAACCGACAGCTACCACCATAACTGTAACCCAATGTCAAGACTGACCTGCAGCTCAGCACCGTCACCAGACTTGACCTGCAGGGGCTCCTCCTCCTTCGAGTAGTCGAGGGGCAAGTCCTGGGGCTTGACAGCAGCCGCCCCCTGCTGCTGGTGGGCCACGCCGGGGGGCACGAGCAGCTTGGGGCACCCTATTGGACAAATCAACACATTCACTACGTATTGGTACATATGAATACCCCTTGATGAATAGTTCATTTACCTGCCAGTAACAATGGCTACCATTTCAACGATTTCACCCCCTTTATTTGAATCAGATGATGGCGTACAAGTTGAAATGTTATCGTGCAATTATGTTTTTCACGCTGGTTAGAAATTTAAAGGTTATCATGCAGTAAAGACAGCTTTTCAATTGGAGGGCATATATGAGGTGTCCAAACCCAAAAATCAGAGGTCAAAACTGGCAGAGTGGATTAAGTGAGAATTTCTTCTCATAGCGGCGTAGATGTCTTTAAGGCAGAGAGGCCTAGTTCCTAGTTCAGTTCCTAGTTAGTGACTTGGCTAGGAAAAGCCAGTTTGGCAACCCTGCGATGAACACCACGCCTCTAACTTGACTGTCCTAGAATTCTGTGTTTTGTGGGTTAGGACACTGCATATTTGCACTCCAATTGTGGGTTAGGACACTGTATATTTGCACTCCAATTGTGGGTTAAGACACTGCATATTTGCACTCCAATTGTGGGTTAGGACACTGTATATTTGCACTCCAATTGTGGGTTATGACACTTCGCATATTTGCCCTCCAAATGTGGGTAAGGTCACTCTGCATGTTTGCCCCCCAATTCTGTTTTTCCAACGTAACCAAACCGACGGCAGCAGCCGCAGAAACGTCGTAATCGTGATGTCTCGCATTAAACAACAGGCACAGCATCACAATGTCATATCTCCACGCCAAGTTATCGTTCTTCGACTATATAACAATGTATAACTATACACCAGCACAACGTACCCCCATACCAAACCACACATGACCACAACTCCACACAGTTAACGACACTCAACTACAACCACACACCACAATTCACTCTCACACACACAACTGTAACCACACACCCCATATACACAACCACACAAAATCATACACAACCACACGTAAATACAACCATACCCAACCATACACTACTACACGTATTACAACCATACATAATCACACACAACCATGCAACACCACACTTAATTACAACCATATGCAACCACACACAATCACACGCAACCATACACCACCACACGTAATTACAGCCAAACACAACCACACCCACCAGCGGGCCCAGTGCGTATAGCAGGGGTTGCAATGCTGAAGTCTCCCCAACCCAACCCGTTCTTGGCTGCGATGCGGAACTGGTAGAGGCTGTCTGGTTGCAACCCGGTGACCACGTGACTCTCCAGGTCGATGTGGTTGTCCAGTGACCGCCACTCCAGGTCTCCTGGTGGAGTGCACAGGATTGAGGAGTATTAACAAGTATTCAAAAGTATTTAGGACGTGGAAGTTCCAGCATACCGAAAAGTTTATTCGTTCAATTAGAAAGGATACTGGATTATTATTATCATTATTATTATTATTATTAACATTATTATTATTATATAAGAAAATTTTAGCCTCCCTTTACCACGACAAAGATGTTCCAGGAGAGGAAAGATGAAGGCACCATTTAGTATAGAGTTGAGGGAACGCGGAATCTACGCACAAGGTGCACAGAAACAGTAAGCTAGGAAAGAAGTTCATAAACAAGACAAAAGTAGAAGAAGAAAGCAATAGGTGCTGAAAAACAGGACAGCAGTCAACCGAAAAAAGATGGTCCGTAACAAAACAAAAACCTATTCTATTTGAATAAAAAGAAGGCCTACCTAACCCTTAGCTCGGGCCCTCACATAATTCCCCTGGGAGCGCTAATTCTCATAGATACGATAGTTGTATCCCCCTGAGGTAGAGAATACTGGATACAGAAGGATAACAGGACACAGAATAATTATTATTGCACCAGGGGTCGAGTGGTTACGAGCGCGCATCCTTCACGTAGGATCAGCAGTTTGAATCCCGGCAGTGGCGTCCGGTGTTTCTCCCCGTTGAGAAAAGGGAGAACTCAGCCACAATTGCCCACTCTACCCAGGTGTCGGAAATGGGTACCGGCTTGACCGGCGGTAACCTTCATGGCGTCCTGGTGTTAGTTATGAGGCATTTGAAAAAACAATGTACAAAGGATGCTTTATTCCATTCAAGCCTGATACACATCATCTTGTACCTTGATTTTTCAAATGCCTTATAACCAACACCAGGACGCCATGACGGTTACCTTCTGTAAAGCCGGTACCCATTTCCGACACCTGGGGAAAGTGGGGTGTTGTGGCTGAGTTCTCCCTTATACCCAACAGGGAAAGTCACCACGCAGCCCCGGGAATCGAACCCACACCTTCTCGAAAGGGCGCGTTCTTTAACCACTCGGCTACGACGAGCACATATCGCAAGGGGATGGCTTGGTTGGAATAACACATTCATTCGAATAGCTTCTACCAGCGGATACCCTCACCTTGTGCCTTCATCTGCAGGTTGTAGGCGATGACGTGAGATCCTCCGTCCTCCATGGGCGGCTTCCAGTGGAGGAGCACCGACGTGTCCGACGCGCCCCCCACGTCGGGGCAGTCGCACACGCCCGGCAGACACGCCTGCAACGCGTCCAGACGTATCTTGTACTTGTACAAGCTTGTTTCTATGTTTTTGACTTAGGGTAGCATTAACATATTACATTATATTAACATTATATTTGCATATCGTCCAGACGTGTCCTGTACTGGTACTGACTTGTCTTGGATGTTTCAGAGCTGTAGCGTCATAGGGAGACATGCCTGCTACACGTGCAGACCACGTGCCCCACCTTCCATCCTCGTACCCCACCTGCCATCCTCGTGCCCCACCTGTCCCCCAAGTGCCCCACCTACCTCCCTGTGCCCCACCTGTCCCCCTCGTGACCCACCCGTGACCCACCTGCACGAGCCGGAAGCGGTGAAGGGCCTGCCCGTGCCCGTTGCGGGCCACCACCTTGTACGGTCCCACGTCCGCCTCCCGCGCCTCCGTGATGGTCAGCGTCGCCTTCGTCAGCGTCGCCGTCGTCTCCGTCGTGACGTGCATGCGGCTCGTCTCGCCCAGGATCACGTCGTTCCTGGGACGTCACCGCGACGTTAGTGGGAGTTTGATGGTGTTGTTGTTGTTGTTGTTGTTGTTGTTGTTGTGTGTTTGTTGTACGCTTGGCGTTGTTCTTGCTGGCGTACACTAACGTTCCGGCGACGTCGCGTCACGTTAGTGGAGGTCTTCTGTTGTTGTACGTTTGTTGTACATCTGGTGTGTTTGTGCGTGTTGTACATTTGTTGTGCTGTGTTGTACGTTTGTTGTACGTCTGATGTGTGAGTGTGTTGCTGTGTTGTACATTTGTTGTGTTGTACGTTTGTTGTACATCTGGTGTGTTTGTGTGTGTTGTTGTGTTGTAGGTTTGTTGGCTGTGAGGCGCATTTAATCCTGTTATATATTTACCTAGTTAGTCACGGCATTTAAGTGGCATGTGAGACTGAACAAAACGCAGCCGGTAATGGGATTGACTTATTATAAGAAAGATTTAGTCTCCCTTACCACAACAAAGATGTTCAAAGAGAGGAAGGATGGAGGCACTTTTTAGTATGAAGTTAAGGGAACGAAGAATCTATGCAGCCGTCAATTTTCACGATACACTACAATAACCTAAATACTAGTAGTTCTAAAAAGTCTTCAATTTTCCAAAACACCCATAAATACCCATAAATACCCCAAAATAAATAACCCTAAATACAACAAAATAACCCTAAATACCCCTCAAAACCCCAAAAATCACCAAAATAATCCCCAAAACACCCAAAAACATCGGTAAATAATACCATAATACCCCATAAACTCCAAAAAATCCCTAAATACTCCCAAAACACCCATAAATACACCAAAATACTCCCCAACACACACCTAAATACCACAAAACACCCATAAATGCCCCAAAATACTCCCCAAAACACCCCTAAATAACACAAAACACCCATACATGCCCCAAAATACTCCCCAAAACACCCCTAAATACCACAAAACACCCATAAATGCCCCAAAATACTCCCCAAAACACCCCTAAATACCACAAAACACCCATAAATGCCCCAAAATACTCCCCAAAACACCCTTAAATAATAAATCCGCTCACCGGAACCACTGCACAACGGGCGCGGGTTTGCCCGTTACGACAACGGTGAGCACAACGGGCTTGCCGGCCCCCACGCACGAGGTGGGGGGCTTCTCCCTCAGGAAGGGGGGCAGCCCGTCCTCAGAGGGGACGGGGGGAGCCCCGTGGGGGGCGGGACGGCTGCGGATCTGACATATATAGGGGAGGAATGTGTGGTCAGTGCGGTGGTTTGTTGTGAGCTAGGATTGGTATTGAATGAGCCATAATTGGCATAAAATATGCCATAATTGGCATAAATTGGGCCAGAATTGGCATAAATTGGGCCAGAATTGGCATAATTGGGCCAGAATTGGCATAAATTGGGCCAGAATTGGCATAATTGGGCCAGAATTGGCATAAATTGGGCAAGAATTGGCAGAAAGTGCCAGAATTGGCAGGAATGTGCCACAATTGGCAGAAATATGCCACAATTGGCATTTAATGTGCCACAATTGGCATTTAATGTGCCAGAATTGGCATTTAATGTGCCAGAATTGGCATTTAATGGGCCAGAATTGGCATTTAATGGGCCAGAATTGGCATTTAATGGGCCAGAATTGACATTTAATGGGCCAGAATTGGCATTCAATGTGCCAGAATTGGCATTTAATGGGACAGAATTGGCATTTAATGGGCCAGAATTGGCTTTGAATGTGCCAGAAACCCCATTAGCCTCATTGGCCACTCACCCCATTAGCCACCCACCCCACTAGCCACCCAACCTATTGGCCACCCAACCTATTGGCCACCCACCCCACCAGCCACCCACCCCACCAGCGACCCACCTCACCAGCGACCCACCCCACCAGCGACCCACCCCACCAGCGACCCACCCCACCAGCGACCCACCCCACCAGCGACCCACCCCACCAGCCACCCACCCCACCAGCCACCCACCCCACCAGCCACCCACCCCACCAGTCACCCACCCCACCAGCCACTCCCCCACCAGCCACTCCCCCACCAGCCACTCCCCCACCAGCCACTCCCCCACCAGCCACTCACCCCACCAGCCACCCACCCCACCAGCCACCCACCCCACCAGCCACCCACCCCACCAGCCACTCCCCCACCAGCCACTCACCCCACCAGCCACCTACCCCACCAGCCACCCACCCCACCAGCCACCCACCCCACCAGCCACCCACCCCACCAGCCACCCACCCCACCAGCCACCCACCCCACCAGCCACCCACCTCATTAGCCACCCACCTCATTAGCCACCCACCTCATTAGCCACCCACCTCATTAGCCACCCACCTCATTAGCCACCCACCTCATTAGCCACCCACCTCATTAGCCACCCACCTCATTAGCCACTCACCTCATTAGCCACCCACCTCATTAGCCACCCACCTCATTAGCCACCCACCTCATTAGCCACCCACCTCATTAGCCACCCACCTCATTAGCCACCCACCTCATTAGCCACTCACCTCATTAGCCACCCACCTCATTAGCCACCCACCTCATTAGCCACCCACCTCATTAGCCACCCACCTCATTAGCCACCCACCTCATTAGCCACCCACCTCATTAGCCACCCACCTCATTAGCCACCCGGCGGGGCAGGTCGAGGCTGCAGGACGTGCCGGCCTGCCGCACAAAGCCGGCAGAGTACCGGTCCACGATCGTCCGGCGGCGCTCGTCGTCGATTTCTTCGTCCATGATGTCCGTGAACCGCCGCCTCTCGTGCACCACCGGGATGCGCTGGGGTTGTATGGGTTCAAATGAGGGGTTGTAAGGGTTCAAATGAGGGGTTGTGAGGGGTTGAAGCGAGGGGTTGTGAGGGGTTGAAGCGAGGGGTTGTGAGGGGTTGAAGCGAGGGGTTGTGAGGGGTTGAAGCGAGGGGTTGTGAGGGGTTGAAGCGAGGGGTTGTGAGGGGTTGAAGTGAGAGGTTGAAGTGAGATGTTGAAGTGAGGGGTTGAAGTGAGAGGTTGAAGTGAGATGTTGAAGTGAGGGGTTGAAGTGAGGGGTTGAAGTGAGGGGTTGAAGTGAGGGGTTGAAGTGAGGGGTTGAAAGGGGGGTCGAAATGAGGGGTTGTGAGGTTCGAATCAGGGGTCGTATCAAATCAGTGGTTGCGAGTGGGGTTGAAATGAGGGGCGGTGAGAATAAAATCCGGGGCTGGAAGATTAAAATCAGGGGGTTGTATGGTTCGTGAAGCGCTGCCTTTCGTGCACCACCGGGTTGCGCTGGGGTTGTAGATTCGAGTAAAGTATATGTGGTTAGTTTAAGCCTCCCTAACCGTTAAAAAAGCGTTCCGAAGAGAGGAATGAGAAAGGTACCATCAAATTAGATGTCAGTTCAAGTCTCCCTAACCATTAAAAAGCGTTCCAAAGAGAGGAATGAGGAAGGTACCATTAAATTAGATGTCAGTTCAAGTCTCCTTAACCATTAAAAAGCGTTCCGAAGAGAGGAACGACGAAGGAACCATTAGATTAGATGTCAGTTCAAGTTTCCCTAACCGCAAAAAAATCGTTCCGAAATGAGGAAGGAGAAAGGTACCATTTAGTATGGATATAGGGAAACGCAAGATCTATCCAGAAAGGGCACAGAAGCAGTAAGTTGAGAAAAGTTCATGAAACACAACAAAAGTTGAAGAAAAAAGTAATAGGTGCTGGAAAACCGAAGAGCAGTCAACTGAAAAAAGATGCAATGCTCAAACTTTCATTTTTTGAATGATAGGAGAATTTTAACACAAGCTATCCAAATTAATACATAATATTCGAAGGTAACATTCAGGTCAACAACACAAATGACAGAGTTCAATGTTATTCGAAAGTCGGTCGTCGTTGAACTGTGAGGAGGTATGTTATTTAGAACAAACAACTTGAAATTATCACTGTAAATTCACAAATAAACTTCAAAAACCGATTAAATTTTAGCAATTTTAGAATTTTTTAATTTTTTTAGCACTTTTAGCATTTTTAAAGTTTTTAGCACTTTTAGCATTTTTAGCAGCGTCACTTTTTTGGCTGCAATCAAACGCAGTTGAGAGTTGGAGTGTCGTTAGTTCGGTACACCGATTCAAAATGGCGGCTGGAGACACGCTGCCACGGCGGACGCATGATATAACGGGTGGCACAAGGTTCAAAACGACAATATACGAGTCAAAAGAGCGCAATATAGATCAAAACGGAATACACGGGTCAAAATGGCGGTTAACAAGTTAAAAATGGCGGTACATGAGTCAAAATGGCGGTAAATGTGTCAAAATGGCGACACACAATTCATAATGGCAGTGCTTGCGTCAAAATGGCATCTGGAGTGACACTGCCACAGCGGACGTACGATATAACGGGTAGCACAAGGTTCAAAATGGCGATACACGGGTTAAAATGGCGGTACACGGGTCATTATGACGATATATCGGTTCAACATGGCGGTACATGGTTCAAAATGGCGGCTGGATACACATTTCCACGGCGGACGTACGATATAACGGGTAGTAGAAGGTTCAAAACGGAGTTACAAGGTTCAAAATGGCAGTATATGGGTCAAAATGGCAGTATATGGGTCAAAATGTCAGTATATGGGTCAAAATAGCAGTGTATGGGTCAAAATAGCAGTGTATGGGTCAAAATAGCAGTGTATGGGTCAAAATAGCAGTATATGGGTCAAAATAGCAGTATATGGGTCAAAATAGCAGTGTATGGGTCAAAATAGCAGTGTATGGGTCAAAATAGCAGTGTATGGGTCAAAATAGCAGTATATGGGTCAAAATAGCAGTATATGGGTCAAAATAGCAGTATATGGGTCAAAATAGCAGTATATGGGTCAAAATAGCAGTATATGGGTCAAAATAGCAGTATATGGGTCAAAATAGCAGTATATGGGTAAAAAAAGCAGTATATGGGTCAAAAAAGCAGTATATGGGTCAAAATAGCAGTATATGGGTCAAAATAGCAGTATATGGGTCAAAATATCAGTATATGGGTCAAAATAGCAGTATATGGGTCAAAATAGCAGTATATGGGTCAAAAAATGCAGTATATGGGTCAAAATAGCAGTATATGGGTCAAAATAGCAGTATATGGGTCAAAATAGTACATGGGTCAAAATAGCAGTATATGGGTCAAAATAGCAGTATATGGGTCAAAATAGCAGTATATGGGTCAAAATAGCAGTATATGGGTCAAAATAGCAGTATATGGGTCAAAATAGCAGTATATGGGTCAAAATGTCAGTATATGGGTCAAAATAGCAGTATATGGGTCAAAATAGCAGTATATGGGTCAAAATATCAGTACATGGGTCAAAATAGCAGTATATGGGTCAAAATAGCAGTATATGGGTCATAATAGCAGTATATGGGTCAAAATAGCAGTATATGGGTCAAAATTGCAGTATATGGGTCAAAAAAGCAGTATATGGGTCAAAATATCAGTATATGGGTCAAAATAGCAGTATATGGGTCAAAATAGCAGTATATGGGTCAAAAAAGCAGTATATGGGTCAAAATTGCAGTATATGGGTAAAAATATCGACTGGGGACACACTGCCGCGGCGAACGCTCGATAAAACGGGGGCACAAGGTTCAAAATGACTGTACATGGTATAAAATGGCTGCAAATGGTTCGAAACGGTAGAACATGGTTCAAATTGGCAAACAACGTTTCAAATGGCAGAAAACATTCAAAATGTTTAAAAATGGTCAAAAATGGCAGAAAACATGTCAAAACGGTAGTAAATAGGTCAAAATGGCTGCAAACGGTTTAAAATGGCAGCTGGATGCCTACAGCGGCGGACGTATGATGTAACGGAGGGTACAAGGTTCAAAATGGCGGAATATGGTTCAAAATATCAAAAAACGGTTCAAAATCGCAGAAAACAGCTCAAAATTACGGCTGGGAACACACTGCCGCGGCGGATGTACGTTGTAACGGAGGGTACAAGGTTCAAAATGGCAGAAAACAGCTCAAAATGGCGGCTGGGAACACACTGCCACGGCGGACGTACGATGTAACGGAGGGTCCAAGGTTCAAAATGACGGTACATGGTTTAAAATGGCTGCAAATAGTTCAAATTGACAAAAAACGTTTCAAAATGGCAGGAAACATTTCAAAATGTTGGCAAACTGTTCAAAATGGCGGCAAGGAATACACTGCCGCGGCGGACGTACGATGTAACGGTCGAGGTTGATCTCCCCAGGCGAGCAGCAGTAATCGTACGTCGAACTGTCGTACTTCTCGCGCAGGGAGTACACGGTTTCGATGGGCGGAGGTTCGTTCAGTTTGACTTTGGCTTTCTTTTCGTCGCTTTGTGGCGTTGCGGACTGTCGTGGTTGGGAAAGTTCAAAACAAAAGAAGAACAAGCAGCGTATCAAGTTCAAAACAAAAGAAGAACGAGAAGCGCACCTACCGTACATGTTTAATCTAAGTGGGCGTGGGAAAGTTGAAAAAAAAGAAGAACGTGAAGCGTACCTACATTTATAAGTGGGTGCCCGAATGTGAGTGGGTGCCGGCTTGTGAGTAGGGTATGACTAAGTGTGTATATGTTTCTTTGGGTTGAATTTGGACTTTTGCTCATCAATAATGGTAGGAATGCTTTCAAAAAATTGTGCTTCATGATGGGGTTTTTAAAAACTTGCGGAGTAAGCTCTACATATTACACCACCTGTGTTTGAATCAGGACAAAACGGATCAATATTATTATGATCTACCGGATTGTGGTAGTTGAAAAAATTGAAAACAAAAGAAGAACAATCGGCGCGTGTACTTGTTGGAAATAACCGGAGGATGGTTAGTAAGTGGGTACTAGCTAGTAAGGGGTTGATGACTAACTAGTAAGTAGTTTTTGATCAGGTGTGTGTGCGCATGTGTGTTTCTTTTTGTTTAATTTAGTACATTTGCACAACAATAATGGTAAACATGTTGTTTTAACAAATTGGACTTCATAACAAAGATTTTCAAAAACTATGTTCATAACAAAAATACAATTAACCGAAATTAACTTGACTTAAATCACACTACGTGTGTTCAAATCAGGAGGACACGGAGTAATCGTGAACTCATGGGGTAATATATGTGTAGTTAGATAAAACTTAAACTTAAGTCCTTTAAATAAATTACGTCGACCGAAATCTGAAAGTAAATAAAATGTGAAGATAAAGAAGATTTGAAAGAATGTAATCTATGTGTGGAAGAGTGTTTCACTAATACAAAATGGTACATATTGTTATAATTTATGCATAAAATTAATTTGATTTTTTGATTTAGGAATCCGTTACAAGCAATTAAAATCTTGCACATGAACTACAGATTGGAAAACTATAGTTTTTTATATTTAGATTACCATTTCCAAGTAAAATTATTTGACTTCACGTGTTTTTCAACATTGAATGAATATGAAAGGTAATTAATAATATATAATAAATATATAATCAATATATTGGACATGTCCAAGTCCAATTACTTAATGTTTCACGTTTTCTTATATTGAATAGATGTGAAAATTAAATAATAAAAAACTTATATATATACATATATATATATATATATATATATATATACATAAAATTTTAACGCTGTGGGTAAAATAGTAAAATGTAAATATTATGAATGTAATAAAGAGAATATACAAATACAAACATTATCAAATACAACAAAAAATCAACATAATGAATAGAACATAAATAAAATTTAACCAGCATACGACGATACGTAAACAAATAATAATTAAACGATAATATCATTCAAAATAGAGAGAGAAGTATAAAGCATTCATCAAATCAAAGAAAAAAGAACATTTGCACAAATGCTGGAATGAAGGAAGCTTTAGGAAAGTAAGGTAAGCTGAAAAAACCGTTAAACAATCATATGGAAGAAGAATTAATTTTGCTATCAGTTATAGAAATAGTCTGAATGTAACATGAATTTGACTAGTCAAGTGTACTCGTATATATTGAAATGGGTCCAGAAAGTTGACTAACTACTCGACTATTCTAGTTGAATAATTAGTAAACAATTTAAATCAACTTATTTGTTAACTAATTAAGGTAACTAATTAAGTCAACTAATTAGTGAACTCTTAAGTCTACTAATTAGTAAACTATCAAGTCTACTAATTAGTAAATTATCAAGTCCTCTAATTAGTAAACTAATTAAGTCAACTATATAATTAGTGAACTCTTAAGTCTACTAATTAGTAAACTATCAAGTCCTCTAATTAGTAAACTATCAAGTCCTCTAATTAGTAAACTATCAAGTCTACTAATTAGTAAACTATCAAGTCTACTAATTAGTAAACTATCAAGTCTACTAATTAGTAAACTATCAAGTCTACTAATTAGTAAACAATCAAGTCTACTAATTAGTAAACTATCAAGTCTACTAATTAGTAAACCATCAAGTCTTCTAATTAGTAAACTATCAAGTCTACTAATTAGTAAACAATCAAGTCTACTAATTAGTAAACTATCAAGTCTACTAATTAGTAAACCATCAAGTCTTCTAATTAGTAAACTATCAAGTCTACTAATTAGTAAACTAACAAGTCTACTTATTAGTAAACTATCAAGTCTACTAATTAGTAAACTACCAAGTCTACTAATTAGTAAACTATCAAGTCTTCTAATTAGTAAACTATCAAGTCTACTAATTAGTAAACCATCAAGTCTACTAATTAGTAAACTATCAAGTCTACTAATTAGTAAACCATCAAGTCTACTAATTAGTAAACTACCAAGTCTACTAATTAGTAAACTATCAAGTCTTCTAATTAGTAAACTATCAAGTCTACTAATTAGTAAACTAACAAGTCTTCTAATTAGTAAACTATCAAGTCTTCTAATTAGTAAACTATCAAGTCTACTTATTAGGCAACAAATTAAGTCTACTAATTAGTCAACTAATTATTCAACTATCAAGTCTACTAATTAGTAAACTAATTAAGTTATTTCATTAGTTTAGTATTATGCCAACGAATTTGTAAGCTAATTAGTTGCATGTATAATGGAAATAATTTTGAACGAAATCAACAATTGCAGGAGCGATTCTCGAATTTACTAGAATTAAATAGCCAAGATGATCTTAAATAACAGTTATTGATGCATGAAGAGGAGAATAACGTCTTTTAAAACAACGGATTCTTTCAGATTATTAGTTAGTTTTAGCCTCCCTACCCGCAGTAACAAATGCGATCCAAAGAGGGGAAGGAGGAAGGCACCATTTAGTATGGAGTTGAGGGAACGCGGAATCTACGCACAAGGTGCACAGAAACAGTAAGCTAAGAAAGAAGTTCATGAAACAAGACAAAAGTAGAAGAAGAAAGCAATAGGTGCTGAAAAACAGGACAGCAGCCAACCGAAAAAAGATGGTCCGTAACAAAACAAAAACCTATTCTATTTCTACACAAGGAAGGCCTACCTCACCCTCAGCTCGGGACCTCACATCTTTCCCCTTGGGAGTTTCTTCGACAAAGTTTAGCAGCTTATCTAACCATTTTCAAGTTTTCCTTGCAGAAAATGGTTAGACTTTCTTGTGCTGTGCAGAAGCTTCTCTTTAGCAATGGGAAAAAGAAGATACACAGATACTTGTGTCTCATTTATTGATATCGGCTGGTGACGGAGACATCAAAGTGTTACATCGTCAATAGAATGGAATAAAATTACGCTTTTTAAGAAGACCTTGAAAATAGCATTCAATGCCGAAAATCACCACGAAAAAATAATTTTAGGAAAAGTAGCGTTTTCTTGGCAGATTTTCATTTTTCATTTCTGTAAAATTTTTTTACCCCAATTTTGAAGGGTAAAAAATAAAAATAGGGAATCTTTGGAGTCAAATATTCGGAGTAAACTCATAAAATTCAGCTTCAACTTGAACAATTCAACTTCAACTTGAAGAATTCAACTTCAACTTGAAGAATTCAACATCAACTTGAAGAATTACACTTCAACTTGAAGAATTCAACTTCAACTTGAAGAATTCAACTTCAACTTGAAGAATTCAACTTCAACTTGAAGAATTCAACATCAACTTGAAGAATTCAACATCAACTTGAAGAATTTAACTTAAACTTGAAGAATTTTACTTTAGCGCGAATAATTAACTCGCCTAATTCTATCATCAGTGAAGTTGGACCAACATTCCAACTTAGAGAAGGGTTTCAAGTTCACAAAATTCAGAATATAAACTCAAGTTGTCCTAAACTTAGGCCAACCTAAAAGTTCATTACAGACAGACACGCCATAAAGTTCAGAACCTTCAACTCTTTAAAGTTCACTAAAGAAAAGAGTTCTAAAGTTACAGCCATCCCAAGACGTGCCAGTGTGCATCTCTGTATTTTCCATCTATTTTAATTTTGCATGTTTTATTTATTTCGAAATTACTTCAAATTACTTCACTCGCTGTCTTTTTTATTTTGCTGCCTCATGCAATTTGTCCCGTTTTACGTGTCCCGTTTTACGCGTCCCGTTTTACGCGTCCCGTTTTACGCGTCCCGTTTTAAGTGTCCCGTTTTACGCGTCCCGTTTTACGCGTCCGGTTTTACGTGCCCCGTTTTACGTGTCCCGTTTTAAGTGTCCCGTTTTAAGTGTCCCGTTTACCGTGTCCCGTTTAACGTGTCCCGTTTTACGTGTCCCGTTTTACGTGTCCCGTTTTACGTGTCCCGTTTTACGTGTCCCGTTTTACGTGTCCCGTTTAACGTGTCCCGTTTAACGTGTCCCGTTTAACGTGTCCCGTTTAACGTGTCCCGTTTTACGTGTCCCATTTTAAGTGTCCCGTTTTACGTGTCCCGTTTAACGTGTCCCGTTTAACGTGTCCCATTTTACGTGTCCCATTTTACGTGTCCCGTTTTACGTGTCCCATTTTAAGTGTCCCATTTTACGTGTCCCGTTTTACGTGTCCCGTTTTACGTGTCCCATTTTACGTGTCCCATTTTACGTGTCCCGTTTAACGTGTCCCATTTTAAGTGTCCCGTTTTACGTGTCCCGTTTTACGTGTCCCATTTTAAGTGTCCCATTTTACGTGTCCCGTTTTACGTGTCCCGTTTAACGTGTCCCATTTTACGTGTCCCGTTTTACGTGTCCAATTTTACGTGTCCCGTTTTACGTGTCCCGTTTTACGTGTCCCGTTTTACGTGTCCCATTTTAAGTGTCCCGTTTTACGTGTCCCGTTTTACGTGTCCCGTTTTACGCGTCCCGTTTTATGTGTCCCGTTTTACGCGTCCTGTTTTACGCGTCCCATTTTACGTGTCCCGTTTTACGTGTCCCGTTTTACGTGTCCCGTTTTACGTGTCCCATTTTAAGTGTCCCGTTTTACGTGTCCCGTTTTCGTGTCCCGTTTTACGTGTCCCGTTTTACGTGTCCCGTTTTACGTGTCCCGTTTTACGTGTCCCGTTTTACGTGTCCCGTTTTACGTGTCCCGTTTTACGTGTCCCGTTTTACGTGTCCCGTTTTACGTGTCCCGTTTTCGTGTCCCGTTTTACGTGTCCCGTTTTACGTGTCCCGTTTTACGTGTCCCGTTTTACGTGTCCCGTTTTACGTGTCCCGTTTTACGTGTCCCGTTTTACGTGTCCCGTTTTCGTGTCCCGTTTTACGTGTCCCGTTTTACGTGTCCCGTTTTACGCGTCCCGTTTTACGTGTCCCGTTTTCGTGTCCCGTTTTACGTGTCCCGTTTTACGTGTCCCGTTTTACGCGTCCCGTTTTACGTGTCCCGTTTTACGTGTCCCGTTTTACGTGTCCCGTTTTACGTGTCCCGTTTTACGTGTCCCGTTTTACGCGTCCCGTTTCACGCGTCCCATTTTACGTGTCCCGTTTTACGTGTCCCGTTTTACGTGTCCCGTTTTACGTGTCCCGTTTTATGTGTCCCGTTTTACGTGTCCCGTTTTACGCGTCCCGTTTTACGTGTCCCGTTTTCGTGTCCCGTTTTACGTGTCCCGTTTTACGTGTCCCGTTTTACGCGTCCCGTTTTACGTGTCCCGTTTTACGTGTCCCGTTTTACGTGTCCCGTTTTACGTGTCCCGTTTTATGTGTCCCGTTTTACGCGTCCCGTTTCACGCGTCCCATTTTACGTGTCCCGTTTTACGTGTCCCGTTTTACGTGTCCCGTTTTACGTGTCCCGTTTTATGTGTCCCGTTTTACGCGTCCCGTTTCACGCGTCCCATTTTACGTGTCCCGTTTTACGTGTCCCGTTTTACGCGTCCCGTTTTACGTGCCCCGTTATTCGCGTCTAGTAATTCGATTCCCGTTATTCGCGTCCCGTTTTTCGTGCCCCGTTTTACGCGTCCCATTTCATGTCCTATTTTACGCATCCCGTTCAAAGAGTCCCATTCAATGCGTCAAATTTCAAGTGTCCCTAACAAAGTATCCCGCTATTATATAATGAATGTAACAAAAATATTCATTACAAAGTATCTCCCGCTACACAACGGGCCCGTTAGAAATGTCCCTGCAGCTGCCGCGTTGCGGATGTCCCGTTAAAACGGACCTACTTTACTATCCAAGACCACCAGAAGAGTCCGGGGCCTATAGAAGTATCCAGGACCATTAGAAGTAACCGGGACCATTAGAAGTATCCGGGACCATTAGAAGTGTCTAGGACCGTTAGAAGTATCCGGAACCATTAGCAATATCCGTGATCATTAGAAATATCCAGGACCATTAGAAATATCAGGAGCTACTAAAAATATCCGGGACCGAGTCATCCGGGACCACTAGAAGTGTCCGGGACCGAGCCAGGAGTGGTGCCGGAGCGAAGCGGACATGTCCCGAGTATCCCGGACGTTGAGCTGGGCCCGATGCAACACTTGAGCTCTCCCGGACACCTCCTCCTCCACGTACTGCCGGTGGTCGAAAGTATCCCGCGGTTTCGGCTCCGGGACCCGGAAAGACGTCGGCTTGAAATCATCCCGATCCCGCGGGACGTACCGGCGGCGGTTTAGGCGGGCAACAGCCGCGGGATCCCGCGCCTCCCGGAACCGCGGGGCTTCTTGCTCCCGGAGCTCCCGTTCTTTCTTGCGAGATATCCCGGTGGTGGATGAGGAGGTGGAAGTGACTTCCAACTGGCGGGAGACTTTGGTGGAAGCAGCGGCGTGCCGTTTGCTGAGGACCTCCTGGTAAAGGGCGTCTCCCTCCTGGCGGAGGTGCTCCGGCAGGTACCGGTCGGTGGAAGCTGGGAGGAACCTTTCACGGGGCTCCTGTGCGGTGGAAGTGTGGTGGAGCAGGGGTAGAAGTGTGGTGGAGCAGCGGTGGAAGTGTGGTGGAGCAGCGGTGGAAGTGTGGTGGAGTAGGTGTGGAAGTGTTGTGGAGCAGGGGTGGAAGTGGGGTGGAGCAGGGGTGGAAGTGTGGTGGAGCAGGAGTGAAAGTGTGGTGGAGCAGGGGTGGAAGTGTGGTGGAGCAGGGGTGGAAGTGTGGTGGAGCAGGGGTGAAAGTGTGGTGGAGCAGGGGTGGAAGTGTGGTGGAGCAGGGGTGGAAGTGGGGTGGAGCAGGGGTGGAAGTGGGGTGGAGCAGGGGTGGAAGTGGGGTGGAGCATGGGTGGAAGTGTGGTGGAGCAGGGGTGGAAGTGTGGTGGAGCAGGGGTGGAAGTGTGGTGGAGCAGGGGTGGAAGTGTGGTGGAGCAGGGGTGGAAGTGTGGTGGAGCAGGGGTGGAAGTGTGGTGGAGCAGGGGTGGAAGTGTGGTGGAGCAGGGGTGGAAGTGTGGTGGAGCAGGGGTGGAAGTGTGGTGGAGCAGGGGTGGAAGTGTGGTGGAGCAGGGGTGGAAGTGTGGTGGAGCAGGGGTGGAAGTGTGGTGGAGCAGGGGTGGAAGTGTGGTGGAGCAGGGGTGGAAGTGTGGTGGAGCAGGGGTGGAAGTGTGGTGGAGCAGGGGTGGAAGTGTGGTGGAGCAGGGGTGGAAGTGTGGTGGAGCAGCGGTGGGAGTGTGGTGGAGCAGGGGTGGAAGTGTGGTAGAGCAGCGGTGGAAGTGTGGTGGAGCAGGGGTGGAAGTGTGGTGGAGCAGGGGTGGAAGTGTGGTGGAGCAGGGGTGGAAGTGTAGTGGAGCATGGGTGGAAGTGTGGTGGAGCAGGGGTGGAAGTGTGGTGGAGCAGCGGTGGAAGTGTGGTGGAGCAGGGGTGGAAGTGTGGTGGAAGACACGGGCGGTTGGAAAGGAACATTTCCATTGGAAATTAAGAAATGTGCCAAGTGAGAAATAGTTTTTATGTATATTTATGAATTGAGTGGATGTGTATATGTACTTTGTATTTTTGTAGAATTTTCGATACCGACCGAGTTTTTTCAATTTGAATTTAAATAAAGTGTTTTTTATACACATTTATGGTTGGCGTATAGAAATTTATTTATTCGATTCCCAGCATGTATTTTTGTTGACTTTAATGAATGGAATGAAAACAGAGCCCCCGATTCCAAATTCAAAATTTTCGGTGAATGTGAATGAGGAAAAAATGAAATAACGATGAAAAAATTATTTTATGAAAAAAATATGATGGAGAAAAAGCGTAAGTTAATAAGCGATAAAAAGCAAGATTAAATACAAATAACATGGAATATAAAAAATAAATGTTACACATAGAAAGAGACAGGAAATAAAAATAGAAATGAACTGGAATTAAAATTAAAAACATTAGAAAAAATATTCATAATAAAAAGCATTTCACACCAAGTTAGGAAAGCGTTTAAACATGAACCAACAGCGAAGATTTTTTTGTAATTTTTTATTTTTTATTTACCAAATTCGACAACAATTTATTTATTTACCAAATTTATTTATTTATTTACCAAATTTATTTATTTACCAAATTTATTTATTTACCAAATTCATTTATTTACCAAATTTATTTATTTATTAACCAAATTTATTTACCAAATTTATTTATTTACCAAATTTATTTATTTATTTACCAAATTTATTTACCAAATTTATTTATTTACCAAATTTATTTATTTATTTACCAAATTTATTTACCAAATTTATTTATTTACCAAATTCATGCAGTCAATATTCGACAACATCAAATTTGACTAGTTCGTTTGTTGAAATAACGGCACCGAAAAACATTATTGATGTTGAAAATATATTTTAGAAGGAATCAAAATGGCGTCCAATAAATAAAGAAGTCTTAAACACCATCATCAATAAGTATTTTTCACCGTAATTTTCATTCATATATAATTTTTTGTTCAATTGTGTGGTTTGTGAATTAATTTTTGTACAAAACAAAACATTGCAATATATATATATATACACATATATTTATAAAGTAGTTCACGAAAAAAAAAATAAAAAAACAAACGGCAATAGAGAACATTATTGAATGGCATGCAAGTCCACTTGCACCATTTAAAGATTTATGTTAAATTACTTAACTTTATTCAAATTAATATAAATTAAAATAACCAACAGAAAATAGGAAACAAGAACAACTTGGTCACTAAAAATTAAAATAAAAATTATTTATTAGTGAAAAAATAAGATATCAAGACGAATAAGTCGAGTTTCAAAATAAGACAATATTAATCAAACAGAACACATAAACGAACGAGAAAATAGATAAATAATAAAGAGCAGAGCGTGGTTATAAAAAAGCGTTACGTCAGCCAACAATGACCGTAAGTAATGATGATATATATATCAGTATTACACAAATTTCGCACTTCCAACAAGACAGCGCACCACGATGCAAGGTTGAGTTGTAAAAGCAAACCAGTATAAAATATACCCCGAGCGTGATAATTAGTTGCAATTTGAATTATTCGTAATTAGATACGAAATGTGTATTTTCAAAGTTTATTGGGTATGGATAGAAAATTATTGAGAATGGTTTGCATTGAAAAAAGAAAGTCATTGAAAACTAAAACCTTCTTCCATTTTCATGTTGGCCAGATTTTCGTTTGTGTACGTATTAGGTGTGTATGTGTGTGGTGTGTATGTGTGTGGTGTGTATGTGATGTGTGTATGTGATGTGTATGTATGTGATGTGTATGTGATGTGTATGTGATGTGTATGTATGTGGTGTGTATGTATGTGATGTGTATGTGGTGTGTATGTGATGTGTATGTGGTGTGTATGTGATGTGTGTATGTGATGTGTATGTATGTGGTGTGTATGTGATGTGTATGTGATGTGTATGTATGTGGTGTGTAGGTATGTGATATGTGTATGTGTAAGCCACACAAGTTTAATGAAGTGGGAAACGAAAGTGGGAGGGTTAGGTAACGTAGGTAAAATGTTGAGGTAGCGAATGTTTAGAAAAAAAAAGTTTCTAGGACATAATGTTGAAAATCAAAATTCCCAAGAAAGAATGTTGATAAATGAAAAGTTGCAAAATAATAAAGAATGTAGTTGAAGGATATTTTTTTGACGCGCATAATGTATTAAATTTTTTTTTTATGAATGTAAGAGACGGATTTTTTTTAATATAGCAGTAATCGAGTAAATAAGAACAATTTTTTAAGCGAGGATAATTAAAAAAAATTGAAAAAAGGAATGTAGAAGGAAGACTGTAGGGGAAGGGATGTTGAAGAGAGAGGGATGTAGAAGGAAGGAATGTAGGAGAAGGGGTGTGGGAGAGAGGAATAATTGTTGCATGTTGCATGTTGCATGTAGCGTGTATGTGGTGACGCAGTAACCGAAAAGAGAAGCAAAGAATAATGAGTAAATAAAGAAAAGACTGCAATAAAGATAACATACGCAACAAAATATATACTGCGCACATAAAAATATTCTCAAAAGAGCAGCTGCAACTGAAATACATATATGTAACTAAAAATATATAAAAGCATATATAAATAAATTAAATTCACAAACCATCATCATTACAAAGATCACTGTTAGCAACAAGCGTTTATTTATAAAATGAAACAAAAATTTATTTATTTGTTTATTTATTAAATCAATTTCTAAAGCAAAAAGATGGCGTCAGCAAATAGCTAAATTTATGAAAATGAATATGGATGTAAAAAGTTTTTTTATGAAAATGATGAAATTTCCAATGATTTTCCTGCCTAACTTGAATATAAATAAATATGGGTAGAATCAACACACATCGCACAATAGTAGTACTAATCAACCAACCGAAAATGGTTGTAAAACTGCCTGAAGAGTAGATAAGTTAAATAAATTAAAGCCTCCCGCAGAGGCGTTCCAAAGAGAGGGAATATGACGGCACCATTCAGTATGGAGTTGAGGGAACGCGGAATCTACGCACAAGGTGCACAGAAACAGTAAGCTAAGAAAGAAGTTCATGAAACAAGACAAAAGTAGAAGAAGAAAGCAATAGGTGCTGAAAAACAGGACAGCAGTCAACCGAAAAAAGATGGTCCGTAACAAAACAAAAACCTATTCTATTTCTACACAAGGAAGGCCTACCTCACCCTCAGCTCGGGACCTCACATATTCCCGCTGGTAGCGCTAATTCCCATAGATACAGTTGTAGAATTTCCCTCAAGGAATATTATCAATATGAATCCTCCACAAAACCTCAATATGTATTTAGTCTGTTTTTTTTGTACATTTTCCTGATTTTCCAGGATGCATTAAATGTTGAAGAAGCTTTTTTTCTTGCCACAAAATAGTTGGCACGTTTTCATACCTAAATATAAAACAATACTTTCCGGCTACTCACATTCCATTGTCAAAATTGTCTAGTTTATGACTTGAAGCGATGCCATTTTGCGACAGCCGAAGTCCAGCGTGAATACGAAACTTACGACTTTATTCGAGTGGTAAAACAAAGTTTACGACTTTATTCGAGTGGTAATACGAAATTTACGACTTTATTCGAGTGGTAAAACAAAGTTTACGACTTTATTCGAGTGGTAATACGAAACTTACGACTTTATTCGAGTGGTAAAACAAAGTTTACGACTTTATTCGAGTGGTAATACGAAATTTACGACTTTATTCGAGTGGTAAAACAAAGTTTACGACTTTATTCGAGGGGTAATACGAAACTTACGACTTTATTCGAGTGGTAATACAAAATTTACGACTTTATTCGAGTGGTAATACGAAATTTACGACTTTATTCGAGTGGTAAAACAAAGTTTACGACTTTATTCGAGGGGTAATACGAAATTTACGACTTTATTCGAGTGGTAAAACAAAGTGTACGACTTTATTCGAGTGGTAATACGAAATTTACGACTTTATTCGAGTGGTAAAACAAAGTTTACGACTTTATTCGAGTGGTAATACGAAACTTACGACTTTATTCGAGTGGTAAAACAAAGTTTACGACTTTATTCGAGTGGTAATACGAAATTTACGACTTTATTCGAGTGGTAAAACAAAGTTTACGACTTTATTCGAGGGGTAATACGAAATTTACGACTTTATTCGAGTGGTAAAACAAAATTTACGACTTTATTCGAGTGGTAAAACAAAATTTACGACTTTATTCGAGGGGTAATACGAAATTTACGACTTTATTCGAGTGGTAAAACAAAATTTACGACTTTATTCGAGTGGTAATACGAAATTTACGACTTTATTCGAGTGGTAAAACAAAGTTTACGACTTTATTCGAGGGGTAATACGAAATTTACGACTTTATTCGAGTGGTAAAACAAAGTTTACAACTTTATTCGAGGGGTAAAACGAAATTTACGACTTTATTCGAGTGGTAAAACAAAGTTTACGACTTTATTCGAGTGGTAAAACAAAGTTTACGACTTTATTCGAGTGGTAAAACAAAATTTACGACTTTATTCGAGTGGTAATACGAAATTTACGACTTTATTCGAGTGGTAAAACAAAGTTTACGACTTTATTCAAGTGTTAAAACAAAATTTACGACTTTATTCGAGTGGTAATACGAAATTTACGACTTTATTCGAGTGGTAAAACAAAATTTACGACTTTATTCGAGGGGTAATACGAAATTTACGACTTTATTCGAGTGGTAAAACAAAGTTTACGACTTTATTCGAGTGGTAAAACAAAGTTTACGACTTTATTCGAGGGGTAATACGAAATTTACGACTTTATTCGAGTGGTAAAACAAAGTTTACGACTTTATTCGAGTGGTAAAACAAAGTTTACGATTTTATTCGAGGGGTAAAACGAAATTTACAACTTCATTCGAGTGGTAAAACAAAATTTACGACTTTATTCGAGCGTTAATACGAAATTTACGACTTTATTCGAGCGTTAATACGAAATTTACGACTTTATTCGAGCTCTAAAACAAAATTTACGACTTTATTCGACTGGTAAAACAAAATTTACGACTTTATTCGAGTGGTAAAACGAAATTTACGACTTTATTCGAGTGGTAAAACGAAATTTACGACTCTATTCGAGTGGTAAAACGAAATTTACGACTTTATTCGACTGGTAAAACAAAATTTACGACTTTATTCGAGTGGTAAAACAAAATTTACGACTTTATTCGAGTGGTAAAACGAAATTTACGACTTTATTCGACTGGTAAAACGAAATTTACGACTTTATTCGAGCGTTAATACGAAATTTACGACTTTATTCGAGCTCTAAAACAAAATTTACGACTTTATTCGAGTGGTAAAACGAAATTTACGACTTTATTCGAGTGGTAAAACGAAATTTACGACTTTATTCGAGTGGTAAAACAAAATTTACGACTTTATTCGAGCGTTAATACGAAATTTACGACTTTATTCGAGTGGTAAAACGAAATCTACGACTTTATTCGAGTGGTAAAACGAAATTTACGACTTTATTCGATCGTTAATACGAAATTTACGACTTTATTCGAGCGGTAAAACAAAATTTACGACTTTATTCGAGCGGTAAAACAAAATTTACGACTTTATTCGAGTGGTAAAATAAAGTTTACGACTTTATTCGAGTGGTAAAATAAAGTTTACGACTTTATTCGAGTGGTAAAACAAAATTTACGACATTATTCGAGTGGTAAAACAAAATTTACGACTTTATTCGAGTGGTAAAACAAAGTTTATGACTTTATTCGAGCGGTAAAACAAAATTTACGACTTTATTCGAGTGGTAAAATAAAGTTTACGACTTTATTCGAGTGGTAAAACAAAATTTACGACTTTATTCGAGTGGTAAAACAAAATTTACGACTTTATTCGAGTGGTAAAACAAAATTTACGACTTTATTCGAGCGTTAATACGAAATTTACGACTTTATTCGAGTGGTAAAACGAAATTTACGACTTTATTCGAGTGGTAAAACGAAATTTACGACTTTATTCGAGTGGTAAAACGAAATTTACGACTTTATTCGAGTGGTAAAACAAAATTTACGACTTTATTCGAGTGGTAAAACGAAATTTACGACAGTGTAATGTCTTCGTGGATGAATATTTACGACATCGTAAGTCGATCGTAAACACGAAGTTCACGTGCGACCAGCATCGTAAACATCATCAATTTCACGAGAGTTTACGACTGTCGTGAGCTCCGTCGCAGAGATGACGCAAGTTTGACCATGTTTCCAAATGGCAATACTTCATTTGCGGCAATTTCGTGCTGCTTTTGAGGCCTACCAAATGGCCGGCACCTTCCAAATTGCAGTCGAATTGCCAAATGACTTCCAGAGCTGGGACGCGGCCAAATGGCCGTGAAATTGCGAATAAATTGCGGCCATATTAGCAAATTGTGGCCTAATTGCCATGAAATTGCGAGTAAATTGCAGCTATATTTGCAGCTATATTAGTAAATTGTGGCCTAATTGCCATGAAATTGCGAGTAAATTGCAGCTATATTTGCAGCTATATTAGTAAATTGCAGCCTAATTGCCATGAAATTGCGAGTAAATTGCAGCTATATTTGCAGCTATATTAGTAAATTGCGGCCTAATTGCCATGAAATTGCGAGTAAATTGCAGCTATATTTGCAGCTATATTAGTAAATTGCGGCCTAATTGCCATGAAATTGCGAGTAAATTGCAGCCATATTTGCAGCTATATTAGTAAATTGCAGCCTAATTGCCATGAAATTGCGAGTAAATTGCAGCTATATTTGCAGCTATATTAGTAAATTGCAGCCTAATTGCCATGAAATTGCGAGTAAATTGCAGCTATATTTGCAGCTATATTAGTAAATTGCGGCCTAATTGCCATGAAATTGCGAGTAAATTGCAGCTATATTTGCAGCTATATTAGTAAATTGCAGCCTAATTGCCATGAAATTGCGAGTAAATTGCAGCTATATTTGCAGCTATATTAGTAAATTGCAGCCTAATTGCCATGAAATTGCGAGTAAATTGCAGCTATATTTGCAGCTATATTAGTAAATTGCAGCCTAATTGCCATGAAATTGCGAGTAAATTGCAGCTATATTTGCAGCTATATTAGTAAATTGCGGCCTAATTGCCATGAAATTGCGAGTAAATTGCAGCTATGTTTGCAGCTATATTAGTAAATTGCGGCCTAATTGCCATGAAATTGCGAGTAAATTGCAGCTATATTTGCAGCTATATTAGTAAATTGCGGCCTAATTGCCATGAAATTGCGAGTAAATTGCAGCTATATTTGCAGCTATATTAGTAAATTGCGGCCTAATTGCCATGAAATTTCGAGTAAATTGCAGCCATATTAGTAAATTGCGGCCTAATTGCCATGAAATTGCGAGTAAATTGCAGCCATATTAGCAAATTGCGGCCTAATTGCCATGAAATTTCGAGTAAATTGCAGCTATATTTGCAGCCATATTAGTAAATTGCGGCCTAATTGCCATGAAATTGCGAGTAAATTGCAGCCATATTAGTAAATTGCGGCCTAATTGCCATGAAATTGCGAGTAAATTGCAGCCATATTAGTAAATTGCGGCCTAATTGCCATGAAATTGCGAGTAAATTGCAGCCATATTAGCAAATTGCGGCCAAATAGCATGTAAATAGCAAATAAATTGCAGGTGTATCTCGATGAATTGGTGGATAAATTGCAAACAAACCTTGCGCAGTGAAATTGTCTCTATATTGTCGGTAAATTGCAAGTTGCAAAATTGCACGTAGGTGGCAAAATTGCAAGTTGCGAAATGGCGGGTAAATGCCAAATTGCGACCAGATCCCAAATTGCCGTAATTTCTCCTCCACTAAGGTAATACATAGAAATACAATATTACCGGGACATAATACAATGAATTACACAATGAATTATTCGAGTCTACAATGAGAATTTTGAAACATTCATAATGAGCAAACCTCGACTCCAGTGAAGGATTCACGTTATATAAAAAAAATATAAATATTGACGTTATAGAAATAAAGTCAATATATATATATTTTTTTATATAACGTGAATAAAAAAAATATATATATATTGACGCTATAGAAATAAAGTTTCGTTGAAAAAAGAAATTCAGACTCGGGAACTGGAACGTTCGGTGCGTCGATATTTACGAAATAAGTATTTTTTATTGGAATAAATTTAACCGATCTTTATATTTTGCGACTAGAACTGCTTTTATCTATCGCACCATTTAAAACTCGCATTATTTTGTAATAGCGATGATGTTTGGGGCGTCAAACGCCTCTCTTTTGCCAGAGTTTTCGTTTTCTAAATCACCGGATGAGCTGCTAGCTCCGAAAAATTTCCGCGCGGTGCCAGGATTCGAACCCGGGACTATTTTGTGAGATGTTCTGGCGTCGCAGCACTGGGAAGACATAAATTCACACCCGTAGATGGTTGCATACAATGCATACGAAAATATGCGAATCCGCTGCAGTTAAATTTGCTTTATTATCCACAAAACGAAAAAGAACAGCCTATTTCTCTAAGAAAATAAACACATGAACGACATGCACGCACGAGACACGTACACACCAGAAACGGATACGCCAGACACGCGCACAAAAAACACTTACACAAGAGACACGCACACACCCGACACGTACCCACAAAACACGCACACGTACACAAAAAGCACGCACACGTACACAACAGACACGCATACAACCGAGAAACGCACACACCAGACACGTACACTAAAAACACTTGTACAAGAGACATGCTCACAAAAAACACGCACACGTACACCAAAACCATATACATCAAAATAACGCACACGTACACCAAAACCATATACATAAAAAACACGCACACACCCAACGTCTCGTACACGCACACACGTACACACACACTGACCGTGTAGTCGTAGAGGTTCTCCCTGACTTGCGCGGCGTAGCCCGGGCTGCGGTGGGCGGCGACCTTCATGTACTGACGCAGGCGTACGGGGAAGTCCACGTCCCGCAGCTGCAGCAGGTACGTGTCCGGCCCTTGTTGGTAGCTGTGAGGGGAGAGTGAGGGCAGAGTGAGGGGAGAGTGAGGGCAGAGTGAGAGGAGAGTGAGGGGAGAATGAGGGGAGAGTGAGGGGAGAATGAGGGGAGAGTGAGGGGAGAGTGAGGGGAGAATGAGGGGAGAGTGAGGGGAGAGTGAGGGTAGAGTGAGGGTAGAGTGAGGGTAGAGTGAGGGTAGAGTGAGGGTAGAGTGAGGGTAGAGTGAGGGTAGAGTGAGGGTAGAGTGAGGGTAGAGTGAGGGTAGAGTGAGGGGAGAGTGAGCGGAGAGTGAGGGGAGAGTGAGGGGGGGAGAAGAGGCACGTTATGAGAGTATAAGGCCACAATATGGAGGTATGAGCCACAATATAAGGATAGGAACCACAATATTAGGATATGAGCCACAATATGAGGGTATGGGCCCCATATGAGGGTATGAGCCACAATATGAGGGTATGAGTCATAATATGAGGGTATGAGTCATAATATGAGGGTATGAGGCACGTTATGAGAGTATGAGGCCACAATATGAAGGTATGAGCCACAATCTGAGGGTATGAGCCACAATATGAGGATATGAGCCACAATATGAGGGTATGAGCCCCATATGAGGGTATGAGCCACAATACGAGGGTATGAGCCACAATACGAGGGTATGAGCCACAATATGAGGGTGTGAGCCACAATATGAGGGTATGAGCCACAATATGAGGGTATGAGCCACAATATGAGGGTATGAGCCACAATATGAGGGTATGAACCACAATATGAGGGTATGAGCCAGAATACGAGGGCATGAGCCACAACATGAGGGTATGAGTCACAATATGAATGTATGACGTTGCAATATGAAGGTATGACGCCACAATATGAAGGTATGACGTCACAATATGATGGTAAGGGCCACAATATGAGGGTATGAGCCACAATATGAGGGTATGAGCCACAATATGAGGGTATGAGCCACAATATGAGGGTATAAGGCACAATATGAGGGTAAGAGACACAATATGAGGGTACGAGCCACATGATGAGAGTCTGAGTCACAATATAAGTGACAATATGACTCACTGGCTCTCAGAAGAGATGGGGTCCAGCTCGTAGCTGAGGTCCTTACGCGGGATCTGGTAGTCCCCAACGTCGCGGATTGTGAGGTCCCGCTCGGGGCTGTCGGGGGGCGTGTACACCTCGCCTGAGGGGGAGTGGGGATTAATATTCAACATTCCCTGACTAGGGGATTTATATTCCTGTAATATTTACTGCCTGAGAAATTATCATTGCCATCAAAATATTCCATTTTAATGGAGAAAATATTTAGGCTTCAGTACTTATTGGGCACCATATTGGCACTCCTCTACTACCCCCCTAGTACCCCACACCAGTACCCTACCAGTACCCACCAGGAGGGTACACCATCTTGCTGGGGTGGGTGAAGGCAGACTGCAGCGGGCGACGGCGGTACCAGCGGCGGCAGGAGGCGTTAGCGTACCACTCTCTGTGGTACGCAGTACTGGTCACTAGTGGTCACTGATGGTTACTAGTAACTAGTGTCAATAGTGATACTTGTAGCTAGTGTACGTACTTGTGACTAGTGGTACGTGGTACCTGGTACTTGTGACTAGTGGTTCGTGGTACTTGTAACTAGTGGTACGTGGTACCTGTGACTAGTGGTACGTGGTACCTGTGACTAGAGGTACGTGGTACTTGTGACTAGTGGTACGTGGCACTTGTAACTAATGGTGACTAGGGGTAATTAGTGACACTAGTGGTACTTGTAACTAGTAAAGATGACTAATGATGCCATTGGTGTAGCTAATGACTCATGGGAGGGCAACTAGTAAACAGGTGCTTGAACAGAACAGTATTTACATGACAGTTTTAAAAACAAGTATATATTTCCTAAACATATAGATACAAACTCCCCCACACCCCACGATCCTCAATGAACCCCCGTACCCCCATGCACCCCCGTACCCCCATGGACCCCCGTACCTCATGGACCCCCGTTCCCCATTGACCCTGTACCCCCATGGACCCCCCGTACCCCCATGGACCCCCCGTACCCCATGGACCCCTCGTACCCCCATGGACCCCCCGTACCCCCATGGGATCCCGTACCCCCAATGACCCTGTACCCCAATAGACCCCCTACCCCCACGGACCCTCCGTACCCCCCATGAAGACCCAATACCCCATGGACCCCCCGTACCCCCATTGACCCTGTACCCCCATGGACCACCCTGGACTCTAATGGACACCCCAGACCCCATAGGCCCCGCATACCCCACCTGAACTTGGCAGCGTAGGTACGGAGGGGGTCCGTGTTGATCTTGTGGGGGTCGCGCGGCTGCAGCTGCGAGCGCAGCAGCCACGGGTGGTTCAGGGCAGTTTTGACGTCCATGCGCTGTTCCGGCTGTTGTATATATATATATATATATATATTACAGTTACACATTGTGTCAATAATACATGATAAAACATATTACAGTATTGTCACTAGTTACCCTCACACGCGTCGCTATTGTAAAAAGTACTATTTTAAAATACTATAATATAATGAAATACAACAAAATAGAACAGTATGGTCAAATGCACGCATAAATGATATATTATTCATAAATTTGGAACATTCTGATTTTCAGGGGCTTTTTTTTAGACGAAAAACATTATTTCAATTCGAGTCAGTCACACACATTCCTCAAGTCACTTGCTCCCCCCTCCTCCCTTAAAATTCCCCACCAAATGTTCCCCAACATCCCTCACCGTTTCACTGTCACGTATTCCCCCTTTTTCCCCCAACCCACATACTTGTTTCCCCCTACACCCCCTTCTTTCCTCACTTCCCCCACTCTTTCCCTCGACTTCCCCACCTTTCTCCCCTCACATATTCGACATTCTTCCCCACATCCCCACCCTCCAGCCTCGATACCCCTCATGGCCCCCCCCCCTCCCCAGACCCCCACCTTGAACTGCAGAAGTTTGGCAATGAAGTCCTTGGCTTCAGGGGAGATGTTGGCGAAGGCCTCCATGTCGAAGGTCATCTCGCCCTTCTGGACCTTCGTGAGGGTCTCGCGGTCGTTTTCCCCTCTGAGGGGAAATACATAATACCCTCATTTTTGAAGGGCTGTGTACACTAGTATATACATATTTATATTATATATATGTCATTATATATATACGTATTCATTTATAAATATATATGTATGAATTCATTTATATATACATATATATGTAATGTAACAGTATTGATATTTATTTAAATATACAAATATCATATTAGAAATACATATTATGGGTTGTGAGATATTGTGGGTCACGTACTCCAGCATATATATACATATATATATATGTCTGTATACATATGTATTCATTTGTAAATATATTTATATATTTTTACATACAAAATATATATATATATATATGTGGGGGTTGAAATAACTGTGTTTTGTTCGTGTAATGAAGGATAATATATTTACAACACCTGGATTAATATATTAATATATTTATTAATAAAAGCACCCACCTGAAGGGGGAAGTGCCCTTCTCAACACCCTAACCTAACCTAGCACCCACCTGAAGGATGGACACTATTACCTGAAGGGGACATAAGACACCCGCCTGAAGGGGACCTGCCCCACTTGAAGGGGACCTGCCCCACCTGAAGGGGACCTGCCCCACTTGAAGGGGACATGCCCCACTTGAAGGGGACATGCCCCACCTGAAGGGGACCTGCCCCACCTGAAGGGACCTGCCCCACCTGAAGGGACCTGCCCCGCCTGAAGGGGACCTGCCCCACCTGAAGGGGGGCTGCCCCACCTGAAGGGGGGGCTGCCCCACCAGAAGGGGGCCTGCCCCACCTGAAGGGGGCCTGCCCCACCTGAAGGGGACCTGCCCCACCTGAAGGAGGCCTGCCCCACCTGAAGGGGACCTGCCCCACCTGAAGGGGACCTGCCCCACCTGAAGGGGACCTGCCCCACCTGAAGGGGACCTGCCCCGCCTGAAGGGGACCTGCCCCACCTGAAGGGGACCTGCCCCACCTGAAGGGGGGCTGCCCCACCAGAAGGGGGCCTGCCCCACCTGAAGGGGGCCTGCCCCACCTGAAGGGGGCCTGCCCCACCTGAAGAGGACCTGCCCTAGCACCCACCTGAAGGGGGAGGTGCCGCTCAGCAGCAGGTAGGCAATGATGCCCACGGCCCACATGTCGGCTGCGTAGGAGACGCCCTTGCCCAGCGCCACCTCGGGGGCAACGTACTCCGGCATGCCTGTGTAATGCAAGTACGAAATGAGCATCGTCATAAATAAGTGATAAATTCATAATGCAATATTATTAATATATATACTGTATGTTGATAAATAGTATATATATATATATATATAATATGGGTTGTGAAGGGTGGTGAGGGGTTGTGAAGGGTTGTGAGGGGGTTTGAGGGGTTGTGAAGGGTTGTGGGGGGTTTTAAGGGGTTGTGAAGGGTTGTGGGGGGTTTTAAGGGGTTGTGAAGGGTGGTGAGGGGGTTTGAGGAGTTGTGAAGGGTTGTGAGGGGGGTTGAGGAGTTGTGAAGGGTTGTGAGGGGGTTGAGGGGTTGTGAGGGGTTGTGAGGGGGTTGAGGGGTTTGAGGGGTTGTGATGGGTTGTGAGGGGTTGTGAAGGGTTGTGAGGGGGTTTGAGGGGTTGTGAAGGGCTGTGAGGGATGTGTGGGGGTGTGAGGCTGAGAAATGTGAAAGTGTGAGGGGGCGTGATGGGGGTATGGGAGGGGGTATGGGAGGGGGTATGGGAGGGGGTATGGGAGGGGGTATGGGAGGGGGTATGGGAGGGGGTGAGGAGGGTATGGGAGGAGGGTATGGGAGGGGGGTATGGGAGGGGGTATGGGAGGGGGTATGGGAGGGGGGTATGGGAGGGGGTATGGAGGGGTACGGGAGGGGGTACGGGAGGGGGTATGGGGAGGGGGTATGGGAGGGGGTATGGGAGGGGGGTATGGGAGGGGGTATGGGAGGGAGGCGTGAAGGGGGTTATGAGAAGGGAGTTGCAGGAGTTCTGAATACTGCAATATGTGTTTAGTTCTGAGTAATGCTTTTACTTATGTGTTGCTCGTGGATGAATTTATCGTCTTCGAAAATCGTTCAATATTTTTGAATTTTTTTTGTAAATTCAGTATTATAGAATTTTTTTCTTTTATATTCAATAAATTGAAAAAAAAAATTTTTTAGCTTAGTGACAGGCATGCCATTGGTAGAGCTCCCCTCAAACCCCATCACGCACACCCCCAACCCCTCCTTCTTAACCGTACCCTCGTCACTGTACATATCACATGGGACAGGTCGAGATATAACTGTTTCACTTAACTGCGTATAAAACTACTAGGTAACTCCCAATCAAAAAAAATCCTTTTAAAAATCGAAAACCCTTTTTTGGTTCTATGATATTTAGGACTCTCAACATAAAGTAGACTGCGCGAATTGTTGTCATAGAATGATATACATTTGTTTTTACACATACATTATAAACTATTTATTATCATATACCAGGGTCATCGTATATAATGCTGCAATCAAGAACTGTATTAAAAAAATTAGGACTGGTATTGTTTCAGAAGAATAAGCCTATCCCAGAAGGGTAGGCCTATCCAGAAGAGTAGGCCTATCCAGAAGAGTAGGCCTATCCAGAAGAGTAAGCCTATCCAGAAGAGTAAGCCTATCCAGAAGAGTAGGCCTTTCCAGAAGAAAAAGCCTACCTAGAAGAGTAAGCCTATCCAGTAGAGTAAGCCTATCCAGAAAAGTAAGCCTATCCAGAAGAGTAAGCCTATCCAGAAGAGTAGGCCTATCCAGAAGAGTAAGCCTATCCAGAAAAGTAAGCCTATCCAGAAGAGTAGGCCTTTCCAGAAGAAAAAGCCTACCTAGAAGAGTAAGCCTATCCAGAAGAGTAAGCCTATCCAGAAAAGTAAGCCTATCCAGAAGAGTAAGCCTATCCAGAAGAGTGAGCCTATCCAGAAGAGTAAGCCTATCCAGAACAGTAAGCCTATCCAGAAGAGTAAGCCTATCCAGAAGAGTAAGCCTATCCAGAAAAGTAAGCCTATCCAGAAGAGTAAGCCTATCCAGAAGAGTGAGCCTATCCAGAAGAGTAAGCCTATCCAGAAGAGTAAGCCTATCCAGAAGAGTAAGCCTATCCAGAAGAGCAGGCCTATCTAGAAGAGTAAGCCTAGCCAGAAGAGTAAGCCTATCCAGAAGAGTGAGCCTATCCAGAAGAGTAAGCCTATCCAGAAGAGTAAGCCTATCCAGAAGAGTAAGCCTATCCAGAAAAGTAAGCCTATCCAGAAGAGTAAGCCTATCCAGAAGAGTAAGCCTATCCAGAAGAGCAGGCCTATCCAGAAGAGTAAGCCTAGCCAGAAGAGTAAGCCTAGCCAGAAGAGTAAGCCTATCCAGAAGAGTAAGCCTATCCAGAAGAGTAAGCCTATCCAGAAGAGTAAGCCTATCCAGAAAAGTAAGCCTATCCAGAAGAGTAAGCCTATCCAGAAGAGTGAGCCTATCCAGAAGAGTAAGCCTATCCAGAAGAGTAAGCCTATCCAGAAGAGCAGGCCTATCCAGAAGAGTAAGCCTAGCCAGAAGAGCAGGCCTATTCTTCAAGAAACATTTAAAGACCACACCAGACCAGTGTTGACACACCTTCAAGAGTTGCCATGCTATTCCAGAGTTGCCATGCTATTCCAGAGTTGCCATGCTATTCCAGAGTTGACATGCGATATCAGAGTTGCCACACTATACCAGACTTGCCACACTATACCAGACTTGCCACACCATACCAGAGTTGCCACTGCCACGCTATACCAGAGTTGCCACACCATACAAGAGTTGCCACACCATACAAAAGTTGCCACGCTTTACCAGAGTTGCCACGCTATACCAGAGTTGCAACGCTATACCAGAGTTGCCACGCTATACCAGAGTTGCCACGCTATACCAGAGTTGCCACGCTATACCAGAGTTGCCACGCTATACCAGAGTTGCCACGCTATACCAGAGTTGCCACGCTATACCAGAGTTGCCACGCTATACCAGAGTTGCCACGCTATACCAGAGTTGCCACGCTATACCAGAGTTGCCACGCTATACCAGAGTTGCCACGCTATACCAGAGTTGCCACGCTATACCAGAGTTGCCACGCTATACCAGAGTTGCCACGCTATACCAGAGTTGCCACGCTATACCAGAGTTGCCACGCTATACCAGAGTTGCCACGCTATACCAGAGTTGCCACGCTATACCAGAGTTGCCACGCTATACCAGAGTTGCCACGCTATACCAGGGTTGCCACGCTATACCAGGGTTGCCACGCTATACCAGAGTTGCCACGCTATACCAGAGTTGCCACGCTATACCAGAGTTGCCACGCTATACCAGAGTTGCCACGCTATACCAGAGTTGCCACGCTATACCAGAGTTGCCACGCTATACCAGAGTTGCCACAACATACCAGAGTTGCCACGCCATACCAGAGTTGCCACGCCATACCAGAGTTGCCACACACCATACCAGAGTTGACACACCATATCAGAGTTGCCACGCTATACCAGAGTTGCCACATCATACAAGAGTTGCCACGCCATACCAAAGTTGCCACGCCCATACCAGAGTTGCCACAAGATACCAGAGTTGCCACGCCATACCAGAGTTGCCACACCATACCAGAGTTGCCTCGCCATACCAGAGTTGACACGCCATACCAGAGTTGACACGCCATACCAGAGTTGACACCCATACCAGAGTTGCCACGCTATACCAGAGTTGCCACGCTATACCAGAGTTGCCACGCTATACCAGAGTTGCCACGCTATACCAGAGTTGCCACGCTATACCAGAGTTGCCACGCTATACCAGAGTTGCCACACCATAACAGAGTTGCTACGCCATACCAGAGTTGCCACGCTATACCAGAGTTGCCACGCTATACCAGAGTTGACACACCATACCAGAGTTGTCACGCTATACCAGAGTTGCCACGCAATACCAGAGTTGCCACGCTATACCAGAGTTGCCATGCTATACCAGAGTTGACACACCATACCAAGTTGTCACACCATACCAGAGTTGTCACGCTATACCAGAGTTGCCACGCAATACCAGAGTTGCCACGCTATACCAGAGTTGCCACGCTATACCAGAGTTGACACATCATACCAGAGTTGCCACACCATACCAGAGTTGCCACGCCATACCAGAGTTTCCACGCCACACCAGAGTTGCCACGCAATACCAGAGTTGCCACACCATACCAGAGTTGCCACGCTATACCAGAGTTGCCACACCATACCAGAGTTGCCACGCCATACCAGAGTTGCCACGCCATACCAGAGTTGCCAGACCATACCAGAGTTGACACACCATACCAAAGTTGCCCCGCTATACCAGAGTTGCCATGCTATATCAGAGTTGCCACGCTATACCAGAGTTGCCACGCCATACCAGAGTTGCCACGCCATACCAGAGTTGCCACGCCATACCAAAGTTGCCACACCATACCAGAGTTGCCACGCCATACCAGAGTTGCCACGCCATACCAGAGTTGCCACGCCATACCAGAGTTGCCACACCATACCAGAGTTGCCACGCCATACCAGAGTTGCCACGCCATACCAGAGTTGCCACGCCATACCAGAGTTGCCACACCATACCAGAGTTGACACGCTATACCAGAGTTGCCATACCGTAGTCGAGAGGCTGGAGTTTAGCGATGCGGATGGTGCGAGCCAGCGACAGGTCAGCCAGCTTGATGTCCGTACCGTTGGGGCGCGTCAGCAGAATATCGCCGATCTGCGCAGATTATCGGAGATCGATATTAGGAATGTCTATTTTGTTTTGACTGTTAACTACGTTGGTTATGGTAAACAAGACCCTCACTATACATTTTGCTTAGTTGTTCAAGTGGGATGGTTATTGCGAAAAACAAGAAGTTGAAAGTTGTTTTGGCAATTTTAAAGCAGATCTGGGTAGATTATCAGCGATCTGGGCAGAATATTGTCGATCTGGGCAGATTATCGCCGATCTGGGCAGATAATCGCCGATCTGGGCAGATAATCGCCGATCTAGGCAGATTATCGGAGATCGATATTTATAATATCTATTTGCTTTAATGGTTATTGCAAACGTGAACTTTAAAGTCATTCTGATAATTTAAAATTATTGAAATGATTTCAAAGTTCTGCAGGCGATATGAGGGCGATCATCCGCGCGCCATCAGCGATTCACAGCTGTGACTTCGAATTGAAGTTCATTTACGCTGTAAAAATGACGTTCATTAGGTGATACAATTAATTATGGAGGGCTGACTATAGTAAAACATAGACGTATTAAATTCGTTAGATTTTGCGAATCAGAACACTATGAAATGAGGTAAATAAAATAAATTTGCGAAAAATTCTCAACATATTGCTAAGGTGTTTCAAATGAAGGAAAAAAGAAGGCAAAAGGGAATTTAGAAAACAGGAAATCTATGTACAAAATGTGGGCCTCCGCACAAACAGCACGTTATTAAGGTAGTTTATGAAACGAGATAGAAGTTGAAAAATAAACTACCGGAAGCTGAAGACAGTACAGCGGTCAACCGAAAAAAGATGCAATTTACAAAGCAAAAAAATTTCCGTTTCCCCAGGTTTTTTCAACATAAACAGCCCAACAATTACCATTGGGCAAACCAAGCCCCAGGACTCCCATTGGACACACCCAGCCCCAGGACTCCCATTGGGCAAACCAAGCCCTAGGACTCCCATTGGACACACCCAGCCCAAGGACTCCCATTGGACATACCCAGCCCCAGGACTCCCATTGGACATACCCAGCCCCAGGACTCCCATTGGACACACCCAGCCCCAGGACTCCCATTGGACACACCCAGCCCCAGGACTCCCATTGGACACACCCAGCCACAGGACTCCCATTGGGCATACGCAGCCCCAGGACTGCCATTGGGCATACGCAGCCCCAGGACTCCCATTGGGCATACGCAGCCCCAGGACTCTAATTGGTCACACCCAGCCCCAGGACTCTCATTGGATACACCCAGCCCCAGGACTCCCATTGGACACACCCAGCCCCAGGACTCCCATTGGATACACCCAGCCCCAGGACTCCCATTGGACACACCCAGCCCCAGGACTCCCATTGGACACACCCAGCCACAGGACTCCCATTGGGCATACGCAGCCCCAGGACTGCCATTGGGCATACGCAGCCCCAGGACTCCCATTGGGCATACGCAGCCCCAGGACTCCAATTGGACACACCCAGCCCCAGGACTCTCATTGGATACACCCAGCCCCAGGACTCCCATTGGACACACCCAGCCCCAGGACTCCCATTGGACACACCCAGCCCCAGGACTCCCATTGGATACACCCAGCCCCAGGACTCCCATTGGACACACCCAGCCCCAGGACTCCCATTGGACACACCCAGCCACAGGACTCCCATTGGGCATACGCAGCCCCAGGACTGCCATTGGGCATACGCAGCCCCAGGACTCCCATTGGGCATACGCAGCCCCAGGACTCCATTTGGACACACCCAGCCCCAGGACTCTCATTGGATACACCCAGCCCCAGGACTCCCATTGGACACACCCAGCCCCAGGACTCCCATTGGACACACCCAGCCCCAGGACTCCCATTGGACACACCCAGCCCCAGGACTCCCACTGGGCATACGCAGCTCCAGGACTCCCATTGGGCATACGCTGCCCCAGGACTCCCATTGGACACACTCAGCACCAGGACTCCAATTGGACACACCCAGCACCAGGACTCCCATTGGACACACTCAGCACCAGGACTCCAATTGGACACACCCAGCACCAGGACTCCCATTGGACACACCCAGCCCCAGGACTCCCATTGGACACACCCAGCCCCAGGACTCCCGTTGGACACACCCAGCCTCAGGACTCCCATTGGGCATACGCAGCCCCAGGACTCCCATTGGGCATATGCAGCCCCAGGACTCCCATTGGACACACCCAGCACCAGGACTCCCATCGGACACACCCAACCCCAGGACTCCCATTGGACACACCCAGCCCCAGGAGTCCCATTGGAAACACCCAGCCCCAGGACTCCCAGGACTCCCATTGGACACACCCAGCACCAGGACTCCCATTGGACACACCCAGCCCCAGGACTCCCATTGGACACACCCAGCCCCAGGACTTCCATTGGACATACGCAGCCCCAGGACTCCCACTCGACATGCCCATTGAGGCCCCAGTACTCACATTGAGGCCCCAGTACTCACATCAAGTCCCCAGGACTCACATTGAAGCCCCAGTACTCACATTGAAGCCCCAGTACTCACATTGAAGCCCCAGTACTCACATTGAGGCCCCAGTACTCATATTAAGTCCCCAGTACTCACATTCAGTCCCCAGTACTCACATTGAGTCCCCAGTACTCACATTGAGGCCCCAATACTCACATTGAGGCCCCAGTACTCACATTGAGGCCCCAGTACTCACATTGAGGCCGAGGTGCGCGATGCAGCGGTCGTGCATGTACTCGAGGCCCAGCAGCACCTGCCTGATGTAGTGCGCCACCTCGTACTCCGTGATGTACTGGTGCTGCGTCAGCGTGTGCAGCAGCTCGCCTCCCGCACACCTGCGACGCTTGTTAAGGATCCTTACCGAGACTCGTAATGTCCGGGTGGTGTTCGTTATGTGCAGGGGGTGCGGGGGTATTAAGAAGGGGGGCGTAGGGGAGGTATTGTGTATAGGGCGTGGGGGTATTGTGCAGGGGAAGTACGAGGCGATGGTGTGTGGGCATTGTATAGGTTGGTGTTGTGATTGTGTAGGGTTTGTGTACTGTTTTTACTCAGGGCTGTTATGGAAAAAAGACTTTGAAAAGGATTATTGAGTAAAGAGTCATTTGGTCATAATGACCTAACATGTTATTACATACTGTATGTATGATTGTGTGGTATTAATCTTACATGGTTCATATTCTATGAATAAGAGTTAATATTAATGTCACGCTTGCAGGAGTAGTGATATACTGCATATATATATATGAGCAAGTTCACTAACAGAAATTTGGACACATTTGAGAGTGTCAAACGGTTATTTGGACACATTTGAGTGCATCAAACGATTTTTTTGGACACATTTGAGTGTGTCAAACGGTTATTTGGACACATTTGAGTGTGTCAAACGGTTATTTGAAGAAATCCTGTTACATCTGATACATCACCTCAGATCACAGCTTTAAGCGGTTGGAAAAGATAAATCACATATTCATGCTGCAAACTGTGAAAAATTTCCCTGTAAAAAATTTGCATTCTTTCGAATTTCTCAAAGGTGGATAATTCTCAAATAAAACATTTAAGTGATGGCTATTTTTTCTTCAAATTCGTAGATATTATCAGTTATTCCGTGTATTTTCAGGCTGGTATTAGAAAATGAAAGATTTATGAGAAATAGTACTGGCTTGCACCAAGTGTGTAAAGCTTGACACACTTATGTGTGTTATATCATCCTATGACACACACAAGTGTGTCACTATCTTGAGATAGTCGATGTACATTGATGATTGACCCAGAAAGTAGCTTCACCACAGGAGAGTACCCTCAGAACAGAAGAGTACCCTCACCCCCGGAGAGTACCCTCCCCCCAGGAGAGCAGGCCCACAAAGGATACAGTTCCATGACCAGCACCATGTTCCTGGGGCTCTCGTAAGCGTCGTAGAGGCGGCAGATGTAGCGGCAGGAGTTGGTCAGGTTCATCATCTCGTGCTCCAGGTGCATCCAGACCTTGAAGCGGTCGTGTCCCCACATGCTCTTCGCCGCCAAGTTGCGGCCTGGGGGCAAGTTGGGAGTTTTATCGTGGAAAAACTTAGTTGGGGTCAAATTGGGACCTGGGTACAAGTAGGGAATGTTATTGTGGCCAAACTTTGTAAGGGTCATGTCCCCACCAACTTCGAAAGAAATGAAGAAAGAAAGGATGTTTTATTCCAATCAAGCTTGGTACATATCATTTTGCACATAGGTTTTTTCAAATTCCTCATAACTAACAACAGGACGCCATGACGGTTACCCCCAGTCAAGCCGGTACCCATTTCCGACACCTGGGTAGAATGAAAAATTGTGGCCGAGTTCTCCCTTTTCCCAACGGGGAGAAAAACCGGGTGGCACTGCCGGGATTCGAACTGCCAACCCTTCCCGTGAAGCCCAATTGAAATTCTGAGCCTTTTACAGAGCGTTTTCAAGGAGTTATAAGCCATGGGATGGTCGTTTTCAAGCAGTAAATTAGCCCTTTTCAGTGCAAATGTCACTTATTTTAAGCCCTGTTAAACGGCTATTTCTGGGCATCGAAACGGCTAAGGCAACGGCCATTTTGGGCTTCTCTACTACTTGAACGAGGCTAGAGGTTGTCAAAAAAGGCTTGAAAACGACTTTAAACGACCCGAATGAGCCTGAAAACAGCCATTGACTAGACCTATAAAAGGCCATTTGAATGAAGAGCCCTTTTCAAGCCCTAATAGGCCAAGTATAGGTAGGAGTCGGTTTGAAGTCGTGATTTTTGGCCCTTTTGTGCCGTTTTTGATCTTTTACGACTAATTTACTACCAGAAAAGGGCGATAATTTTCAATTGGGAGGGCACGCTCGCGACCACTCGGTCATGGTGACTACAAGAGGTACCATTCAACACGTACCAAAAGGTCAAGGTACTACTGTGGTGCTGGGTCATTGCAGCACAATACGGTGGTACTCGCATCATCGTCCCCAACACCACCATCTCACAACGACAACACGTCAACCTCACAACCACCACAACACCACCACTTTACATTCACCACAACACCGCCACCTACCATGTATAAAATGAAACCAGAAACACCACCACCACATCACCATCACCTACCACCACCACCCACCAGTGTAGTGCTTGACACAGTGGTAGGTGATGTCCTGGTTACCACACCACCACAACACCACCACCTACCAGTATAGTGCTCGACACAGTGGTAGGTGATGCCCTGGTTACCACACCACCACAACACCACCACCCACCAGTGTAGTGCTTGACACAGTGGTAGGTGATGTCCTGGTTACCACACCACCACCACCTACCAGTGTAGTGCTTGACACAGTGGTGGTGATGCCCTGGTTACCACACCACCACCACCTACCAGTGTAGTGCTTGACACAGTGGTAGGTGATGCCCTGGTTACCACACCACCACCACCCACCAGTATAGTGCTCCACGCAGTGGTAGGTGATGCCCTGGGTACCACGCCCCAGCTCGTCGCCCACGTCATAGTGGTCCTCCAGCTGCCCCCTGCGTCTGTTGATCTGCACGTGACGCCCTTTGCCGGGACCCGTCCAGACGAAGGTGTCGTCGTCGTCCTCCACCTGTACTAGGCACTGGGGGGGGGGAGGTAACTGGGGGTTATTTACTGTGTAGCACGGTAAAGGAAACAAGGTAGGTTCAAACCAGTCTTTCTTTCGTTGACGGCGTGGTTTTGCTGACGTCACGGCAACGAACCAATAGCAGCGCTCATATTGCATCTGGTAGCACTGCTCATTGAGCGCATTTACTTGCTCAGTGACACAACTCTACACTTGGCACGCGACACCAAAATTGCCACAAGTTGACAGTTGCCACACGTTGACAGTTGCCACAAGTTGACAGTTGCCACACGTTGTCAGTTGCCACAAGTTGACAGTTGCCACACGTTGACAGTTGCCACAAGTTGACAGTTGCAACAAGTTGACAGTTGCAACAAGTTGACAGTTGCCACAAGTTGACAGTTGCCACACGTTGACAGTTGCCACACGTCGACAGTTGCCACACGTTGACAGTTGCCACACGTTGACAGTTGCCACACGTTGACAGTTGTCACATGTTAACAGTTGCCACACGTTGACAGTTGCCACACGTTGACAGTTGCCACAAGTTGACAGTTGCAACAAGTTGACAGTTGCCACACGTTGACAGTTGCCACAAGTTGACAGTTGCCACACGTTGACAGTTGCCACAAGTTGACAGTTGCAACAAGTTGACAGTTGCCACAAGTTGACAGTTGCCACAAGTCGACAGTTGCCACACGTTGACAGTTGCCACAAGTTGACAGTTGCAACAAGTTGACAGTTGCCACACGTTGACAGTTGCCACAAGTTGACAGTTGCCACACGTTGACAGTTGCCACAAGTTGACAGTTGCAACAAGTTGACAGTTGCCACAAGTTGACAGTTGCCACAAGTCGACAGTTGCCACACGTCGACAGTTGCCACACGTCGACAGTTGCCACACGTTGACAGTTGCCACACGTTGACAGTTGCCACACGTTGACAGTTGCCACACGTTGACAGTTGTCACATGTTAACAGTTGCCACATGTTGATAGTTGCCACAAGTTGACAGTTGCCACAACTTGACAGTTGCCACAAGTTGACAGTTGCCACAAGTTGACAGTTGCCACAAGTTGACAGTTGCCACAAGTTGACAGTTGCCACAAGTTGACAGTTGCCACAAGTTGACAGTTGCCACAAGTTGAAAATTACCACACAACACTCAAGATACCACAAGTTGACAGTGGCCACAAGTTGACAGTTGCAACCCAACACTCCAGTTGCCACGTGTTGACAGCTGTCCCACAAAGCTCTAGTTAACTAATCAGAGTTGACCGACACCACCACAACCGACATATCGCACAATTGCCACACAACTCTCCAGTTGCCACACGTTGCCAGTTGCCAGCCACCTACCGAGCTGCAGGCGGCCCCGGCAACGTTGACAGCGCTCAGGGAGTACAGGCCGCAGTCCCGCACGATGGCGCCGTTGAAGTTCAGGATGTAGAGGTCGGGCTCGATGAATTCCGACTGCAAGTATAAAAATAAAAAAAAGTAATTTATTATTCACGAAAATACAGTAAAATTAATCTAGCAATAAAGAAAAAGCAATTCGAGATACAGATATTGAGGAAAAAATAATTTCGTTTCACTGAAAATTAAGCTTAAGATCGAAATATAGAGCACGCCCTCTAGCCATTACAAAGGTGTTCCATGGAGAGGAAGGAGGAATGCACCATTTGATGTGGAGTTGATCAAACAAACAGGGAATCTATGCACGCGGTGTGAGGGGTCCTCAGACCCTTAAACAGATCCGGATGCACGGGGTATCCGGATGCATGGGGTATCCGGATGCATGGGGTATCCGGATGCATGGGGTATCCGGATGCATGGGGTATCCGGATGCATGGGGTATCCGGATGCATGAAGTATCTGGATGCATGGGGTATCCGGATGCATGGGGTATCCGGATGCATGGGGTCTCCGGATACATGGGGTGTCCGGATGCATGAGGTATCCGGATGCATGAGGTATCCGGATGCATGAGGTATCCGGATGCATGAGGTATCCGGATGCATGAGGTATCCGGATGCATGGGTATCCGGATGCACGAGGTATTCGGATGCATGGGGTATCCGGATGCATGGGGTATACGGATGCATGGGGTATCCGGATGCACGAGTTATTCGGATGCATGGGGTATCCGGATGCATGGGGTCTCCGGATACATGGGGTGTCCGGATGCATGAGGTATCCGGATGCATGAGGTATCCGGATGCATGAGGTATCCGGATGCATGAGGTATCCGGATGCATGAGGTATCCGGATGCACGCGGTATTCGGATGCATGGGGTATCCGGATGCATGGGGTATACGGATGCATGGGGTATACGGATGCATGAGGTATTCGGATGCATGAGGTATCCGGTATCCGGATGCATGGGGTATACGGATGCATGGGGTATACGGATGCATGAGGTATTCGGATGCATGAGGTATTCGGATGCATGAGGTATTCGGATGCATGAGGTATCCGGTATCCGGATGCATGGGGTATACGGATGCATGGAGTATACGGATGCATGAGGTATTCGGATGCATGAGGTATTCGGATGCATGAGGTACCCGGTATCCGGATGCATGGGGTATCCGGTATCCGGATGCATGGGGTATCCGGATGCATGGGGTATACGGATGCATGAGGTATTCGGATGCATGAGGTATCCGGTATCCGGATGCATGGGGTATCCGGATGCATGGGGTATACGGATGCATGAGGTATTCGGATGCAAGAGGTATTCGGATGCATGAGGTATTCGGATGCATGAGGTATCCGGTATCCGGATGCATGGTGTATACGGATGCATGAGGTATTCGGATGCATGAGGTATCCGGTATCCGGATGCATGGGGTATCCGGATGCTTGAAATATAGATATCTAGAGGGTTCGACTGATGATCATAACAAAACATCCTACGGATTTTGTCCAGCAGAAAATCTGGATACGAGTATTTATCCGGATGCAGATATCCAGCGATTCCTACATATATTAAATAATATTTGACTTGGCCTACGGATACCGATGTTCGGATACATGTATCAGCGATTCCTACAGGTAACCAATAAATAAGTTAACATCCGGATACTTGTATCCGGGACCGGATATTTGTATCCGGGACCGGATATTTGTATCCAGGACCGGATATTTGTATCCAGGACCGGATATTTGTATCCGGGACCGGATATTTGTATCCGGGGCCGGACATTTGTATCCGGGACCGGATATTGGTATCCAGATACTAGTATCCGGGATGAACTTACCCGGATCCTGAAGGATTTCTGCAGAGGCATCCAATCCTTGTACCACTGGACAGTACACGGCGGATATCCGGCTATCCGGCACACTATCCGGCCGGTCGCGTGTGACCGGATATGCGTTTCTTCAAGATGTTGCGTGACTCTGTGAGGGATTTTAATGGTTAAGTTTTATATTAACTCATTTTATAAACTATTTTTACTTCTTTTTATGTAAAGTTTATTTTATTTAGTTCCCTAATTTTATTCCAATAATTCGAAGTGAATTGAAAATTTTCTTCTTTTTCAACACAAAACAAAACTTCATTCTCCACGCTAATTTTATTCTATTTATTTTGAATTAATTGTTTGGGGGCTCAAACCTAATTTTGCTTCAGCTTAAATTAACATGATAAGCTTAATTCAGTAACTTAAGCTTTACCCTTACTAATTTTATTTATAATCGTTTTGTTTAATTAAGCTATTTTTCCTCCATTTTTTATAATTTTTTGCTCAATTTTTTGATAACTTTTTTAAATAACACAATATTCCCTCCAGAATGGTACCTTATTAATGCCTATACAAAAAGACAAGCTTATCATACATCACAAAAACATATATAACAAAATTTTAATCACATACTAGAAATAACCTCATGGAAACCTCTCCCATAACCTCGTAACAACAACAGCAATATCTAGTGATAAGTACAACCATATTTTTCCTCCTACCATAATCTTACTATAACCTTACCATAAACTTACCATAACCCTACCATGACCCTACAATGACCTACCATAACCCTACCATGACCCTACAATGACCTACCATGACCCTACAATGACCTACCATGACCCTACCATGACAATACCATGACCCTACCATGACCCTACCCTAACCCTACCATGACCCTACCATGACCCTACCCTAACCCTACCATAACCCTACCATAACCCTACCATGACCCTACCATGACCCTACCATAACCCTACCATAACCCTACCATGACCCTACCATGACCCTACCATGACCCTACCATAACCCTACCATAACCCTACCATGACCCTACCATAACCCTACCATAACCCTACCATCACCTTACCCTAACCTTACCATATCCCTACCATAACCTTACCCTAACCTTACCCTAACCTTACCCTAACCTTACAATAACCTCACCCTAACCTTACCCTAACCTTACCCTAACCTTACCCTAACCTTACCCTAACCTTACCCTAACCTTACCCTAAATTTACCCTAACCTTACCCTAACCTTACCATAACCTTACCATAACCTTACCATAACCTTACCATAACCTTACCATAACCTTACCATAACCTTACCATAACCTTACCATAACCTTACCATAACCTTACCATAACCTTACCATAACCCTACCATATCACGGTCGTAAGAATGGTAACACCTCGGAAATTAACAGCCCGAAATTATAATGAAGTTTTTCTACAAAAAACTCCACTCTGTCACTACCTTAGTACAACCTCACCACAACCAAACCACAACCCTAGCTGAATATAAACGATTATTAGGGTTGTGACAACCCTGCCATAACCCTAATACCCTGTTAAATTAGGCGATTTTTAGACTAATAATTTCTATTCCATTAAATCTAATGGATAAATATTTAGAGTCTCTCCTCATTTTAAAAGAAAAACCGGTTTTAAATTATATGCAGTCAGCTTCCCCTTACAACTAACGGAATTTTCATACTGAACATTATATTATTTTGTTCATTTCATGTGTTATTTTGCTTATATTCTTCCATGGTTGATGTTAATTTGACATATGACTAGTTTTTCTACTTGTTTTCAGGTTGATAATAACCCTGGAGGTCAAAACGTTCCAAAATATTTTTATTCGTTGACTTTCCTAAATAAATAATGATCTCATTTAAGACGTGTATCTTGGAACTTATGTTTACAACCCAGATACGACTCAAGTACGACCCTGATCACCCTTAAATCCCCTTCCTCCCCTTCTCTATCTCTCCTCAGGACCACATTCCCCACACGGCTTCGCCTCTCACAATCCCCACAACGCCCCTCCTCCCCACACTCCCCACCCTTAAAAAAACAACCCCCGCCAAAACCCTCCATACTCCCCACACTTCCCCTCCCCCCCACGAAAACCCCCTCAAAGTTACCAAATGCCCTCCTCTCCTATCCCCCCAAATCCCCATACTCCGCACACTATCCTCCCCTTAAAATCCCCAAACGACACCTCTCAAAAAATTCGATACTCTCCACACTGCCCCCCCCTTATATACCCCACACTCCCCCCCTCCCCCCCCCTTATATACTACCCCACACTCCCCCCCCCCCCTCATATACCCTACAAACCCCCCCCCCCATCAAACTTCCAAAACAACACTTCCCCCCCCCCCCCCCACCTCGGGTACTCGGCGAGTTCGAAGTTGATTTTCTGCCGCGACTCGCCGTACTCGTTGCGGGCGATGCACTCGTACTGGCCCACGTCCGCCTCCGTCACCCTGTATGTTGTTCATGAGTTATAGATCATAAGTCATTAATAACTTATAAATTAACTAATGATAACTTCCTTAGCCACGGAACAAGGCGTTCCAACGCGAGGAGGGGAAAAGGCGTCGTCCAGTGTGGAGTTGAGGAAAAGGGGAATCTAAACACGCGTCAGAAAAGAAGTTCATGAAACAAGACAAAAGTAGAAGAAGAAAGCAATAGGTGCTGAAAAACAGGACAGCAGTCAACCGAAAAAGATGGTCCGTAACGAAACAAAAAGAAACCTATTCTATTCCAACACAAGGAAGGCTTAATCTAACTTCTGGCTCGGGACCCCACGTTTTCCCCTCGATGCAAATCGCAATAGGATGTGCACTGTTCAACGAACCTTCCGAGTACAATGTAGAAATTGATCATTCATCAATATTTCCAGTGTCAATTGCAACTTTCACTAGCTGAAATGGATCGGCGATTGCGTCATGTTACACTCAAGTGGTCAATCAATTGGAGACTTACGAGGTTATTATCCCTAACTAGGACATGCAGGATTAGGACACACTAGGACATACAGGATTAGGGAAAATTATTATAGGACAAATTGCGACGTATAAATGTAGGACACAGAAGGACTACTATGGTAGGACACAGTACGACCCATTAGGAAATGCAGAATTAGAGAAGGAAATTTCACGACACACTAGGACATTAACGATAAGGACACCCAACATTAGGACAACAAAGTCCCTCACTTGTCTATGAAGACCATAATCTCCCCCCCAGCGTCCTGGGTGTGGGTGACCCTGCCCCCCTTCACCCCCGTCTCGAGGGGCACGCCGTTGAAGAGGAACCTGATCTTGGGGGTCGGGTACCCGAAGGCGTACCAGCGCAGGGAGCCGCTGAAGCTGCGCTGACCGTACTGAGTGTCCGACGGCAGCCGTAGGAACCTGCGGCAACAGGTACGGTTACGGTGGTACGGTTAGGACGGCCGGTGGCACGGTTAGGACGGCCGGTGGTACGGTTAGGACGGCCGGTGGTACGGTTAGGACGGCCGGTGGTACGGTTAGGACGGCCGGTGGTACGGTTAGGACGGCCGGTGGTACGGTTAGGACGGCCGGTGGTACGGTCAGGACGGCCGGTGGTACGGTTAGGACGGCCGGTGGTACGGTTAGGACGGCCGGTGGTACGGTTAGGACGGCCGGTGGTACGGTTAGGACGGCCGGTGGTACGGTTAGGACGGCCGGTGGTACGGTTAGGACGGCCGGTGGTACGGTTAGGACGGCTGGTGGTACGGTTAGGACGGCCGGTGGTACGGTAAAGACGGCCGGTGGTACGGTTAGGACGGCTGGTGGTACGGTTAGGACGGCTGGTGGTACGGTTAGGACGGCTGGTGGTACGGTTAGGACGGCCGGTGGTACGGTAAAGACGGCCGGTGGTACGGTTAGGACGGCTGGTGGTACGGTTAGGACGGCCGGTGGTACGGTAAAGACGGCCGGTGGTACGGTTAGGACGGCTGGTGGTACGGTTAGGACGGCTGGTGTTACGGTTAGGACGGCCGGTGGTACGGTAAAGACGGCCGGTGGTACGGTTAGGACGGCCGGTGGTACGGTAAAGACGGCCGGTGGTACGGTTAGGACGGCTGGTGGTACGGTTAGGACGGCTGGTGGTACGGTAAAGACGGCTGGTGGTACGGTAAAGACGGCCGGTGGTACGGTTAGGACGGCCGGTGGTACGGTTACAGTGGTACGGTTAGGACAGCCGGTGGTGCGGTTACAGTGGTACGGTTGGGACAGCCGGTGGTACGGTAAGGACGACCGGTGGTACGGTTAGAACGACCGGTGGTACGGTTAGGACGACCGGTGGTACGGTTAGGACGACCGGTGGTACGGTTAGGACGACCGGTTTATACGGTTAGGGCGACCGGTGGTACGGTTAGGACGACCGGTGGTACGTTTAGGACGACCGGTGGTACGGTTAGGACGGCCGGTGGCACGGTTAAGACGGCCGGTGGCACGGTTAGGACGACCGGTGGTACGTTTAGGACGACCGGTGGTACGGTTAGGACGGCCGGTGGCACGGTTAAGACGGCCGGTGGCACGGTTAGGACGGCCGGTGGCACGGTTAGGACGGCCGGTGGCACGGTTAGCACGGCCGGTGGCACGGTTAGGACGGCCGGTGGCACGGTTAGGACGGCCGGTGGCACGGTTAGGACGGCCGGTGGCACGGTTAGGACGGCCGGTGGCACGGTTAGGACGGCCGGTGGCACGGTTAGGACGGCCGGTGGCACGGTTAGGACGGCCGGTGGCACGGTTAGGACGGCCGGTGGCACGGTTAGGACGGCCGGTGGCACGGTTAGGACGGCCGGTGGCACGGTTAGGACGGCCGGTGGCACGGTTAGGACGGCCGGTGGTACGGTTAGGACGGCCGGTGGCACGGTTAGGACGGCCGGTGGTACGGTTAGGACGGCCGGTGGCACGGTTAGGACGGCCGGTGGCACGGTTAGGACGGCCGGTGGCACGGTTAGGACGGCCGGTGGCACGGTTAGTACGGCCGGTGGCACGGTTAGGACGGCCGGTGGCACGGTTAGGACGGCCGGTGGCACGGTTAGGACGGCCGGTGGCACGGTTAGGACGGCCGGTGGCACGGTTAGGACGGCCGGTGGCACGGTTAGGACGGCCGGTGGCACGGTTAGGACGGCCGGTGGTATGGTAGGACGATTGGTGGTATGGTTAGGACGTCCGGTGGTATGGTAGGACGATTGGTGGTATGGTTAGGACGTCCGGTGGTACGGTTACAACGGCCGGTGGTACGGTTATTATAGCCGCCTTGAACAAAAAAGCTTAAACGGCGGCGAAAATTATAAATGCCTCGCCGTTTAATTAACTTGGCTCCTATTATACATAGTTTAGATTATCATTATCAATTTCTTCACCAGCTGTTTAAAATATCCTCTATATTAAAGTACCCAGTGTAAGGACAAGGTAGGGTCAAACCAGTCATTTTTTTGTCCATGTCGTGATGGTGATGCCACGACAACGGACCAATAGCAGCGCTCATATCGCATTTGGCAACACTTCAATCTCCCCTATTAGCCTAACGACATGTCGCAATGGTGACGTCATGAAATAATGCCTTCCTATTGGCTAGCCGAACAAGAGGAGGTGTATTTCCCCCATATAAATGACTCTACCTAGTTTCGCTCACCCCCCACGGGCCCTAGGTGAGGTCCCACGCTCACCTAGGACTCCACGCTCACCCAGACAGGACCCCACGCTCACCTAGACAGGACCCCCACGCACACCTAGACAGGACCCCACGTTCACCTAGACAGGGCCCACGCTCACCGAGACAGGGCCCACGCTCACCTAGACAGGCCCCACGCTCACCTAGACAGGCGCTCACCTAGACAGGACCCACGCTCACCTAGGAGGCGCGAAGTAGTTGCCGCGGGTGTCCCTGTCGATGGTGAAGCCCGCGGGCACGACAGGACCCTCCGTCGGCTCCTGCGGGGGCTGCAGGGTGGGGAGCTGTGACACGGGGGGCACCTCCAGCTTGCTCCTGGTGGGGGGGCAGGGTAAGGGGGTCGTCATGACAGGTGTCATGAATTGTTATTATATAAGAAAGTTTTAGCCTCCCTTAACTGCACGACAAAGATGTTCTAAGAGAGGAAGGAGGAAGGCACCATATAGTATGGAGTTGAGGGAATGCTGAATCTACGCACAAGGTGCACAGAAACAGTAAGCTAAGAAAGAAGTTCATGAAACAAGACAAAAGTAGAAGAAGAAAGCAATAGGTGCTGAAAAACAGGACAGCAGTCAACCGAAAACCTAACAGAACAAAAACCTATTCTATTTCAACAAGAAGGAAGCCTACCTAACCTTTAGCTTGGGACCTCACATAGTCCCCCTGGGAGCGCTAATTCCCATAGATACAATAGTTGTATCCCCCTGAAGGGACTGGTGCCACGAAGATTAACATTATTGTGCAAAATAGATTAAGTAGTTGAATGTCAGGATGAATCTGATATTTGAAATACCTGATGTTGAAAGGAATCTCGTATGTAGTAAAGCCTACCGAACAGACATTTACATATTGCAGACATATTGCAGAACAGACATATTGCATGTGTGAAACGGGACACTTAACACAGGCCTGTATTTTTTGTGTGTATACACAGCCATTCATGTGTGGGTCTACAGCTGTGTATGAAAACATAGGCTCATGTATACTTATGTCGTACGTGTATGAATGTGTGATAACACGATAGTATACACACGCTAGACTTTCTCGAACACACATAATTGTATGGGCACACAACTCTAAACAGATGAACTAATATACAGAGCATGGGGCTTGTGTGACCACACAACACATGCCCTTCGGGAGGACCCAGTACCTGAAGGTGGTGCTCTACAGGAGGACCCAGTATCTGAAGATGGCGCCCTACGAGAGGACCCAGTACCTGGCGCCCTACGGGAGGACCCAGTACCTGACACTCTGCGGGAGGACCCAGTACCTGAAGGTGGCGACGTAGGGGGATGGCTCGGAGACGCCGTGGCGGTTCTCCACCCGCACCCGGAACTTGTAGTCTGCCTTGGGGGCGAGGTTGGTGATGTCCACGCTGGTGCCCCTGATGCCTGCGGTGGCGTTCAGTAATTACTATCATTCGCATCATTATTGCCATTATTATCATTGACAATGCCATAATCATCATCATCATCATCGTCTTAAGTATTATTATTATAGACATCATCGTCATTATTACACTGGTGCATTTGATGGATGCACGGTGGTCCTTAATAACTATCAATCATAATTAACATCATCATCATTACAATCATTATGGTCCTTAAATACGATCATTATTGTGATTATCATCATCATCGTCATCATTACCTTGAAGAACATCTTTAGCAAGAAGTTATGCCATCGCCGTACTCCCCACTTGCTGTACGGCGGTTACCCCAGTTCTCCCCAACCACCCCCAAAGTGCTCTCATGTACCAACAACCCCCCTCAAGCACCCCCCAACCACCCCTCAAGCACCCCCCAACCACCTCTTAAGCACCCCCAAGCCCCCCTCCCAAGCATCACTCCAAACACCACCCAAGCCCCCCCAACCACCTCTCAAGTACCTCCCAACCACCCTTCAAGTACCCCCCAACCACCCTTCAAGTACCCCCCAACCACCCCTCAAGTACCCCGCAACCACCCCTCAAGTACCCCCCAACCACCCCTCAAGTACCCCCCAATCACCCCTCAAGTACCCCCCAATCACCCCTCAAGTACCCCCCAATCACCCCTCAGGTACCCCCCAACCACCTCTCAAGTACCTCCCAACCACCCTTCAAGTACCCCCCAACCACCCCTCAAGTACCCCCCAACCACCCTTCTAGAACCCCCCAACCACCCTTCAAGAACCCCCCAACCACCCTTCAAGAACCCCCCAACCACCCTTCAAGAACCCCCCAACCACCCTTCAAGAACCCCCTAACCACCCTTCAAGAACCCCCCAACCACCCTCCAAGTACCCCCAAACCACCCCTCAAGTACCACCAACCACCCCTCAAGTACCCCCCAACCACCCCGAAGTACCACCACCACTCCGCACCCCCCAACCCCCCCCCCCCCCCAACCACCCCTAAGAACCACTCACCCGTCCTGGCGGTGAACCACTCCCCTTCAAGCACCCCCAACCACCTCCAAGAACCACTCACCCGTCCTGGCGGTGAACCACTCTCCCTCGGGACTCTCGCACATCTCGACCTGGTAGGTGACGGGTGTCTGGGGCCCCTGGGGGATGTACGGGAGCCAGGAGACGGTCACCCGTCGGTCCGACAGGGCGCTGAGGAAGGGACGGTCCGGCAGCGGGATTGGAATGCCGGACCTTTTCATCTTGTCCCAGCCCTGGTACTCGTCTCCGACCGGGCGACGGGCCTTCTTTGATAGGCCTGTGTGGGACATTGTGGGACTTTGTGGGACTTTGTGGGGCGTTGTGGGACGTTGTGGGACATTGTGAGACATTATGGGACATAGTGGAAAATTGTAGAACTTTTTTGGACATTGTGGGACTTTGTAAGACATTGTGGGACTCAGTGGGACGTTGTGGGACATTGTGGAACTTTGTAGAACTTTTTTGGACATTGTGAGACTTTGTGAGACATTGTGGGACTTTGTGGGACTTAGTGGGACATTGTGGGAGATAGTGGGACGTTGTGGGACATTGTGGAACTTTGTAGAACTTTTTTGGACATTGTGGGACTTTGTGAGATATTATGGAACTTTGTGGGACTTAGTAGGACATTGTGGGAGATAGTGGGACGTTGTGGGACATTGTGGAACTTTGTAGGACAATGTGGGACTTTGTAGATTTTTGTGGGGACATAGTGGGATTTTGTGAGACATAAGCCTCCAAACTTGTATACACATAGTCAACTAGGCTTTGAACTAGGTAAATAAGTTGGTAACTAGGCAGGCCACTAGGCCCGTATAACCGCATTCACAGAGTCAACCAGGTTCACGTCTAGTCAACTGTATAACTAGGCAGACAACTAGGCAGGCCACTAGACATGCAACTAGGCATACCACTAGACATGCAACTAGGCATACCACTAGACATGCCACTAGGCAGGCCACTAGGCAGGCATCTAGGCAGGCCACTAGGCAGGCAACTAGGCAGGTAACTAGGCAGGCAACTAGGCAGGCAACTAGGCAGGCAACTAGGCAGGCAACTAGGCAGGCAACTAGGCAGGCAACTAGGCAGGCAACTAGGCAGGCAACTAGGCAGGAGACTAGGCAGGCAACTAGGCAGGCAACTAGGCAGGCCACTCGGCATACAAATAGGCAAGCAACTAGGCTCTCATCTAGTAAACTAGGCTCACAACTAGTCAACTAGGCTCACAACTAGTCAACTAGGCTCACAACTAGTCAACTAGGCTCACAACTAGTCAACTAGGCTCACAACTAGTCAACTAGGCTAACAACTAGTCAACTAGGCTCACAACTAGTCAACTAGGCTCACAACTAGTCAACTAGGCTCACAACTAGTCAACTAGGCTCACAACTAGTCAACTAGGCTCGCAACTAGTCAACCGGACTCGCAACTAGTCAACTAGGCCTTCAAACTCACATTCACAGAGTAAACTAGACTCACAACTAATCAACTAGGCAGGCCACTAGGTAAGAAACAGGGCAGGCAACTAGGCAGGAAACTGAGCCCGCCACTAGGCAGGAAACAGGGCAGGCCACTAGGTAGGCAACTAGGCCACTAGGTAACTCTACTCACATTCGCAGACGAGCTTGCCCATGCAGGAGGCCTTGCCGTGGTCGTTCCACACCTTGAGTGTGTAGGTGCCGGCGTCGTCCTCCGTCACGTGCCGCACCGTCAGCCGCAGGATGCCGTCTATGTCACGTTCTGGGATGACGCGGTTCCTGCGTGGAAAAAAAATTATTTTTTGCAGTAAAGAAGATACAAAAAACACATCATTGGATTTTAAAATGTCTTAAAGTAAGGATCCTAAGCTGATACAAACACATGGGTATCGTTATACCAAGTCACGCAAGAGCAAGGATACAGTGGCGTGTTCTGTCACTCCGTAGGATTGGGGATAGTGTGTTTTGGTCTGTCTATGGATAGGATTGGGGATACAGGAGAATGTTTTGTCCCCACGTAAGATTGGGGATAGAGTGATATGGTCTGTCCCTCCACAGGAGTGGGGATAAAGTGATATGGTCTGTCCCTAGACAGGAGTGGGGATAGAGGGGAGTATTCTGTCCTTCGATAAAATTGGGAATAAAGTGACGTGTTCTGTCTCTGGATCTGAGCAAAGATAAAGTGGAAGTCCAGAATTGCTCAATATGAAAGTTTATATCAAGTTCACTCACGTCTCCACGATGGTCAATATCAGGTCCACTCGGAATAGGTGAATATAACACCAAGTCCACTCACGTCTCCACGACAGGCTGACCATTCTTGAGCCACTGGAAGTCAGGCAAGGGCTTGCCGGACACGACCGCCTTGAAGCGGGCGTGGTCGTTCTCGTAGACCTCCTGGTCCCCCACCACCTTCAGGAACACCGGTGCCTCCGCCCGACGGTTTGGGTCGCTGGGGGGGGGGGAGAAATCAGGATTGGGGTCACAAGTATGGGGGGTGGGGTGAGATATCAAGGTTGGTGTCCCATATATGGTAGGGGGTGAGATATCAGGGTTGGGATCGCTGGGGGGGAAGATATCAGGGTTGGGATCGCTGGGGGGGGGGGAAGATATCAGGGTTGGGATCGCTGGGGGGAAGATATCAGGGTTGGGATCGCTGGGGGGGGGGGGGAAGATATTAGGGTTGGGATCGCTGGGGGGGGGGGAAGATATCAGGGTTGGGGGTTGAGGTCCCAAATATGGGGGGTGGAATGAGATATCAGGGTTGGGGTCCCAAATATGGTAGGGGGATGAGATTTCAGAGTTGGGTCGCTGGGGGGAGAGATCAAGGTTGGGGTCCCATATATAATAGGTGGGGTGAGATATCAGGTTTGGTGTCCCAAATGTGGTAGGGAATGAATTATCATGGTTGGTGTCCTAAGTCTGGGTTGGGGTTCCAAGTCTGGGTTGGGGTTCCAAGTCTGGGTTGGGGTTCCAAGTCTGGGTTGGGGTTCCAAGTCTGGGTTGGGGTTCCAAGTCTGGGTTGGGGTTCCAAGTCTGGGTTGGGGTTCCAAGTCTGGGTTGGGGTTCCAAGTCTGGGTTGGGGTTCCAAGTCTGGGTCGGGGTTCAAAGTCTGGGTTGGTGTCCTAAGTCTGGGTTGGGGTTCCAAGTCTGGGTTGGGGTTCCAAGTCTGGGTTGAGGTTCCAAGTCTGGGCTGGGGTATTTGGGGCTTAGGTAACCCAAATCAGGGTTGGGGTCCCAAAATTTATGAAGCAACTGACGATTGGTGCCCCAAAATTGATGGACCAATTGAAAATGTTTGGCTATCATTCACCAATGGTTAGGGTTATTGATTCCATACAGGGCAGGAAAAGAAGTAAAGTTTCCTCTTCGAAATGACCCAGCCCCTTTCCTAAGGATCCTGTCCCCTCTTCTAAGGATCCAGTCCCCTCTTCTAAGGACCCAGTCCCCCCTTCTATAGACCCAGCCTTCTCTTCTAAGGACCCAGTCTCCTTTGATAAGGACCCAGTCCCCCATTCTAAGGAACCAGTCTCCCTTTCTAAGGACCCAGTCCCCCTTTTAAGGACCCAGTCTCCCCTTTTAAGGACCCAGTCTCCCTTTCTAAGGACCCAGTCTCACCCTTCTAAGGACCCAGTCCCCCTTCTAAGGACCCAGTCCCCCTTCTAAGGACCCAGTCCCCCTTTTAAGGACCCAGTCTCCCCTTTTAAGGACCCAGTCTCCCCTTTTAAGGACCCAGTCTCCCTTTCTAAGGACCCAGTCTCACCCTTCTAAGGACCCAGTCCCCCTTCTAAGGACCCAGTCCCCCTTCTAAGGACCCAGTCCCCCTTTTAAGGACCCAGTCTCCCCTTTTAAGGACCCAGTCTCCCCTTTTAAGGACCCAGTCTCCCTTTCTAAGGACCCAGTCTCACCCTTCTAAGGACCCAGTCCCCCTTCTAAGGACCCAGTCCCCCTTTTAAGGACCCAGTCTCCCCTTTTAAGGACCCAGTCTCCCTTTCTAAGGACCCAGTCTCACCCTTCTAAGGACTTAGCCCCCTTGATAAGAACCCAGTCCCCCATTCTAAGAACAAAGTCTCCCTTCCTAAGGACCCAGTACTCCCCCCAAGAGTTCCCCCAAGAGTCCTCCCAAGAGCCCCCCCACAAGAGCTCCCCCCACTCACATCTCGTCAGCCACCTCCACAGCCGCCTCATGCTCGGCCGTGCCCTCCTGGTTGGTGGCGACGCAGCGGTAGATGCCGCAGTCCGAGTAGCTGCAGGTGCGGATGAGGAGCGTCGTGGCCTGCCCGTCCCGCCGTACCTTGTAGCGCTCGTCCTGAGGGGCGCGGGGAATAATGATAGGGGGTAGGGGTGGTGGTTGTCGGGGTGAGGTGGTGGTGGTTGGGGGTGAGGTGGTAGGGGTGGTGGTTGGGGGTGAGGTGGTAGGGGTGGTGGTTGGGGGTGAGGTGGTATGGAAGTGGTAGTTGGGGTGAGTTGGTAGGGGTGGTGGTGGTGGTTGTCGGGGTGAGGTGGTGGTGGTTGGAGGTGAGGTGGTAGGGACGGGGGTTGGGGATGAGTTAGTATGGAAGTGGTAGTTGGAGGTGAGGTGGTAGGGGTGGTGGTGGTGGTTGTCGGGGTGAGGTGGTGGTGGCTGGGGGGTGAGGTGGTAGGGGTGGTGGTTGGGGGTGAGGTGGTAGCGGTGGTGGTGGTTGAGGGTGAGGAGGTAGGGATGGTGGTAGTGGTTGGGGGTGAGGTGGTAGAAGTGGTGGTTGGGTAGTGAGGTTGTTGGGTGGTGAGGTGGTAGGGGTGACGGTAGATGTCGCAGTCTGCATGGTATTCACTTGAACAAAATAATAAACCCTACAATAAATTGAGTCATGCAAGAAAATGGAGCTTCTCATAAAGAAATATGCTTCTAAATAAAAAGTCCTATTCTCAAAAACAATCCAAAAGTCCATTCTGAATTTCAGAGCAACAGAAGTAGCGAAGCAAATTGTCGCCAATCCACCTTTGCAGCGTTTAAATGTTTTTGTCATCCTCTTGATCTTAACTTTGTACCAGCTGAAAGTGACATCACTTCCGTTCACCATCACAACTTTGCACCACCTAAACTTGCTTATCATCCCCTTATTCCAACTTTGCACCGTTTAAACGTATCTTTTATCCTTTCGATCCTAACTTTGCACCGCCTAAACTTACCTCTCAGTCCCTTATTTCAATGTTACACCGTTTAACCGCGTCTTTTATCCTCTCGAACCTTATTTTCCACGGTTGCACTCACGGAGAAGTCGATCGGTTTGTTGTCCTTGAACCAAGTGAGGTCCGGCCGCGGCACGCCGTCCGCCCGCACGCTCAGCCTGATGTCCAGTCCCGGCAGCTGATTGGTCGACAGCACGCGGGTGTTAGCCACATCAACCAATCAGGAAACGCAACACAGAAAGCACCACAGAAAATGGGGGGATTCTAGGGAGGACTTTGGTATTTTGCGATATTTTTTTACCTTGCATTTTTTTAAAGTGTTTTAAATTTGAATGCATCTTTTCCCCATCAACTAATAATGACTGATCATCATCAACTAATAATGCCTGATGTCCAGTCCCGGCAGCTGATTGGCCGACAGCACGCGGATGTTAGCCACATCAGCCAATCAGAATACGCGACACAGAAAGCACCACAGAAAATGGGAACATTGTATGGAGAACTTCGGTATTTTGCGATATTATGTATTATTGGGTCCTCTAATGTTGTCACATTTTAGTTTCCATGTGCAGGATAATTATTTCATCAACTAATTGTGCTGAAAATAGTGACAGTGATATTTATTATCAGGGTTTATTACGCAGTTTATAATTATTAATTTGGGTTCAAAATTTGTATTTTAAAAAATGAAACGTATTTCAAATCCTTAGAACGTCACAGGAGAATGTACTTGATAAAAGATAGTAATTATTTGAAATATTTAATTTTCATATTTGTGTGCTGTTTAAAAGTACCCTATTCAAATTCAAACTTTAACATTTATTTTAACAGCAATTTGTCCTAAAATCACCTCACTAACGTCACTTATAATGTTGAAGTTCTACAATTTTTTGCTTGCTAAATACTGCAGCAAGATGAGTAGTCTACTCCACTCTTTTAAAAACTGTTCAACAAAAAAAAATTTAATTTATCACCCAATGCAGCATTTTTATAACCCTCTAGTGGGTAATTTGTCCAGATTGGAAACCTCAGGTCTAACACATTAAAGACTAGGCCTATCTGCGTGAGACCTAAACCCACCTGCTGGATGGAGTTGAAGCCCTGCAAGAAGAAGGCTTCGGTCTACCTACCAAGTCCTAGGCCTACGTGCTGGATGGAGTTGAAGCCCTCGGAGAAAGGAGGCCTAAACCTACCCGCTAAGTACCTAGGCCTATCCACCGAGACCTAGTCCCACCTGCTGGATGGAGTTGAAGCCCTGGGAGAAAGGAGGCCTAAGCCTACCCGCTAAGTACCTAGGCCTATCCACCGAGACCTAGTCCCACCTGCTGGATGGAGTTGAAGCCCTCGGAGAAAGGAGGCCTAAACCTACCCGCTAAGTACCTAGGCCTATCCACCGAGACCTAGTCCCACCTGCTGGATGGAGTTGAAGCCCTGGGAGAAAGGAGGCCTAAACCTACCCGCTAAGTACCTAGGCCTATCCACCGAGACCTAGTCCCACCTGCTGTATGGAGTTGAAGCCCTGGGAGAAAGGAGGCCTAAGCCTACCCGCTAAGTACCTAAGCCTATCCACCGAGACCTAGTCCCACCTGCTGGATGGAGTTGAAGCCCTGGGAGAAAGGAGGCCTAAACCTACGCACTAAGTACCTAGGCCTATCCACCGAGACCTAGTCCCACCTGCTGGATGGAGTTGAAGCCCTGGGAGAAAGGAGGCCTAAACCTACCCACTAAGTACCTAGGCCTATCCACCGATACCTAGTCCCACCTGCTGGATGGAGTTGAAACCCTGGGAGAAGGAGGGTGCCTCGAAGCACTTCCTGACGGTGACGGTGCAGGAGGTCTCGGCCTTGGTGCCGTCCTCGCCCTCCAGCACGCAGGAGTACACGCCGGAGTCTGATGCCTTGCACGGCCGGATCTCCAGGAACGACTTGGGGGTGGAGATGGAGAGGGTGCTCCATGGAGCTTATAATGGTACGGCATGGAGGTGGCGAGTGGTGCTCCATGGACCATACGAATGGTACGACATGGAGCAAACGAAGGATACGACACGAATTCAACATATGACGCTCCATGGAGTATGTAACGAGCGTCATACTAATTGTAATCATCTACTCAAATATAAATAGAGTCGAAATATCGTAGGTTTAAATTCCAAATCTTCCACGTGATTTGTGTAGTAAGAGATTCGTGAACCATTTGCGGTATTTTCAGCCGGTGGTTGCAGTGGCTCTCGCCCCTCACACTCCCTCACAACCCTCACACCCCCTCACTCCTTACACCCCTCATACTCCTTCCACTCCTCACCCCTCACACTCACGCCTCACTCCCCTGACACCTCTTCTCCCCTCACCCAACACCACTCACCCCCACGCCCCACCCTCACTCTCACCCCCCATACACCCCTCACACCATGCACCACTCACCCCAAAACCCCTCATCCCTCCCTTCTCTACCCCTCACCCCTCACCCCCTAGCCCCTCACCCTGTCTCCGTCGTAAGTGAAGAACATGCGGTCGTCGAGCTTTATCTCGCGGCCGTCCTTGTACCATTTCATGTTGGGTACGGGCCCGCCCCGTACGGCTACGGGCAGCCGTAGCGTTTTGCCCTCGTCGGCCGTAGTGTCCTTCAGAGGGGACGTGAACTGCGGCGGGCCGTCCGGCTGGCCGTCAGTACGGATGTGGTCTGTGAGTACGGTTAACAGGGTACGGATGAGGGTACAATATATGGGTGTTATAAAGAGGGCATAATCATGAAACGTACCCGGTACGGCCAGCAGACGTACCCAGTACGGCCAGCAAACGTCCACACACAGCAGACATCTACACTCAGTCGTACCCAGTACGGCCAGCAGACGTACCCAGTAAGGCCAGCAGACGTACCCAGTAAGGCCAGCAGACGTACCCAGTACGGCCAGCAGACGTACCCAGTACGGCCAGCAAACGTCCACGCACAGCAGACAGCTACACTTGTTGAATAATTAATTTAGGCTGGCTTAGGAAAGTTTTTTTCCACATGCCATCCCCTTCGCATTTAGTCCCAACTTTCAATACATCCAATTTTCGTTTCAAATGCAACGAAGAAAAAGCCCAGTCTCCCACAAGAGGAGACGTACTCAAGCATGCTTCGGTTGTGACACACAGACTCACACTTCCACACTAACCTGAAACAACTCTCATTCAGTCCCAAGGATAAGCATCCGCCTCAGCGTAGCTGTGTCAGCGCGGCTCATTTTTCTTGGATCGCGACATCAGTGTGATGGCTGAAGTCACTTTCGGCTAAGTTCGACTTCGGGGGGACTACGCGTCGGCAGCGGGGGAGGCAGAGGGGATCGTCTACTGAGACGACTACCACGGGGGAAGACATGGCCCACAAGGATACTCCTCGTCTGAGGTTCGTTCGATGCCGTGCTTGGCACCTCATCTGATCCTGTATCCGGGCTTGCGTTTCGCAAGCGCCTCTTAGACTACCTCTTCTTCATTACAATTTGGCGGTGCAAATTACTTTCTTGAAGTCTAAAAATATTATTCTTTTATTGTGGTACCGATTTGATGAAATTATTGGTTCGTAATCAACAAGCTCACATTCAGTAAAAAATATTATGATAAATTGAGAATATGAAGCTTGCCTAAATTATACCACAATGATATTCTAAAATCTCGATGTTTTGCCCATTTTCTCATATAACTTAATATGCAGGTGGGGCGTAACAGTGCGGAGAGGGCCGGTCTCGCGCCGTGTCTCGCTCCTTCCTGCGCATTCGAGACTCGCCCGGCCCACAAATCGCTCCGCTGCTATCGCTGCACCCCCACGCAGTTTTCTGAGACTTATCAGAGATGAAATTTAGTTTCTTGGAGATTCTTTAAATAAAGAAAACATTTAAGAGCCTTACGGCTTCGAAGCATTAAATCGTACTGTTTTTACCCCATAACGTTTGAACAGCCAGCTTCTATATTTATTTTAAAGAGATTTTTTCTACAACACTCAGTCGTACCCAGTACGGCCAGCAGACGTACCCAGTACGGCCAGCAAACGTCCACGCACAGCAAACATCTACACTCAGTCGTACCCAGTACGGCCAGCAGACGTACCCAGTACGGCCAGCAAACGTCTACACACAGCAGACATCTATACTCAGAATACCCAATACGGCCAGCAGACGTACCCAGCACGGCCAGCAGACGTACCCAGCACGGCCAGCAGACGTACCCAGCACGGTCAGCAGACGTACCCAGCACGGCCAGCAGACGTACCCAGCACGGCCAGCAGACGTACCCAGTACGGCCAGCAGACGTACCCAGTACGGCCAGCAAACGTCTACACACAGCAGACATCTATACTCAGAATACCCAATACGGCCAGCAGACGTACCCAGTACGGCCAGCAGACGCACCCAGCACGGCCAGCAGACGCACCCAGCACGGCCAGCAGACGTACCCAGCACGGCCAGCAGACGTACCCAGCACGGCCAGCAGACGTACCCAGCACGGCCAGCAGACGTACCCAGCACGGCCAGCAGACGTACCCAGTACGGCCAGCAGACGTACCCAGCACGGCCAGCAGACGTACCCAGCACGGCCAGCAGACGAACCCAGTACAGCCAGCAGACATCTACACACACACACAGACGTATCCAGTACGGCCAGCACACGTACCCAGTACGGCCAGCAGACGAACCCAGTACAGCCAGCAGACATCTACACACACACACAGACGTATCCAGTACGGCCAGCAGACGTACCCAGTACGGCCAGAGGAGCGCTGGACGATCCTTCACCGTCCGCATTACGAGCGACGCAGGTATAACGGCCAGCGTCGGCGTCCGTAGCGCTGTCCAGCTGCAGGATGACCGTACCGTCGTCCAGCGTTATCTGCTGGACATGCTTCCCGTCTACGGCCAGCGGCTGACCGTCCTTCAGCCTGCAAGCGTAATGGACCGTACTGAGTAAGTGACGGTTACGTCGGGACGGTTATAGCCAAGGCGATTACGCCGGGACGGTTATCGCCGTAGGACCGTACTGAGTAAGTGACGGTTACATAAAGACGGTCATCTAGATGATCAGTGACGGCCGTATTTGACTAGTTATTTTAATTGCTTTATAAATTGCCGTTGAACTGATTTCAAATCCTTATTTAATTAATTTACTCATTATTGTTTAAATAATTTCAAAGGTTATTTACTTGAATTACTTTTTCTCATTAAAATATATCCGAAGTTTTTAGTGTTTGTTGAATGATGCACACGTGTACGTAATGCAAGTATATTACGTACATGCGTGTACGTAATATATTGCACACACAAACCAGCTTCATTCAATATTAATTGATTGATTTAACTCTCCCCGCTCTACTGTCTAAAGGGGGGGAAGTTGAGTCCCCCACTCTATCTAGTGAGGGGGAGACACTTAACTCTCCTGCCAAGAGTGGGGTAGAGCCTTCCACTCCACTGCCCCCCACTCAGCCCCCTCACTCACCCCCCACTCAGCCCCCTCACTCACCCCCACTCTACTGCCCCCCACTCAGCCCCCTCACTCACCCCCACTCTACTGCCCCCCACTCAGTCCCCTCACTTACCCCCACTCTACTGCCCCCCACTCAGCCCTCTCATTCACCCCCACTCTACTGCCCCTCACTCACCCACTCTACAGCCCCCCACTCAGCCCCCTCACTCACCCCCACTCACCCCCACTCTACTGCCCCCTCACTCACCCCCACTCCACTGCCCCCCACTCACCCCCACTCTACTGCCCCCCCACTCACCCCCACTCTACTGCCCCCCACTCACCCCCACTCTACTGCCCCCCACTCACCACTGGATGACGGGGGGCGGGAAGCCCCCGCACTTGACCTCCATCCTGCAGGGGTAGCCGCGGATGACCTTCGTCGGCCGGAGTTCCTGGAGGAACTCTGGGCGGCTGGGTGGCGCTGGGGAGGGAAGCTTGGCATTAAAAAACCCTAGAATCAAGAAAAATGCCCAGAAATGCTCAAAAAAGATCTTCAAAAAATTAAATACACAGGAACGTGAGAGAAAATACCTAAAATTTTCAAATAATGCCTCAAGAGGAATTAAATGCGGTTTGAAAGAAGTACAATAACCTAAATTAGTCTAAAAGTACACCACGAAAGTACAAAATAATAAAAGAGACACCCGTAAAGTCCAGCTGTAGAATATTCATAAAAAATACCCAGATATGGCAGAAAATACCCAAATATGGCAGAAAAAATTCCTAGCAAAATACATTTTTTTCTGTTATCCTGTGTTTTTGATTTTTTTCCACAGAAATAATTTACTTAAGAGTTTGTCACAATATTTTGAAAAGATGTAATACTTAAATTGCGGATGTTTGATACACAGGCCTTCGTAAATATATAAATATATAACAAGTCTGTATCTGTTGGGGCAAATGAATTGTTTCAATCCATAGTTTTAAATTTAATTATTTAATTAATAAAAAGTGTTTTACGGCATAGATGTTGTAAAATGAAAAAATTAGGCTTCTAATTGAACTGTTTTTAAGTGACAATTATTGAAATTAGGTTTCTAATTAAGTTTCTAATTAGGTTTCTAATTAAGTTTCTAATTAGGCTTCTAATTGAACTGTTTCTAAATTAGGTTTCTAATTGAACTGTTTTTAAGTGACAATTATTGACGGTTGACAGATAGTTGCCAACAACCCTCGCAGTTGCCAGCGTGAACCACAGTTCCAGTGACGTGGAGCACACACGATTGCCAGTAAGGTTGACAGTTGACAGCATCAACCCCAGTAACAGCTAGCAAACCCAACCACCAGGCGCACTCGCAGTTGACAGTAAGGTTGACAGTTGACAGCATCAACCCCAGTAACAGCTAGCAAACCCAACCACCAGGCGCACTCACAGTTGACAGTAAGGTTGACAGTTTACAGTATCAACCACAGTAACAGCTAGTAATCGCAGTGGCACTCATGGTTGACAGTTGCCAGTATCAGAGTAATAGCTAGAAATTTCAGTCATCAGGATTAACTCACGGTCGCCAGTAAGGTTGACATTTGCAATTATCACAGTACTAACAGAAAGCAATCGCGAGGAGCACTCACAGTTGACAGACAGTTGACAGTATGGTTGACAGTTAGGTTGACAGTTAAGTTGACAGTAAGGTTCCCTGTTAACAGTAAGGTTGACAGTATCAACCACCATAACAGTCATCAATTGCGCCTAGCACTCACGGTTGACAGTAAGGTTAACAGTTGCCAGTATCACTAACACCTAGCAATACAAGGGGCGATGAGCACTCACGGTTGACAGTGAGGTTACCAGTTGGCAGTAAGGTTGATAGTTAGATTGACAGTTGACAGCGAGGTTGAAAATTAGGTTGACAGTTGACAGTAAAGTTGTGAAATATTACTAACCACAGTAATATCTCACAATTGCAACTAGCACTCACGGTTGACAGTCGACAGTACGGTTGACAGTTCGGTTGACAGTTGACAGTATCAACAACAGCACCAGCTAGATATTTCATTTAGCACTCATGGTTGCCAGTACCAACAATTTCAACAGCCAGCAACGGCGATTAGCACTCACGGTTGACAGTAAGATTGACAGTTGACAGTAAGTTTGACAAGGTTGACAGTTGACAGTAAGGTTGACAAGGTTGAACAGTATGGTTGACAAGGTTGACAGTAAGGTTGACAGTTGACAGTGAGTTTGACAGTTGACAGTAACTTCAACAACTAGCAATGGCAACCAGCACTCACGGTTGCCAGTACCAACAATTTCAACAGCCAGCAACGGCGATTAGCACTCACGGTTGACAGTGAGATTGACAGTTGACAGTAAGATTGACAAGGTTGACAGTTGACATTAAGGTTGACAAGGTTGACAATTGACAGTAAGGTTGACAAGGTTGACAGTAAGGTTAGATAGGTTTACAATAAGGTTGACAGTTGACAGTAACTTCAACAACCAGCAATGGCGACGAGCACTCACGGTTGACAGTGAGGTTGACAGTTGCCTCAGTCCTGCCCTCCTCGTTCTCAGCGACGACCGTGTAGGTGCCGGCGTCCTCGGCCGTACAGTGTCGGAACTCGAGGTAGAACTGACCGTCGGCCGTCATGCCTGCGTTGATCACGTCCGACGGCCGTACCTGGCGACCGTCCTTCAGCCTGGCCGTAACATATGACGGGTGAGTGGATGTTGCCAAGAGAGGAAGGAGGGAGGCGTCGTTTGTAGAGGGAAGAAGATTACTTGGTTTGAGCAATAACTAAGGTGTTTCCAGGAGAGGAAAGAGGCAGGCATCATTCAGAAAAGGAGAAAGCACTGTTTTTTGAAAGGTAGATGAAAACAGGGAATCTATGCACGCGGTGTCCCCACAGCAAGTCAGAAAAGAAGTTCATGAAACAAGACACAAGTAGAAGAAGAAAGCAATAGGTGTTGAAAAACAGGACAGCAGTCAACCGAAAAAAGACGGTCCGTAGCAAAACAAAAAACCTACCCTCAATCACCACTCCCCTCCCTCACCCCTCCCCTCCCTCACCACTCCCCTCACTCACCACTCCCCTCACTCACCACTCCCCTCACTCCCCACTCCCCTCACTCACCACTCCCCTCACTCACCACTCCCCTCACTCACCCCTCCCCTCACTCACCTCTCCCATCACTCACCACTCCCCTCACTCACCACTCCCCTCACTCACCCCTCCCCTCACTCACCTCTCCCATCACTCACCACTCCCCTCACTCACCACTCCCCTCACTCACCACTCCCCTCACTCACCACTCCCCTCACTCACCACTCCCCTCACTCACCACTCCCCTCACTCACCTCTCCCATCACTCACCTCTCCCATCACTCACCGCTCCCCTCACTCACCACTCCCCTCACTCACCACTCCCTTCACTCACCACTACCCTCACTCACCACTCCCTTCACTCACCACTACCCTCACTCACCACTACCCTCACTCACCACTCCCTTCACTCACCACTCCCCTCACTCACCACTACCCTCACTCACCACTACCCTCACTCACCACTACCCTCACTCACCACTACCCTCACTCACCACTACCCTCACTCACCACTCCCCTCACTCACCACTCCCCTCACTCACCCCTCCCCTCACTCACCTCTCCCCTCACTCACCCCTCCCCTCACTCACCTCTCCCATCACTCACCACTCCCCTCACTCATCACTCCCCTCACTCACCACTCCCTTCACTCACCACTACCCTCACTCACCACTCCCCTCACTCACCACTACCCTCACTCACCACTCCCCTCACTCACCACTACCCTCACTCACCATTACCCTCACTCGCCACTACCCTCACTCACCACTCCCTTCACTCACCACTACCCTCACTCACCACTACCCTCACTCACCACTCCCCTCACTCACCACTACCCTCACTCACCACTCCCCTCACTCACCACTACCCTCACTCACCACTACCCTCACTCACCACTCCCCTCACTCACCACTCCCCTCACTCACCACTATCCTCACTCACCACTCCCCTCACTCACCACTACCCTCACTCACCACTCCCTTCACTCACCACTACCCTCACTCACCACTCCCCTCACTCACCACTACCCTCACTCACCACTCCCCTCACTCACCACTACCCTCACTCACCACTACCCTCACTCACCACTCCCCTCACTCACCACTACCCTCACTCACCACTACCCTCACTCACCACTACCCTCACTCACCACTACCCTCACTCACCACTACCCTCACTCACCACTACCCTCACTCACCACTCCCCTCACTCACCACTCCCCTCACTCACCACTCCCCTCACTCACCACTACCCTCACTCGCCACTACCCTCACTCACCACTCCCTTCACTCACCACTACCCTCACTCACCACTACCCTCACTCACCACTCCCCTCACTCACCACTACCCTCACTCACCACTCCCCTCACTCACCACTACCCTCACTCACCACTACCCTCACTCACCACTCCCCTCACTCACCACTATCCTCACTCACCACTCCCCTCACTCACCACTACCCTCACTCACCACTCCCTTCACTCACCACTACCCTCACTCACCACTCCCCTCACTCACCACTACCCTCACTCACCACTCCCCTCACTCACCACTACCCTCACTCACCACTACCCTCACTCACCACTCCCCTCACTCACCACTACCCTCACTCACCACTACCCTCACTCACCACTACCCTCACTCACCACTACCCTCACTCACCACTACCCTCACTCACCACTCCCCTCACTCACCACTACCCTCACTCACCACTACCCTCACTCACCACTACCCTCACTCACCACTCCCCTCACTCACCACTCCCTTCACTCACCACTCCCTTCACTCACCACTACCCTCACTCACCACTACCCTCACTCACCACTCCCCTCACTCACCACTACCCTCACTCACCACTCCCTTCACTCACCACTACCCTCACTCACCACTACCCTCACTCACCACTCCCCTCACTCACCACTCCCCTCACTCACCACTCCCCTCACTCACCACTCCCCTCACTCACCACTCCCCTCACTCACCACTCCCCTCACTCACCACTACCCTCACTCACCACTCCCTTCACTCACCACTACCCTCACTCGCCACTACCCTCACTCACCACTTCACATCAGGCCGAGGGAAGCCTGCAATCTTGCACTTGAAAATGGCGGGGCCCTTTTCCGTGACTTCGCAGTCCTGGGGCTTTATCTTCATCTTGGGGGCCTTGCGCTCCGCTGTGGGGGAATATGTGGGTCCCGTCATGTGTGTCATGTGTGATGCAACGCAGGGATAACGGTAAAAAAATGTTCTCTAATTTTCGTAACTTAGAACAATTTTGAAATGAAATTAATAAAACAATTGACAAATACAATGTATTTATTCATTAATAAAACATGACTAACTTACCAGCTTCCTCTTCTTATTTTAGATTCATTTTCATTCGTGAATTCTAAGAGAAACTCATTAAAGCTCATGCACGTCATTAAATAAAAACACTCATGTACGTCACAAAACAACGCTCATGTACATACGTCACAAAACAACGCCCATGTACGTCACAAAATACGCTCATGTACATACGTCACAAAACAACGCCCATGTACGTCACAAAATACGCTCATGTACATACGTCACAAAAAAACGCCCATGTACGTCACAAAATAACGCTCATGTACGTCACAAAACAACGCCCATGTACGTCACAAAATAACGCCCATGTACGTCACAAAATACGCCCATGTACGTCAAAAAAAACGCTCGTGTACGTCACAAAACAGCAATACTCATGAACGTCACTAACGTCACAAAATTACGTTCTCGCGTCACAAAATACGTACATGTACGTTACAAAATACGCCCATGTATGTCACTTACGCCACCAAATAATGATCATATACTTCACAAAATACGCCCATGTACGTCCCTTACGTCGCACATGCACGTCACAAGATACACTCAAGTACGTCAAAAAATACACTCATATAAGTCACAAAATACCCCCATGTACTTCACAAAATACGCCCATGTACCTCACAAAATACGCCCATGTACGTCAAAAAATCTGCCCATGTACGTCACTTACGTCGCACAACGAGGGCCGTCTCCGTCGTCGCCTCGTTGACGAGGTTCGAGAAGCGCAGCCTGTACTGGCCGCTCTCCAGCGACGTCGCCTCCACCAGCGTTAGGGACAGTCTGAGGTGCAAGTCAGGTGTTAGCCTTGTTTTGAATACAATGTTAAGAAACAGTAGCATGGGTATTGTATGTCGTCTGTTATTACACCCTCGGTCGTTGACTAGCTATTGCATTAAGTGAACTCAGAGTGGTGGCTACGCCGCTTTCGTTGACGGCTCAGAATTTATGTATCTAAGTGAACTCAGAGTGGTGGCTACGCCGCTTTCGTTGACGGCTCAGAAATTCTGTATCTAAGTGAACTCAGAGTGGTGACTACGCCGCTTTCGTTGACGGCTCAGAAATTCTGTATCTAAGTGAACTCAGAGTGGTGGCTACGCCGCTTTCGTTGACGGCTCAGAATTTATGTATGTAAGTAAACTCAGAGTGGTGACTACGCCGCTTTCGTTGACGGCTCAGAAATTCTGTATCTAAGTGAACTCAGAGTGGTGGCTACGCCGCTTTCGTTGACAGCTCAGAAATTATGTATCTAAGTGAACTCAGAGTGGTGACTACGCCGCTTTCGTTGACGGTTCAGAAATTCTGTATCTAAGTGAACTCAGAGTGGTGGCTACGCCGCTTTCGTTGACGGCTCAGAATTTATGTATGTAAGTAAACTCAGAGTGGTGACTACGCCGCTTTCGTTGACGGCTCAGAATTTATGTATGTAAGTCAACTCAGAGTGGTGACTATGCCGCTTTCGTTGACGGCTCAGAAATTCTGTATCTAAGTGAACTCAGAGTGGTGGCTACGCCGCTTTCGTTGACAGCTCAGAAATTATGTATCTAAGTGAACTCAGAGTGGTGACTACGCCGCTTTCGTTGACGGTTCAGAAATTCTGTATCTAAGTGAACTCAGAGTGGTGGCTACGCCGCTTTCGTTGACGGCTCAGAATTTATGTATGTAAGTAAACTCAGAGTGGTGACTACGCCGCTTTCGTTGACGGCTCAGAATTTATGTATGTAAGTCAACTCAGAGTGGTGGCTACGCCGATTTCGTTGACGGCTCAGAATTTATGTATGTAAGTAAACTCACAGTGGTGACTTCGCTGCTTTCGTTGACGGCTCAGAAATTATGTATCTAAGTGAACTCAGAGTGGTGGCTACGCCGATTTCGTTGACGGCTCAGAATTTATGTATGTAAGTAAACTCACAGTGGTGACTTCGCTGCTTTCGTTGACGGCTCAGAAATTATGTATGTAAGTAAACTCAGAGTGGTGGCTACGCCGATTTCGTTGACGGCTCAGAATTTATGTATGTAAGTAAACTCACAGTGGTGACTTCGCTGCTTTCGTTGACGGCTCAGAATTTATGTATGTAAGTGAACTCAGAGTGGTGGCTACGCCGATTACGTTGACGGTTCAGAATTTATGTATGTATGTATGTAAGTGAACTCAGAGTGGTGACTACGCCGGCTTCGTTGACGGCTCAGGGTGGAGCATGTGAGGTTGTAGAGAATCATGTGATGATAGCACGGGGCAAATAGCAGAGCGCGAGATGCAGTAATGACAGAGCAGAGTGTCAAAACCGTTAGCTTCGACTATGGGAAAGGAGTGTTGGAGTCGTCAAGAGTGGAAGTAGTGCTTTAAAAACCCTTGGTTGAATTTTTGAAAGAAGCCGCAACGTGAGCGGACAAAAAAGAGGTATTTCAGTTGTTGAACCAGTGCGATGAGTGTGTTATTCATTTCTGGGAGTCATTTAAGTATACATTGTTCAGAATTTAACTCTGAATGGATCCCAATGCACAGCAATTGGTCTTCCTAGGGTGGCGGCTCGATGTGTGGTTTTCGTACGGGTAGATCGCCAGCAAATTCACAAAAACCTACGTGGTTATTGATGAAAGCCTACAATAACACACTCAGTTCTTTTTATCGTTCAAGTAACGAGAGAATAATTGATCCTCCTCTGTATTTACCAGCTTTAATTATCTACCTGTTCAGCGAATATCATTGAAAAACGAAATTTTTGACAAGCCTTGTGCGCAAGTTCAAAAACGCCGTCATTTTAGGTGGCGCAGATAGGCTCGTCAATCTAAAATCATAGGAAAACAAATCGATAAATAGAAATTTAAAGGTTAGCTAATAAAATAAAACAATACCTCATATCGCAGTAGGAGACTTTCTCAGCCGTGATGACGACCTTGTCGCTCTCGATCAGTTGGTCGCCATCCTTCGTCCTGCGGCGACAAACGGAACATTTTTTACACAAAAACATAAAACCGGCATATGGAGGAGCGAACGGTAGCTTTTACAAACAGAATCCGGCAGTTGTGGCAACAAACGGCTGGGTTTTTATGCAAAATCTGGCAGTAGTGGCAACAAACGGTAGCATTTTAGGCAGAATTCCACATTTGTGGCAACAAACGGCAGGTTTTCTATGCAAAATCTGGCAATAGTGGCAACAAACGGCAGCATTTTAGGCAGAATCCAACATTTGTGGCAACAAACGGCAGGTTTTCTATGCAAAATCTGGCAGTAGTGGCAACAAACGGCAGTATTTTAGGCAGAATCCAACATTTGTGGCAACAAACGGCAGGTTTTCTATGTAAAATCTGGCTGTAGTGGCAACAAACGGCAGTATTTTAGGCAGAATCCAACATTTGTGGCAACAAACGGCAGGTTTTCTATGCAAAATCTGGCAGTAGTGGCAACAAACGGCAGTATTTTAGGCAGAATCCAACATTTGTGGCAACAAACGGCAGGTTTTCTATGCAAAATCTGGCAGTAGTGGCAACAAACGGCAGCATTTCAGGCAGAATCCAACATTTGTGGCAACAAACAGCGGCTTTTATATTCAGAATCCGGCAGCTGTGGCAACAAACGGCAGCTACTTTACAAAAAATCGTGAAATCCTGGCAATGAATGGCAGTTTCTAAAGCAGTTTCGGTATGGACTCATTGACACGCACACTTTTGGCGGTGGTGAAGTGAAATATTGCAGAAAGTTTTGACATGGGTGGAGAGTATGAGTGTGTGCGAAGTGTAGAGGTTTAGGTAACAACAACAAATCTCAATAAAGATAGTTATAGTAAATTTTACGTTAGTTTTTCAAAAATACGCTCAAAGTACGTTAAATTAGAGTAAATGACGTCCGAAATGCGTCATATAAGACTTAGTGATGTCCACAATACGTCAGACAGGAGCAAATAACGTCCAAAAAACGTCAAATTGTAAATGACGTTCAAAATACATCTTATTTTCGTCAATGACGTTTAAAATACGTCAAATTGAAACAAATTACGTCCAGAATATGTCAAATCAGATTAAACGACGTCGGTAACACGTCCCCGCCCCAGGACGAGGCGACGTCTCACCAGATGACGACGGGACGAGGCGACGCACGGACGAGGACGGACAGAGTGACGTCGTCGCCCTCGGCGCCCTTTGTGACGTTCTCGAGGCCCTCCAGCACCTCGCACGGCAACGTCTTCTGCGTCAGCTCGCATGACGACGTCGTCGTGCCCACCACCGACGTCGCGACCACCTCGATCTGCGGTAGGCGTTAAGTCAACGTTGGTAGGGGCGACGTAGCCTAGATAAATAGCTCTGTTAATAGTCCCACCCGTGGTAGTGCTGATGTAATTATGTCTAGTCGTAACAGCACACGGGTAACCCTTCTCTAATCAAGATCCCGCCCATACGAGCACACGAGTACCCCTCTTATAATTAAGAAAGTCCTTATAACAGCACACGGGTCAGCCGTTATACAAATTAGACCCCGCTTATAACAGAACATGAGTAACACTCTGATAATTTAGACCCTACCTATAACAGCACACGGGTAATCCTTCTGTGAAATAAAGCCTGCCTATAATAGCACACGGGTAACCTACCAAGTGAATTACTCTCCTTGGAACAGCATACGGATACGCCACCAAACAAATTAGACCCTGCAACTAACAACTCACGGGTAACCCTCCCATATTCAAGAGTGCCCCAATAACAGGACACGGGTAACCCTCCTATAATCAAGAGTGCCCGAATAACAGGACACGGGTAACCCTACAATAATCAAGAGTGCCCTAATAACAGGACACGGCTAACCCTCCAATAATCAAGAGTGCCCCAATAACAGGACACGGGTAACCATCCTATCATCATGAGTGCCCCCATAGCAGCACACGGGTAACCCTTTTGTAAAATAAAGCCTCCCTATAACAGGACACGGGTAACCTTTTTGTGAAATAAAGCCTCCCTATACCAGCACACGGGTAACCCTTTTGTAAAATAAAGCCTCCCTATACCAGCACACGGGTAAGCCACCTTGCCGTAGTCCTCCATGCGGACATCCTTGAAGGTGATGGTGTGAGTGTCCGCCTCCACGCTCCTGATGGTGGTCCGGTCGTCCTCCTTCTGCAGGACGCCCTTCTTGCTCCACTTGGGCTCGGGCAGCGGCAGGCCGCAGCACTTGAGGGTGAAGGTCACCTCGTCCTCCAGGCACACGTCCTGCGACTTGAGCTCCAGCGACACCGACGGCACCACGGCTGCGGCACGGGTAAACCAGGTTTGATTTAGAGCAGTTTTGGGGCGGTTTAGAGCAGTTTTGGGGTAGTTACGAGCAGTTTTGGGGTAGTTACGAGCAGTTTTGGGGTAGTTTAGAGCAGTTTTAGGGTAGTTAAGAGCAATTTTGGGGTAGCTTAGAGCAATTTTGGGGTAGTTTAGAGCAATTTTGGGGTAGTTTAGAGCAATTTTGGGGTAGTTTAGAGCAATTTTGGGGTAGTTTAGAGCAATTTTGGGGTAGTTTAGAGCAATTTTGGGGTAGTTTAGAGCAGTTTTGGGGCGGTTGTGAGCAGTTTTGAGGCAGTTAGAGCAGTTTATGGAGCTTTGTGGTAGGTTTTGGATGATTGTGAGAAGATTTTAGGTGTTCATAGAGTAGTTAAAGGAGACTTAACGGTACCATGGCTGCAACACGGGTAAACCAGATAAAGTTCCGAGCAGTTTATGGAGCTTTGAGGGAGTTTTGGGGCCCTTTAAGGGTGTGTGTGTAGGTACATAACATGCACCTACACACACACATACTTACATAAGTGCCCCACGCACATGTGTGAGCCCATCCAACGTACACACATACACCCACGTGCATCACACACTCACGTGCACCTACACCCCACGCGCACATACAGACGTGCACGTACAATATACGTGCCTCACGTGCACCGCACTCACTGTGCACATACAAACACGCGCACCCCCCTCCCCACCCTCCCCACCCCCACGTGCCTCCACTCACGGTGCACATACAAACACGTGCACCCCCCTCCTCACCCCCAACGTGCCCCCACTCACTGTGCACGTGCAGCTTGCACGTGGCCTGCGCGTCGCCCGCGTCGTTGGAGGCGACGAAGCCCCACGTGCCGATGTCGTCGAGCGTCGCGTTGGAGATGACGATGCTGTAGATCTCGGCAGCCTCATCCCGCACGTAGCGGGTGTGGTCAGAGTCGGGAACCTCCTTGCCGTTCTGCGACCTGCGCGGGGGGGGGGATGGTAAAGTTCTGCCTTATTTCGCGTAATTACACATCAATAGCTCCCCTATTTTCAATTTCATTACGTCCAATTTCAATCAATTCCAGATGTGAAGCATTTAATTCCCGAAGGCTCTCGCTCTGACAAAAAAAAATTATTTTCAAACTCCTGAAGAGCACAGTTTGTCATGTCAAGAAACTTTACCCAATTACAACAATTTCAAAAAATTTACAATTCGAATTATAGTGAAATAAGTGAAGGAACTTTTGTTTCAGCCTTTTTTCGTCCCCATTTCGCCCCATTACAACGCCAATTTCATTCACCAGACCAATTTACGAGCGGGGTAGGCGATATCAATAGAAAACCTATTTCAGTTCTATATTATCTCCATTTCACCCCATTACAACGCCAATTTTGTTCACCAGACCAATTTAGGCGCAGAGCAGGCGATATCAATAGAGAACCTTCTACTTTTGACCTATTTGATCCCCATTTCGCCCCATTACAACGCCAATTTTGTTCACCAGACCAATTTAGGCGCAGAGCAGGCGATATCAATAGAGAACCTTCTACTTTCGGCCTATTTGATCCCCATTTCGCCCCATTACAACGCCAATTTTGCTCACCAGACCAATTTAGGCGCAGAGCAGGCGATATCAATAGAGAACCTTCTACTTTCGGCCTATTTGATCCCCATTTCGCCCCATTACAACGCCAATTTTGCTCACCAGACCAATTTAGGCGCGGGGTAGGCGTGTATGGGCACCGACAGCGTCACGTTGCCGCCGTAGTCGACGGTGTCCCCATTTAGTTCCCCAGGCTGGGGCTTCACCAGCACACCCAGGCGGCACTGGGGACAGCGAACTCATTAATAAGCAGCAATTACATACTAAATTAAATAAGTTAGTTTAGGCCTTCCTAACCGTAGTAAAGCCAATTACATACTAAATGAAATAACTTGGGCTGCGCCATTTAAGGCAAATGTGTTATAGTAAAAAAAAATAAGGCGTTATTTAATATGGATTTAGGGGACGGGGAATCTATGCACGGGATGTGTGGTCCCCACACCCTGCGTACAGAAAGAGTAAGTTGAAAAAGAAGTCTATGAAACAAGACAAAATCTGAAGAAGAAATTAATACAGGAAGCAGTCAACCGATAAAAGATGGTCCGTAACAAAAAACTATTTTTATGCAACAAAAAAGGTCTATCTAACACTAAGCTCGGGACCTCACACTTTCCTTTTGGAAGAGCTCATTTCCATAGATAAGTAAAGGCACAAATTACTTAATAGGGAAAGCAATTAATTGTCAATTTTTTTATTTGTTAAAGTCCTATTTATTAATTTCATTACGGCTAATCGATTTCTATTTATTTACTTTATATGTAGATGTAGCCAAAACATGTCTGACCCACTTGTACAATTAAAAACCAATTAAAATCTTGTACCTCATGTACGAAAATTAAAATCTTGTACAATTTAATATCTTGTACTAAATCTTGTACAATTAATAATCTTGCACTAAATCTTGAAAATTAAAAATCTTGTACTAAAATTAAAAAAAACGGACAAGGAACGGACAAAAAACACATTGAGTTTATTTATTTACAGAAATCTTTACATAACTCATGAAAATCGAATAAAAAATTTGCATCCGCTGCTTTCGAAAATTTATTTCAATTTCCGAAAAATATCGAAATATCGAAAGATAAAAATATCGAAAAAATTTCGATATTTCGAAAAAATTCGAAATATCGAAAATAAAGGATATTTCAATTTATTGAACATCAACCAATTTTATGAGCCGTACTAACACAAGTACCACGGTACACAAGTACACGGTACGTACCAGCACAAGTACCACGGTACACAAGTACACGGTACGTACCAGCACAAGTACCACGGTACACAAGTACACGGTACGTACCAGCACAAGTACCACGGTACACAAGTACACGGTACGTACCAGCACAAGTACCACGGTACACAAGTACACGGTACGTACCAGCACAAGTACCACGGTACACAAGTACACGGTACGTACCAGCACAAGTACCACGGTACACAAGTACACGGTACGTACCAGCACAAGTACCACGGTACACAAGTACACGGTACGTACCAGCACAAGTACCACGGTACACAAGTACACGGTACGCACCAGCACAAGTACCACGGTACACAAGTACACGGTACGCACCAGCACAAGTACCCATACACGTATCTCCACCATACCACCAGTACCCCGACAAGTACCACGACAAGTACCCCAGACACATGGTACCCACCGAAGTCTCGCAGGTACCATGGGAGTTGGTACCCTTGACGGTGAAGGTGCACTGGTCCTTCTCTGCCACGTCCCTGAAGACGAGGGTGTGCCAGTGTGTGGACCGGTCCTCGGAGGCCTCAAACCGGCCCGAGGGGGGGAGGGGGGCGCCGTCCCGCAGCCTGGGGGGAGGGAGGGGGGGGGGGAGTCAGTTTGGGGGGGGGCGCCTCACCCATCGAAAGAAAGGCACTCAGCACTGAAGAGAAATCCAGTCATCACTAAAAAATAAACCGCACACCACTCAACAGAGATCCCTCACCACTCAAAAAGAAGCCACGCACCACTCAACAGGACACCGCACCACTCAACATGAAGCCTCGCACCACTCAACAGAACCCCTTCACTACTCAACAGAACCCCCTCGCCACTCTACAAGAGGCTCCTCACTACGAAACAGGAGCTAATCATAACCCGAAAATAGGCCCTCAACACTCTAGTATCACGAGGTCACAGTATCTCAGTGGTCAAGAGCCAGCGCCCGAAACGGGAGGGTCGGAGGTTCGAATCTAGGCAGTGCCACCCGGTTTTTCTCCCCGTTGGGTAAAGAGAGAACTCAGCTACAATTCCCCACTCTACCCAGGTGTCGGAAATGGGTACCGGCTTGACCGGGGGTAACCGTCATGGCGTCCTGGTGTTAGTTATGAGGCATTTGATATACCAACCGTCATGGCGTCCTGGTGTTAGTTATGAGGCATTTGGTATACCAACCGTCAAGGTGTCCTGGTGTTAGTTATGAGGCATTTGATATACCAACCGTCATGGCGTCCTGGTGTTAGTTATGAGGCATTTGATATACCAACCGTCAAGGTGTCCTGGTGTTAGTTATGAGGCATTTGATATACCAACCGTCATGGCGTCCTGGTGTTAGTTATGAGGCATTTGATATACCAGCCGTCAAGGTGTCCTGGTGTTAGTTATGAGGCATTTGATATACCAACCGTCATGGCGTCCTGGTGTTAGTTATGAGGCATTTGATATACCAACCGTCATGGCGTCCTGGTGTTAGTTATGAGGCATTTGATATACTAACCGTCATGGCGTCCTGGTGTTAGTTATGAGGCATTTGATATACCAACCGTCATGGCGTCCTGGTGTTAGTTATGAGGCATTTGATATACCAACCGTCAAGGTGTCCTGGTGTTAGTTATGAGGCATTTGATATACCAACCGTCATGGCGTCCTGGTGTTAGTTATGAGGCATTTGATATACCAGCCGTCAAGGTGTCCTGGTGTTAGTTATGAGGCATTTGATATACTAACCGTCATGGCGTCCTGGTGTTAGTTATGAGGCATTTGATATACCAACCGTCATGGCGTCCTGATGTTAGTTATGAGGCATTTGATATACCAACCGTCATGGCGTCCTGGTGTTAGTTATGAGGCATTTGATATACCGATGTACAAGGTGACATGCATCAGGCTTGGTTGAAATGAAGCATTCTGTCCTTTTTTTTTTCGACAGGAAACCATTCAACACACGCCACTCACCACTCAACAGAAGGCACAGGATCGCCCACAATCTGGCACTTGAGAGTGGCGGCCGAGAACTCCTTCACGTAGACATCCTGCAGAGGATTGCGCACGCGCGCTTCCTTTTCTGTGGGCGTAGGAAATGACTAATTAGAGGATATGTATGTCCGTTAAACAATTCTAACAATTTATTCCCCCAAGTTATGCAGCCGTAGATTGTTTCTCAGCACTCTGACGGGGACGTGCGCCACCGGTGGTACACGGAGGTGATTTTCACAACGCTGCTGACCGACCAGTAGTCGCAAACACAATTTCCATAAATACTTAATCAAAGCTAAATGAAGGCACGATCCAGTTCATGTTTGCTATTTTCAACATTGCTGACTGCAATTGACTTTAAATATGAGTTGGATGTTAAGGTTCAGCTTTACCAGCCGCAGTCGAAGTGTTGAGTCTAGTACACTGGACACATTTGAGTATAGCTACTTGTGGGCCTGAATAACTTCAGCGACTTCTAGGGCATCCTATCTTCAACGATATTTCAAGGTGTACAGTTATTTTTAACCTAATTTACTGAGACTAGTTACACGCTAGACTGATCTATAAATTAGTGCTCTCAAGATTCTATACATAATTTTACAAAAATAGTTTGCATGGGCTAGATGGGAACAGTGTGTTCTAGAAAATGATTGGGAACAGACTTAAGATCTATGTCTTTAACCATGGTAAATTTCCCCATCAAGATAAAACATAAAACAGAAAAAAATCAATCTAATTACCTCATGTGATTAACATTTTTTTCGATAGGAAGAGGGGTTCAAGATTTGTTTTGAAAGCTTTGTAAGAACTGTTTCCACAGATCTCAGCAGGGATTGCGTTCCAATTCTTAGTTCCAATGAAGAGGTCACTGTTGTGACCGAGATTTTGAATAATGACGTTACTTCTATTCCGGGTTAAATGATCATGATGGCCAGTTTGAGCAGTTAATAATTGTTTGAGTTCTCTAACGCCATTATCAGTCAGTATCTTATACATGAAATTGCGCATCGTGAGCTTGTAGAGACCCAAAAACTACCTATCGAGTGAATCATTTGTGTGAGCATTGAATTCTTATTTCATTACCGATCGAATAGATCTTTTTGGAGTCCAAAGCAAATCTGTTTTATTTTTATCAGTTCTGTGCCGAGCTTCGATTCCGTATTGTAATATGGTAAAATTATGTTACAATAAAATTTTTTTAAACTTTCTTCGGGCAATGCATTTTCCCCTGTATGACAAATTCTTACGAACTTTGATAATTTAGTACTGATACGAGCAATATGCTCTTTGAATATCAGATGTTTATCTAATATAATGCCTAGGAACTCACAGGAGTTTGTTTCTTCAATTTCACCATCACCAGTCATAATGCGTGGAAGAAACATATTTCTCTTGTATTAGAATAATATGCACTTTGTTTTATCAGTATTAAGACATATTTTATTAGTGTCAAGCCGCATTGAAACCTTTTGCAGCTCATTACTTACGCTCTCCACATTTCTAATCCAATCGTTGATAAAGATCAAGAATACGAGAGGCCCAAGGACCGACCCTTGGGGAACTCCATGGCTGATTGTCTGTCGTTCCAATTGTGCATCGTCAATGTCGACATATTGCTTCCGATATGATTTGAACCAACCATGTGCAACTCCTCTTATATAATGTTAAGAATTTAAAGTTAGTAGATAGGTGATATATCACTCACATCGAAAATAAATGTATCGAAAATACGTATAATTAGAAATTATTCATAGTTTAAACTTTGTGTATTGGCGCACAGGTCGACCAATTACTACATCGTATTCTACACCGCTATATCACTCCCCGTACACCGTTTCATTGCCCGTTACAGTATTCACCGTAGACCGTTACATTGCCCGTTACAGCACTCACCGTAGACAGTTACATTGTCCGTTACAGCACTCACCAGGCATCGTTTCATTTCCCGTTACAGTACTCACCGTAGACCGTTACATTGCCCGTTACGGCCACCTCCTTGATCTTGTTCTTAAGTTTGCAGGTGTACTCCCCGCTGTGCTCAGGGTCGCACCCTACACGCTCCAGCGTGTACTTCTGGCCGTCACGTGATATCTTCACGTCTTCTGCGGCCGATATCTCCTTGTTGTTCACGAACCTGGCGGTTCAGGGGTGTTATTGACTCGCTATTGACTCGCTATTGACTCGCTATTGACTCGCTATTGACTCGCTATTGACTCGCTATTGACTCGCTATTGACTCGCTATTGACTCGCTATTGACTCGCTATTGACTCGCTATTGACTCGCTATTGACTCGCTATTGACTCGCTATTGACTCGCTATTGACTCGCTATTGACTCGCTATTGACTCGCTATTGACTCGCTATTGACTCGCTATTGACTCGCTATTGACTCGCTATTGACTCGCTATTGACTCGCTATTGACTCGCTATTGACTCGCTATTGACTCGCTATTGACTCGCTATTGACTCGCTATTGACTCGCTATTGACTCGCTATTGACTCGCTATTGACTCGCTATTGACTCGCTATTGACTCGCTATTGACTCGCTATTGACTCGCTATTGACTCGCTATTGACTCGCTATTGACTCGCTATTGACTCGCTATTGACTCGCTATTGACTCGCTATTGACTCGCTATTGACTCGCTATTGACTCGCTATTGACTCGCTATTGACTCGCTATTGACTCGCTATTGACTCGCTATTGACTCGCTATTGACTCGCTATTGACACGTTATTGATATGTCGTCGACATGTTGTTGACATGTTGTTGACATGTTGTTGACATGTCGTTGACTTGCTAAGTCGCAAAAGTAACTTGAGCAAAATGTGTTTATTTTAAAAACTTACATACGCTTGGAAAAATTCAACAACAATCGGTCCACGAACAAAAGATCACTGAGCTGAACTCCTTAAATCCGTCACACGTGCTGAAATGTCACTGTGGCCCAAGTACCAGTACTCTGCACTAGTAACAATTTCGTAGTACTAGCACCCAGCACCCTAACCTAACACAGATACCAGTACAAGTACCCTAACTGTAACCCAGATACCAGTACCAGTACCCTAACTGTAACCTAGATACCAGCACCCAGTACTCAGCCCTCAGCACCAGTACCCAGCTGGGATAACTGTAACCTAGATCCCCTCAGGGGGATACAACTATTGTATCTATGGGAATTAGCGCTCCCAGGGGAAAAATGTGAGGGCCCGAGCTGAGAGTTAGGTAGGCCTTCTTTTTGTTGAAATAAAATTTTTTTTGTTATGTTAGGGACCAACTTTTTTCGGTTCACTACTGTCCTGTTTTTCAGCACCTCTGACTTTCTTCTTCAACTTTTATCTTATTTCATGAACTTCTTTCCCATGTTACTGTTTCTATGCCCCTTCTGCATAGATTCCTCATTTTCTTATCCCCATACTAAATGGTGCCTTCCTCCTTCCTCTCTTCGATACGCTCTATTTTTGCAGCGGTTAGGGAGGCTTAAACTAACTTATAATCTAATCTAATAATCTGTAACCTAGATACCAGTACCAGTACCCTAACTGTAACCTAGATACCAGCACCCAGTACTCAGCACCCAGCACCAGTACCCAGCTGGGATAACTGTAACCTAGATACCAGTACTAGTACCCTAACCTAACCTAGATACCAGTACTAGTACCCTAACCTAGATACCAGTACTAGTACCCTAACCTAACCTAGATACCAGTTCTAGTACCCTAACCTAGATACCAGTACTAGTACCCTAACCTAACCTAGATACCAGTACTAGTACCCTAACCTAACCTAGATACCAGTTCTAGTACCCTAACCTAGATACCAGTACTAGTACCCTAACCTAGATACCAGTACTAGTACCCTAACCTAACCTAGATACCAGTTCTAGTACCCTAACCTAGATACCAGTACTAGTACCCTAACCTAACCTAGATACCAGTACTAGTACCCTAACCTAACCTAGATACCAGTTCTAGTACCCTAACCTAGATACCAGTACTAGTACCCTAACCTAGATACCAGCACCCAGTACTCAGCGCCCATCTGGGATAACCGTGACCTAAATACCAGTACCAGTATTAGTACCCTAACCTAGATACCAACACCCACCAGGTGGCGACAGCGTCAGGCACGGCTGTGGCCTCGACTTCGAGCACGAACTTGTGCATGGCGACCACCTTCTTGCCCTCACTGAAGTTGTTCGACAGCACGTGGGGGGGCGCTGGGGGGGAGAGGGGGGTTATTATTGCGTGATGGGGAGGAGGGAAGTGAGGGTTAATGTTACGTAACGGAGCAAAAAAGGTTAGATGTTGAAATTAATGTTGCACTGTTGGGAGCAGCAAAGGTTAAATGTTGCAAAATGGAGGCAAAAGAGGTTAAATTTTGGGGTTAAATTTGAGTAATGAGGAACAAAGGGAGGGTTAAATGTTTGTCAGGGGTAAAGGGGCAGTCAATGTTGCTTAAGGAGGGGGGCAAGGGGGTTGGGTGTAGGCTTTGCGTGTCTTTCGAATCCATAATAAGATTAGGCACCGTTTTGTATGGACTGAAAGGAACGTGGAATCTATGCACCAAGTGCATAGGAACTGCAAGTTAGAAAAAATTTTTGAATTAAAAAAAAAGCAATAGGTGCTGAAAAACCGGACGGCAGTCAACTGAGAAAAAATGGTCCATAAAAAAAGAAAAAACTATTCTATATCAATAAAAGGAAGCCCTACCTTGCCTTTAGCCCAGCACTTTATATATATATATATATATATATATATATATATATATGAAAATATATAATCTGACTATTCGGTTGGTAATTAGTGTAACGTTTCATGTTTACAACAAAGATACTGAGGTAAAAGGGTTGATTTGAATCACATTTATTATTTTAAAATAAAATAAATACGTAGAAACTTCCTGTTGAAACTGCCTCAGATACTAAAAACTTATAAAGGTAAAAAGTTGTTGTTTAGTAGAAAGAGAAATAATTTAATTTAAATAAACAAAGGAGTAGGACGGTACCCAATTATTCGCAGAACATTTCCACGAAACGAATACAAACTATTAATTACATTGTTATTTATTAATATTTATAGTTATTTATGAATAAATACATTGTTATTTATGAATAAAAACATTGTTATTTATGAATAAATACATTGTTATTTATGAATAAATACATTGTTATTTATGAATAAATACATTGTTGTTTATGAATATTTACATTGTTATTTATGAATATTTACATTGTTATTTATGAATAAATACATTGTTATTTATGAATAAATACATTGTTATTTATGAATAAATACATTGTTATTTATGAATAAATAGTTATTTATTAATATTTACATTGTTATTTATGAATATTTACATTGTTATTTATGAATAAATACATTGTTATTTATGAATAAATACATTGTTATTTATGAATATTTACATTGTTATTTATGAATATTTACATTTATATTTATGAATATTTACATTTTTATTTATGAATATTCCATCATTTCGTTCAGTTGTTTATAGGTTATTATTTTTTAGTAAGTGTTATTATTTTCGGTCATGTTTACCTTAGATTACAACATACAACTATACGAATATGTCAGTTTTACTCACCACAAAAGATACACGGAAAGGGAAAGGTAATATATTTTTATTAGATTACATTTATGATATATAAAGATAATAACAGTTCAGCTTCAACACGCACAGTTTAAAAACCAGTAAACAAAAACACAACACAAACACAACTCGTAATAACTCGTAGGAGTTTAAAAAACACAACACAAACGTTAACAACACAAACACAAGTTGTTACGACATCCACACTTACAACACAAACCCGACTTGAATTACTGTACAACACAAACAGTTAAACGTCACGAACACGAGACAAGTAAAACAAGCATCGCAACCACACACAACTTTCTCAATAAACACACCAAACTGATATATAAATACAAACAACAAAATTATACATCCTTTGAATGAAACATTCAGTATACGTACACATGCACATACAATTACATGATTATATATGTAAATGTATATAGACATACATATATATATGTGCATAAATATACATATATAAGTATAGAAATATACCAAATTTTGGGTATTAATATACATTTATATGTATATAACGCAGTAAATAAATAATTTGCTAAAACAGCATAATAACAAGGAAGAACTACACAATTCTGCAATACGCTTTCCTTGCGGTGAATTTTAAAAATCGTTGCCGCTAATTTAAAACCGTTGCCGCTAATTTAAAAACCGTTGCCGCTAATATAAAAATCGCGGCCGCTAATTTAAAAATCGCGGCCGCTAATTTAAAAATCGCGGCCGCTAATTTAAAAATCGCGGCCGCTAATTCAAAAATCGTTGCCGCTAATTTAAAAATCGTTGCCGCTAATTTAAAATCGTTGCCGCTAAATTAAAAATCTTTGGACGCGAATTTAAAACCGTTGCCGCTAATTTAAAAATCGTTGCCGCTAATTTAAAACCGTTGCCGCTAATTTAAAAATCGTTGCCGCTAATTTAAAAATCGTTGTCGCTAATTTTAAAATCGTTGTCGCTAATTTTAAAATCGTAGTCGCTAATTTAAAAATCGTTGCCGCTAATTTAAAAATCGTTGCCGCTAATTTAAAAATCGTTGCCGCTAATTGAAAATCGTTGCCGCTAATTTAAAAATCGTTGCCGCTAATTTAAACGTCGTTGTCGCTAATATAAAAATCCGTGGACGCGAATTTAAATCAACGTTCCAGCAAATATCAGAAGTTCTTAGCATTTTTTTCGATGATGACCGGCTATATAAACTCTCTTACGAGTGGCAAAATGGGTTGAAAAAGAGTTACAATAGACATCATTACAATTTGTATCATTACAATTTAATGCGAGACAGGTTACTTGATAGATTGTAATTTCTAATCCAGGTTGACAGGCCCATGTAGACACCAAAATTTACATTTTTCAATTTTCTCGCATGAGCAGTCTTTCAAATTTTTGGTATCCCTAAACAAAGTACATCCTAACACAGTCCCTAAAAACATGAATGGTTGCACGCTTGTGAGAGATTTCCATTAATATCCGTACACCACATATAAAAGTTCCATAAATATCCGTACACCACATATAAAAGTTCCATAAATATCCGTACACCACATATAAAAGTTCCATAAATATCCGTACACCACATATAAAAGTTCCATAAATATCCGTACACCACATATAAAAGTTCCATTAATATCCGTACACCACATATAAAAGTTCCATAAATATCCATACACCACATATAAAAGTTCCATTAATATCCGTACACCACATATAAAAGTTCCATTAATATCCGTACACCACATATAAAAGTTCCATTAATATCCGTACACCACATATAAAAGTTCCATTAATATCCGTACACCACATATAAAAGTTCCATTAATATCCGTACACCACATATAAAAGTTCCATTAATATCCGTACACCACATATAAAAGTTCCATTAATATCCGTACACCACATATAAAAGTTCCATTAATATCCGTACACCACATATAAAAGTTCCATTAATATCCGTACACCACATATAAAAGTTCCATTAATATCCGTACACCACATATAAAAGTTCCATTAATATCCGTACACCACATATAAAAGTTCCATTAATATCCGTATACCACATATAAAAGTTCCATAAATATCCGTACACCACATATAAAAGTTCCATTAATATCCGTACACCACATATAAAAGTTCCATTAATATCCGTACACCACATATAAAAGTTCCATTAATATCCGTACACCACATATAAAAGTTCCATTAATATCCGTACACCACATATAAAAGTTCCATTAATATCCGTACACCACATATAAAAGTTCCATTAATATCCGTACACCACATATAAAAGTTCCATTAATATCCGTACACCACATATAAAAGTTCCATTAATATCCGTACACCACATATAAAAGTTCCATTAATATCCGTACACCACATATAAAAGTTCCATTAATATCCGTACACCACATATAAAAGTTCCATTAATATCCGTACACCACATATAAAAGTTCCATTAATATCCGTATACCACATATAAAAGTTCCATAAATATCCGTACACCACATATAAAAGTTCCATTAATATCCGTACACCACATATAAAAGTTCCATTAATATCCGTACACCACATATAAAAGTTCCATTAATATCCGTACACCACATATAAAAGTTCCATTAATATCCGTACACCACATATAAAAGTTCCATTAATATCCGTACACCACATATAAAAGTTCCATTAATATCCGTACACCACATATAAAAGTTCCATTAATATCCGTACACCACATATAAAAGTTCCATTAATATCCGTACACCACATATAAAAGTTCCATAAATATCCGTACACCACATATAAAAGTTCAATAAATATCCGTACACCAACTATGAAAGTTCCATAAATATCCGTACACCACATATAAAAGTTCCATAAATATCCGTACACCAACTATAAAAGTTCCATACATTTCTGTACACCACATGAAATATCCATAAATATCCGTACATCGAGTATAAGTTCCATAAATATCAGTACATCACATAGAAAAGTTCCATATATATCCGTACACCACATTTAACTTTCTTAAATAACCATGCACCATATATAATATCCATAAAGTATGGACATGCCAGAGGACATCCAAAAAAAAATTCCTGTACCTTCAGGCCGCAAAATTTTCGGTTTCGGTTTCTTGGTCCAAGTCGGTTTCTTGAGCGCATCAGATACCGGCTTCTCATATAAGGGTGTTTCTTCAGAACCAGATTTTTCAGAAGCCAGCGTGTCCTTGGAAACCGGTTTTTCAGTACGAGGTCTTTCGGAAACCGGTTTTTCAGAAACAGGTCTTTCGGAAACAGGTCTTTCAGAAACAGGTATTTCGGAAACCGGTTTTTGAGAAACAGGTCTTTCAGAAACCGGTTTTTCAGTAACAGGTCTGTCGGAAACTGGTTTTTCAGAAACAGGTCTTTCGGAAACAGGTCTTTCAGAAACAGGTTTTTCAATAACCGGACTTTCGAAAACCAGGGTCCCGTAAGAAATCGGTTTAAAGTTTTCTTGATTATGGCGATTTTTCAAAGCAGTATTTTGGATTTGGAATTTGTCAACGATTTTCAATTTGCCATCTCTTTGAAGATTAACGTCACCATCCGACTGCTCTTTGTCACCATTATCCTTAGGGTGCCCAGCAGCCTTCTCTTTGTCTCCATCAGCCGTCTCTTTGTCTCCAGCAGCCTTCATTTTGTCTCCAGCAGCCTTCTCTTCGTCTCCAGCAGCCTTCACTTCGTCTCCAGCAGCCTTCATTTTGTCTCCAGCAGCCTTCTCTTTGTCTCCAGCAGTCTTCTCTTCGTCTCCAGCAGTCTTCTCTTTGTCTCCAGCAGCTTTTTCTTTGTCTCCAGCAGCCTTCTCTTCGTCTCCAGCAGCCTTCACTTCGTCTCCAGCAGCCTTCATTTTGTCTCCAGCAGCCTTCTCTTTGTCTCCAGCAGTCTTCTCTTCGTCTCCAGCAGTCTTCTCTTTGTGTCCAGCAGTCTTCTCTTTGTGTCCAGCAGCCTTCTCTTTGTCTCCAGCAGCCGTCTCTTTGTCTCCATCAGCCTTCTCTTTGTATCCAGCAGCCTTCACTTTGTCTCCAGCAGCCTTCATTTTGTCTCCAGCAGCCTTCATTTTGTCTCCAGCAGCCTTCTCTTTGTCTCCAGCAGTCTTCTCTTTGTGTCCAGCAGCCTTCTCTTTGTCTCCATCAGAATCTTTGTATCCAGCAGCCTTCTCTTCGTGTCCAACAGCGTTCTCTTTGTGTCCAACAGCCTTCTCTTTGTGTCCAACAGCCTTCTCTTTGTCTCCAGCAGCCTTCTTTTCGAGTCCAGCAGCCTTCTCTTTGTCTCCAGCAGAATCTTTGTATCCAGAAGCCTTCTCTCTGTGTCCAACAGCCTTCTCTGTGTGTCCAACAGCCTTCTCTTTGTCTCCAGCAGAATCTTTGTATCCAGAAGCCTTCTCTCTGTGTCCAACAGCCTTCTCTGTGTGTCCAACAGCCTTCTCTTTGTCTCCAGTAGAATCTTTGTATCCAGCAGCCTTCACTTTGTGTCCAACAGCCTTCTCTTTGTCTCCAGTAGAATCTTCGTCTCCAGCAGCCTTCACTTTGTGTCCAACAGCCTTCTCTTTGTCTCCAGCAGCCTTCTCTTTGTCTCCAGCAGAATCTTTGTATCCAGCAGCCTTCTCTCTGTGTCCAACAGCCTTTTCTGTGTGCCCAACAGCCTTCTCTTTGTCTCCAGTAGAATCTTTGTATCCAGCAGCCTTCACTTTGTGTCCAACAGCCTTCTCTTTGTCTCCAGTAGTATCTTTGTCTCCAGCAGCCTTCACTTTGTGTCCAACAGCCTTCTCATTGTCTCCAGTAGAATCTTCGTGTTCAGCAGCCATCTCTTTGTGCCCAGCAGCCTTAACTTTGTCTCTAATAGAATTTTTGTGTCCAGCAGCCTTCACTTTGTCTCCAGTAGAATCTTTGTGTCCAGCAGCCTTCTCTTTGTTTCTAAAAGCCTTCTCTTTGTGTCCAACAGCCTTCTCTTTGTCTCCAGCAGCCTTCTCTTCGTCTCCAGTAGAATCTTTGGGTCCAACAGCCTTTTCTTTGTGCCCAGCAGCCTTCTCTTTGTCTCCAGTTGAATCTTCGTACCCAGCAGGCTTCTTTTCGTGTCCAGTAGAATCTTTGTGTCCAACAGCCTTCTCCTTGTCTCCAGCAGCCTTCTCTTTGTCTCCAGCAGCTGTCTCTTTGTCTCCATCAGCCTTCTCTTTGTATCCAGCAGCCTTCACTTTGTCTCCAGCAGCCTTCATTTTGTCTCCAGCAGCCTTCATTTTGTCTCCAGCAGCCTTCATTTTGTCTCCAGCAGCCTTCTCTTTGTCTCCAGCAGAATCTTTGTATCCAGCAGCCTTCTCTTCGTGTCCAACAGCCTTCTCTTTGTCTCCAGTAGTATCTTTGTCTCCATCAGCCTTCACTTTGTGTCCAACAGCCTTCTCTTTGTCTCCAGTAAAATCTTCGTGTTCAGCAGCCTTCTCTTTGTGCCCAGCAGCCTTAACTTTGTCTCTAATAGAATTTTTGTGTCCAGCAGCCTTCACTTTGTCTCCAGTAGAATCTTTGTGTCCAGCAGCCTTCTCGTTGTTTCTAACAGCCTTCTCTTTGTGTTCAACAGCTTTCTCTTTGTCTCCATCAGCCTTCTCTTTGTGTCCAACAGCCTTCTCTTTGTCTCCAGCAGCCTTCTCTTTGTCTCCAGCAGCCTTCTCTTCGTCTCCAGTAGAATCTTTGGGTCCAACAGCCTTTTCTTTGTGCCCAGCAGCCTTCTCTTTGTCTTCAGTTGAATCTTCGTACCCAGCAGGCTTCTTTTCGTCTCCAGTAGAAACTTTGTGCCCAACAGCCTTCTCGTTGTCTCCAGCAGCCTTCTCTTTGTCTCCAGCAGCCTTCTCTTTGTGTCCAACAGCCTTCTCTTTGTGTCCAACAGCCTTTTCTTTGTGTCCAACAGCCTTCTCTTTGTCCCCAGCAGCCTTCTCTTTGTTTCTAGTAGAATCTTTGTGTCCAACAGCCTTCTCTTTGTGTCCAGCAGTCTTCTCTTTGTCTCCAGTAGAATCATCGTGTCCAACAGCCTTCTCGTTGTCTCCAGCAGCTTTCTCTTTTTGTCCAACAGCCTTCTCTTTGTGTCCAACAGCCTTCTCTTTATGTCCAACAGCCTTCTCTTTGTCTCCAGCAGCCTTCTCTTTGTCTCCAGCAGCCTTCTCTTTGTCTCCAGTAGAATCATCGTGTGCAACAGCCTTCTCGTTGTCTCCAGCAGCTTTCTCTTTGTGTCCAACAGCCTTCTCTTTGTGTCCAAAAGCCTTCTCTTTGTGTCCAACAGCCTTCTTTTTGTGTCCAACAGCCTTTCTTTTGTCTCCAGCAGCCTTCTCTTTGTCTCCAGCAGCCTTCTCTTTGTCTCCAGTAGAATCATCGTGTCCAGCAGCTTTCTCTTTGTTTTTAACAGCCTTCTCTTTGTGTCCAACAGCCTTCTCTTTGTCTCCATCAGCCTTCTCTTTGTTTTTAACAGCCTTCTCTTTGTGTCCAACAGTCTTCTCTTTGTCTTCAGCAGAATCTTTGTGTCCAGCAGCCTTCTCTTTGTTTCTAGTAGAATCTTCGTGTCCAACCGCCTTCTCTTTGTCTTCGATAATAATGCTATCAGCGATATATTCATTGGAAGAAGTGCCTATTTCTGAATCTACATCACTTTTCTTCGCTGCTAATTTATCAGCATTGATCAGATGATCATCATGGCGATCATTTGAGCAATGATCCTGAAATTCATCGTGGAGTTGATCACTGTTGGTTTTATCACTATCTTCTCGTTTATCACCTTCAATAAATAATTTATCACTGTGCCTTCGCTTAACCTTCGATTTATCACCACGGTGATCAATTTGCTTCAGTTTATCATTGCTGATATTCGATTGATCATGATCAGGTCGTTTGATCACGTGATCTTTCCAGCCAAGCCGAAAACTATCGAGTTTTGCATCATCAGGTTTTGCATCATCATCAGGTTTTGCATCATCATCAGGTTTTGCATCATCATCAGGGTTTGCATCATCATCAGGTTTTGCATCATCATCAGGTTTTGCATCATCAGGTTTTGCATCATCAGGTTTTGCATCATCAGGTTTTGCATCATCAGGTTTTGCATCATCATCAGGTTTTGCATCATCATCAGGTTTTGCATCATCATCAGGTTTTGCATCATCATCAGGTTTTCCATCATCAGGTTTTGAATCATCAGGTTTAGCATCATCAGATTTAGCATCACCAGGTTTAGCATCATCAGATTTAGCATCATCAGATTTAGCATCATCAGATTTAGCATCATCAGATTTAGCACCATCAGGTTTAGCATCATCAGATTTAGCATCACCAGGTTTAGCATCATCAGATTTAGCATCATCAGATTTAGCATCATCAGATTTAGCATCATCAGATTTAGCATCATCAGATTTAGCACCATCAGGTTTAGCATCATCAGATTTAGCATCATCAGGTTTAGCATCATCAGATTTAGCATCATCAGGTTTTGCATCATCAGGTTTTGCATCACCAGGTTCTCTCAGGTTTACGTCATTTCGGGTAACATTTCTCGTTATTGTTGGATTTTGGCCCCCTTTCGATTTTATTTCATCACAGTACATTTTGTTCTCATTAACTTCGGTGCCCGGCACACCGCACACTTCGGTGCCCGGCACACCGCACACTTCGGTGCCCGGCACACCGCACACTTCGGTGCCCGGCACACCGCACACTTCGGTGCCCGGCACACCGCACACTTCGGTGCCCGGCACACCGCACACTTCGGTGCCCGGCACACCGCACACTTCGGTGCCCGGCACACCGCACACTTCGGTGCCCGGCACACCGCACACTTCGGTGCCCGGCACACCGCACACTTCGGTGCCCGGCACACCGCACACTTCGGTGCCCGGCACACCGCACACGCCGTTCTTCCTCCGCCGCTTACACGGCTTGCGGACAGTTGCAACGACAGAATCATTTTCGTCAGAATCATACCGGCTCAGATCCGTCAGTTTGGCGGACTCTTTCTTCAGCCTCGGCAGCACAACGTTGATTATAGGTGACGATTCTGCGCGAGAATCTCTGGAATCTTCTTCGCTCAATTGAGAATGTTGAACAAAAATATCTGACGTAGAATCTTCAGAGAGTATCGCAAATTCAGAATCACCGTCGGATTCAGAATCACCGATTCCACGGGAATCGGAATCTGGCGAAATTTCTTTCGACTCAAAATCACCACCACCGCAAGATTCTTTAGAATCATCTGTACAGTAACTCTCGAGGCGAGAATATGGTCTTCCAGGGCTAAATTCTCCAGAATCTTCCTCGAAATCTACTTTGTACATCGGCGATTCTTCGGCGAATTCATCGCCATGAATTTCCTGAATTATGAGATTTCCCTCTCTGGATAATGGGTCATTGTCGAAATCACGATTTCCGGGTACGAATTGGCTCCCAAAAATCCGAAATTCCTCTTGAACTGCCGATGATTTGACCATAAATGACTCTTGGTTACCGAAAAAAGACTCTGGGCCGCCGATAAATGACTCTGGGCGGCCGATAAATGACTCTTGACCGGCAAAAAACGACTGTGGGTTACCGATAAATGACTCTGGGTGGCCGCTAAACGACTTTGGGTCGCCGATAAACGACTCTGGGACGCCGATAAACGACTCTGGGACGCCGATAAACGACTCTGGGACGCCGATAAACGACTCTGGGACGCCGATAAACGACTCTGGGATGCCGATAAACGACTCTGGGACGCCGATGAACGGAGAACACTCGCTGATAAATGTGTCTCCTACTCCGATAACCTCATGTGCAATTGATAAATCAAGATCATCAGCATCGTCGGTAAGAACAGTCGGGTGGTCGTTAAATGGTTCATTATCGCCGATAATCGGGCATTTATCAACCTTAGAGGTGAAATGGTTATCAACAATTAACTGCTTGCATTGATCTTTAAATTTATCCCCAGTTGTAGTCTTTCCATCCCCAGTTGTATTCTTTCCATCCCCAGTTGTAGTCTTTCCATCCCCAGTTGTAGTCTTTCCATCCCCAGTTGTAGTCTTTCCATCCCCAGTTGTAGTCTTTCCATCCCCAGTTGTAGTCTTTCCATCCCCAGTTGTAGTCTTTCCATCCCCAGTTGTAGTCTTTCCATCCCCAGTTGTAGTCTTTCCATCCCCAGTTGTAGTCTTTCCATCCCCAGTTGTAGTCTTTCCATCCCCAGTAGTAGTCTTGCCATCCCCAGTTGTAGTCTTTCCATCCCCAGTTATAGTCTTTCCATCCCCAGTTATAGTCTTTCCATCCCCAGTTGTAGTCTTTCCATCCCCAGTTGTAGTCTTTCCATCCCCAGTTATAGTCTTTCCATCCCCAGTTGTAGTCTTTCCATCCCCAGTTGTAGTCTTTCCATCCCCAGTTGTAATCTTTCCATCCCCAGTTGTAGTCTTTCCATCCCCAGTTGTAATCTTTCCATCCCCAGTTGTAGTCTTTCCATCCCCAGTTATAGTCTTTCCATCCCCAGTTATAGTCTTTCCATCCCCAGTTGTAGTCTTTCCATCCCCAGTAGTAGTCTTGCCATCCCCAGTTGTAGTCTTTCCATCCCCAGTTATAGTCTTTCCATCCCCAGTTGTAGTCTTTCCATCCCCAGTTGTAGTCTTTCCATCCCCAGTTGTAATCTTTCCATCCCCAGTTGTAGTCTTTCCATCCCCAGTTGTAGTCTTTCCATCCCCAGTTGTAGTCTTTCCATCCCCAGTTGTAGTCTTTCCATCCCCAGTTGTAGTCTTTCCATCCCCAGTTGTAGTCTTTCCATCCCCAGTAGTAGTCTTGCCATCCCCAGTTGTAGTCTTTCCATCCCCAGTAGTAGTCTTGCCATCCCCAGTTGTAGTCTTTCCATCCCCAGTTGTAGTCTTTCCATCCCCAGTTGTAGTCTTTCCATCCCCAGTTGTAGTATTTCCATCCCCAGTTGTAGTCTTTCCATCCCCAGTTGTCGTCTTTCCATCCCCAGTTGTAGTATTTCCATCCCCAGTTGTAGTCTTTCCATCCCCAGTTGTAGTATTTCCATCCCAAGTTGTAGTCTTTCCATCCCCAGTTGTAGTCTTTCCATCCCAAGTTGTAGTCTTTCCATCCCCAGTTGTAGTATTTCCATCCCCAGTTGTAGTCTTTCCATCCCCAGTTGTCGTCTTTCCATCCCAAGTTGTAGTCTTTCCATCCCAAGTTGTAGTCTTTCCATCCCCAGTTGTAGTATTTCCATCCCCAGTTGTAGTCTTTCCATCCCCAGTTGTAGTATTTCCATCCCAAGTTGTAGTCTTTCCATCCCCAGTTGTAGTCTTTCCATCCCAAGTTGTAGTCTTTCCATCCCCAGTTGTAGTATTTCCATCCCCAGTTGTAGTCTTTCCATCCCCAGTTGTCGTCTTTCCATCCCCAGTTGTAGTCTTTCCATCCCAAGTTGTAGTCTTTCCATCCCCAGTTGTCGTCTTTCCATCCCAAGTTGTAGTCTTTCCATCCCAAGTTGTAGTCTTTCCATCCCCAGTTGTAGTATTTCCATCCCCAGTTGTAGTCTTTCCATCCCAAGTTGTAGTCTTTCCATCCCCAGTTGTAGTCTTTCCATCCCCAGTTGTAGTCTTTCCATCCCCAGTTGTAGTCTTTCCATCCCCAGTTGTCGTCTTTCCATCCCCAGTTGTAGTCTTTCCATCCCCAGTTGTAGTCTTTCCATCCCCAGTTGTAGTCTTTCCATCCCCAGTTGTAGTCTTTCCATCCCCAGTAGTAGTCTTTCCATCCCCAGTTGTAGTCTTTCCATTCACAATTTTCTTCTCTCCATCCCCAGTTGTTTTCTTTCCATCCCAAGTGGTTTTCTTTCCAACCTCCGTTGTAGTCTCTCCATCCCCAGTTGTAGTCTCTCCATCCCCAGTTGTAGTCTCTCCATCCCCAGTTGTTTTCTTTCCATCCCAAGTTGTTGTCTTTCCATCCTCCGTTGCAGTCTCTCCATCCCCAGTTGTAGTCTCTCCATCCCCAGTTGTAGTCTCTCCATCCCCAGTTGTAGTCTCTCCATCCCCAGTTTTAGTCTTTCCAACTTCAGTTGTCTCCTCGATTCCACTTGACTTTTCACTATCAGTTGCGCCTCCATCAGTTTTAAAGCTCGTGCCTTCAGTCTTCTGCTGCTTCTCAGTATTAAACAACTTTCCACTTTCATTTATCAGCTTATCTATTTCATTTATCGGCTTCCCTCTATCACATACAGACCCCCAGCGTGGATTTATCGGCATTTGATCAGCATCAAACATCGAACCTACATCGACATCAAATTGATCCCCACCGTGAGTTTGGTGATCAACAGCCACAGTATCATCACCATTGATCGGCTCACCACCACGATGCGACAGCTCTAATTCCAAAGCAGTAGAACTTTTATTGATCAGCGGCTCGCCAGAGCCAAGTGTGATCGTATAGTCAACACTGACATCACTCCTTCCCTCATTCATCGGCGGGTGATCATCAATCTTTGCCTTTTCTCCGTCGGTATGGGGATCCTGATAAATGAATCTCGATTTCCCAGCATCAAGAAGCAGTCTTTGGTGATCACGAAGTAAAATATTCTCCTCAGGAATCAGATCACAACGCTCAGGCATCGCTGAATCGGTGACGGTTAATGGACTTTTTTCATTCATCGGCGTACTTTCACCAGCCATAGGCCTGCTCTTTGGAGCCATACCTTTTTTTGTCTTCCTATTTTCAGTTACGATGTAAGGAGCGTTGCCGCAGACAGGAGTCTTCCTTTTTCGGGTTTTGGATTTGACAGCCATCGTTGCGAACGTATTTTCTTTTTTATCTAAGGGGTTTTGGCCGATTGTTCGCTGTGTGGCGTCAGTCATAGGTGGATCATTTATCGGCAAATGGGGATCATTTATCGGTGACTTGGATCCATTCATCGGCGACTGGGGTTCATTCATCGGCGACTGGGGTTCATTCATCGGCGACTGGGATTCATTCATAGGCGACTGGGATTCATTCATAGGCGACTGGGGTTCATTCATCGGCGACTGATGATCATTTATCGGTGACTTGGATCCATTCATCGGCGACTGGGGTTCATTCATCGGCGACTGGGGTTCATTCATCGGCGACTTGGGTTCATCTTTCGTCAATTGGGTTTCTATAGTCGGTAAATTGAATTTATTAATTTGTAATTGTTGGGAGTCCCTCACTATGTCACTTGTAGGTGCAATAGGCTTCTTCTGCAGCAGCTGGTACCCAGTTACTGGCATATGGTCTCCAGTTACTGGCATGTGGTCTCCAGTTAGTGGCCTTTGGTCCCCAGCTACCGGCAGTTGGTTCTCGGTTACCAGCAGCTGGTAACCATTCAAGTTCAAATGGTTCCCACCGAGTGGCAGCTGGTTCTCTAAATCTGATCTGTAAACACAACTTCCATCGTCAGGTGGTGCAGATGGTGCAGGTGGTGCAGGTGGTGTAGGTGGTGCAGGTGGTGCAGGTGGTGCAGAGAGTTTGTCGTCAGCTGGAACTAAGAACCACCCTGGCGAGCAGTAATTTGTTTGGCATTCATCGGCATTGAAAGTTACCTAAAGGCTAATATTCATCGGCATTATGGCTTACTTTTACCCTAATATTTACCGGCATTAGGGTTTACTTCAACCGCAAAATTTATCGGCATTAACACCTAAATTGGCATTCATATTAATAGGCAAATAACTGTGCACTTGTGACAGCCTTTTTACATAACCTATACATGAGCACACAACTGCTGTATAAATAAAGCATAGTTATCAACTAAAGGGGCTATAAATATATGGATATCTGACGCAGAAAAACATTTTAGGTACCCACACACCGCCATACTTTCAAAATATTACACAATACACTATGTCCAAAGTAAGGTTAATGTACAGAGCTATTTGTACAAGTACAAATTGATTTGGAATGTACAGACGCGTAGCGTGTCCTCTCTTGCATTACCTTCTCAAGTGATAAGTAATAATCAATAATTGAGACAAAAATACAAAACTACAATCAATTATTATTAATCAGAAATAATACAAAAATAAACAGATCTCAACATCAATCTAATGACTTAGGTCGTGTTATTGATGGTTTAACCGTTAATTATAACTTAACAGTAGCGCTATTAAGTAAATGCTGACATTGTATCATTTGTGGCAGTGGTGGGATAAGCCACCACTCTAATCAGGCTAATGTTATCATTGTATCATTGATGGCAGCGGTGGGATAAGCTACCATTCTAATCCGGCTAATGTTATTGTATCATTGATGGCAGCGGTGGGATAAGCTGCCACTCTAATCAGGCTAATGTTATTGTATCATTGGTGGCAGCGGTGGGATAAGCTACCACTCTAATCAGGCAAATGCTATCATTGTATCATTGGTGGCAGGGGTGGGATAAGTTTCGACTTAAATCAGGCAAATGATGACATTGGATCATTGGTGGCAGCGGTGGGATAAGTGACAACTTTAATCATGCAAATGATAACATTGGATCATTGGTGGCAGCGGTGGGAGGAGTTACGACTCAAAATAAATACTTGATAAAAAATTCTATACCATAAAATCGAAGGCAAATATCAATTATGTGCCCAATCGGAGTTCTGTGCTCGGGATTTGAATTGTAGGTCAGAAATATTAGAAGTACACAGATGCAAAAATACAAAATTGCAGGAATGAACCAAACGTAAAATCTAAAACTTTGGAATATTTTCATATACATAAAAACGATATGACGCAAAAACGCGAAAAATGGTTAATATGTATAAATGTAGAAATGTGCTAAATGTAGAAATGTACTAAATGTAAAAATGTAAAATGTTAAAAAATATAAATTTAATAAAACGACAAAAAAATGTCGAATATCTTAAAAAGCAGAGTAGAATTTGAAGTAACGATAGAGTTACCAGCGGTAGAACGTAGAGAGGCTGTACAGCAAAGTAGACTCGAGTAGAAGCAAAGTAGACTTGTATAAAAAGTCCAGATAAACCTTACGTTTTTTCTGGGGTACATCCTCAGTAGACGCTGGTAGATCCTCAGGCGTGTTGTCTACGTCACACTCGGCTGTGGAGTAGACAACATCTACCATATACCGCTATGTCATCTACCATGTAATGTCATGTTGTCCACCATGTACTGCATGTTGTCCACCATGTACTGCCTGTTGTCTACCATGTACTCCCATGTCGTCTACCATGTACGCCCATGTCGTCTACCATGTACTGCCTCGTGTCTACTATGTACTACCATATGATGACCCACGTCCGATGTAGCAATAAATATGGCCCAACTATTTAAATATATACCAACAATAACATTCTATTATTTAGTAAGATTTGCTATTCGTTACCTAGGTTTCAGTTGACTAGGTAATTGCTATCATGAATATCCTTAGGCTAGGTTATCCCATTGATTATTGTCTTACGTTAGGTTGACTAGGTTATCTGGTTTCTACTAGTTACTGATGACTAATAGGTTATCCCAAATATAAAAACCATCTGATCTGGTTTCTACTAGTTACTGATGACTAATAGGTTATCCCATATTTAGTAACCATCTGATCTGGTTACTACAACTAGTCACTGATGACTAAACGACCAATCGTCACCTAATTCAAAAGACGTTCCATTCGAATATTAACATTCATATTAAAAAAATTGTGGAAACACGGACAAGATTTTTGTTTTGTTTTTCCCCTTGTTTTATTTTTCTACGTCACTCATACACGGCTCGTTAAATGCACCCAATACGGAAGATTTATTCCATATTTATAACTGAATATTTATATTTAAGAATTCTGGCATTTCAGCCATGTCCCTTAATTTAGATGCACTAACGTAAGTTGGTGAAATTGAAAATACCATAATCGTTATTAAAATTAAACGCCTAATTAACATAACGATGTTCCGAATTAATTATGAATTCGACTAAGCTTCCACTGAAATGTTGAATTGTTATTTTATTCCCTATTATCGTCGTGCAAATTTTCTTTCACCTAGAATATTAATTTCTGCATTTGAAAAGTAAAAAAATAATGTGTATCCTAAAAAAATTTGGTTGTTTTGAATTCCCCTACCTCTGCATTCAAATTTACATAATTTCATAGCTTGTCAAATAATGCTACAAATCATCATACACATAACAAAATACGTAAAAACGATTTACTTCGAGAGTACAACATATTCTAAAATATATACGAGTATATAGTCATACACAATGCATGGTGTACGTGCTCACACATAGTCGATGTAAGCGGGAGCTTTTTGTTATTATTACTATTATTATTATTATTATATAAGAAAGTTTTAGCCTCCCTTAACCACGATAAAGATGTTCCAAGAGAGGAAAAAGGAAGGCACCATTTAGTATGGAGTTGAGGGAACGTGGAATCTATGCACAAGGTGCACAGAAACAGTAAGCTAAGAAAGAAGTTCATGAAACAAGACAAAAGTAGAAGAAGAAAGCAATAGGTGCTGAAAAACAGGACAGCAGTCAACCGAAAAAAGATGGTCCGTAACAAAACAAAAACCTATTCTATTTCAACAAGAAGGAAGCCTACCTAACCTTTAGCTCAGGCCCACACATGGTTCCCCTGGGAGCGCTAATTCCCATAGATACAATACCTGTATCCCCCTGAGGGGGCGGGAGCTTTTTGATTTATGCAGACATTCATTAAAAAAATTTATTAATTTTTTTTAGCTATTCATCAAAAAAAAAATTACGATAAATTTATTCTAAAGTGAGTGAGAACTGTCCGATTAACAGATGTCATTTTTGGTACATGGTACTCTTTTCATGTCAAATGGAATGTGATCTCTGAATTGAACAAGTTTCAAAACTGTTATTTCAGAATTCAAATTCAAATTATTATTTCAAATTATAATTATATTAATTAATTATTAAATTTAATTATTTCAAATTGAACTAGTTTCAAAATGAAAAATGAAAAACATTTCATGTCATAGACATAGACTTGTACATTATTTTCGTAAATATAATTGGAATTTCGATTAATGTTCCCCAGTCTGTCACGAAACTAAGGCAACATGGAGTAAAATGCTGGTAAGATATTTGTACAAATAAAGTTATAAATGTTACTATATTAATACACATCAACAAATGATAAGCGATAATGAGCAAATTCAACATATTGTGTGGAAATTATTACATGCTATTACACACTTTAACCAAATAAATAATATTATAATAAATAATTTCTAATAATAATAATAATAATATTTAAAAACCAAATCGTTCACATGAACTAAAAAATTCCTTCAAGGCTAATTTTTTAAATTAAACTAAATCAATCGTGACCAAATAAGAGAAATAATACACAAATATCTATACCAGCTCAAAAAAAAAATCGCAGAATTACAACATAATCTTCATAGGCAATTATGGACTAACAAGATAACCAATAAACAATAAAACCCAACGTCACCAAAACACAAACACTGCGCGATGTAAATAATAATTGCGAATAATAAGAAGTAGTTAAGAAAAACCTTGTTTCTCTCATAAACGGTGCATATAAATAAGAATTGCAAATAAGATGTTAAGAAAAAAGTTTCTCTCGTATACGGTGCAAATAAATTATAATTGCGAATAATAACAAAGTAGTTGTTAAGAAAAACATAGTCTCTCTCACCCACAACGGAGGCCGCCGTTTTCTCTGGGCCGTCGTTTTCTTTGGCGTCAATAGAAGACGACGCGGTAATCACCTGTTTTAGGGGGCACCCCTTCATTCTCGAGCACCTCCACGTCCCCTGTTACTTTGAGCCCAGCCTCTTCTTCCTCTGGCAGCCCCACCGTAGTATCTATGTCAGCTATCATCTGTACTTTCCCTTGGAACTTTTTGTCTACTTCTTGCCCGTCATTTGTGATGATCCCCTTTGCTTCTCTCTCGAACGTGACTTCGTCCATTATTGTTTCGTGTTTCTCTAGTTTTTCTTTCTTCTTCTGTTTCTTTGTTGCGTTTGTTTCGCTGGATTCGTTCGTGACTTCGCCTTCCGCAGTTTTTGTGTCCGTCTCCGATTTCTCGTCCTCTTTTTTGAGCTTGGTTTCTTCTTTTTCCTGTTTTTTCTTCTCCAATTTTCTCTTCTTGAGGTCGTCTTTACCTATACAACAAGCATCATTCTTTAGTTACCTTACAGACAGACATGCGTATCGTACCTCCGCTTGCCTCATACCTCCGCCACCCAATCACGGGTCACACCGATGGTAAATACTCAACGAAGGTTCACAAGAACAGACAATGAAATCACGGAAAGAAAACTCTAACATGAAACAATTTCCGACGTCAAAACCGATAAAAGAAAACTATGGTAAAAACATTAATGTCATGGAAAGCCATAGGGAAACTCTAAGGCCACTCTAGGGAAATTTTCGGGATAAATTCAAGGAGGAAACTTTAGGGAAAATTCTAGGGTAACTCTAGGCGTGGTAGCTGACGCCATTTAGGGTAACTGTGTGAAGGGAAAGATCATCGAGTCACTTTGCACCAAAAATGGTGACTACAACTTTGGATAACAGCAAAGTTATTCAAAAGTATTCAAGATAAAATGATGAATTTTACAGTAGGAAGATCAAGAAATGTCATGAAGTAAGAAATAAGGCATGAATCCAATCTCTTCCAGCAGAGAGCGACTCAGAATCTTTCGCAAGTTTAAGCTCACTCGGACATCTCAAAATTTTACATTCTGTAAGAAATACACCAGCTGCGTTGGATAACATACAGATTAATCACGAATTAAGAATTATATTAATTATTACCTGATTAAATCATAATTGATGAAACAAATGAGCGTCTGAATGCTCATTGTGAAAACCATGAAGCCGCATGACTCAGCACAAAACCACCACAAAACAGGTCACACGTTCACATTTATCCAACTCAAAACTGAGAAGGGAGCAGTAAATTTAACTTCAGTCTTCTTTATCTTTGGTGATTTATAATACATTCGTGTTTATTTTTAAATAAACAATCTGTTCGACGTCAATTTTCGAATGCTATAGATATGCCAATCATAAAGTTCTAAATCCTAGCCATGAATATTAAAGATTTGCTGATCAAGTTTTTAATAATTACTCATTCATCGAATACATGTGCAATTGATAGCCCCATTCGATTTATCATGTGCACTTTGCCACGTATTTAGAGTACGTATTTAGATTGCCACGTACTTAGATATTAATATTTAGTTATTAATATTGAAATATAGATATTAATATTCAGATATAAATAATAATATATAGGTATTAATATTAATATAAAGATGATAATATTTAGATAACATTAATATTTTGATATAAAAATTTACATATTAATATTAATATTTAGATGTTGATAAGATTTTCTTGGGTACGTTATGCCATATAATTGAAATGCAACTAGACCAAGATTATGATTGTCGATAAATAATTATTTAAAATGAGATAATTAAGGCGGTATAAAACAGATTTAATGATCCTGATCCGTTCGAGAGGAAAACACGCTTCATCTTGAAAACAAATTTAATAAATTAAACAAATTTAAATTTAAAACAAATTTGAGCAAATTTAATAAATTAAACAAATTTAAATTTAAAACAAATTTAAACAAATTTAATAAATTAAACAAATTTAAATTTAAAACAAATTTAAACAAATTTAATAAATTAAATTTGTTTAATTTGTTCAAATTTGTTTAAAGCAAATTTAATAAAGTAAATCTGTTTAATAGGCCAAGCCAACATTTTTTTTATTTCCGAATGAAATCGTGTTTGTCCATTTCCATTTTAAATAATTTTTTGTCTTCAAAAATCAAACCAAAATGAAAGGGGGAAGTTTGAATAATTTTTCCGCAATTTTTTTATTTTATTTTACGAAAAAAAAATTATTCTGGGAAAGTTTTCAGCATTTCCATAAATTTGTCTACCAAGTTAACATAAATAGGTCTAATACTGGTACTAGTACCACTAGTTACACTCTTGGTATAATGGTGGAACTAGTTACGATAGTGGTTGTACTGATTTCAATAATTCTAGGTATGCTTATATATAAATAGTTTCTAGATCTATACCACAGATAATTAGTCATAGTTACTGCATAGTCAATTATTAATCGATGACCAACCTGCACTGTCTCTACTACAGCTAATGAATCATAGTTAATACATAATTAATTTAGAAATGGTCTAACTACCTAAATAACCAATCCTACTTAATACGTATAAAACTAATTACATATTAGATAACCTTACTAGACTAGCCGTACGAAATAAATCTTTCTCTTCAGTTACCTAAAATCCAAAATTAAATAAGAAACTAATCATAATTATAATTGTGCCGGAACAATTACCTAAAACCCTAAATAAAATAAGAAACTAATCATATTTATAATTGAGCCAGAATAAGAAATAATTTTAAGAAATAAGACTGGAAATAATTTTATAGATAATGATGAAAATTATAGAGAAGAATGTCGAAACGCAACGGAAACATAAAATATATATAATAACATTATAGCTCATAATTTAATAAGCGTCATTGAGAAGCATATAAAAAATATCATTCAGCCAAAATAAAAACTTAATGATATAATAATAATAATAATAATAATAATAATAATAATAATAGTACCAAATAATAATAGTCCCCGAGCGGCTGACATCCGCTCAGGGGGGCGTCCCTCCGCTGGCGGATGGGGGGGACGGCCTATGCAAATAGGTTATCTGCGAATACTGAATAAGCAGACGCCGACCAAACTGTCCCCGCTGGCTGAGGGTAATCACTAAACGCATGGAAGCGCGCACAAAGAAACAACCCCCCAACGACGTAAACGGGACCCGACAGTCTCCAACTGCGGGTGCAGCGTCCGGCAGGGTAAGCTCCCCGGGAACTAGTGTGAACCACACGCTACTAGTGGACCGGATGGTTCGGGCGAACCCGGTCGTCAACTCACTACGAACCCAACTGCAGTACAGGAGCAGGCTCCAGTTGCTTGTGAAGCCGTGCGGGACACGGCTCACTCGACGGCGACTACTCCAAGCAACCCAGGGAGAGCGGCAGACCGGTCACTGGAGACAGTGACCCCTCCTACCTCGCCGCCTCCCATTAACAGACGTCAACCCAGAATAAAGTGGACGAAGGAAGCCAGGAAAACCCTTTGGATGTGCTACCTACGAAGCGACCCCCAAACCCGAGGCTTTCGCAAACGTCTGAGGCAAATCTGGGTCGACCTAGACCTTCCCAACCACTCCGAGCAAATGCTGGCGAGCCAAATAAGAGAGATCAACCTCAAAAACCTCCTTACCAACGGGGAAAAAGAGCTCATAGCCAGTGAACTAAACACGGAAGAAGAGGTTGACGAAACTGATCACCAGGCCGAAGCAAGAGCGTCTCCGATACCACCTGAAACTGAGACACCAATCGTGACCACCGGAAATGACACCGACCAAAGACCAGAAGACGACTCTTGCTCGAGCAATTACACCACCGACGATGAAGCAGAAACGTCAGGAGCTGGAGCTGAGGTACCAAACCAGCTGAGGTACCACCAGATAAGCGACTCAGAACCTGACGATGCTTCAGACGTCGATTTAATAGCAGCACCTCCGCAACAAGCTGAAGTGCCAAACCGGTACCACCAAGCCGGCGACACCGGACCGGAAACGGACGAGGCGGAACCCATCGCAGGGGAAGAACCTGTGGTGGACCGCCGAGACCTACCGGGAGATGAAGAGACTCTGCTCAACGAGCTCCACAATACCTACTTAACGCTCCTTCACGAAACTCCAAAAGAACAACTACCGAACCTCAGACACGTCCCATCGGGGAAGATCCTAGCAGCTACTGCCAAGATTAATCATCTCATCGGCAGAATAAAGACCAGGAACATCACAGAAACTAACACCCTAATTCTGGCCGGAGCGTTCCTAGTCTCCAAAGAGCTTGCTCCTCCGCCGGCAACCAACCGGCCGAGAGGAAAGAAAGACCCCCCGTGGAAACACCGAATCCAAAAAAGCATAGATGAGCTCCGGAAACATCTAAGCTGGATCTCGGAATGGAGACGTGGCAGACTGACCTGCAGAAACAAAATGGCGGAACTCGAGGGTATCTACCACTGCAGGGAGGCAGGACTACAACTGGTAGAAGAAACCCTCAAACAAAGACTATCGGCAAAACGAAGCAAAATCCTTAGATATGAGAACAGAATCGCTGGCTTTCAACAGAACAAAATGTTCGCGACCAACCAGTCACGATTCTACAAACAACTGCGCCACAGAAATGTCGAAATGGACGTTCCGGAAGCCGAAGGTACGCGGCGCTTCTGGAGCGGCATTTGGAGCCAAGAGGTCCTGCATAACGCCGAGGCTGAATGGCTCCAAGGCATCGCCAAAGACGTCAATCCGGACGAAGACCTCCGGATAACGGCGGCGCGATTACAAAAGCAAATAAGAAAAACGCAGAGCTGGAAGGCCCCCGGTCCAGACAAAGTCCAAGGCTACTGGATCAAGACCTTCACATCCCTCCATCCCAGGCTGGTAGAAAACCTGGACAGATGCTTAACATCAGGCACTGTGCCAGATTGGATGACAACTGGAAGGACGGTGCTGATACAGAAGGATAAGGAAAAAGGATCAGCGGTGAGCAATTACAGACCCATCACATGCCTCCCGGTCATGTGGAAGATCCTCACCGGCATGATCTACGAGAGCATGTATCAGCACCTAGTGAGCCGCGACTACTTCCCTAACGAGCAGAAGGGATGTAGACGGGGAACGAGAGGGACGAAAGACCATCTTCTGCTCGATAAGCTGATCATGACCCACGCCAAAGCTAAACACAAGAACCTTAGCATGGCGTGGATTGATTACAAAAAGACCTTCGACATGGTCCCTCACTCATGGATCCTCCAATGTCTGGAGACCTACGGAGTCGCAGGAAACGTCCGGCGGCTGATCGCAACTACCATGCCTAACTGGAAGGTCCAGCTCATGTGTGCAAACGCTGAGCTGGGAGAGGTGAACATCCGTCGAGGAATCTTTCAAGGCGACTCCCTATCTCCACTCCTGTTCGTACTGGCACTGGTCCCAATGACTCAGGTCCTCAACAACACGGGCCTGGGATTCAAGTACGACCGCAATAACAGCCTCAACCACCTACTCTACATGGACGATCTCAAGCTGTTCGCAAGATCCGCTAGTGAGATCGAAAGACTTGTGAAAGTTGTGCACGAATTCTCCCACGACATCGGAATGGAATTCGGAATAAGCAAGTGCGGCCTCATCAACATCGAGAAAGGCAAAGTCTCAGCAACTGAAGGTATCCATTTAGATAACGAAACAATCAAACAGATCGAAGAAGAAGGGTACAAATACCTAGGAGTGCTTGAACACGACAACGTTCTGCACACCGAGATGAAGGAAAAGATCAGGAAAGAATACTTCAGCAGAGTAAGGTTAATTTTGAAATCTAATCTCAACGGCGGCAACATCATCAAAGCCATTAACACATGGGCCGTACCGGTCATCAGGTACACCGCCGGAATAGTTAAATGGACGAAGCTCGAACAAAAGCAGCTAGATACGAAGACCAGAAAGCTGATGACCATCTTCAGGGCACTCCACCCCCGATCATGCACTGACAGGCTATACATCAAGAGAAAGGAAGGAGGAAGAGGTCTGCTTGAAGTGGAAGAGTGCATCCAAAGTGAGATCAGAGCACTCGGCCAGTACACGAGAGAGCACCAGGATCCTTGGATGAAACTGGTGTGGACATCGAAGACCCTGAAAGAGGAGGAGACCTCAGACAGTTTCAAGGAGAGGAGAAGGGGAGAGCGACTCCAGAAGTGGAAGGGAATGGCACTCGCCGGCCAATACCCCCGACAAACTCGAGAAGCAAAACCCGAACTCACTTGGAACTGGCTGAATCGAGGTGAACTCAAGAAAGAAACTGAGGGCATGATCCTTGCCGCGCAAGAACAAGCCCTCAACACCAAAAACAGAGCAGCTAGAATCACGCACACAAGCAACGACCCAAAATGCCGGATGTGCAAAACCAAAGACGAAACCGTCAACCACCTGATCAGCGAGTGCTCGGCGCTGGCGCAGAGGGAATACAAGAGGAGGCACGACAAGGTAGCAAAAACTCTACATTGGAACCTGTGCAAGACTCACAACTTCCCCTGCGCTGACCGCTGGTACCAGCACGAGCCCAAGACTGTGATGGAAAACGACGACATCAAACTTCTCTAAAACGTCCTCCACCAAACTGACAGGGCCATCACAGCCAGACGACCGGACATCGTCGTCGTTAACAAGACCCAGAAACAGATCAAGATCATCGACGTGGCAGTTCCGTACGACTCAAGAATCGTCGAAAAGGAGGCTGAGAAAATCCTCAAGTATCAAGACCTCCGGGTCGAGCTCGCCTCGACCCACGGCTGCCGCGCCGAGGTGGTTCCCATCGTGATTGGGACACTTGGGGCCTCAACCACCAATCTCGAAAGGTATCTGGGTAGCATCGGCTGTGATAAAATCCACCCTGGACTGCTGCAAAAGTCAGTTCTCCTGGGATCTGCCCACATTCTTCGCAAGGTGCTCGGATAAAACCGGACACTGAGCTGAAGCTAAACCCACGAACTGAATTCGAATACGGAGAAGAGAAGAAGGCTGCGATCCTCAGGGTGCGGGACGCACCCCAGAACGCTACGCCTAGAGGGACCGAAGGCTGCGAAGGACGGAAGAAGAGCGTAAAACACTCGATACACCACTCCCAACTGGAACATCCCGAGGACAACCCTACACCAGCCTTAAGAACTCGGCTGTGGATCTGTTTCAATAATAATAATAATAATAATAATAATAATAATAAGAATAATAATAAGAATAATAATAAGAATAATAATAATAATAATAATAATAATAATAAGAATAAGAATAATTATAAAATAAGCTTAAAGATGTAATCAAGTGAAACTCAATGATACAATTTAAAATTATATGAACTTAACGATATAATAAAAGTTGTACAAAACTCCTGATGTGATGAAAATTAAACGAGCCTAATGATGTTATAAAAATAATATAAGCCCGGTGATGTAATCAAAATTAATATAGTTTACAGCACAAATATGGTGGCTGTTAGAGCGAATTAGATCTAGTACACAAAGAATGTAACTTCAGCGTGGTGAAAGAAAAAAAGTATGTAACAGATACAGTACATTGTAAAGTGTATTGTACAGTACATTGTACAGTGTATTGTACAGTACATTGTACAGTACATTGTGCAGTACATTGTACAGTACATTGTACAGTGTATTGTACAGTACATTGTACAGTACATTGTAGAGTGTATTGTACAGTACATTGGACTGTACTTTGTACAGTACATTGTACATGTGTGCGTTCGAAATAGACTCACACAGTATAGTAATGTATCATTAAAAGTATGAACTTTCTGTACTCCGCTGTGTGAGAAATATGCGGCAAGTAATATGAATAATTCGAAACTATTTATATTCCATGAAAAAACTAAATCGTTTTTGTTTCATGAAGTGAATTCAGCCAACACATTCAGAGTTTACATAGTTTGTAATCTGAATGGTGACTCATAATAATTGTGACTCATACTAAACTTTGGAGTGTCTTTTAATGATGAGGAAGAAGATCAGCGATGCAGCAGAGTGAGATCTGATCCTATACAAAACTTTTTTTATTTTTTTTTTATTTTTTTTATTTACTTTTCCCCTCAGAAGTCCGTGAAATTCGATTTGAAACACCGTAGAAAATGTGTGTACCAAAAATTTTGCACTTTGCTTTGTTTTCCGTATAATTATTTTATTTGTTTTTAAGTTTATTTTCCTGGAATCTTAAAGACTTTGATCATCGAAAACATATACGCAACGTCGCAATTTCAAAGAAGAAACGTACGAACAAAACACAAACAAACAAACAAAAAACAAAAATACAAAAACAAACAAAAACAACACAAACAAGTAAAGGGTACGAACAAATTCAGAAAAGAAAACCACATTAGAAAATCCACAAAACAAATTAAAACAACACAAACAACCATACAAGTTTATATTTCAAATCAGACTTAACGAAAAAAAACGTGCTCATAACTTAAATTCATTTTTGTAAGCCAAATAACGAGCAAAAAATGTAAATAAAATTTATTTACTAAATTTCTAACTATATTTTATTTTATAACTAAAAATTCTAACTAAATAAAATCAACAAGTTATATAAATGGATATGCTCAGCAGTGTAACTGCTAACATTTCTATGGAGACACTACATAATTAGTGGTTACACTAGTTACAGTTACTAGCGCTACTAGTGGCACTAGAACTAGTGACCGTAACTAAAGCTAACAATGCCACTAGTTGTTCTAACTTAAGCTATTAGTGCCACTAGTTACTCTAAGTAAGGTTATTAGTGTAACTAGTTACTCTAACTAAAGCTAGCAATGCCACCAGGTACTCTAAGGCTAGAAGTACCACTAGTTACCCTAACTAAGGTTATTAGTGCCACTAATTACTATAAGGCTAGTAATTACACTAATTACTCTAAATAGAACTAGCAGTGCTTCAAGTTACATTAACGCACTAGTGACCACATAAATAAGGACTAGTAGTGCCACTAGTGACCGCCACTAGAGCCAATGCTGCCACTATGAAGTTACCGTCACTAGTGGCAGTACCCATAGAGAAGCACACATGACTATGTATGTACTACGCATACTACTGTAACTAGTCGTGTGAGGACACAATGGCGCCACTAGTGGCACCGATGCATGCAGTTCTTCAGCTAGTGAGGTAACTAGATGCATAGCTACCAATAAAACTAGTAACTTGCGTAACTAAAATTTCTAATCTAAAAATTACGCTAATTAAGCGTTATTAGTTACGAAATCACAGTTCAGTGCACTAGTTTCCAATAATTACCACTAGTTACCACTTGACACTCGCTGCTGATGATAAATGCCTCGGCGGTGACAATCATGGAGTCACTAGTGGAGCTACCACTAGTTACCACTCCATATGTCACGAATTGGCACTAGTACCCATCTGATGCACCATTAGTTACCACCCCATGTGCCACTATATCTAGATAACGGGCCAATGCTATTATATATTTGTATGTAACCTCATGCACCACGTTACTATTGGTTATTCAGCCATGTACCACTAGTTACAACCCCGTATCTACTCTTTAGGTATCACACACATGTCTATTTACCATTTCAAGTTACACTCCTGATAACTAGTACCAGGAGTGTAACTAGTTACCGATTCATGCAGGAGTGATTTTCATTCATTATCATTTTATTTGTCACTAATTATCACTTACTTGGTCATTAACTACCACCATGTGTCAATTTTCACTGGTTTTCTTTTCATACGTAACTAATCATCACTAGTTACTATTTCATGCGTCTCGAATAAAACGCTAGTTACTTGCCGACATGCCACTTCGAGAAGCATTACTTAGTTACCACCTCGCGACACTAGTTACGGCCAGCTACTAAAGGCTATAATTGCCACCACTAGTAACAAGTTACTAACGGCTATAATTGCCACCACTAGTAACAAGTTACTAACGGCTATAATTGCCACCACTAGTTACGGCTAGTTACTAACAGCTTCGATTACCACCACTAGTTACCCCCACTAGTTACGGCCAGTTCCTCACTAATGACCACCAGTTACTCCCACTAGTTACGGCCAGTTCCTCACTATTGACCACTAGTTACCACCACTAGTTACTCACTATTGACGACGATGTCTGCCTCGCTAGTGACGCTGCCCTCGCAGTTAGTGACGGTGGCGACGTAGTGGCCGGAGTCGTCCGTCTTGGCGTCGTCCGTCCAGATGACGAAGACCTCGTCGCCCTCCTTCTTGAGCTTGACGCGCGTCTCGTCTGGGCTGTACTTCTTGCCGTCCAGTGTCCTGCGGCGTGACAATAGTTATGCTACTAGTTACGGCGCTAGTTACGCTGCTTGTTATGCTGCTAGTTACGCTGCTAGTTACTAGGCCACTAGTTATGCTACTAGTTAATAAAGAGATAATACTAGTTACGCCACTAGTGGCGCTAGTTACGCTACTAGTTACTAGACCGCTAGTTACGCTACTAGTTACTAGGCCACTAGTTACACCACTAGTTACGTCACTAGTTACACCGTTAGTTACGCTACTTGTTACTAAGGAGGAACTACTAGTTACTCCGCTATTTACGCATTAGTTACCCCTCTAGCTGCTCCCTAGTTACTCCACTAGTATACCTATTTAGTACGAGAGTTGGAATATACGCTACTGATTCCCTCCCCCCTTCCCCACCTGCATGGTGGTAGAACCTCTGCTTTAGGACTACTACTACCTCAAGGTACATTGCTACAAGAGCAGAGCTGCCACCACCGCTGCGAGGTACTACTACTTTCGCGTACCACTACCACCACCTACCGAGAGGTAACCCCACATTCCAAAACCACTACCATTTTGAAGAACCACCTCCACTTTCGAGAACCATCACTACCTCCCCTCATCCCGCACAACACCACCACCCACCACCCCCACACCACGCACCACCAACCCTCTTCCCTACTACCACCACCCCGCACAACACCACCACCCACCACCCCGCACCACTACCCACCACTCGCCGCGACGCACCCAACGCCCATTACCTCACTACCCCACACCCCACCATCCCGCACTGCACCCCGCACACACCCACAACCCGCGCCACCAACCCCTTTCCCTACTAACCCCCCGCACCCACCACCACCCCGCACCACCACCACCACCACCCCGCACCCACCACTTGATCTCGGGCACGGGTACACCCGTGACCTTGAGGGCAATCTTGGCGGTGTTGCCCTCGAGGAACTCCTGGTCCTTGAGGGGCTCCACGAGGGCAGGCGCCTCGTGCAACCGGAACTTGGCCGAGCCCTGGCTGTCTCCGTACTCGTTGCTCAGCTGCGGGCATGGTATTTCAGTTTAGTTCATTAAGATACCTAGTATTGCTATTACTAGTGTATTACATGGTTATTATCGTTATTACCGTTGCTCAGCTGCGGGGGGTACTTTAATTTAGTTCATTACTTTACCTGATGTTTTATTATTATTATTATTATTATTATTATTGTATAAGAAAGTTTGAGCCTCATTTCACCGCGACAAAGATGTTCAAAGAGAGGAAGGATGAAGGCACCATTTAGGTTCTAGCCCTGGCTGTCCCCGTATTCGCTGCTCAGCTGAGGGTAGGTACTTAATTTAGACTAGTACTCTTCTATTAGTGTCATATTACATAGTTATTGTAGTTATCATCGTACTCGTTGCTCAGCTGAGGGGGGGGGGGAATTATTTTTAGGTGAGTACTTCACCTAGTGGTGCTACTACTATCTATTAGGTAGTTAGTAGTCATTATTACTGATATTATCTTAGTTTCGAGGTCTTCTCACCTTTACACCTACACAAGCAGGCTACCTTCCACCACAACCAACTGCCGCCTCTAATCCAAGTATCGCATAACCATCTCACCCCTTTACCAGCTCTACACAACCAGCCACCACAACACCACACAACCACCACAACACCACCCCACAACCACCACAACCTCCACAACACCACAACCACCACAACCTCCCCGCAACCATCACACCACACAACACCACCACCACACCCACCGTGATGGAGTAGCTGCCCACCTTACAACCTCTCCACAACCACCACCACACAACACCAACACATTCACCGTGATGGAGTAGCTGCCCACCTTACAACCTCCTCACCACCACCACAACCACCACACCACTCACCGTGATGGAGTAGTTCCCCACCCTACAACCTCCCCACAACCACCACCACACCAACACCACCACCACACCAACACCACCACCACACCACCCACCGTGATGGAGTAGTTGCCCACCACCTCCGGGGTGGCGGCGGCGATCACCAACATGCTGGTGGTGTCGGTGCTCTTGATGGTGAAGCCCTCCGTCTCCGGCCGGATCGGCTTGTCCTTAAACGTCCTGTGGGACAACCTCCGTAGGATTATATCCTTCAAGGTGAAAGCATATAATATTTGCATCAAAATATCTATGCATATGAAGATCTATGTATATATGTATATATTTAAGGTCTATAACAGATCCTTCAAGGTCTAGAATATTTTCCTTCGGGGAGAAGGAACGAGGCTAGGTTTAAAACACGTGTTTTGACACAGTCAACAAAACTATCAGTTTTTTCCAAAATAAAATCCTTATTCTCCACTAATTAAATTAATTTTCCTTCACTTCCATGTTTGTTGAAAAAGTAGGAAGGCCTGAAACAGAAGGTATTTCGTAATTGAAGTCTCAAATGACTTTGAACAACCAACGTTTTAACAGAACTCAGGTGTATAATATATAACTAAAAACACACACGCAACTTAAGAATAGGAATGGTTTAAAATAACCAGAAGTTAGTGAAGATTCTTTTGTGTGCGCACAGGCATATAATAATAATATTATTAAATAAAGATGCATAGTCACAGTAAGTGACGGTAACATGAACTGCAACTCATAGGTTTTAATCTAAAATTAAACCGGGAAAATTGAAATATAGAATAAGGTCAAATTAGTATCAGTTAAAATATATTAATGACTTGGGGACATATTAACTTTAGGATATTTAAAAACCAATGATTGTAATATTGTACAAACTCTATTAGAAATAAAGTTTTTTCTTTCTTTCTTTTCTTTGCTACTGACCATTTGATAGCTGGCTTGGGATTGGCTTGGAACTCGACCAGAAGTTTGACATCCTTGGTTCCCTCCTTGGCGCACGCGTCCTTCAGAGGAGTGATGAACTCCGGAGGTGCGCGGATCACCAGAGCGCCCTCCGACTCCGCCGTGCCGGTTTGGTTGGACAACTGAAAACCGGAGGGGGTGTACAGCACGGTAGAGGAAACAAGGTAGGGTCATTTTTGTGGGAGAAAATACACCTCCTCTTGTCCGGCTAGCCAATAGAACGGCTTTATTTCAAACAAACTTTATGACGTCACCAAAACGCCATGTCGTTAGGCCAATGGTGGAGCCAGATTTGGGGGTAGCAGTGCTACCAGACGCAATATGAGCGCTGCTATTGGTTCGTTGCCGTGACGTCAGCAAAACCACACCGTCGACGACAAAAAAATGGTTTGAACCTACATTGTTTTCTCTACCGTGGTATACATCCATTTTCTCTCCACACTTCGACTACGGCAGGTACAACTCAAGTTCAACATTCAACTCAAATATAAAATCAACAGTAGTGAGCGATGTTGAAAATAGCAAACATGAACTGGATCGTGCCTTCATTTAGCTTTGATTAGGTATTTATGGAAATTGTGTTTGTGACTACTGGTCGGTCTGCAGCCACAAACACAATTTCCATAAATACTCAATCAAAGCTAAATGAAGGCACGATCCAGTTCATGTTTGCTATTTTCAACATCGCGCGCTGCAGTTGACTTTGTGTTGGTGTTGAATCATTTTCATGGGGGTCTTCCAAGTCTTCAGTTTCACCTGCTGAAGTCAAAGTGTTGAATTGAACGCTATAATTTCTTCACTTCAAGTTGACGTAGACTCACGACAATCTTGTAAAGGCCCTTATCCTTGCGGTCGAGCTTGCGGATCTTGAGCATGTAGAAGTTGTCATCTTTGACTATCCTGAACTTGTCGTCCTCCATGATCTCCTTCCCGTCCTTGTACCTGGGGGTGGCATGGAAAAGTTGAGAAGGTCGCTGAAAAGTTGAGAAAGTCGCTGAAAAGTTGAGAAAGTCGCTGAAAAGTTGAGAAAGTCACTGAAAAGTTGAGAAAGTCACTGAAAAGTTGAGAAAGCCGCTGAAAAGTTGAGAAAGTTGCTGAAAAGTTGAGAAAGGCGCTGAAAAGTTGAGAAAGTCGCTGAAAAGTTGAGAAAGTCGCTGAAAAGTTGAGAAAGTCGCTGAAAAGTTGAGAAAGTCGCTGAAAAGTTGAGAAAGTCGCTGAAAAGTTGTGAAAGTCGCTGAAAAGTTGAGAAAGTCACTGAAAAGTTGAGAAAGTAGCTGAAAAGTTGAGAAAGTAGCTGAAAAGTTGAGAAGGTTGCTGAAAAGTTGAGAAAGTCGCTGAAAAGTTGAGAAAGTCGCTGAAAAGTTGAGAAAGTCACTGAAAAGTTGAGAAAGTCGCTGGAAAGTTGAGAAAGTCGCTGAAAAGTTCAGAAAGTCACTGAAAAGTTGAGAAAGTCGCTGAAAAGTTGAGAAAGTCACTGAAAAGTTGAGAAAGTCGCTGAAAAGTTGAGAAAGTCGCTGAAAAGTTGAGAAAGTCACTGAAAAGTTGAGAAAGTAGCTGAAAAGTTGAGAAAGTCACTGAAAAGTTGAGAAAGTAGCTGAAAAGTTGAGAAAGTAGCTGAAAAGTTGAGAAAGTCGCTGAAAAGTTGAGAAAGTTGCTGAAAAGTTGAGAAAGTCACTGAAAAGTTGAGAAAGTAGCTGAAAAGTTGAGAAAGTAGCTGAAAAGTTGAGAAAGTAGCTGAAAAGTTGAGAAAGTCACTGAAAAGTTGAGAAAGTAGCTGAAAAGTTGAGAAAGTAGCTGAAAAGTTGAGAAAGTAGCTGAAAAGTTGAGAAAGTCACTGAAAAGTTGAGAAAGTAGCTGAAAAGTTGAGAAAGTAGCTGAAAAGTTGAGAAAGTCACTGAAAAGTTGAGAAAGTCACTGAAAAGTTGAGAAAGTAGCTGAAAAGTTGAGAAAGTAGCTGAAAAGTTGAGAAAGTAGCTGAAAAGTTGAGAAAGTAGCTGAAAAGTTGAGAAAGTCACTGAAAAGTTGAGAAAGTAGCTGAAAAGTTGAGAAAGTAGCTGAAAAGTTGAGAAAGTTGTTGAAAAGTTGAAAGTCGTTGGGAAGTTAAAAATCGTCAAAAAGTTGAAAAAGTTTAAAAATCATTTGTACCTGGGGTATAGGATGGAAATGTTAAAATCGTTGGAAAGTTTAGTGTCATTAAAAAGTTGAAAATGTCGTTGAAAACTTGAAAAAGTCTTTGAAAAAATCGTTGAAAAAATCGTTAAAAAGATGAAAAAGTCGTTGAAAAATTGAAAAAGACGTAGAAAAGTTGAAAAAGTCATTGGTAAGTTGAAAAAGTCATTAAAAAGATGAAGTCGTTGAAAAGTTGAAAAAGTCGTTGAAAAATTGGAAAAGTCATTGAAAAATTGGAAAAGTCGTTAAAAAGTTAAAAAAATCGTTTAATAGTTGAAAAAGTCGTTAAAAAGTTGAAAAAGTTGTTAAAAACTTGAAAAAGTCGTTATAAAGTTGAAATGTCGTTAAAAAGTTGAAAAAGTCGTTTCAAGTTGAAGAGTCGTTGGAAAGTTGAAAAAGTCGTTGAAAAGTTGAAAAAGTCATTGAAAAGTTGAAAAAAGTCGTTGAAAAGTTGAAAAAGTCGTTGAAAAGTTGAAAAAGTCGTTGAAAAGTTGAAAAAGTCGTTGAAAAGTTAAAAAAGTCGTTGAAAAGTTGAAGATGTATTTTAAGGAGATCGTCCCAGGCCCTTGCCAGGTTCTGTCGATTCCATGGTCATTTTGCATGTTTTTGTTGTAAAAGGACCCTTAGATGGTAGACTATTCGTTCCTAAAATTTTATGGCGCTAAGGACAATAATTCCCCCCCCAAGGGGGGGGGGGGGGTGAGGGGACCAAAATCTTTCACTTTTTCCCGATTTTGGCCCCACCTAAAAAGAGAAAAAATGGGGAATGGAAAAAAAGACCAATTTGAGTTTGTTAGAAATGTTCCAAGGATTCTAAAACTGTCTTTGCTTTTGCTCTAGCATCAAAACTGAAGGAGGAGTTCCATTATGAAATATCAATGTTAGTGAAATATCAATACCTGAAAAACCAACGTCAAATTTTTGCCAAATATAAGGCCTCAATCGAAAAAATGAATGGAATCAATTGTGTTTCTTTTCAAAGGTTACATATCATGGTAAAATTTCATAAGAATCAGACTGAAAATAAAAAATTTCATTTTGTTGGAAAAAAATAAAACTTTTTTTTTCTTTTTTTTTGAAATCACAATTCACAGTTCGAATATGAAGTTATGTATGGAAAATATCAAAATAAACATTAAAACTGCATTCTATTACATCAATTGTTCATTATATTACACTTCAACAAACAATTTTGTTTTTTGCTTATACCCAACACTTCTAATTTTCAACATTCATCCTGGAACTAGTTCTCGAGTTTTGATGCTTAGAACAAATCCAAAGACAGTTTTAGAATTCTTGAAACATTTCTAACAAACTCAAATTCGGCTTTTTTTTAAATTCGAATTCTTTGAAGAAATATATAGCTCTAAAAACAAAAAAAGGTTGCTGATTTTTGAAATTTCAAAAAATTTTGAAAAAAAAATTGAATTTGAAAAAAAGCCGAATTTGAGTGTGTTAGAAATGTTCCCAAGGGTTCTAAAACTGTCTTTGTTTTTGTTCTAGCATCAAAACTGAAGGAGAAGTTCCAATCTGAAATATCAATAAAAATATACCAAAAACGCATTTTCGTCAAAAAAAAAAATAAGGCCTAAATCGAAAAAATGACAGGAGTAAAAAAGGTTGACTTTCACAAAAGACATATACTGGTCAATTTTCAAACGAATCGGAAGAAAAAAGTTGAAAAAGTGGGACGATCTCCTTAATAGTTAAAAAGGACGTCGAAAAGTTGAAAAAGTCGTTCAAAAGTTGAAAAAGTCATTGAAAAGTCGAAAAAGTCGTTAAAAAAGTCGTTGAAAAGTCGTTGAAAAGTCGTTGAAAAGTTGAAAAAGTCGTTGATAAGTTGAAAAAAAGGCGTGGAAAAGTTATTAGCACCCACGGGGGGTGTGTGGATGGAAAAAGTAGAACTCTTGCCATTCTTTTCATCACATCATCTCTCCACTAAACACATAAAATAAAAAATCCTGATCCTCGCAGGAGAACTGAAATAAAACTATCCACTACCGGTACGACCGCCTACAGAAGAGTATCAATACTCTCACACTGCTTGTGTTGCGCCGACACAGCACTTTACAACCAGACCCCTTTAGACCCCTCACACCACACTCAGACCCTTCCCAACGACATCCAGACCCCGAAAATTATACTCAGATCCTAAAATCATACTTAGACCCCTAAAACTACACTTAGACCCTCAAACTACACTTAGACCCTCAAACTACACTTAGACTCCTGAAACTACACCCAGACCCTTATATTTATTCTCAGACCCCTAAAATTACACTCAGACCCCCTCACACCACACCCAGACCTCTATATTTATACTCAGACCCCCGAACTACACCCAGACCCCTATATTTATACTCAGACCCCTAAAATTACACTCAGACCCCCAAACTACACCCAGACTCCTATATTTATACTCAGACCCCAAAATTACACTCAGACGCCCAAACTACAACCCAGACCCATTTATTTATACTCAGACCCCTAAAATTACACTCAAACCCCCCAAACTACACCCAGACCCCTATATTTATACTCAGACCCCTAAAATTACACTCAGACCCCTAAAACTACACTCAGACCCCTCTAACCACACCCAAACCCCTATTTTTTATATTCAGACCCCTAAAATTACACTCAGACCCCCTAAAATTACAATCAGACCCCTTCAACCACACCCAGACCCCTAAATTTATACTCAGACCCCTAAAACTACACCCAGCAGTCCTATATTTATACTCAGACCCCTAAAACTACACCCAGACCCCCCCCAAACTACACTCAGATCCCACCCACCAGCGGGCGGTGGGGGTTGGGGAGCCAGACGCGCGCACTTCGAAGGTGTGGTCGTTGGACAACTTCTTCTCGGTCTCGGGGTCCAGACCCCTCGTGATCTCGGGGGGCGAGTCGCAGAGCACCTTGACAACTGCTCCGACCGCTGCCCTATGTCGTTGCTGGCCATCACCTGTTGGTCCGGGGGTCCTTTTACACGGGGTCCATATCTATGGAGGTCCTTATTTAGGGGTCCATATTTATGGGGGTCCATACTTATGGGGGTCCATATTTATGGGGGTCCATATTTATGAGGGTCCATATTTATGGGGGTCCATATTTATGGGGGTCCATATTTATGGGGGTCCATATTTATGAGGGTCCATATTTATGGGGGTCCATATTTATGGGGGTCCATATTTATGGGGGTCCTTATTTATGGGGGTCCTTATTTATGGGGGTCCTTATTTATGGGGGTCCTTATTTATGGGGGTCCTTATTTATGGGGGGTCCTTATTTATGGGGGTCCTTATTTATGAGGGTCCTCATTTATGGGGGTCCCTATTTATGGGGGGTCCCTATTTATGGGGGTCCTTATTTATGGGGTCTTTATTTAGGGGGGTCCTTATTTAGGGGGGTCTTATTTAGGGGTGTCCTTATTTATGGGGTTTTTATTTAGGGGGGTCTTTATTTAGAGGGTCTTTATTTAGGGGGGGTCTTTATTTAGAGGGTCTTTATTTAGGGGGGGTCTTTATTTAGGGGGGTCTTTATTTAGGGGGGTCTTTATTTAAGGGGGTCCTTATTTAGGGGGGTCCTTATTTAGGGGGTCCTTATTTAGGGGGGGGGGTCCTTATTTAGGGGGGGTCCTTATTTAGGGGGGGTCCTTATTTAGGGGGGGGTCCTTATTTAGGGGGGGTCCTTATTAAGGGGGGGTCCTTATTCAGGGGGGTCCTTATTCAGGGGGGTCCTTATTCAGGGGGGTCCTTATTTAGGGGGGTCCTCATTTAGGGGGGTCCTTATTTCGGGGGGTCCTTATTTAGGGGGTCCTTATTTAGGGGGGTCCTTATTTAGCGGGTCCTTTAGGGGGATCCTTATTTAAGGGGTCCTTATATAGGGGGTCCTTATTTAGGGGGGTCCTTATTTAGGGGGGGTCCTTATTTAGGGGGGTCCTTATTTAGGGGGGTCCTTTAGGGGAATCCTTATTTATGGGGTCCTTATTTAGGGGTCCTTATTTAGGGGGGTCCTGATTTAGGGGGGGTCCTTATTTAGGGGGGTCCTTATTTAGGGGGGTCCTTATTTATAGGGGTGCTTATTTATGGGGTGCTTATTTATTGGGTCCTTCTTTAGGGGGATCCTTATTTAGGGGGGTCCTTATTAATGGGGGGTCCTTATTATGGGGGTCCTTATTTATTGGGTCGTCAAAGTCTTCCAACCAGGCGAGTTATTCATCTTAAATTAACTGCCATGAACTGTTGGTGGATACACGTGGTCATATTAGGTGATCGGATCAAGTTGTGGAGAACGACTATGAGTTGTTTGAAGGGATGGTCGTACCGGTACTCACATTGTAGTTACCGAGGTCGCTCAGCTCCATGGCCTTGATTTTGAAGGCAAAGACGGTGTCGGAAATCTTCTCGAACTTGATTCGGTCGGACTCGGCCAACTCCTTGCCGTCTTTGAACCTGGCGAATGGGGGAAATCAAGGCCAGGCAGGGATGGTATTTGTCTCTTCTTATGGCACTGCCACTCGAGTCATTACTCGAGTCACCACTCACACCGCCACTCACTAGGACACAGAAGGAACAGGCTGTCACCACTTAAGTCACCACCACTCACCAGGACACAGAAGGCAGAAGCTGTCACCACTCGCGACACCACTCAAGACACCATCACTCACCATGACATAGAAGACAGAAGCTGTCACCACTCGCGTCACCACTCAAGTCACCACCACTCACCATGGCACAGAAGGCAGAAGCTGTCACCACTCGCGTCACCACTCGCGTCACCACTCAAGTCACCATCACTCACCATGACACAGAAGGCAGAAGCTGTCACCACTCGCGTCACCACTCAAGTCGCCACCACTCACCATGACACAGAAGGCAGAGGCTGTCACCACTCAAGTCACCACTCAAGTCACCACCACTCACCATGACACAGAAGGCAGAAGCTGTCACCACTCGCGTCACCACTCAAGTCGCCACCACTAACCATGACACAGAAGGCAGAGGCTGTCACCACTCGCGTCACCACTTGCGTCACCACTCAAGTCACCACTCACCATGACACAGAAGGCAAAGGCTCGCCCTCCACTTCAACGGTGTACTCGAGCGCCTTGCCGACATCGCAGGCCACTTCCTTCTTCATGCGCTTGATCTTGGGGCCCGCTGGGGGGGTGGGGGAATGAAGGGGTAAAATGGGGGTATCAGGCAAATGTAGGTGAAATTGTTAATATCAAAATGACTAAAACCTATAAAATAAACCAGTAACAAAGTCTTGCAGATGGCGGACTGGCCACCTACCCCAGATGGCCAGTCCATCTACCCCAGATGGTCAATCCCCCCAGATGTTCAATCCAACAGATGGCAAATCCCACAGATGGCCAATCCCACAGATGGCCAATCCCCTCAGATGGCCAATCCTCCAAAATGGTCAATCACCCCAAATGGCCAGTCCCCCCAGATGGCCAGTCCCCCCAGATGGTCAATCCCTCCAGATGTCCAACCCCCAGATTTCCAACCCCCCAGATGTCCAACCCCCGAGATGGCCAGCCCACCAGATGTCCAGCCCCTGAGATGGCCAGCCCACCAGATGTCCAACCCCCCAGATGGCCATCCCCCCAGATGGCCAGCCCCCAGATGTCCAACCCCCCAGATGTCCAACCCCCCAGATGTCCAACCCCCCAGATGGCCAGTCCACCCACCCCTGATGGCCAGCTTGCAGTCACTGTCACACTCCCCCAGCTCGTTCTTGGCCACGAGGCGATAGAGGCCGGCGTCGCCCTCCTTGATGTTCTTGATGATGAGCGAGACCGTGCCGTCGTCCTCCTGCATCTGCTTGATGCGACCCCCCACCTTCACGTCGAGCCCGTTGCGCGTCCTGAGGGGCAATGGGGTTCATTAATGGGTGAGGTAATAGAGGAGGGTCCGTTATTGGGCGAGGTATTGGAGAAGGATCCGTTAATATGCGAGATAATGGAGGAGCGTCCGTTAATGGGGTTAATAGACGTGGGGTTCCGTTAACGAGCGTGGGGGTCCATCAATGGGCATGTGGGTCCGTTAATGAGCGTGGATGTCCGGGTTAAATAAAGTTCAATGTTCTACTCAAGTCATAGTTAATTTAAGGAGCCAATTTTGAAAATAACTAACACCAAATAGATTACGATATCATTAAGTTTTCATTAAGCATTTATCGAAAGTGAGTTAGCGACTTCTAGTCGGTCAGCAGCACCACGGAAACCCCCTTAGTGAGCACCGGTTGGTAGCGTCGCATCTAATGTGCTGAGGAACGCTTATTAATATAATTAAAACTTTTTTAAAAACTTCAATTGAGAATACTTACACCCCAGCATAAGGGCCATCAATATACAATGATCGAATTGGGCAAAAAGACATCTCGCATTAAGGTTCGGTCACAATGTGATGCTTCTATTATGGTTTGGGGTGCTCACCAACCAGAACCGGGACACTCACCATACCGGGGACCAGGACACTCACCGGGACCGTGACACTCACCATACCGGGACCGGGACACTCACCATACCGGGACCAGAACACTCACCATACCGGGACCGGGAACTTCACCATACCGGACCAGAACACTCACCAAGCCAAGTCCGGGACTGGGAATCCGGAAACTTTGCACTCGAGGAAGGCGGAACCGCCAGCGGAGACGGCGGTATCGGTGAGCGGGTCCTCTACAGCGGGAGCTACCGGCTCCTTGTTGAGCCGCTTCACGGCACCTGCGGGATACGAGCGGGATCATTTCGAGCCGTGATCCCGGAGAACATATTTTCCACGCCCCCTGCACACAGCCCTGCACGGAGCCCTGCACACAGCCCTGCACACAGCCCTGCACACAGCCCTGCACACAGCCCTGCACACAGCCCTGCACACAGCCCTGCACACAGCCCTGCACACAGCCCTGCACACAGCCCTGCACACAACCCTGCACGCAGCCCTGCACGCAGCCCTGCACGCAGCCCTGCACGCAGCCCTGCACGCAGCCCTGCACACAGCCCTGCACGCAGCCCTGCACGCAGCCCTGCACACAGCCCTGCACGCAGCCCTGCACGCAGCCCTGCACGCAGCCCTGCACGCAGCCCTGCACGCAGCCCTGCACGCAGCCCTGCACGCAGCCCTGCACGCAGCCCTGCACGCAGCCCTGCACGCAGCCCTGCAAACAGCCCTGCACACAGCCCTGCACACAGCCCTGCACACAGCCCTGCACACAGCCCTGCACACAGCCCTGCACACAGCCCTGCACACAGCCCTGCACACAGCTCTGCACACAGCTCTGCACACAGCCCTGCACGCAGCCCTGCACGCAGCCCTGCACGCAGCCCTGCACACAGCCCTGCACACAGCCCTGCACGCAGCCCTGCACACAGCCCTGCACACAGCCCTGCACACAGTCTTGCACACAGCCCTGCCCACAGCCCTGCCCACAGCCCTGCACACAGCCCTGCACACAGCCCTGCACACAGCCCTGCACACAGCCCTGCACACAGCCCTGCACACAGCCTTGCACACAGCCCTGCACACAGCCCTGCACACAGCCCTGCACACAGCCCCACTCCCCCTGCACACAGCCCCACGCCCCCTGCACACAGCCCCACGCCCCCTGCACACAGCCCCACGCTCCCTGCACACAGCCCCCCGCCTCCTGCACACAGCCCACACCCCCTGCACACAGCCCCACACCCCCTGCACACAGCCCCACGCCCCCTGCACACAGCCCCACCCCACTCCCCCTGCACACAGCCCCACTCCCCCTGCACACAGCCCCACGCCCCCTGCACACAGCCCCACGCCTCCTTGTGCGAGAGCCGTGCGCTTACTCTTGCCATCTTGCCATTGTCCTGTCTATTTAAGGCGTTTCTACCTGTCGGTTGACGCTCAATCGACCGGTAGAAACGCCTTAAATAGACTGCGAGACGGGGACATCAAGATATCAAGAGAAACCCCAAGACAAGGACAACTGCAAGATGGCAATAGTAAGCGCACGGCTCTCGCACACCCTGCACGCAGCCCCACACCCTCTGCACACAGCCCCACACCCCTTGCACACAGCCCCACGCCCCCTGCACATAGCCCCACGCCCCCTGCACGCAGCCCACCCTCCACGGTGAGCTCGGCGCTGCAGGAGATCCTGCCGCAGGAGGTGGAGGCGACGCAGGTGTACAGCCCCGCGTCCTCTGGCGTCACGTTCTGGAACACCAGCGCCAGCGTGTCCTCCTCGTCCTGGCGGGATGGGGGGGGTAATTCTGGGGGTTATACTGGGGGCAATACTAGGGGTAATACTGGGCCATTATACTGTGGGTTATGCTGGGGCTACTTCGGGGTCATTCTGAGGTTGTACTTGGGTTATTCTGGGGGTTATGCTGTGGGTTATACTAGGGTTGTGCTGGGGTTGTACTGAGGTTTTTCTGAGGTTGTTCTGGGTTCTGGGTTTACTTTGGGGTCATTCTGGGGTTATTCTGGTAATGTCCTCGGGTTATTCTTGGGTTATTCTGGGGTTGTTCTGGGGTTGTCCTGGAGTGTTCCTGGGGTTATCCTGGGGTTATTTTGGGGTTGTGGTGGGGTTATTATGAGGGTGCAGTGTGGTGCGGAGGGGGATCACTGCTGGTGTGGTTTGGGATTGTATGTATTATGTGGGGTGTGGTGGGGCAGTGACGGTGTGGGACTTTCTGGGACGTTATGAGATATTTTGGGACGTTTTGGGACGATATGGGACATTGTGGGACGACGTGGGACGCACCTTGTAGTGGACATTGAAGCGCTCGAGAGGATCGAACTCCTGGCCGTCGCGGAACCACTTGAAGTCTGCCTTCTCTCCCTCCGCCAGCAGGGAGCCCTTACCGGCCAGCGACTCCAGTGCCTCCTGCTCCTCTGGGGGGGAGCAAAGGTGAGATGGAGGGACGTACGCTGTGGTCCACGGGTGCAACACGGGGACCAAACAAACTTCGGCATCTAAGGATGTTTCTTGTTCAACCAAGCCCTGAACACACCACCTAGAACACTGGTATATCAAATGCGTCATAACTAACACCAGGACGCCATGACGGTTGGTATATCAAATGCCTCATAACTAACACCAGGACGCCATGACGGTTGGTATATCAAATGCCTCATAACTAACACCAGGACGCCATGACGGTTGGTATATCAAATGCCTCATAACTAACACCAGGACGTCATGACGGTTGGTATATCAAATGCCTCATAACTAACACCAGGACGCCATGACGGTTGGTATATCAAATGCCTCATAACTAACACCAGGACGCCATGACGGTTGGTATATCAAATGCCTCTTAACTAACACCAGGACGCCATGACGGTTACCCCCGGTCAAGCCGGTACCCATTTCCGACACCTGGGTAGAGTGGGGAATTGTGGCTGAGTTCTCTCTTTTCCCAACGGGGAGAACACCTGGGTAGAGTGGGGAATTGTGGCTGAGTTCTCTCTTTTCCCAACGGGGAGAACACTTGGGTAGAGTGGGGAATTGTGGCTGAGTTCTCTCTTTTCCCAACGGGGAGAACACCTGGGTAGAGTGGGGAATTGTGGCTGAGTTCTCTCTTTTCCCAACGGGGAGAACACTTGGGTAGAGTGGGGAATTGTGGCTGAGTTCTCTCTTTTCCCAACGGGGAGAACACCTGGGTAGAGTGGGGAATTGTGGCTGAGTTCTCTCTTTTCCCAACGGGGAGAACACCTAAGTAGAGTGGGGAATTGTGGCTGAGTTCTCTCTTTTCCCAACGGGGAGAACACCTGGGTAGAGTGGGGAATTGTGGCTGAGTTCTCTCTTTTCCCAACGGGGAGAACACTTGGGTAGAGTGGGGAATTGTGGCTGAGTTCTCTCTTTTCCCAACGGGGAGAACACCTGGGTAGAGTGGGGAATTGTGGCTGAGTTCTCCCTTTTCCCAACGGGGAGAACACCTAAGTAGAGTGGGGAATTGTGGCTGAGTTCTCTCTTTTCCCAACGGGGAGAACACCTGGGTAGAGTGGGGAATTGTGGCTGAGTTCTCTCTTTTCCCAACGGGGAGAACACTTGGGTAGAGTGGGGAATTGTGGCTGAGTTCTCTCTTTTCCCAACGGGGAGAACACCTGGGTAGAGTGGGGAATTGTGGCTGAGTTCTCTCTTTTCCCAACGGGGAGAACACCTGGGTAGAGTGGGGAATTGTGGCTGAGTTCTCTCTTTTCCCAACGGGGAGAACACCTGGGTAGAGTGGGGAATTGTGGCTGAGTTCTCCCTTTTCCCAACGGGGAGAACACCTAAGTAGAGTGGGGAATTGTGGCTGAGTTCTCTCTTTTCCCAACGGGGAGAACACCTGGGTAGAGTGGGGAATTGTGGCTGAGTTCTCTCTTTTCCCAACGGGGAAAACACCTGGGTAGAGTGGGGAATTGTGGCTGAGTTCTCTCTTTTCCCAACGGGGAGAACACCTGGGTAGAGTGGGGAATTGTGGCTGAGTTCTCTCTTTTCCCAACGGGGAGAACACCTGGGTAGAGTGGGGAATTGTGGCTGAGTTCTCCCTTTTCCCAACGGGGAGAACACCTAAGTAGAGTGGGGAATTGTGGCTGAGTTCTCTCTTTTCCCAACGGGGAGAACACCTGGGTAGAGTGGGGAATTGTGGCTGAGTTCTCTCTTTTCCCAACGGGGAGAACACCTGGGTAGAGTGGGGAATTGTGGCTGAGTTCTCTCTTTTCCCAACGGGGAGAACACCTGGGTAGAGTGGGGAATTGTGGCTGAGTTCTCTCTTTTTCCAACGGGGAGAACACCTGGGTAGAGTGGGGAATTGTGGCTGAGTTCTCTCTTTTCCCAACGGGGAGAACACCTGGGTAGAGTGGGGAATTGTGGCTGAGTTCTCCCTTTTCCCAACGGGGAGAACACCTAAGTAGAGTGGGGAATTGTGGCTGAGTTCTCTCTTTTCCCAACGGGGAGAACACCTGGGTAGAGTGGGGAATTGTGGCTGAGTTCTCTCTTTTCCCAACGGGGAGAACACCTGGGTAAAGTGGGGAATTGTGGCTGAGTTCTCTCTTTTCCCAACGGGGAGAACACCTGGGTAGAGTGGGGAATTGTGGCTGAGTTCTCTCTTTTCCCAACGGGGAGAACACCTGGGTAGAGTAGGGAATTGTGGCTGAGTTCTCTCTTTTCCCAACGGGGAGAACACCTGGGTAGAGTGGGGAATTGTGGCTGAGTTCTCTCTTTTCCCAACGGGGAGAACACCTGGGTAGAGTGGGGAATTGTGGCTGAGTTCTCTCTTTTCCCAACGGGGAGAACACCTGGGTAGAGTGGGGAATTGTGGCTGAGTTCTCCCTTTTCCCAACGGGGAGAACACCTGGGTAGAGTGGGGAATTGTGGCTGAGTTCTCTCTTTTCCCAACGGGGAGAACACCTGGGTAGAGTGGGGAATTGTGGCTGAGTTCTCTCTTTTCCCAACGGGGAGAACACCTGGGTAGAGTGGGGAATTGTGGCTGAGTTCTCTCTTTTCCCAACGGGGAGAACACCTGGGTAGAGTGGGGAATTGTGGCTGAGTTCTCTCTTTTCCCAACGGGGAGATCACCTGGGTAGAGTGGGGAATTGTGGCTGAGTTCTCCCTTTTCCCAACGGGGAGAACACCTAAGTAGAGTGGGGAATTGTGGCTGAGTTCTCTTTTTTCCCAACGGGGAGAACACCTGGGTAGAGTGGGGAATTGTGGCTGAGTTCTCTCTTTTCCCAACGGGGAGAACACCTGGGTAGAGTGGGGAATTGTGGCTGAGTTCTCTCTTTTCCCAACGGGGAGAACACCTGGGTAGAGTGGGGAATTGTGGCTGAGTTCTCTCTTTTCCCAACGGGGAGAACACCTGGGTAGAGTGGGGAATTGTGGCTGAGTTCTCTCTTTTCCCAACGGGGAGAACACCTGGGTAGAGTGGGGAATTGTGGCTGAGTTCTCCCTTTTCCCAACGGGGAGAACACCTAAGTAGAATGGGGAATTGTGGCTGAGTTCTCTCTTTTCCCAACGGGGAGAACACCTGGGTAGAGTGGGGAATTGTGGCTGAGTTCTCCCTTTTCCCAACGGGGAGAACACCTGGGTAGAGTGGGGAATTGTGGCTGAGTTCTCTCTTTTCCCAACGGGGAGAACACCTGGGTAGAGTGGGGAATTGTGGCTGAGTTCTCCCTTTTCCCAACGGGGAGAACACCTGGGTAGAGTGGGGAATTGTGGCTGAGTTCTCTCTTTTCCCAACGGGGAGAACACCTGGGTAGAGTGGGGAATTGTGGCTGAGTTCTCTCTTTTCCCAACGGGGAGAACACCTGGGTAGAGTGGGGAATTGTGGCTGAGTTCTCTCTTTTCCCAACGGGGAGAACACCTGGGTAGAGTGGGGAATTGTGGCTGAGTTCTCTCTTTTCCCAACGGGGAGAACACCTGGGTAGAGTGGGGAATTGTGGCTGAGTTCTCTCTTTTCCCAACGGGGAGAACACCTGGGTAGAGTGGGGAATTGTGGCTGAGTTCTCTCTTTTCCCAACGGGGAGAACACCTGGGTAGAGTGGGGAATTGTGGCTGAGTTCTCTCTTTTCCCAACGGGGAGAACACCTGGGTAGAGTGGGGAATTGTGGCTGAGTTCTCTCTTTTCCCAACGGGGAGAACACCTGGGTAGAGTGGGGAATTGTGGCTGAGTTCTCTCTTTTCCCAACGGGGAGAACACCTGGGTAGAGTGGGGAATTGTGGCCGAGTTCTCTCTTTTCCCAACGGGGAGAACACCTGGGTAGAGTGGGGAATTGTGGCTGAGTTCTCCCTTTTCCCAACGGGGAGAACACCTAAGTAGAGTGGGGAATTGTGGCTGAGTTCTCTCTTTTCCCAACGGGGAGAACACCTGGGTAGAGTGGGGAATTGTGGCTGAGTTCTCTCTTTTCCCAACGGGGAGAACACCTGGGTAGAGTGGGGAATTGTGGCTGAGTTCTCTCTTTTCCCAACGGGGAGAACACCTGGGTAGAGTGGGGAATTGTGGCTGAGTTCTCTCTTTTCCCAACGGGGAGAACACCTGGGTAGAGTGTTGAATTGTGGCTGAGTTCTCTCTTTTCCCAACGGGGAGAACACCTGGGTAGAGTGGGGAATTGTGGCTGAGTTCTCTCTTTTCCCAACGGGGAGAACACCTGGGTAGAGTGGGGAATTGTGGCTGAGTTCTCTCTTTTCCCAACGGGGAGAACACCTGGGTAGAGTGGGGAATTGTGGCTGAGTTCTCTCTTTTCCCAACGGGGAGAACACCTGGGTAGAGTGGGGAATTGTGGCTGAGTTCTCTCTTTTCCCAACGGGGAGAACACCTGGGTAGAGTGGGGAATTGTGGCTGAGTTCTCTCTTTTCCCAACGGGGAGAACACCTGGGTAGAGTGGGGAATTGTGGCTGAGTTCTCTCTTTTCCCAACGGGGAGAACACCTAAGTAGAGTGGGGAATTGTGGCTGAGTTCTCTCTTTTCCCAACGGGGAGAACACCTGGGTAGAGTGGGGAATTGTGGCTGAGTTCTCTCTTTTCCCAACGGGGAGAACACCTGGGTAGAGTGGGGAATTGTGGCTGAGTTCTCTCTTTTCCCAACGGGGAGAACACCTGGGTAGAGTGGGGAATTGTGGCTGAGTTCTCTCTTTTCCCAACGGGGAGAACACCTGGGTAGAGTGGGGAATTGTGGCTGAGTTCTCCCTTTTCCCAACGGGGAGAACACCTGGGTAGAGTGGGGAATTGTGGCTGAGTTCTCCCTTTTCCCAACGGGGAGAACACCTGGGTAGAGTGGGGAATTGTGGCTGAGTTCTCTCTTTTCCCAACGGGGAGAACACCTGGGTAGAGTGGGGAATTGTGGCTGAGTTCTCTCTTTTCCCAACGGGGAGAACACCTGGGTAGAGTGGGGAATTGTGGCTGAGTTCTCTCTTTTCCCAACGGGGAGAACACCTGGGTAGAGTGGGGAATTGTGGCTGAGTTCTCTCTTTTCCCAACGGGGAGATCACCTGGGTAGAGTGGGGAATTGTGGCTGAGTTCTCCCTTTTCCCAACGGGGAGAACACCTAAGTAGAGTGGGGAATTGTGGCTGAGTTCTCTCTTTTCCCAACGGGGAGAACACCTGGGTAGAGTGGGGAATTGTGGCTGAGTTCTCTCTTTTCCCAACGGGGAGAACACCTGGGTAGAGTGGGGAATTGTGGCTGAGTTCTCTCTTTTCCCAACGGGGAGAACACCTGGGTAGAGTGGGGAATTGTGGCTGAGTTCTCTCTTTTCCCAACGGGGAGAACACCTGGGTAGAGTGGGGAATTGTGGCTGAGTTCTCTCTTTTCCCAACGGGGAGAACACCTGGGTAGAGTGGGGAATTGTGGCTGAGTTCTCCCTTTTCCCAACGGGGAGAACACCTAAGTAGAATGGGGAATTGTGGCTGAGTTCTCTCTTTTCCCAACGGGGAGAACACCTGGGTAGAGTGGGGAATTGTGGCTGAGTTCTCCCTTTTCCCAACGGGGAGAACACCTGGGTAGAGTGGGGAATTGTGGCTGAGTTCTCTCTTTTCCCAACGGGGAGAACACCTGGGTAGAGTGGGGAATTGTGGCTGAGTTCTCCCTTTTCCCAACGGGGAGAACACCTGGGTAGAGTGGGGAATTGTGGCTGAGTTCTCTCTTTTCCCAACGGGGAGAACACCTGGGTAGAGTGGGGAATTGTGGCTGAGTTCTCTCTTTTCCCAACGGGGAGAACACCTGGGTAGAGTGGGGAATTGTGGCTGAGTTCTCTCTTTTCCCAACGGGGAGAACACCTGGGTAGAGTGGGGAATTGTGGCTGAGTTCTCTCTTTTCCCAACGGGGAGAACACCTGGGTAGAGTGGGGAATTGTGGCTGAGTTCTCTCTTTTCCCAACGGGGAGAACACCTGGGTAGAGTGGGGAATTGTGGCTGAGTTCTCTCTTTTCCCAACGGGGAGAACACCTGGGTAGAGTGGGGAATTGTGGCTGAGTTCTCTCTTTTCCCAACGGGGAGAACACCTGGGTAGAGTGGGGAATTGTGGCTGAGTTCTCTCTTTTCCCAACGGGGAGAACACCTGGGTAGAGTGGGGAATTGTGGCTGAGTTCTCTCTTTTCCCAACGGGGAGAACACCTGGGTAGAGTGGGGAATTGTGGCCGAGTTCTCTCTTTTCCCAACGGGGAGAACACCTGGGTAGAGTGGGGAATTGTGGCTGAGTTCTCCCTTTTCCCAACGGGGAGAACACCTAAGTAGAGTGGGGAATTGTGGCTGAGTTCTCTCTTTTCCCAACGGGGAGAACACCTGGGTAGAGTGGGGAATTGTGGCTGAGTTCTCTCTTTTCCCAACGGGGAGAACACCTGGGTAGAGTGGGGAATTGTGGCTGAGTTCTCTCTTTTCCCAACGGGGAGAACACCTGGGTAGAGTGGGGAATTGTGGCTGAGTTCTCTCTTTTCCCAACGGGGAGAACACCTGGGTAGAGTGTTGAATTGTGGCTGAGTTCTCTCTTTTCCCAACGGGGAGAACACCTGGGTAGAGTGGGGAATTGTGGCTGAGTTCTCTCTTTTCCCAACGGGGAGAACACCTGGGTAGAGTGGGGAATTGTGGCTGAGTTCTCTCTTTTCCCAACGGGGAGAACACCTGGGTAGAGTGGGGAATTGTGGCTGAGTTCTCTCTTTTCCCAACGGGGAGAACACCTGGGTAGAGTGGGGAATTGTGGCTGAGTTCTCTCTTTTCCCAACGGGGAGAACACCTGGGTAGAGTGGGGAATTGTGGCTGAGTTCTCTCTTTTCCCAACGGGGAGAACACCTGGGTAGAGTGGGGAATTGTGGCTGAGTTCTCTCTTTTCCCAACGGGGAGAACACCTAAGTAGAGTGGGGAATTGTGGCTGAGTTCTCTCTTTTCCCAACGGGGAGAACACCTGGGTAGAGTGGGGAATTGTGGCTGAGTTCTCTCTTTTCCCAACGGGGAGAACACCTGGGTAGAGTGGGGAATTGTGGCTGAGTTCTCTCTTTTCCCAACGGGGAGAACACCTGGGTAGAGTGGGGAATTGTGGCTGAGTTCTCTCTTTTCCCAACGGGGAGAACACCTGGGTAGAGTGGGGAATTGTGGCTGAGTTCTCTCTTTTCCCAACGGGGAGAATACCTAAGTAGAGTGGGGAATTGTGGCTGAGTTCTCTCTTTTCCCAACGGGGAGAACACCTGGGTAGAGTGGGCAATTGTTGCTGAGTTCTCTCTTTTCCCAACGGGGTTAACCCCTGGGTAGAGTGGGGAATTGTGGCTGAGTTCTCTCTTTTCCCAACGGGGAGAACACCTGGGTAGAGTGGGGAGTTGTGGCTGAGTTCTCTCTTTTCCCAACGGGGAGAACACCTGGGTAGAGTGGGGAGTTGTGGCTGAGTTCTCTCTTTCCCCAACGGGGAGAACACCTGGGTAGAGTGGGGAATTTGTGGCTGAGTTCTCTCTTTTCCCAACGGGGAGAACACCTGGGTAGAGTTGGGAATTGTGGCTGAGTTCTCTCTTTTCCCAACGGGGAGAACACCTGGGTAGAGTGGGGAGTTGTGGCTGAGTTCTCTCTTTTCCCAACGGGGAGAACACTTGGGTAGAGTGGGGAGTTGTGGCTGAGTTCTCTCTTTTCCCAACGGGGAGAACACCTGGGTAGAGTGGGGAATTGTGGCTGAGTTCTCTCTTTTCCCAACGGGGAGAACACCTGGGTAGAGTTGGGAATTGTGGCTGAGTTCTCTCTTTTCCCAACGGGGAGAACACCTGGGTAGAGTGGGGAATTGTGGCTGAGTTCTCTCTTTTCCCAACGGGGAGAACACCTGGGTAGAGTTGGGAATTGTGGCTGAGTTCTCTCTTTTCCCAACGGGGAGAACACCTGGGTAGAGTGGGGAATTGTGGCTGAGTTCTCTCTTTTCCCAACGGGGAGAACACCTGGGTAGAGTGGGGAATTGTGGCTGAGTTCTCTCTTTTCCCAACGGGGAGAACACCTGGGTAGAGTGGGGAATTGTGCTGAGTTTTTCCCCTATACCCAACAGAGGAAGTCGATACGCAGCCTTCTAAACGAAAGGTACCAAGCCTTTTTTAAAAAAATAGATCGTTACCATTAGAAATACGGGCCTTTTTTTAAAGAAGCTTAGACCTTTTTCTTCAATAAACATAGGCCTTATTCTACAAGAGGCTTATCAATACATTTTTCTCTGAGAAACGGGTGATTGTCTTCAAGAAACACAAAGCTCTTTCTTGCAGAAACATAACCTTTACGTACAAGGCCCTTTTCCCAATGAAGTTTTTTCTAAGAAACTCGGGCCTTTTTCTAAAAAATATGCCATTTTATGAAAATCTTAGGCTTTTTCAAAAGTCCTTTTCATAATTAACCGCAATCCCCACTAACCTATCATTGTTTAGCCCCGTCACTCTTCCTTCAGTACTGGGTTGTGATGGGTTTCCAGCTTACGAAATTTTAAGAACTTACGAATTTTGGCAAATTTTACCAACTGAAAATTTTTATTAATTTTTTAGCAAACTTTACGAACTAACAAATTTGTCTCAATTTTTTGGCAAATTTTATGAACTTATGAACTTTTCACGAAATGGAGGTCATTTAACCTTTCTAATTTTCATATTTCATGCTTCAGTAAAAAATTAATAATTTTGAAGGAGAAGTTGCCTTCGCAATTGCACTCCCTGGTCCTGAATGTATTATTTATATTTCACAAATATATTTCTTTTAATTCTTCTCTGCATAATTTTCCTCTGTTTTTTCATAGGGCAGCTTGCTTCTGTGTCTGAAACTTACAATAATCCAAATAAAAACATTAAAAATAAAAATATTAAAACCTAGTAGCAAATAATCTGAAACCAATAAATTAGAATAGAGACATGAAATTATGAAAAACGTATATCTGAGTTAAGCAAAAAATTATCTGTACATAAAATTTGCATTATATCAAGAAATTCAAATCAAACCAAATATATGCAAAACCAAACCAAATATAGGCAAAGTCAACCAGAATATAGGCAAAATCTAACCAAATCTAGTCAAAATCAGCCAGAATATAGGCAAAATCAAACCGAATATAGGCAAAATCAACCCAAATGTAGCCAAAATCAACCAGAATATAGGCAAAGTCAAACCAACCGAGAATATGAAGAATCAAGCCCACAATAAAAACACAAAAATTAAGGCAAAAACAACCAAGCAAAAACAACGTAGAAATTAAAATTAAATAACCAGTGGAAGCAAATTTAAATTTAATAACCAGTATAAATAAAACAAACAGCAAAGCAAGAATCGCACAACGAATGCACACAGAAATCAAGAAATCATTTATAAAATTAAAATAAAAAATTCCGAGCAAACTATCATTAAATAAACACAAATAAAAAGCTACACTTAAAAGAAAAAAAATTTCCAATATAAAGACGGAAATTAAAACCACTTAAAAGACACGAAAAGCAATCGGCGAATGACCACAGGCTGTGAAAGGTTACTTTCTCTATATACATAAAAATCAATTTTGCGGTATATGAATGAAAAAATAAGCCAGTCAATAACATTCAGTCTCTCTAACACTTTGACTGCGACTACTAAAGATTAAGTTCATCACCAAACTCAAATTTAATGTCAATTTTAGTAAGCTATCTGGAGAAAAACAAATATGAACTGGGTCGTGTTTTCATTTAGCTTTGATTTAATATTTAGGAAAGTTGAGTTTGCGACTACTGGCCGGTCAGCAGCAGTATGAAAATTACCGCCGTGTACCACCGGTGGCGCACGTCGCAGTCAAAGTGTTAATTACGGTAATCATGATAAACTACGGTAATCATGATAAATTACTGTTATAATGATAAACTGCGGTAATCATGATAAACTACGGTAATCATGATAAATTACCGTTATAATGATAAGCTACGGTGATAACGATAAATCATGGAATAAGCAAATTAATAATGATCCTGTACATAACATGAACTTAATTGGTTAACTAACCATTAATTAATATGTTCTTCATGATGGTATTATGCATTATGTCTTTCTGTAATTGTGTTACCTTCAATGTAATTATGCATTATCCTTAAATTAAGTTTTTTTTATAAGCGCCACTGTGTGTCTAGCCCTGTGTTTGGTTTTGTTGCTGGGTTTCTTTCAGATTTTTTTGTGTTTGCTTTACAACGCAAATTTTGTTGGCTAGGTTTTTTTTACCCCAATCTAGGTTTTTTTGCAGTGTTTGCTCCCTCAATGGCAGGGTTTTTTTTTGTGTTTGCTCCCTCAATGGCAGGTTTTTTGCAGTGTTTGCTCCCTCAATGGCAGGTTTTTTGCAGCGTTTGCTCCCTCAATGGCAGGTTTTTTGCAGTGTTTGCTCCCTCAATGGCAGGTTTTTTGCAGTGTTTGCTCCCTCAATGGCAGGTTTTTTGCAGCGTTTGCTCCCTCAATGGCAGGTTTTTTGCAGTGTTTGCTCCCTCAATGGCAGATTTTTTTGCTGTGTTTGCTCCCTCAATGGCAGGTTTTTTGCAGCGTTTGCTCCCTCAATGGCAGGTTTTTTTGCTGTGTTTGCTCCCTCAATGGCAGGGTCTTTTTTGTGTTTGCTCCCACAATGGCAGGTTTTTTGCAGTGTTTGCTCCCTCAATGGCAGGTTTTTTGCAGCGTTTGCTCCCTCAATGGCAGGTTTTTTGCAGCGTTTGCTCCCTCAATGGCAGTTTTTTTTGCTGTGTTTGCTCCCTCAATGGCAGGGTTTTTTTGTGTTTGCTCCCTCAATGGCAGGTTTTTTTGCAGTGTTTGCTCCCTCAATGGCAGGTTTTTTGCAGTGTTTGCTCCCTCAATGGCAGGTTTTTTGCAGTGTTTGCTCCCTCAATGGCAGGTTTTTTTTGTGTTTGCTCCCTCAATGGCAGGTTTTTTTGCAGTGTTTGCTCCCTCAATGGCAGGTTTTTTGCAGTGTTTGCTCCCTCAATGGCAGGGTTTTTTTGTGTTTGCTCCCTCAATGGCAGGTTTTTTTGCAGTGTTTGCTCCCTCAATGGCAGGTTTTTTGCTGTGTTTGCTCCCTCAATGGCAGGTTTTTGCAGTGTTTGCTCCCTCAATGGCAGGTTTTTGCAGTGTTGCCTCCCTCAATGGCAGGTTTTTGCAGTGTTTGCTCCCTCAATGGCAGGTTTTTGCTGTGTTGCCTCCCTCAATGGCAGGTTTTTGCTGTGTTTGCTCCCTCAATGGCAGGTTTTTGCTGTGTTGCCTCTCTCAATGGCAGGTTTTTGCTGTGTTTGCTCTCTCAATGGCAGGTTTTTGCTCTGTTTGCTCCCTCAATGGCAGGTTTTTGCTGTGTTTGCTCAATCAATGGCAGGTTTTTGCTCTGTTTGCTCCCTCAATGGCAGGTTTTTGCTGTGTTTGCTTCCTCAATGGCTGGTTTTTGCTGTGTTTGCTCCCTCAATGACAGGTTTTTGCTGTGTTTGCTCCCTCAATTGCAGGTTTTTGCTCTGTTTGCTCCCTCAAAGGCAGGTTTTTGCTGTGTTTGCTCCCTCAAAGGCAGGTTTTTGCTGTGTTTGCTCTTTCAATGGCAGGTTTTTGCAGTGTTTGCTCCCTCAATGACAGGTTTTTGCTGTGTTTGCTCCCTCAATGGCAGGTTTTTGCTGTGTTTGCTCTTTCAATGGCAGGTTTTTGCAGTGTTTGCTCTTTCAATCGCAGGTCTTTGCATTGTTTGCTCCCTCAATGGCAGGTTTTTGCTGTGTTTGCTCCCTCAAAGGCAGGTTTTTGCTGTGTTTGCTCTTTCAATGGCAGGTTTTTGCAGTGTTTGCTCCCTCAATGGCAGGTTTTTGCTGTGTTTGCTCCCTCAATGGCAGGTTTTTGCTGTGTTTGCTTTTTCAATGGCAGGTTTTTGCAGTGTTTGCTCCCTCAATAGCAGGTTTTTGCTGTGTTTGCTCCCTCAATGGCAGGTTTTTGCAGTGTTTGCTCCCTCAATGGCAGGTTTTTGCTGTGTTGCCTCCCTCAATGGCAGGTTTTTGCTGTGTTTGCTCTCTCAATGGCAGGTTTTTGCTGTGTTGCCTCCCTCAATGGCAGGTTTTTGCTGTGTTTGCTCTCTCAATGGCAGGTTTTTGCTGTGTTGCCTCCCTCAATGGCAGGTTTTTGCTCTGTTTGCTCCCTCAATGGCAGGTTTTTGCTGTGTTTGCTCCCTCAATGGCAGGTTTTTGCTGTGTTGCCTCCCTCAATGGCAGGTTTTTGCTCTGTTTGCTCCCTCAATGGCAGGTTTTTGCTGTGTTTGCTCCCTCAATGGCAGGTTTTTGCTCTGTTTGCTCCTTAATGGCTGGTTTTTGCTGTGTTTGCTTCCTCAATGGCTGGTTTTTGCTCTGTTTGCTCCCTCAATGACAGGTTTTTGCTGTGTTTGCTCCCTCAATGGCAGGTTTTTGCTCTGTTTGCTCATTCAAAGGCAGGTTTTTGCTGTTTTTGCTCCCTCAAAGGCAGGTTTTTGCTGTGTTTGCTCTTTCAATGGCAGGTTTTAATAGTGTTTGCTCCCTCAATGACAGATTTTTGCTGTGTTTGCTCCCTCAATGGCAGGTTTTTGCTGTGTTTGCTCCCTCAATGGCAGGTTTTTGCTGTGTTTGCTCTTTCAATGGCAGGTTTTTGCAGTGTTTGCTCTTTCAATCGCAGGTTTTTGCAGTGTTTGCTCCCTCAATGGCAGGTTTTTGCTGTGTTTGCTCCCTCAAAGGCAGGTTTTTGCTGTGTTTGCTCTTTCAATGGAAGGTTTTTGCAGTGTTTGCTCCCTCAATGGCAGGTTTTTGCTGTGTTTGCTCCCTCAATGGCAGGTTTTTGCTGTGTTTGCTCCCTCAATGGCAGGTTTTTGCAGCGTTTGCTCCCTCAATGGCAGGTTTTTGCAGCGTTTGCTCCCTCAATGGCAGGCTTTTTGCAGCGTTTGCTCCCTCAATGGCAGGTTTTTGCTCTGTTTGTCCCTCAATGGCAGGTTTTTGCAGCGTTTGCTCCCTCAATGGCAGGTTTTTGCAGCGTTTGCTCCCTCAATGGCAGGTTTTTGCTGTGTTGCCTCCCTCAATGGCAGGTTTTTTGCAGTGTTTGCTCCCTCAATGGCAGGTTTTTGCTGTGTTTGCTCCCTCAATGGCAGGTTTTTGCAGCGTTTGCTCCCTCAATGGCAGGTTTTTTGCAGCGTTTGCTCCCTCAATGGCAGGTTTTTGCTGTGTTTGCTCCCTCAATGGCAGGTTTTTGCAGCGTTTGCTCCCTCAATGGCAGTTTTTTTGCAGCGTTTGCTCCCTCAATGGCAGGTTTTTTGCAGCGTTTGCTCCCTCAATGGCAGGTTTTTTGCAGCGTTTGCTCCCTCAATGGCAGGTTTTTGCTGTGTTTGCTCATTCAATAGCAGGTTTTTGCTGTGTTTGCTCCCTCAATGGCAGGTTTTTTGGCAGTGTTTGCTCCCTCAATGGCAAGTTTTTGCTGTGTTTGCTCCCTCAATCGCAGGTTTTTTGCAGTGTTTGCTCCCTCAATGGCAGGTTTTTTGCAGTGTTTGCTCCCTCAATAGCAGGTTTTTTGGCAGTGTTTGCTCCCTTAATAGCAAGTTTTTTGCAGCGGTTGCTCCCTCAATGGTAGGTTTTCGCTGTTTGCTCCCTCAATGGCAGGTTTTTAGGCAGTGTTTGCTCCCTCAATGGCAGGTTTTTTGCAGCGTTTGCTCCCTCAATGGCAGGTTTTTTGCAGCGTTTGCTCCCTCAATGGCAGGTTTTTGCTGTGTTTGCTCCCTCAATGGCAGGTTTTTTGGCAGTGTTTGCTCCCTCAATGGCAGGTTTTTAGCAGCGTTTGCTCCCTCAATGGCAGGTTTTTGCTGTGTTTGCTCCCTCAATGGCAGGTTTTTTGCAGTGTTTGCTCCCTCAATGGCAGGTTTTTGCTGTGTTTGCTCCCTCCATGGCAGGTTTTTGCTGTGTTTGCTCCCTCAATGGCAGGTTTTTGCTGTGTTTGCTCCCTCAATGGCAGGTTTTTTGGCAGTGTTTGCTCCCTCAATGGCAGGTTTTTTGCTGCGTTTGCTCCCTCAATGGCAGGTTTTTGCTGTGTTTGCTCCCTCAATGGCAGGTTTTTGCTGTGTTTGCTCCCTCAATGGCAGGTTTTTTGGCAGTGTTTGCTCCCTCAATGGCAGGTTTTTTGCTGCGTTTGCTCCCTCAATGGCAGGTTTTTGCTGTGTTTGCTCCCTCAATGGCAGGTTTTTTGCTGTGTTTGCTCCCTCAATGGCAGGTTTTTGCTGTGTTTGCTCCCTCAATGGCAGGTTTTTGCTGTGTTTGCTCCCTCAATGGCAGGTTTTTGCTGTGTTTGCTTCCTCAATGGCAGGTTTTGGCAGTGTTTGCTCCCTCAATGGCAGGTTTTTGCTGTGTTTGCTCCCTCAATGGCAGGTTTTTGCAGTGTTTGCTCCCTCAATGGCAGGTTTTTGCTGTGTTTGCTCCCTCAATGGCAGGTTTTTGCTGTGTTTGCTCCCTCAATGGCAGGTTTTTGCTGTGTTTGCTCCCTCAATGGCAGGGTTTTGCCGTGTTTGCTCCCTCAATGGCAGGTTTTTGCAGTGTTTGCTCCCTCAATGGCAGGTTTTTGCTGTTTGCTCCCTCAATGGCAGGTTTTTGCAGTGTTTGCTCCCTCAATGGCAGGTTTTTTGCAGTGTTTGCTCCCTAAATGGCAGGTTTTTGTTGTGTTTGCTCCCCCATGCTAGGTTTTTTGATAAGTTTGCTGACCGATACTAGGTTTTTTGCAGGGTTTCAGATGAAGAATTGAGGAGAAATTGCAACAGTCTAATTGTTTTGATTTCGACAGGGAACGGTTGCTATGGCAGCACAAAATGAAGTGAAAAAGTATAGTGAAAGAGAAGGTAATCATAGGAGGCAGCTTAATGAAGAAATTAAGTAATTCCAAAGATTGATCTTCAATACAAAAATGAAAAATAAAAACAATGTAATCCAAAATAAAACTTAAGTTCACGGGAGACATACGAAAATTGGAGAATTTCAGGCAGGCAATGGGGAAAATAAGAAAGTTCAGACAACAACCACTGATTTGAAAACTTAGGTGAGAATCTTGAATGCATCGTTATATTAACTGAAGCAAATAAAGCTTTATTCAGTTAAAAACAAATAATTACAAGTTAAGCAGAAGTGAAGCGCTTTATAAGGAAATAAACCAGATGCCCAGAAACATCAAATGGGGCAACATCAGCCTCAAAAAGTCATTAGCAGCCTCAAAAGGTCACTAGCAGCCTCAAAAGGTCACTAGCAGCCTCAAAAGGTCACTAGCAACCTCAAAAAGTCACTAGCAACCTCAAAAGGTCTCTAGCAACCTCAAAAGGTCACTAGCAGCCTCAAAAGGTCACTAGCAGCCTCAAAAGGTCACTAGCAGCCTCAAAAGATCACTAGCAGCCTTAAAAAGTCACTAGCAGCCTCAAAAAATCACTAGCAGCCTCAAAAAGTCACTAGCAGCCTCAAAAGGTCACTTGCAGCCTCAAAAGGTCACTAGCAGCCTCAAAAGGTCACTAGCAGCCTCAAAAGGTCACTAGCAGCCTCAAAAGGTCACTAGCAGCCTCAAAAGGTCACTAGCAACCTCAAAAAGTCACTAGCAGCCTCAAAAGGTTACTAGCAGCCTCAAAAAGTCACTAGCAGCCTCAAAAGGTCACTAGCAGCCTCAAAAGGTCACTAGCAACCTCAAAAAGTCACTAGCAGCCTCAAAAGGTTACTAGCAGCCTCAAAAAATTCACTAGCAGCCCCTTTAAAAGAGTCATTCGCAGCGTAAAGGGACAAAACACCGCAACAGCTGCCAAAAAAGGTCACAAAAGGCCTTCAAAGGCCAAGAGCAGCCCTGAAAAGGTCACTGACAGTCCCAAATAACCGCTAGAAGTCCAAAAAGGGGTAAGACACCGCAGTATCAGCAGCCCAAAAAAGGTCATTAGCAGCCCGAAAAGGGTCAATCGCAGCACAAAATGGTCAAAACACCGCAACACCAGCCCTAAAAGGGCCAACACCAGCCCTTAAAAGGGTCACTAACAGCCCCAACACAGCCCTAAGAAGGCCAACACCAGCCCAAAACGGCCCAAAAGGGCGAACACAGCCCTATGCACGGGACTGACTGGTAGCCACCACGAAGGTCTTGTAGTGCGCGGGCATATGGGACGCGTCCAGCCTCACCAGACGCTCCCCGAACCCTGCCCCCGGCTCGTGCAGGTCTGCCACGTCTGGGGGCGCCGTCAGGAGTGCAAAAGGCACCGTGGGCAGTGCAAAGGGCGTCGTAATGAGTGCAAAGTTCATCAGGGTGAGTGTAAAGGGCCCCGTGATCAATGCAACGGGCGCCAAGACACAAGACGTGGAGGTAGTGGTGGTGATGATGGTACGGGTGTCGTGGTGAGTGCAAAGGGCGGCGTGGTCAGTGCAAAGGGCGTCATAATGAGTGCAAAGTTCATCAGGGTGAGTGCAAAGGGCCCCGTGATCAATGCAAAGAGTGCCAGGACAGATGACGGGGGTGTGATGGTGGTGGTAATGATGGTTCGGGTGTCGTGGTGAGTGCAAAGGGCGCCCAGAGTGATGACTATGGGGGTGACGATCGTGATGGCGGTGATGACAGTGGTCATAATTGTGGCGCGGCTGAAGACTATGGTGATGATGATGACTATAGAGTAGGTGACTACGCTGGACAAGTAACAGCTGAAAGTTCGGCACGATACGAACACTTGATAAGAAGACGCGGAGAGAATCAATGAATAAGAACGACGCAATCAAAAAAATGAAAATGTCTATGACAAAACAGACCCGCAAGACCGCCTGACAGTTGCTTTTCGTTTGAAATCGTCGGTACAGAGCGCAATCGAACTGGTTTCATATCATCAGTCGATGTGAACGCCGCACACATTGTAGCTTGAGTTCACTCATTGTGCTGTGGTGCTTTTATTGTGTGGTAGAAATGACTAGCAAGGAAATGATGCACAGTACGGAACACTTGAGCTGATGGCGCTGGCGAAGTGGTGTTTGTTTGTTTGCTTGTTTGTTTGCTTGTTTGTTTGCTTGTTTGTTTGCTTGTTTGTTTGCTTGTTTGTTTGCTTGTTTGTTTGCTTGTGTGCTTGTGTGCTTGTGTGCTTGTGTGCTTGTGTGCTTGTGTGCTTGTGTGTTTGTGTGTTTGTGTGCTTGTGTGCTTGTGTGCTTGTGTGCTTGTGTGCTTGTGTGCTTGTGTGCTTGTGTGCTTGTGTGCTTGTGTGCTTGTGTGCTTGTGTGCTTGTGTGCTTGTGTGCTTGTGTGCTTGTGTGCTTGTGTGCTTGTGTGCTTGTGTGCTTGTGTGCTTGTGTGCTTGTGTGCTTGTGTGCTTGTTTGCTTGTTTGCTTGTTTGCTTGTTTGCTTGTTTGCTTGTTTGCTTGTTTGCTTGTTTGCTTGTTTGCTTGTTTGCTTGTTTGCTTGTTTGCTTGTTTACTTGTTTACTTGTTTAATTGTTTAATTGTTTAATTGTTTAATTGTTTAATTGTTTAATTGTTTGTTTGTTTGTTTGTTTGTTTGTTTGCTTGCTTGTTTGCTTGTTTGTTTGTTTGCTTGTTTCTTTGTTTGCTCGTTTGTTTGCTCGTTTGTTTGCTCGTTTTTTTGCTCGTTTGTTTGCTCGTTTTTTTGTTTGTTTGCTTGTTGGTTTGTTTGTTTGTTTGTTTGCTTGCGTGTTTGCTTGCATGTTTGCTTCCTTGTTTGCTTGCGTGTTTGCTTGCGTGTTTGTTTGCGTGTTTGCTTGCGAGTTCGCTTGCGTGTTTGCTTGCGTGTTTGCTTGCGTGTTTGCTTGCGTGTTTGCTTGCGAGTTTGCTTGCGTGTTTGCTTGCGTGTTTGCTTGAGTGTTTGCTTGCGTGTTTGCTTCCTTGTTTGCTTGCGTGTTTGCTTGCGTGTTTGCTTGCGTGTTTGCTTGCGTGTTTGCTTGCGTGTTTGCTTGCGTGTTTGCTTGCGTGTTTGCTTGCGTGTTTGCTTGCGTGTTTGCTTCCTTGTTTGCTTGCGTGTTTGCTTGCATGTTTGCCTCCTTGTTTGCTTGCGTGTTTGCTTGCGTGTTTGCTTGCGTGTTTGCTTGCGTGTTTGCTTGCGTGCTTGCTTGCGTGTTTGCTTGCGTGTTTGCTTGCGAGTTTGCTTGCGTGTTTGCTTGCGTGTTTGCTTGAGTGTTTGCTTGCGTGTTTGCTTGCATGTTTGCTTGCGTGTTTGCTTGCGTGTTTAGTAGATTGTTCATTTAGTTGTTTGCTTGATTGCTGAATATATATAACACAGCGGTTCTTTACGACCAGTGCTGCTGCTGACTCGGCATCGAATAAAATTCATGTTCTGACCGAATCAAGGGATGCGTTATTCGAATCAGGCATGATACATATCATCTTGTACACTGGTATATCAAATGCCTCATAACTAACACCAGGACGCCATGACGGTTGGTATATCAAATGCCTCATAACTAACACCAGGACGCCATGACGGTTGGTATACCAAATGCCTCATAACTAACACCAGGACGCCATGACGGTTGGTATATCAAATGCCTCATAACTAACACCAGGACGCCATGACGGTTGGTATACCAAATGCCTCATAACTAACACCAGGACGCCATGACGGTTGGTATATCAAATGCCTCATAACTAACACCAGGACGCCATGACGGTTGGTATATCAAATGCCTCATAACTAACACCAGGACGCCATGACGGTTGGTATACCAAATGCCTCATAACTAACACCAGGACGCCATGACGGTTGGTATATCAAATGCCTTATAACTAACACCAGGACGTCATGACGGTTGGTATATCAAATGCCTCATAACTAACACCAGGACGCCATGACGGTTGGTATATCAAATGCCTCATAACTAACACCAGGACGCCATGACGGTTGGTATATCAAATACCTCATAACTAACACCAGGACACCATGACGGTTGGTATATCAAATGCCTCATAACTAACACCAGGACACCATGACGGTTGGTATATCAAATTCCCCATAACTAACACCAGGACGCCATGACGGTTGGTATATCAAATGCCTCATAACTAACACCAGGACGCCATGACGGTTGGTATATCAAATGCATCATAACTAACACCAGGACGCCATGACGGTTGGTATATCAAATGCCTCACAACTAACACCAGGACGCCATGACGGTTGGTATATCAAATGCCTCATAACTAACACCAGGACGACATGACGGTTGGTATACCAAATGCCTCATAACTAACACCAGGACGCCATGACGGTTGGTATATCAAATGCCTCATAACTAACACCAGGACGCCATGACGGTTGGTATATCAAATGCCTCATAACTAACACCAGGACGCCATGACGGTTGGTACATCAAATGCCTCATAACTAACACCAGGACGACATGACGGTTGGTATATCAAATGCCTCATAACCAACACCAGGACGTCATGACGGTTGGTATACCAAATGCCTCATAACTAACACCAGGACGCCATGACGGTTGGTATATCAAATGCCTCATAACTAACACCAGGACGCCATGACGGTTGGTATATCAAATGCCACATAACTAACACCAGGACGCCATGACGGTTGGTATATCAAATGCCTCATAACTAACACCAGGACGCCATGACGGTTGGTATATCAAATGCCTCATAACTAACACCAGGACGCCATGACGGTTACTCCCGGTCACGCCGGTACCCATTTCCGACACCTGGGTAGAGTGGGGAATTGTGGCTGAGTTCTCCCTTTTCCCAACGGGGAGAAAAACCGGGTGGCACTGCCGGGATTCGAACTGCCGATACCTTTCCGTGAAGAGCGCGCTCGCAACCACCCGGCCACTGTGACCGTGGATATTAGTTTTAAGCCTCCCTTATCAAAACAAAGGCGTTTCAAAGAGAGGAAGGCACTAATTCGTTTATGGAGTTAAGTATATATGAAATCTACGCACAAGGTGCATAGAAACAGTAAGTTGAGACAGAATTTTATGAAAAAAGATAATAGTTACTGAAGGAAGTAGTAGGTGTTTGAAAATAGGACAGAAATCTTCCGGAAAAAGATGGTTCGAAATAAAACCAAAACTTATTCTATTTCCGACGAAAAGAAGACCTTTAATCTTTAACTCGGAACCTCACATATTCCTCACGGGAGCATTCAAGTTTTGGGGAAGTGAAAACGAATAAGCATGCTAATTAATAAGTAAGATAATAAATAGATTTATTGCAGACTAAACAGACGTAGAGCATTGCGCGTGGGAGTGGTGTGTTATGTGGGACGCTGAAATGTGATTTAGAAAACTTGAATTTCATAGGAAAAATGTAGAGTTTAAAATTGCATTTTGAGAGTAATTGTGGTTATTGTTAATAGCATGAAAAACTTTAGTCGTCAAGGATGTAGTTTGTTAAAAATTGTGTGTATTTCGATATAATTCGGATTATTATTAAACACAACTGAAGGACGAAGAAGCTCCAAAAAGGCTGAGATTCAGTAAAACTTTGAAACGAGTGTGTTGATCGGAGCAATATAGTTTATTAAATACCAATATAATCATAATTAATAACAAAACGACATTACCGCGAAGAAAATATAAGAGAATTAATTTTAAACGATATTACTGCAATGAGAACTGAACGTAAGGAGAAAAATTCTACTACGGACTAGAAAGTAAAGTAATGGATAAATATTTCGAAGTGAAGTGTTCGACAAAAATGAAGTGAAGCGAAGACAAAGAAGAAGTTAAGATAAGGATGGAGAGAAGGGGAGTGAAGAGAAACATGAAGTGAGCACAAAGAAAGATGAAGTGAACAACAACATCTCGACGATAATGGGCGAAAAAACAATCCAAGAAATAAGTTTTAACCAAAAAATGAAAGACATAAAGAGAAAGAAATGAAGATAATCAAGCAACACTAAAAGAAATACTCAAAAGTAAATAAATGTATCGAATGTAGCTAAAAAAACTGTTTATAAACAATAGCATTTTTTCCTTTTTTCCTGAACCGACGAGGCTCATATATGTCGTATAAATATTGTATATACGGTATACAAAGATATTAATACACGCATATCAGTAAAAATGTACAAATACATATCCATAAATATATTTATATATATTTATTCATATCCATACATATACTCTCCCCGGACAAAAGTTATCACCTGCAATTGACATTGAATATGAATTCCATATGCAAAAAATTGCGGCATTTTTGGGTATACGAGTGTACTAATAAGTATATTATGTCGATACTAATACTTGGAAATGATTTAATTGGTTAAATGTGCAATTGATTAAGCTGAAGTTCAGTATTCAACTCAAACTTAAGTTCATTTGTAGTAAGCGATGTTGAAAATGAACTGGATCGTACTTTCACTTTGCTTTAATTAAATATCTATGAAAAATGGGTTTGTAACTGCTGGCCGGTCAGCAGCATTATGAAAATTCCCTCCGTGTACCACCGGTGGTACACGGATAGCTTTGATGATTCCCTCCGTGTACCACCGGTGGTACACGGATAGCTTTGATAATTCCCTCCGTGTACCACCGGTGGTACACGGATAGCTTTGATAATTCCCTCTGTGTACCACCGGTGGTACACGGAGAGCTTTGATAATTCCCTCCGTGTACCACCGGTGGTACACGGATAGCTTTGATAATTCCCTCCGTGTACCACCGGTGGTACACGGATAGCTTTGATAATTCCCTCCGTGTACCGCCGGTGGTACACGGATAGCTTTGATAATTCCCTCCGTGTACCGCCGGTGGTACACGGATAGCTTTGATAATTCCCTCCGTGTACCACCGGTGGTACACGGATAGCTTTGATAATTCCCTCCGTGTACCGCCGGTGGTACACGGATAGCTTTGATGATTCCCTCCGTGTACCACCGGTGGTACACGGATAGCTTTGATAATTCCCTCCGTGTACCACCGGTGGTACACGGATAGCTTTGATAATTCCCTCTGTGTACCACCGGTGGTACACGGAGAGCTTTGATAATTCCCTCCGTGTACCACCGGTGGTACACGGATAGCTTTGATAATTCCCTCCGTGTACCACCGGTGGTACACGGATAGCTTTGATAATTCCCTCCGTGTACCGCCGGTGGTACACGGATAGCTTTGATAATTCCCTCCGTGTACCGCCGGTGGTACACGGATAGCTTTGATAATTCCCTCCGTGTACCGCCGGTGGTACACGGATAGCTTTGATAATTCCCTCCGTGTACCGCCGGTGGTACACGGATAGCTTTGATAATTCCCTCCGTGTACCACCGGTGGTACACGGATAGCTTTGATAATTCCCTCCGTGTACCACCGGTGGTACACGGATGCCTTTGATAATTCCCTCCGTGTACCGCCGGTGGTACACGGATAGCTTTGATAATTCCCTCCGTGTACCACCGGTGGTGCACGTTGCGGTCAAAGTTTTAAATCACTTTCCGCTTCGGTGGTTTATTTCTCTCGGGTTCACATCTGGGGGCTTAGCGGGCCAATCTAAATGTATGCCAAAACTGTCACGACAGTTTTGGCGCGATGCACTTGGCAGTTGTGGTACAAAAATGGCATTACATTTCTGTGATTTGAAAATTGAAGAGATGGTAAAAATTTGGTTACCTAGCAGCGCGATGAGGCCAATGTTGGATCAGTTTGACGGATACCTCGAGTGGAGAAAAGGATGTACTTGAAGCGCCCCAGAACGTGACAGACTCTTCTATTCCTCTTTGTATCGGCCCTTGCCAATAAAGAACCTTATTTGCATTCAATATTGTGCATTTGTGTGTTTAATACAGCCCCAACCCATGACAGACCCTTCTGTCATGGGTTGGGGACCCTTCTTCATTGCATTAGTCCTTTCCACGCAATATTCGTTAAAGGATGCAGGAATTTTTTTATATACACAATGGAGGCTACTATTGCTATCTCTTCTGCAGTTCACTGTGCGTCACTGATATGCTCATCAGCGAGCTCATCTTGTTTTTATTTTCAATGTGAAATAAATCACTATACACTCATACCTCGGTTTTACGAAAAAAAGAGGAACCCCTGTCCGATAGTAGTCGTAATTGCCCAAAGCATCCGACAGATACGTGTATGGTACAGGATATATACCACTGGTACAAGAAATCAACCACAACACAAAAAGGGGCAGTAATTGGGAGCAATGTGATGCAGGTGTTGAAACAGTGTTGTCAACAAGGCGACTGCCCGCCACCTAGCGGTCGGTTTTGGAACTAACGGACTTTGTCCGTAGCGCGCGTGACTTTCTAATGAAATCGGTAGCTCAAGCATTTGCCCGTGGAATCCGAAATCCGCTAAAACAATGTCCGTAAAACCGTGGTATGGGTGTACGAGAAACGGAGAATATTATCACCCTTTTCGCCGGCTGGCAATGCCTCCACACCTGCCCTTTTCCCCAGGACCCCCACACCAGTCCCCCAGGACCCCCACACCAGTCCCGCCCCCTTCTTCCTCTCCCCCAGGATCCCCTCCATCAGCCCTACCCCCTCCCTCCTTCCCCTCTCCCTCCCCCCAGGACCCCCACACACCAGTCTTGCTCATCCAGGATTCAACCTATACCAGTCCTCTCCCCACCTCCTTTGTCCCCTCTTCCCCCCAGGACCCCCACACCACCCCGTCCCTCCACTCTTCAATGACGCTCATGGTGCCCTCTATGACCCCCCTCCTCCACACCAGCCCTACCCCTATCCCTCCCAGGACCCCCATCATCAGTCCTGCCTCCTCCACCCCAGAACCCCCTCCCCACCCCGTCCCCCCACTCACCAATAACGCTCATGGTGCCCTCACACTTGGCCTCCCCCGCCGCGTTGGACGCGGTGCACGTGTACACGCCCGCGTCCGACTGCTGCACGTGGCAGATGAGCAGCTCGTAGTGACCCTGCTTCGCGTCCTTCTGGAACTTGACGCGGGTGTCCTCCTGCAGGGGCTTCCCGTCCTTGTAGCTGGGGGGAGGGGAGTAATAAATCATTCTTAGTGGAGGAATACGCGTCCCCTTGTTTGGCTGGCCAATGGAATGGCTTTATTTTGAGCGCACTGAGTGACGTCACTTTCGTTAGGCCAATAGAAAGTCTTTATTTCGAGCACGCTGTTTGACGTCACTGTCGCGATATGTCGTTGGGCCAATGGGATGGATTTATTTCGAGCGCACTGAATGACGTCACTGTAGTTAGGCCAATAGGAAGGTTTCATTTCGAGCGCGATGAATGACGTCAATGTCGTTAGGCCAATACGAAGGCTTCAGTCCGAACGCACTGGTTGACGTCACCGTCGCGACACGTCGTTGGACCAATATGAAAGCTTCATTTTGAACGCGGTAGATGACGTCATCATTGCGACATGTCGTTAGACCAATAGAAAGGCTTTATTTTGAACGCGGTAGATGACGTCATCATTGCGACATGTCGTTAGACCAATAGAAAGGCTTTATTTTGAACGCGGTAGATGACGTCACAGTCGCGACATGTCGTTAGACCAATAGAAAGGCTTTATTTTGAACGCGGTAGATGACGTCATCATTGCGACATGTCGTTAGACCAATAGAAAGGCTTTAGTTTGAACGCGGTAGATGACGTCATCATTGCGACATGTCGTTAGACCAATAGAAAGGCTTTATTTTGAACGCGGTAGATGACGTCATCATTGCGACATGTCGTTAAACCAATAGAAAGGCTTTATTTTGAACGCGGTAGATGACGTCATCATTGCGACATGTCGTTAGGCCTATAGTGACAAAATCCATCCTTGTCTTCAGATTACAAATACCTGACGGCTTCCCTCATTACTGTGGGAGAAATTCTCGGTCTTTTCTAACTCGGTCATTGAGTCAATACCACATGTGGATACGGACTGCCCCGTAATAACAGCCTCGGCCATTAATCATCACGCACAGGTAACAGAGTACGAGTAACCGACGAATAAGAGTCATTAGTCCCGCACAGGCACCAGAGTTGGAGTTACAGTAAACAGACAATAGTAACGCACAGGCACCAGAGTTGGAGTTACAGTAAACAGACAATAGTCCCGCACAGGCAACAGAGTTGGAGTAACAGAAAACAGACAATAGTCACGCACAGGCACCAGAGTTGGAGTTACAGAAAACAGACAGTAGTAACGCACAGGCAACAGAGTTGGAGTAACAGAAAACAGACAATAGTCACGCACAGGCACCAGAGTTGGAGTAACAGAAAACAGACAATAGTCACGCACAGGCACCAGAGTTGGAGTTACAGAAAACAGACAGTAGTAACGCACAGGCAACAGAGTTGGAGTAACAGAAAACAGACAATAGTCACGCACAGGCACCAGAGTTGGAGTAACAGAAAACAGACAATAGTAACGCACAGGCACCAGAGTTGGAGTTACAGTAAACAGACAATAGTAACGCACAGGCACCAGAGTTGGAGTTACAGTAAACAGACAATAGTCCCGCACAGGCAACAGAGTTGGAGTTACAGTAAACAGACAATAGTAACGCACAGGCACCAGAGTTGGAGTTACAGTAAACAGACAATAGTAACGCACAGGCACCAGAGTTGGAGTTACAGTAAACAGACAATAGTAACGCACAGGCACCAGAGTTGGAGTTACAGTAAACAGACAATAGTAACGCACAGGCAACAGAGTTGGAGTTACAGTAAACAGACAATAGTAACGCACAGGCACCAGAGTTGGAGTTACAGTAAACAGACAATAGTAACGCACAGGCACCAGAGTTGGAGTTACAGTAAACAGACAATAGTAACGCACAGGCACCAGAGTTGGAGTTACAGTAAACAGACAATAGTAACGCACAGGCACCAGAGTTGGAGTTACAGTAAACAGACAATAGTAACGCACAGGCACCAGAGTTGGAGTTACAGTAAACAGACAATAGTCCCGCACAGGCAACAGAGTTGGAGTTACAGTAAACAGACAATAGTAACGCACAGGCACCAGAGTTGGAGTTACAGTAAACAGACAATAGTAACGCACAGGCACCAGAGTTGGAGTTACAGTAAACAGACAATAGTAACGCACAGGCAACAGAGTTGGAGTTACAGTAAACAGACAATAGTAACGCACAGGCACCAGAGTTGGAGTTACAGTAAACAGACAATAGTAACGTACAGGCACCAGAGTTGGAGTTACAGTAAACAGACAATAGTCCCGCACAGGCAACAGAGTTGGAGTAACAGAAAACAGACAATAGTCCCGCACAGGCAACAGAGTTGGAGTTACAGTAAACAGACAATAGTAACGCACAGGCACCAGAGTTGGAGTAACAGAAAACAGACAATAGTAACGCACAGGCACCAGAGTTGGAGTTACAGTAAACAGACAATAGTCCCGCACAGGCAACAGAGTTGGAGTAACAGAAAACAGACAATAGTCCCGCACAGGCAACAGAGTTGGAGTTACAGTAAACAGACAATAGTCCCGCACAGGCAACAGAGTTGGAGTTACAGTAAACAGACAATAGTCCCGCACAGGCAACAGAGTTGGAGTAACAGAAAACAGACAATAGTCCCGCACAGGCAACAGAGTTGGAGTTACAGTAAACAGACAATAGTCCCGCACAGGCACCAGAGTTGGAGTTACAGTAAACAGACAATAGTAACGCACAGGCACCAGAGTTGGAGTTACAGTAAACAGACAATAGTCCCGCACAGGCACCAGAGTTGGAGTTACAGTAAACAGACAATAGTCCCGCACAGGCACCAGAGTTGGAGTTACAGTAAACAGACAATAGTCCCGCACAGGCAACAGAGTTGGAGTAACAGAAAACAGACAATAGTCCCGCACAGGCAACAGAGTTGGAGTTACAGTAAACAGACAATAGTCCCGCACAGGCAACAGAGTTGGAGTTACAGTAAACAGACAATAGTAACGCACAGGCACCAGAGTTGGAGTAACAGAAAACAGACAATAGTAACGCACAGGCACCAGAGTTGGAGTTACAGTAAACAGACAATAGTCCCGCACAGGCAACAGAGTTGGAGTAACAGAAAACAGACAATAGTCCCGCACAGGCAACAGAGTTGGAGTTACAGTAAACAGACAATAGTCCCGCACAGGCAACAGAGTTGGAGTTACAGTAAACAGACAATAGTCCCGCACAGGCAACAGAGTTGGAGTAACAGAAAACAGACAATAGTCCCGCACAGGCAACAGAGTTGGAGTTACAGTAAACAGACAATAGTCCCGCACAGGCACCAGAGTTGGAGTTACAGTAAACAGACAATAGTAACGCACAGGCACCAGAGTTGGAGTTACAGTAAACAGACAATAGTCCCGCACAGGCACCAGAGTTGGAGTTACAGTAAACAGACAATAGTAACGCACAGGCACCAGAGTTGGAGTTACAGTAAACAGACAATAGTCCCGCACAGGCACCAGAGTTGGAGTTACAGTAAACAGACAATAGTCCCGCACAGGCACCAGAGTTGGAGTTACAGTAAACAGACAATAGTAACGCACAGGCAACAGAGTTGGAGTTACAGTAAACAGACAATAGTAACGCACAGGCAACAGAGTTGGAGTAACAGAAAACAGACAATAGTCCCGCACAGGCAACAGAGTTGGAGTAACAGAAAACAGACAATAGTCCCGCACAGGCAACAGAGTTGGAGTTACAGTAAACAGACAATAGTAACGCACAGGCAACAGAGTTGGAGTAACAGAAAACAGACAATAGTCCCGCACAGGCAACAGAGTTGGAGTTACAGTAAACAGACAATAGTAACGCACAGGCACCAGAGTTGGAGTTACAGTAAACAGACAATAGTAACGCACAGGCACCAGAGTTGGAGTTACAGTAAACAGACAATAGTCCCGCACAGGCACCAGAGTTGGAGTTACAGTAAACAGACAATAGTCCCGCACAGGCAACAGAGTTGGAGTAACAGAAAACAGACAATAGTCCCGCACAGGCAACAGAGTTGGAGTTACAGTAAACAGACAATAGTAACGCACAGGCAACAGAGTTGGAGTAACAGAAAACAGACAATAGTCCCGCACAGGCAACAGAGTTGGAGTAACAGAAAACAGACAATAGTCCCGCACAGGCACCAGAGTTGGAGTTACAGTAAACAGACAATAGTCCCGCACAGGCAACAGAGTTGGAGTAACAGAAAACAGACAATAGTCCCGCACAGGCAACAGAGTTGGAGTAACAGTAAACAGACAATAGTAACGCACAGGCAACAGAGTTGGAGTTACAGTAAACAGACAATAGTAACGCACAGGCAACAGAGTTGGAGTTACAGTAAACAGACAATAGTAACGCACAGGCACCAGAGTTGGAGTTACAGTAAACAGACAATAGTAACGCACAGGCACCAGAGTTGGAGTTACAGTAAACAGACAATAGTCCCGCACAGGCAACAGAGTTGGAGTTACAGTAAACAGACAATAGTCCCGCACAGGCACCAGAGTTGGAGTAACAGAAAACAGACAATAGTCCCGCACAGGCAACAGAGTTGGAGTTACAGTAAACAGACAATAGTAACGCACAGGCACCAGAGTTGGAGTTACAGTAAACAGACAATAGTAACGCACAGGCACCAGAGTTGGAGTTACAGTAAACAGACAATAGTCCCGCACAGGCACCAGAGTTGGAGTTACAGTAAACAGACAATAGTAACGCACAGGCAACAGAGTTGGAGTTACAGTAAACAGACAATAGTCCCGCACAGGCACCAGAGTTGGAGTTACAGTAAACAGACAATAGTCCCGCACAGGCACCAGAGTTGGAGTTACAGTAAACAGACAATAGTAACGCACAGGCACCAGAGTTGGAGTTACAGTAAACAGACAATAGTCCCGCACAGGCACCAGAGTTGGAGTTACAGTAAACAGACAATAGTCCCGCACAGGCAACAGAGTTGGAGTAACAGAAAACAGACAATAGTCCCGCACAGGCAACAGAGTTGGAGTTACAGTAAACAGACAATAGTCCCGCACAGGCAACAGAGTTGGAGTTACAGTAAACAGACAATAGTCCCGCACAGGCAACAGAGTTGGAGTTACAGTAAACAGACAATAGTCCCGCACAGGCAACAGAGTTGGAGTTACAGTAAACAGACAATAGTCCCGCACAGGCACCAGAGTTGGAGTTACAGTAAACAGACAATAGTCCCGCACAGGCAACAGAGTTGGAGTTACAGTAAACAGACAATAGTCCCGCACAGGCACCAGAGTTGGAGTAACAGAAAACAGACAATAGTCCCGCACAGGCAACAGAGTTGGAGTTACAGTAAACAGACAATAGTCCCGCACAGGCAACAGAGTTGGAGTTACAGAAAACAGACAGTAGTAACGCACAGGCACCAGAGTTGGAGTTACAGTAAACAGACAATAGTAACGCACAGGCACCAGAGTTGGAGTTACAGTAAACAGACAATAGTAACGCACAGGCACCAGAGTTGGAGTTACAGTAAACAGACAATAGTAACGCACAGGCAACAGAGTTGGAGTAACAGAAAACAGACAATAGTCCCGCACAGGCAACAGAGTTGGAGTTACAGTAAACAGACAATAGTAACGCACAGGCAACAGAGTTGGAGTTATAGTAAACAGACAATAGTAACGCACAGGCAACAGAGTTGGAGTAACAGAAAACAGACAATAGTAACGCACAGGCACCAGAGTTGGAGTAACAGAAAACAGACAATAGTAACGCACAGGCACCAGAGTTGGAGTTACAGTAAACAGACAATAGTAACGCACAGGCAACAGAGTTGGAGTAACAGAAAACAGACAATAGTAACGCACAGGCACCAGAGTTGGAGTTACAGTAAACAGACAATAGTCCCGCACAGGCACCAGAGTTGGAGTTACAGTAAACAGACAATAGTAACGCACAGGCACCAGAGTTGGAGTTACAGTAAACAGACAATAGTCCCGCACAGGCACCAGAGTTGGAGTTACAGTAAACAGACAATAGTAACGCACAGGCACCAGAGTTGGAGTAACAGTAAACAGACAATTGTAACGCACAGGAACCAGAGTTGGAGTTACAGTAAACAGACAATAGTCCCGCACAGGCACCAGAGTTGGAGTTACAGTAAACAGACAATAGTAACGCACAGGCACCAGAGTTGGAGTAACAGAAAACAGACAATAGTAACGCACAGGCACCAGAGTTGGAGTTACAGTAAACAGACAATAGTCCCGCACAGGCACCAGAGTTGGAGTTACAGTAAACAGACAATAGTAACGCACAGGAACCAGAGTTGGAGTAACAGTAAACAGACAATAGTAACGCACAGGCACCAGAGTTGGAGTTACAGTAAACAGACAATAGTCCCGCACAGGCACCAGAGTTGGAGTTACAGTAAACAGACAATAGTAACGCACAGGCACCAGAGTTGGAGTTACAGTAAACAGACAATAGTCCCGCACAGGCACCAGAGTTGGAGTTACAGTAAACAGACAATAGTAACGCACAGGCACCAGAGTTGGAGTAACAGTAAACAGACAATTGTAACGCACAGGAACCAGAGTTGGAGTAACAGTAAACAGACAATAGTAACGCACAGGCACCAGAGTTGGAGTAACAGTAAACAGACAATAGTAACGCACAGGCACCAGAGTTGGAGTTACAGTAAACAGACAATAGTAACGCACAGGCACCAGAGTTGGAGTTACAGTAAACAGACAATAGTCCCGCACAGGCACCAGAGTTGGAGTAACAGAAAACAGACAATAGTAACGCACAGGCACCAGAGTTGGAGTTACAGTAAACAGACAATAGTCCCGCACAGGCACCAGAGTTGGAGTAACAGAAAACAGACAATAGTCCCGCACAGGCACCAGAGTTGGAGTTACAGTAAACAGACAATAGTAACGCACAGGCACCAGAGTTGGAGTAACAGTAAACAGACAATAGTCCCGCACAGGCACCAGAGTTGGAGTTACAGTAAACAGACAATAGTAACGCACAGGCACCAGAGTTGGAGTTACAGTAAACAGACAATAGTCCCGCACAGGCACCAGAGTTGGAGTAACAGAAAACAGACAATAGTAACGCACAGGCACCAGAGTTGGAGTTACAGTAAACAGACAATTGTAACGCACAGGCACCAGAGTTGGAGTAACAGTAAACAGACAATAGTACCGCACAGGCACCAGAGTTGGAGTAACAGTAAACAGACAATTGTAACGCACAGGCACCAGAGTTGGAGTTACAGTAAACAGACAATAGTCCCGCACAGGCACCAGAGTTGGAGTTACAGTAAACAGACAATAGTCCCGCACAGGCACCAGAGTTGGAGTAACAGAAAACAGACAATAGTAACGCACAGGCACCAGAGTTGGAGTTACAGTAAACAGACAATAGTCCCGCACAGGCACCAGAGTTGGAGTAACAGAAAACAGACAATAGTAACGCACAGGCACCAGAGTTGGAGTAACAGTAAACAGACAATTGTAACGCACAGGCACCAGAGTTGGAGTTACAGTAAACAGACAATAGTCCCGCACAGGCACCAGAGTTGGAGTTACAGTAAACAGACAATAGTCCCGCACAGGCACCAGAGTTGGAGTAACAGAAAACAGACAATAGTAACGCACAGGCACCAGAGTTGGAGTTACAGTAAACAGACAATAGTCACGCACAGGCACCAGAGTTGGAGTAACAGAAAACAGACAATAGTAACGCACAGGCACCAGAGTTGGAGTTACAGTAAACAGACAATAGTAACGCACAGGCACCAGAGTTGGAGTAACAGAAAACAGACAATAGTAACGCACAGGCAACAGAGTTGGAGTTACAGTAAACAGACAATAGTAACGCACAGGCAACAGAGTTGGAGTTACAGTAAACAGACAATAGTAACGCACAGGCACCCAGAAGTACTCACAATGCGACGTCAGGCATGGGGTCGCCCCTGACGTGCACGACGTACGACAGGTTGGTGGTCTCGATGACGGTCGTGTCGCGCAGGCGGACGAGGAAGAACGGCTTCTTGTCCGCCAGCTTGGCCGCCCGCTCCTCAGCGGTCACTGCGGGCATATGGTGGGGTTGTGTGGGGTTGTGTGGGGTTGGGTGTGGTTGTGTGGGGTTGTGTGGGGTTGTGTGGGGTTGTGTGGGATTGTGTGGGGTTGTGTGGGGTTGTGTGGGATTGTGTGGGGTTGTGTGGGGTTGTGTGGGGTTGTGTGGGGTTGTGTGGGGTTGTGTGGGGTTGTGTGGGGTTGTGTGGGGTTGTGTGGGGTTGTGTGGGGTTGTGTGGGGTTGTGTGGGGTTGTGTGGGGTTGTGTGGGGTTGTGTGGGGTTGTGTGTGGTTGTGTGGGGTTGTGTGGGGTTGTGTGGGATTGTGTGGGATTGTGTGGGATTGTGTGGGATTGTGTGGGATTGTGTGGGGTTGTGTGGGGTTGTGTGGGATTGTGTGGGATTGTGTGGGATTGTGTGGGATTGTGTGGGATTGTGTGGGATTGTGTGGGGTTGTGTGGGGTTGTGTGGGGTTGTGTGGGGTTGTTTGGGGTTGTGTGGGGTTGTGTGGGGTTGTGTGGGGTTGTGTGGGGTTGTGTGGGGTTGTGTGGGGTTGTGTGGGGTTGTGTGGGGTTGTGTGGGGTTGTGTGTGGTTGTGTGGAGTTGGGTAGGGTTGTGTGGGGTTATGTGGGGGTGGGTTTGTGGGGTTGTGTGGGTTTGGGTGGGGTTGTGTGGGGTTGTGTGGGGCTGGGTGGGGTTGTGTGGGGTTGTGTGGGGTTGTGAGGGGTTGTGTGGGGTTGGGTGGGGTTGTGTGTGGTTTTGTGGGGTTGTGAGGGGTTGGGTGGGGTTGGGTGGGGTTGTGAGGGGTTATGTGGGGTTGTGTGGAGCTGGGTGAGGTTTGTGTGGTGGTGTTGGGTGAGGTTTGTGTGGTGGGGTTGGGTGAGGTTACATAACATATTTATGGAAATATGCCCTTCACGCACGTCCACCACACGTGCATTAAACCCACACGTGCATCACAGGTGCACTACACGTGCACCACACGCGCACCGCACGTGCACCACACGCACACCACACGCGCACCACACGCGCACCACACGGGCACCACACGCACACCACACGCACACCACACGCGCACCACACGCGCACAAGACGTGCACGTACGTTCTTGCACGAGCAGCTGCGCGCTGCACGTGCCCGTAGCCTGGTCCGTGTCCGTCGCCTTGGCCGTGTAGACGCCCGTGTCCTCTGGCCGGCACCCGGATACCTGCGCCGGATACTTCGTTACTACCGGATACATGGGGCCTATGCTTCGGTATTACCGGATATATGCAACCGGATACTTTGTTACAACCGGATACCTGTATCCGGATACTTTGTTGCTACCGGATACATGGGGGTTATGTTTCGTTTCTGCCAGATACTTCGTTACTACAGAATAACAGCACCCGGATACTATGTTAAAACAGGATACCTGAATCCGGATACTTTGTTACTACCCGATACATGGGGCTTAGGCTTCGGTAACACCGAAGACATACACCCGGATACTTAGTTACAACCGGATACTTGCACCCGGACACTTCAAAACAACCGTATAGCTGCTCTGGATTCTCTGTAACTACCGGACACCTGCTCTCGATACTCTGTAACTACCGGATACTTGCTCTGGATAGTTGTTTATAACCGGATGCATGCTCCGGATACATCGTTACTACAGGATACATGCTCTAGATATATCGCTACTCCCGGATACTCGCTCCGGATACTCGCTCCGGATACTCTCTTTACCATAGGAAATAAATAACCTTCCTATATTCCTACAAAAATTAACACAAACAACAAGTCCTACGAAAGTTCTACAGAAGTAGAAAAAAACAAAGTAGATGCGACTAGGTAGCCAGTTAGACAAGTTAATATAGATAAATGTGGACAGCCAGGTAGACAAAACAAAGTAGACGAGGGTAGACTGCCAAGTAGACAAAACAAAGTAGACGAGGGTAGACAGCCAGGGAGACAAAACAAAGTAGACGAGGGTAGACTGTCAAGTAGACAAAAGAAAGTAGACGAGGGTAGACAGCCAGGTAGACAAAACAAAGTAGACGAGGGTAGAAAGCTAGGTGGACAAAACAAAGTAGACGAGGGTAGACAGACAGCCAGGTGGACAAAACAAAGTAGACGAGGGTAGACAGCTAGGTGGACAAAACAAAGTAGACGAGGGTAGACAGCTAGGTGGACAAAACAAAGTAGACGAGGGTAGACAGCTAGGTGGACAAAACAAAGTAGACGAGGGTAGACAGCTAGGTGGACAAAACAAAGTAGACGAGGGTAGACAGCTAGGTGGACAAAACAAAGTAGACGAGGGTAGACAGCTAGGTGGACAAAACAAAGTAGACGAGGGTAGACAGACAGCCAGGTGGACAAAACAAAGTAGACGAGGGTAGACAGCTAGGTGGACAAAACAAAGTAGACGAGGGTAGACAGCTAGGTGGACAAAACAAAGTAGACGAGGGTAGACAGCTAGGTGGACAAAACAAAGTAGACGAGGGTAGACAGCTAGGTGGACAAAACAAAGTAGACGAGGGTAGACAGCTAGGTGGACAAAACAAAGTAGACGAGGGTAGACAGCTAGGTGGACAAAACAAAGTAGACGAGGGTAGACAGCTAGGTGGACAAAACAAAGTAGACGAGGGTAGACAGCTAGGTGGACAAAACAAAGTAGATGAGGGCAGACAGCCAGGTGGACAAAACAAAGTAGACGAGGGTAGACAGCCAGGTGGACAAAACAAAGTAGACGAGGGTAGACAGCTAGGTGGACAAAACAAAGTAGACGAGGGTAGACAGCTAGGTGGACAAAACAAGCAAAGTAAATGCTACTAGATAGGGAAACAAAACAGTAGATGCGGGTAGACAGACAGACAAAACCAAGTAGGTGCAAGTAGACAGGTAGACAAAACAATAGATGCGGGTAGACAAGTAAACGCAGATAGACGGGTAGACAGGTGGACATGGGTAGACAGGTGGACATGGGTAGACAGGTAGACGGGAGTTGACAGGTAGACGGGAGTAGACAGGTAGACGGGAGTAGACAGGTAGACGGGAGTAGACAGGTAGACGGGAGTAGACAGGTAGACGGGAGTAGACAGGTAGACGGGAGTAGACAGGTAAACGGGGGTTGACAGGTAGACGGGGGTTGACGGGTAGACGCGGGTAGACAGGTAGGCAAAACAAGGTAGATACAGGTAGACAAAACAAGGTAGATACAGGTAGACAAGTAGATACAGGTAGACAGGTAGACCACCTTGAGCTCGTGCCGGCCGCCGTCGTCCACCTGCTGGACGCGGTCCGCCAGCTTGTCCTCCATGACCTTGTTGTCCTTGAGCCATGTCACGAAGTATGGCAACGGGTGCGTCACGTGGCACACGAACGTGGCAACCTCGCCAGCTGTGGCAACCGGCAACCGTTAAATTAATGTCCATCAGCTGTGGTAAATTATTATTATTATATAAGAAAGTTTTAGCCTCCCTTAACCACGACAAAGATGTTCCGAGAGAGGAAAGAGGAAGGCACCATTTAGTATGGAGTTGAGGGAACGCGGAATCTACGCACAAGGTGCACAGAAACAGTAAGCTAAGAAAGAAGTACATGAAACAAGACAAAAGTAGAAGAAGAAAGCAATAGGTGCTGAAAAACAGGACAGCAGTCAACCGAAAAAAGATGGTCCGTAACAAAACAAAAACCTATTCTATTTCTACACAAGGTAGGCCTACCTCACCCTCAGTTCGGGACCTCACATATTCCCCCTACGAGCACTAATTCCTATAGATAAGAAAAGTTGTATCCCCTTAAAAGAATTGCATTGCGAATAGGTACAACTGCTCACTACCTTCTAAATAAAAAAAAACTATATTGCATGCTTTTTTGATAAATAAAAAACATGATAGTTTCCACATTCTCTCTGTAACAGAAACGATAAAAGAAGCAAAAAACGCAATTCCTTCAAACATATTCAGCAATACGTCAAACTCTACGTTTTCTTTAAAAAAGATATGGATTCTGTTCAACATTTTCAGAAGTATTAACCACAGGTACCTTAAAAATTTCAAGTGACAGATGTACATAGGTAAACATAGCAACATAGTCCTAATAAATAAAATACTATGTCCAATGCTGCCGAAATGCGCTTTAAATATTTCACGATTTTCGTTCACAACTTTCAAAAGCTGCCTTAGAATTAAAATGAAATTTTGAATATTATTTGAATAAACCGGAAGGTACCATAAATATATTAAGACTATTATTTAGATCTTTCAAAAGCTACTTTAAAATTTAAATGAAATTTTCAATATTATTCGAATATACCGAAAGGTTCCATAAATTTATCAGCACTATTATTTAGAACATTCCAAAAGCACCTTATAATTTTAATGAAATTTTGAATGTTATTCGAATAAAATGATGTAAAATAAACATGACCGCAGCATGACACACGCAGGTGTGTCAACTGAGCCAGGCTGCAGAGTATGGTGGGTACCTAGTCGGTGTTATACTTTTAGTTTTGCCCTTGTACGAGTGAGATTTTCTTTGACGGGGATTGTATGTCTTAATGACTTGCTTTCATACAATTTAAGACCCTGCTTTCTAATTAATTTATGTATTTTAAACCCTATTTTCGTCTAAACTCAAACCCTACTTTCATATAAATTCAAAACCAAACTTTTATATAAACTCAAAACCCTACTTTCATTTAAATTCAAAACCAAACTTTTATTTAAATTCAAAACCCTACTTTCTTACAAATTCAAAACCCTACTTTATTGTAAATTCAAAACCCTACTTTCATATAAATTCAAAACCCTACTTTCTTACAAATTCAAAACCCTACTTTCATATAAATTCAAAACCCTACTTTCTTATAAATTCAAAACCCTACTTTCTTTCAAATTCAAAACCAAACTTTTATATAAATTCAAAACCCTACTTTCTTATAAATTCAAAACCCTACTTTCATATAAATTCAAAACCAAACTTTCATATAAATTCAAAACCCTACTTTCTTATAAATTCAAAACCCTACTTTCTTTTAAATTCAAAACCCTACTTTCTTATTAATTCAAAACCCTACTTTCTTTTAAATTCAAAACCCTACTTTCTTTTAAATTCAAAACCCTACTTTCTTTTAAATTCAAAACCCTACTTTCTTAAAAATTCAAAACCCTACTTTCATATAATTGAAAATCAAACTTTCTTATAAATTCAAAACCCTACTTTCTTATAAATTCAAAACCCTACTTTCTTATAAATTCAAAACCCTACTTTCTTTTAAATTCAAAACCCTACTTTCTTTTAAATTCAAAACCCTACTTTCTTATAAATTCAAAACCCTACTTTCATATAAATTCAAAACCAAACTTTTATATAAATTCAAAACCCTACTTTCTTATGAATTCAAAACCCTACTTTCATATAAATTCAAAACCCTACTTCCATATAAATTCAAAACCCTACTTTCATATAAATTAAAAACCCTACTTTCTTATAAATTCAAAACCCTACTTTCTTATAAATTCAAAACCCTACTTTCTTATAAATTCAAAACCCTACTTTCTTATAAATTCAAAACCAAACTTTTATATAAATTCAAAACCCTACTTTCTTATGAATTCAAAACCCTACTTTCATATAAATTCAAAACCCTACTTTCATATAAATTCAAAACCCTACTTCCATATAAATTCAAAACCCTACTTTCAAATAAATTAAAAACCCTACTTTCTTATAAATTCAAAACCCTACTTTCTTATAAATTCAAAACCCTACTTTCATATAAATAAAAAACCAAACTTTTATATAAATTCAAAACCCTACTTTCATATGAATTCAAAACCCTACTTTCATATAAATTCAAAACCCTACTTCCATATAAATTAAAAACCCTACTTTCTTATAAATTCAAAACCCTACTTTCTTATAAATTCAAAACCCTACTTTCATATAAATTCAAAACCCTACTTTCATATAAATTCAAAACCAAACTTTCATATAAATTCATAGCCCTACTTTCTTGTAAATTCAAAACCGTACTTTCATATACATTCAAAACCCTCCCAGATTCCATATAAATTCAAAAAAAGCTCTGATCTCTACAACAACAAAATCAAACTCAAAGTTAAAGCAAATGAATTCTTTCAATTAATTAGTTTCTTTTCGAAAATTTTAGCATCTTCCTGGAACTGATTTCCTTCAGATAAACTATTTAGGCTTGGCTTTTTCAAATTTCCTCCAGCTGTTTTTTTGTCCCAGTCAATAACACAACTGTCTATTTCTTTTTGCATTATCTTCAATTATTTTCATCAACAATTGTATTTTTTCTATTATTTTCATACATATGTTTTATAATTTTATAGGCATTGTAGAGTGGAAATTCCTTAACCGTTGTAATTTCTTAAATGAACTACAAAATATTCTTCAAAGCCATTCTTCTATCAACATTTTGTCTAAAATCTTGTCGATTAAAAGGAAGAATGTTTCGTGCATCAGATTTTCAAGAATACGTAATTTTTAAAAAATTTACATCATCATGTTAAAACCTAATTTATCAAACTTGTATTAATATTCAACCAAAAATTTGGTTGAGGTTCCAAAAATTTGGTCAAAAGAATTTTAAAAAAAATTGAGAAAAAATTAAAAAAAGTTTAAAAAATAAAAAAAAATTGAAAAAAAAATTTATTTTTTTTTTAAATTAAAAAAATTAAAAATATTGAAAAACATTGAAAAAATATAAAAATAAAAATATCAAACTTGTATAAATGTTACATACGGCAAAAATTTGGTTGAGATTCGAAAAAATTGGTTAAAAAAATTTGTTCTATGAGATAAAATTATTCCACTACTGAAAAATTTCAAATGGCTATTTAGAAAAAGTCTTAGAAATTCGAATACGCTTCTAAAGTATGCACATAAGTACACACAAAAGTGCACGCCAAGCACACATTAAAAAACTTACTCCAGTACACATGAATGTACACACTAAAGTACACCCCAAAATACACACTAAAGTATACCCCAAAATACACACTAAAGTATACCCCAAAATACACACTAAAGTATACCCCAAAATACACACTAAAGTATACCCCAAGATACACACTAAAGTATACCCCAAAATACACACTAAAGTATACCCCAAAATACACACTAAAGTATACCCCAAAATATACACTAAAGTATACCCCAAGATACACACTAAAGTATACCCCAAAATACACACTAAAGTATACCCCAAAATACACACTAAAGTATACCCCAAAATACACACTAAAGTATACCCCAAAATACACACTAAAGTATACCCCATAATACACACTGAAGTATACCCCAAAATACACACTAAAGTATACCCCAAAATACACACTAAAGTATACCCCATAATACACACTGAAGCACACACAAAATTAAATGCTAACTACATAGCCACACAAGGTAAATCTACAATTTTCAAGTGTGTGTCAAGTTGAAGGTTAAAAACACACAATACAACCATGCCAACCACGCACACACACACACACACACACACACACACACACACACACACACACACACACACTCCGGCCAACCATCTGCGTAACATATACATTAGGTCGACATATATGGGTGTCTAAAATCTAAGAACAGTTTAGCAAGAATTTAAAAATAGTTCAAAAATTTAACGTCCGTTAGGCCAGAATTTTGCTGATTTAAAACAATGACGCATCAATGACTTAACAATAACCAAATAAGCACAGAGTTTTCTAAAAACAAAAAAGAAGAATAAAATGAAATTGTCCATGCGGCATGAAAGCCTCCATGAACACCAAACTCAAATTTAAAGTTCAATTGTAGTAAACTATTTTGGAAATAGCAAACATGAACTGGATCGTGCCTTCATTTAGCTTTGATTAAGTATTTATGGAAATTGTGTTTGTGACTACTGGTCGGTCTGCAGCGTTGTGAAAATCCCGCCGTGTACCACCGGTGGGTCACGCTGCGGTCAAAGCGATAAGACATTTCATTAAACCACCATTTGCTGTCGATGAAATGAAGGATTAAGGATGAACTGGATTAAGGATTAAGGATTAACTGGATTAAGGATTAAGGATTAACTGGATTAAGGATTAACTGGATTAAGGATTAACTGGATTAAGGATTAACTGGATTAGAATCTCCATTAGAACAAACTCCACAGACTGGCCACCGACAGTCACTTCTTTAAGTTGCCAGCTGCACTTCTCCTGTCAACGCACCTGGCAACAGCTGTCGATCCAAGTGGAGTGTCAACACTTCGGTTGACATAACAAGTAGTCACAGCGAAAAATTCGACCACACTCCGCGTACCATAAGCTGTTATCCACGTCAACCATAAACCGGTAACCATAGAAACCATAAACCAGCATCCATAGAAACCATAAACCACAGAAACCATAAACAGGTATCCATAGAAACCATAAACCGGTATCCATAGAAACCATAAACCGGTATCCATAGAAACTACAAGCCAGTATCCATAGAAACCATAAACCACAGAAACCATAAACCGGTATCCATAGAAACCATAAACCGGTATCCATAGAAACTACAAGCCGGTATCCATAGAAACCATAAACCACAGAGACCATAAACCGGTATCCATAGAAACCATAAACCGGTATCCATAGAAACTACAAGCCGGTATCCATAGAAACCATAAACCACAGAAACCATAAACGGGTATCCATAGAAACCATAAACCGGTATCCATAGAAACCATAAACCGGTATCCATAGAAACTACAAGCCGGTATCCATAGAAACCGTAAACCACAGAAACCATAAACCGGTATCCATAGAAACCATAAACCGGTATCCATAGAAACCACAAGCCGGTATCCATAGAAACCGTAAACCACAGAAACCATAAACCGGTTTCCATAGAAACCATAAACCACAGAAACCATAAACCGGTGTCCATAGAAACCATAAACCACAGAAACCATAAACCGGTATCCACAAAAACCATAAACCGGTATCCATAGAAACCATAAACCACAGAAACCATGAACCGGTATCCACAGAAACCATAAACCACAGAAACCATAAACCGGTATCCATAGAAACCATAAACCACAGAAACCATAAACCGGTATCCATAGAAACCATAAACCACAGAAACCATAAACCGGTATCCACAGAAACCATAAACCGGTATCCATAGAAACCATAAACCACAGAAACCATAAACCGGTATCCATAGAAACCATAAACCACAGAAACCATAAACCGGTATCCATAGAAACCATAAACCACAGTAACCATAAACCGGTATCAATAGAAACCATAAACCACAGAAACCATAAACCGGTATCCAGAGAAACCATAAACCACAGAAACCATAAACCGGTATCCATAGAAACCATAAAATATTAAAAGTGACCTATAACGAGAAAAGAAATTTGCTCAAGTATATAAATACTTACAGAACCGAAACAAGCTCGACAAAAGATATATCTCTAAGTTATATAAATGAATATTTCTAAGTTCTATTCAATTTTATATCTCAAAAAATATAACAAAATTGAAGCTCAGCCATTAATTCGAATAGGCCAACCTAACCGAATATGAAACGACTTTAAAGAAATCAGCATCAGGCTACTCTAGAGACTTGGCAGCTTAACCTAGCTGAAGTTTGTGTAATTAACAAATAAAAGTATGAGAAAAGAAGTGATTTAAACTCTGAAACTCCTCTGTGCAGAATACCGGGAAATTAATAAAACTGAACAACCGCCAATTTCAATAACACTTTGACTGCGACTACTAAATATTAAGTTCAACACCAAACTTTAACGTCAATTGTAGTAAGCTATTTAGAATATACCAAACATGAACTGGATCGTGCCTTCAATTAGCTTTGATTGAGTATTTATTAAAATTGAATTTGTGACTACTGGTCGGTCAGCAGCATAATGAAAATTACCTCCGTGTACCACCGGTGGTGCAAGTCGCAGTCAAAGTGTTAAAACATCATTTATATCACAAAAAAAACAGCAACGTAATCCTTTAATAAAGCAAAACCAACAAGAACCAACCAAGGTAATTATATATATATATGCAAAAGCCGCACTATCTACCTCACTAGAACCATTTACACTTAAACAAAACTACCAAAGGGATGGTAGGCGAACCAAAGGAAACTACCAAAGGGATGGTTGGCGAACCAAACCAAACTACCATTTGGATCTACCAAGCAAGAAACGGAAAGTCTACCACAACAATGGTAGACGCGATCAGACTGGTAGGTACCCACGTTCAATGATAAGTTTAGGAGTGGTAGAGTCGACATGTGGTACCAGACCGGAGTTGGTAGAGGCACCACTCGTGCTCGTACTTCTCGACAAGCTTCTTGGTTCCAGCCTCGGCATGTGTTCTAAAACGGGGGTGAAACGGGCTAAAACAGGGCTAAAACGGAGGTAAAACGGGGCTAAAACGGAGCTAAAACGGGGCTAAAACGGAGCTAAAACGGAGCTAAAATGGAGGTGAAACGGAGCTAAAACGAGGATAAAACGGAGCTAAATCGATGTTAAAACAAAGGCTTTAAAGGGGCTAAAATGGCTCTAAAATGAGGTGGAAATAAGGTAAAAATGAGCTGAAAGGGGCTATATAGGGCTAAAAGGGGCTAAATAGGGGCTAAAATGGGCTAAATAGGGGCTAAAATGGGCTAAAAAGGGCCTAAAATGAACTAGGGCAAATATCGCACTGAAACGGAGCTAAAACGGGACGAGAACGGGCTAAAAAGGGGTTAGAAGGAGTAAAACGAGGCTAAAACGGGGCTAAAATGAGGCTAAAACAGGGCTATAAAGGGGGCAGTAAAGGGCTAAAAACGGGATTCTCTATACTAATTGATGCTGAAATATGGGACCGTGATGACGAAAACATTCAACATTTGAGCAAGGTGGGTATGAAATTTAATATTAATTAAATTTAATGGGGGTAAAAACAGCCCAAAGTATTGAATAGGCATGAGTGTGTGAGTATTTTTAAAAACATTTCATTTAATCAATCATATAACACCTTATCCTGGTACGAATCTAAAGTAACTCAAAAGTCTTCATAACATTTAAGTATTGCTTAGGTGCCTCCATGACAACATTGATCCAGAAGGTTCTCTGAAATTTTCACATTTTCTTTAACATACAAATTGGTAGCCAAACATACCAGGAATTTTGTGTATCACATTGTATGTTATTTAGTACCTTAATATAAGTTTATAAGTTTCGAGAGATAAGTAAAGTAGGCTAAAAATGATAAACAAAAAAAAACGAATTAGAACGTGTGTAACTTTACTAGTTTTGGTGCGAATTCTGAACTATTTTCTGGTGGGAACATAACTTGCTTTTACTGAATTTAAATTTGTGTTTATTTAAGTCACATTCATCGATTTATTATGAATGATAAATGAAACGAAAGCAATATCCAAGTCTAATATGGTACAAAGTTGATTAACTGAACAAAATGTACGAAAATGTACGTAGGTATGTAGAAAACATAAAAACAAACGATGTTACCTAACCTTAAAAAATGTAGTTTTGTCATTTCAAAGTTAGACGTGGATTGAGGAAATAAAATATAATTTAGTCTTATGTTCCAGAGACATGATGTATTTCCTATCAATGGAGAGATGAGCAAATAATGGTCACTGTTTTCAAAAAATATAAAAAAATAAAGAAATGCATAACATAAACGTGAGTTAACTTCATATAATGCTGGGTGTGTGAATGGGTTGGTTCAGAAAAATTAAAAAACAAAACAATTCTAAAAACACAAGGTCAAAATTAAAGAAATACATTCGTTTTTTATGTAAATAGATAATTAGAAAACCATGCAAAAAAAATCAAAAACAGTGTTTATCACAAAAACGTATTCGAGTTAAGAAAATCATGTACATCCAAAAATAAAAATACAACCAAACAAACGCTGTTCTAATAAGAAAATTCTGAAATAACTTAGAAAAATATAATACCGAAAAATTGACTGTTTCAATTTTAACCCCGATATGAAATACATATTTTTGGAATAACATTAGTTACGGTACATTATTTAGACTATTTTGGAGTACATATTCTAGGTAACTTTCGTATTGATATCAAGTTATTTCTCTGTGAAAATATATAGGGAAATATGTCTATTTTGTGTAACTTGATTTTTATAATTTGCTTGTAAAATAACAAAAATATAAACTTAAATTGAGTGTATCTTTTATTCTAAAAATATTTAATTCTAAAAATTATTGTTTATCATTCGTAATATTTGTTCTATACTTTTCATTTTTAAAATTGCGTGTCGCCAACCGAGATTGGTTTTAATTTTTATTATTGGAGAAACACATTTTTCTAATTCTTACAAGTGGGAAAATACATTTTTGCCATTTTTCAACGACCCAAATGTTCAAAATTTGAATGATTTCAATTCGATGAATGTATAATAGAACATTTAAGAAAAAATGTATTTATTCAACCTCTAAATTAAATGTTTCTCAACGACCAAAAAATGTAACAAAAAAAAGTTTCTCATTCATTTATAATAAGTTTATTTATTAATGATAATTTATTTATTAATAAGTTTCCCATTCATTATTAATAAGTTTATTTATTAATAATAATTTATTTATTAATAAGTTTGTCTTCATTAAATATTGATGGCGACGAATTAGTTTCTTTTAATTTCAGGTAATATTTTTACAGAAGTTTTTATTTTTTACAAATTCAAAAGATTCGCCTCACTTTCCGGATAATTCAGCAAATTCCCTGCATAAAAATTGTAAACTCAAATTAAAAAAAATTAAAAATGTTTATCGTTTACCGTTTTTCTTTGGGGGGTCAAAACAATTCAAAATAAATAAATTATTTAATTTAACTTTCTGAAAAAAGCACAACTTGAATCATGAATACAACTTAATAACTTAAATTAAAAATAAGAATGTCATGCAAAAATATATTTTCCTCACGTACGCTGAAACTCCTAACACAATTTCTCTGAAATATGGTTACCTTCAAAATATATGTAGCAAACCCATCAAATAAATACACAAACTTTTTATTTCCTTTCCGTAATTTATTTTCAATATTAGCCAAGAAAAAATTAGAAATAGCTACAGATAATAAAATTAGGTAATAAAATATGCGAGGGTTCACCCTCCAAAAATTCCTCTAAGACAACTCGCGACTTTCTCCTGCAAGTGGCAACTTACTCCTCTTTTGAGCGAAACATTTAGAAACTTCGTTTCCCTCAACGAAGTCTAACGGTACTGGAAATGTGAACGAAACAATAAGGTTACTCTAGAGTACCAGAAGTGTGAGGGTTAAATTTACGTTTCATTCATTTCATATGAACGAAGTCTAACGGTGCTGAAAATGCAAATGAAATTTAACGGTGCTGAATATGCGAACGAAATCTGACGGTGCTGAATATGCGAACGAAATCTAACGGTGTTCGATATGCAAACGAAATCTGACGGTGCTGAATATGCGAACGAAAACTAACGGTGCTGGAAACATGAACGAAACATAGAGGTGACTTTAGCCTCATTAAAAATTTGAGGGTTGATTTCACGCACGCAATACTCACGTTCCACAACGGCTCCCACCAACGTCTTCGTGAAGATAGGCTTAGGCCCTCCACCGGGGGTGGCGGGGGCTGCGGGGGAAAGGGGGGGAACTTAGTGGGGAAATCACGAGTAGATAATGAGATTCAAAATGATAAAGAGTAGATGGAGAACAAAGTAAATGGTAGATCATACCAAATGTCTTTTGTGCTCTTACATACCACCATCATCGCCACACCTCTTTTGGTTTTAATCATAATGTTCCAAATATACGAAGAAAATCATCATATTCATATTAACTCTGACCGTAACCTTAATATTGTCTACGGGGTTTGCACAATATCAATCCTAAAGAACTGTAGAAGAAACAAGGTAGGGTCCAACCAGTATTTTTTTGCTGACAGTGTCACAATGCTGACGTCACGGCAACGAACCAATAGCAGCGCTCATATGTCATCTGGCAACACTACTAGCCTCAATTCTGACACCGCTATTGGCCTAACGACAGGGCGTTTTGGTGACGTCATGACAACGAACCAATAGCAGCGCTCATATGTCATCTGGCAACACTGCTAGCCTCAATTCTGACACCGCTATTGGCCTAACGACATGGCGTTTTGGTGACGTCATAAAGTTTGTTTGAAATAAAGCCTTTCTATTGGCTAGCCGAACAGGAGGAAGTGTATTTTCTCCGCATAGAATGACCCTACCTTGTTTCTACTACACAACCAAAAGCTATGCCAACGATTCAGAGATGAAGAAACACTGTTCATCAAACATGCTAGATGTCGGAGCCTCGAGATTATATTTCTGTAATAATCTTTTCATATCATTAAGCACGTTGAAAGTATTGGTTAAAACTATAGTTAGTTAATTAAATATAGTTAATTAAAAACTATAGTAGAAACCAAATCAAATTAAAGGTACTCGCAGTGAGTCATTTTGAAAATAGCAAACATGAACTGGATCGTGCCTTCATTTAGCTTTGATTAAGTATTTATGGAAATTGTGTTTGTGACTACTGGTCGGTCTGCAGCGTTGTGAAATTCCCCTCCGTGCACCGCCGGTGGGTCACGCTGCGGTCAAAGTGTCAATTGGCAACACAAGATGTCATTCTCAACTTAATTAGTTATTAAATATAAAATAAAATAAATGGAATCAAGATAAAATAGAATAAGAGGACTAGATTAGGTAGTTTCAGAGTTTTCCCCTTTTAGGCAATAAATCATTTAAGTGGCCAAGGTTTTCTTAATAATGATAGAGTTTTAAGTAGTCGCTGAAGGTATTAGAGTTGATGATACGTAGGCTATCTTATCATAAAGATGATCAATGTACCTACACCTTGGAAATTTGAAGCCCTGAATACATGAATCATAGAACGAAATTCATGTTAACAACTGAAAACTTATCCGTCTTGTGAACGATGAATGTAGTGTTGAACTGACAAGAAAAATGACCACGATGATGAAAATAAAATATGATTGTGGAATATTAAAAACCGAAACTGACCCAAACCACACCACTACACCACCATACCATATATATAAGATTAAAAAAGGCCTAAGTCTCTCTAACCACATCAACGGTGTTCCGAAGAAAGGACGGAGGAGGGGCCATGTAGTATGGAGTTCAGGAATCTATGACTATGTAGTATGTAGCATGGAGTTAAGGGAATCCATGCACAAGGTGTGTCCCCACACCCTGCCCACAGAAACAGTAAGCTAAGAAAGAAGTTCATGAAACAAGACAAAAGTAGAAGAAGAAAGCAATAGGTGCTGAAAAACAGGACAGCAGTCAACCGAAAAAAGATGGTCCGTAACAAAACAAAAACCTGTTCTATTTCTACGCAAGGAAGGCCTGTATATCAAAGGGACCTAACATCTTACCCTAAGGACTCCAATACTCACTCGGAGGTGCCGACATCGCTGACTTGGCTGTTTCGACTGAGACGATAGGCCTTTTTTTGGTGGTAGGCTGGGGTGGTTCTATGGGTGATTCTTTCGGTGATTCTTTGGGTGCCTTCGGTGATTCTTTGGGTGATTCTTTTGGTTTGGCAGTCTTTTTTTCTTCTTTCGGTGATTCTTTCACTTCTTTGGAAGGTTCTTTCTCTTCTTTTGAGGACTCTTTTACTTTAGAAGATTCTTTCTTCTCCTTGAGCGATTCTTTCTCTTCTTTGAGAGATTCTTTTACTTTAGCAGATTCTTTCTTCTCTGTGAGCGATGCTTTCTCCTCCTTAGGAGATTCTTTCTTTTTTTTGAGCGATTCTTTCTCTTTCTTGGAGGATTCTTTTACGGAAGATGATTCTTTCTCTTCTTTGAGCGATTCGTCGATGTCCTTAGAGGATTCTTGCACAGGTTTAGCAGAATCTTCAGTTTTCTGTGAGGATTTTTCCGATTCTTTGACAGATTCTTTCGAATTCTTAGATTCCCTGACGGACTTCTGCACAAATTCTTTCTTTGAAGATTCTCGTTCGACTTCTGAGGCTTTGACAGACTTAGACGAGGATTCTTTGAAAGATTCTTCAACTTGCGTTTGAGATTCTTCAAGCTTGATAACCTCTTCCTTTTCTACGAGCGATGCAGATTCTTTCTTAGATTCCTTGAGCTTTTTGCGAGATTCTTTTGATGATTCTAAGCTAGAATCTTGAGCGGAAGATTCTTCGATTGCAGATTCTTTTCTCTTCTCGGTCTTTTTAGACTCGGTTGGTTCTTCTTGTCTCTTTGCTTTGATGGTTTGTGATTCTGAGAAATTCTTCGATGATTCTTTTGAAGATTCTTTCACTGATTCTACTTTCGTGAAGCTCGACGTTTCCTTAGCGGCAACAATGCTGTGTTCCTGCAAAAGAAAATAGAATTTTTTCAATAATTGGTTTCAATTATTATAAGTAATTAATTATTTAAGGCTTCGCCACTTAATTAACGGAGTTTAACCGGGATTATTATTATAATTATTATTATTAATGTAGTAACAGGAAAATAAAGCAGTTAAATTTTTTTGTTTAGTGTTGTGGGGTGGGTTCATATTCAAAAATAATTTCAAAACGATGCGCAAAAAAATTATTTTGTTGCTTTAGTGTAAAAACGTAACCCTTTGAGTGCAAATTTTTTTTATCGTTATGTTGGTTTTCAAAAAAACTATTCATTCATAAATTTCATGTGGGGATATTTTATTCATATTTATATGAATTATTCATCATTTTAACTAAGCTCGTGCTTATAGTAATTAAGTTGTTATTAATAGATAATGAATAATTATGAATTTAGTGTGGGGAGCGTCAGAAAAACTTCAATTATTACAACATGTGTAACTTTTCCTCATGTCCTTTAATTAATGTGCGCTATACATAATTTACGTATGTAGTACGCAACATATATCACATATGTATCGGTATGAACGTACTATGTGCGAAACATTGATATATGTGAATTTAATTATTTGAACATAAGTACTTATTTACATTACTCATTTATATATAGAGATATGTTCAAACTCAATGATCAGAATCAGATATGTAAGTTGTTAATGTATCATGGCACCGGCACGTGGCACCGGCACGTGGCACCAGCACATGGCACCAGCACATGGCACCAGCACATTGCACCAGCACATGGCACCAGCACATGGCACCAGCACATGGCACCAGCACATGACACTAGCACATGGCACCAGCACATGGCACCAGCACATGGCACTAGCACATGGCACCAGCACATGGCACCAGCACATGGCACCAGCACATGGCACCAGCACATGGCACCAGCACATGGCACCAGCACATGGCACCAGCACATGGCACCAGCACATGGCACCAGCACATGGCACCAGCACATGGCACCAGCACATGGCACCAGCACATGGCACCAGCACATGGCAACAGCATATGGCACCAGTACAAATAACGGATTTTGTAACCGGTTTGTGTGACACTCAAAGGGTTACTGGAACAAGTCAAGTGAGGGGAACTAATCAAGTGAGGGGAACTAATCAAGTGAGGGGAACAAGTCAAGTGAGGGGAACAAGTCAAGTCAGGGGAACAAGTCAAGTCAGGGGAACAAGTCAAGTCAGGGGAACAAGTCAAGTGAGGGGAACAAGTCAAGTGAGGGGAACAAGTCAAGTGAGGGGAACAAGTCAAGTGAGGGGAACAAGTCAAGTGAGGGGAACAAATCAAGTGAGGGGAACAAGTCAAGTGAGGGGAACAAGTCAAGTGAGGGGAACAAGTCAAGTCAGGGGAACAAGTCAAGTCAGGGGAACAAGTCAAGTGATGGGAACAAGTCAAGCGAGGGGAACAAGTCAAGCGAGGGGAACAAGTCAAGTGAGGGGAACAAGTCAAGTGAGGGGAACAAGTCAAGCGAGGGGAACAAATCAAGTGAGGGGAACAAGTCAAGTGAGGGGAAAAAGTCAAGTGAGGGGAACAAGTCAAGTGAGGGGAACAAGTCAAGTGAGGGGAACAAATCAAGTGAGGGGAACAAGTCAAGTGAGGGGAACAAGTCAAGTGAGGAGAACAAGTCAAGTGAGGGAAACAAGTCAAGTGAGGGGAACAAATCACAATAAAGTGAGTACAAAAATAAATAAAGAAATTAACCGTCAACAAGCGCTACAAAAAAATGTTATGTACAATATGGTACTTAGTTTAATAAAAAATAGTAACAAGGTGAGCTGATATTTTGTAAATAATACCAGGCAAAATATATATCAAGCGAATTAAACATATATATAATGCGAAGCTCGCAAAAATTCGATTATCAAAATTCGGAAAACGAGTAAAACCAAAACTGAACACCGAACTTGTATTATCAAAAAATTAACATTTAATATTTATATACATACACATATATATGAAAAAGTAATATAGAAAACAATTTAAGAAGCATCAAAACAGGATGAAAAGTAATGATATGATGAAAAGTAATGATATGATGAAAAGTAATGATATGATGAAAAAAATTTCACAAATTCACCGCGTGGTAAATTGTTTTCATGATTTTATGATATTTCTTCACACGTATGTTTGTAGAGATGTTCCCGTTATTTGAATGGTATTTTATGGGCGGTTGGAGAATTGTATGGACGGTCCAACAATTTGGTGGAAGTTGAGAATTTTATGGTAGTTGAGAATTTTATGGTAGTTAAGAATTTTATGCTAGTTGAGAATTTTATGGTAGTTGAGAATTTTATGGTAGTTGAGAATTTTATGCTAGTTGAGAATTTTATGGTAGTTGAGAATTTTATGCTAGTTGAGAATTTTATGCTAGTTGAGAATTTTATGGTAGTTGAGAATTTTATGGTAGTTGAGAATTTTATGGTAGTTGAGAATTTTATGGTAGTTGAGAATTTTATGCTAGTTGAGAATTTTATGGTAGTTGAGAATTTTATGCTAGTTGAGAATTTTATGCTAGTTGAGAATTTTATGGTAGTTAAGAATTTTATGGTAGTTGAGAATTTTATGGTAGTTGAGAATTTTATGCTAGTTGAGAATTTTATGGTAGTTGAGAATTTTATGCTAGTTGAGAATTTTATGCTAGTTGAGAATTTTATGGTAGTTGAGAATTTTATGGTAGTTGAGAATTTTATGGTAGTTGAGAATTTTATGGTAGTTGAGAATTTTATGGTAGTTGAGAATTTTATGGTAGTTGAGAATTTTATGGTAGTTAAGAATTTTATGCTAGTTGAGAATTTTATGGTAGTTGAGAATTTTATGCTAGTTGAGAATTTTATGCTAGTTGAGAATTTTATGCTAGTTGAGAATTTTATGCTAGTTGAGAATTTTATGGTAGTTGAGAATTTTATGCTAGTTGAGAATTTTATGCTAGTTGAGAATTTTATGGTAGTTGAGAATTTTATGGTAGTTGAGAATTTTATGGTAGTTGAGAATTTTATGGTAGTTGAGAATTTTATGGTAGTTGAGAATTTTATGGTAGTTGAGAATTTTATGCTAGTTGAGAATTTTATGGTAGTTGAGAATTTTATGCTAGTTGAGAATTTTATGCTAGTTGAGAATTTTATGCTAGTTGAGAATTTTATGGTAGTTGAGAATTTTATGGTAGTTGAGAATTTTATGGTAGTTGAGAATTTTATGGTAGTTGAGAATTTTATGGTAGTTGAGAATTTTATGGTAGTTAAGAATTTTATGCTAGTTGAGAATTTTATGGTAGTTGAGAATTTTATGCTAGTTGAGAATTTTATGCTAGTTGAGAATTTTATGCTAGTTGAGAATTTTATGCTAGTTGAGAATTTTATGCTAGTTGAGAATTTTATGGTAGTTGAGAATTTTATGGTAGTTGAGAATTTTATGGTAGTTGAGAATTTTATGGTAGTTGAGAATTTTATGGTAGTTGAGAATTTTAGGCTAGTTGAGAATTTTATGCTAGTTGAGAATTTTATGGTAGTTGAGAATTTTATGGTAGTTGAGAATTTTATGGTAGTTGAGAATTTTATGGTAGTTGAGAATTTTATGGTAGTTGAGAATTTTATGGTAGTTGAGAATTTTATGGTAGTTGAGAATTTTATGGTTGTTAAGAATTTTATGCTAGTTGAGAATTTTATGGTAGTTGAGAATTTTATGCTAGTTGAGAATTTTATGCTAGTTGAGAATTTTATGCTAGTTGAGAATTTTATGCTAGTTGAGAATTTTATGGTAGTTGAGAATTTTATGGTAGTTGAGAATTTTATGGTAGTTGAGAATTTTAGGCTAGTTGAGAATTTTATGCTAGTTGAGAATTTTATGGTAGTTGAGAATTTTATGGTAGTTGAGAATTTTATGGTAGTTGAGAATTTTATGCTAATTGAGAATTTTATGGTCAGTCGTATAATTTTAAGGTCGGTGGTTGGAACCTTATATGGTGGGCCGGAGATTTTTATGGTGATTGGTGGAAGTTGTTTATGGGCGGTGGTAGCACCCATATATGGCTACTACTGATTCATAAGGGTGGCTTCTGGCATGACATGCCAGTAAAATATTTTAAAATAATTAATTATAATTATAAACTTTAATATAAAATAAATTAAGATAATAAATCATTTAAATGATAAATTTGAAAAATAATGAATTTTAACCCAAGAATACAAAGAAAATGAAACAAAGTACAAGAAAACCGAAGAAAAAAGAATTAAACATTTACGTACACATTCCATGTACAAGTTCTGTCTACAACTCAGTGTGGAGTTGAGGGAACGGGGAATCTATGCACAAGATGTGGGGTCCCACACATCGTAACAAAACAAAAACCTATTCCACCTCAACCTAATCTTCAGCTCGGGACCTCACATTTTCCACCTAGGAGTCGACCCTCGGATTATATCGTAATATTTTGGAAACTTAATATTTTGGAATTTTTAGAATAATTTTGATATGTAGTATTTTTGAAACTTGATAATATTATGGAAATTTTATAACATTTTGGAAACTTTACAAACATTTTGAAACCCTATAATAATTTTGCAACTTTATTATTCATGGGAAACTTTATAATTTGATGACGTACTTTTTGACTAAACACATGAGTACAGGTATGAGTGTGTACATGTGTGTTTGTGTACATATTTGTGTGTGGGGGGGGGCACCCTGTGTACGTATCGAGTATGTATGTATGTATGTGCTATAGGAGCTGTGTGTAGTTACACCTGTACCTAAACCACAACACACATAATTGTGTGTGTGTGTGTGTGTGTGTGTGTGTATGTATTTGCACACATTCATGTGTGTGTGTTGTGCACACATACATGTGTGTTTTAATTCTACTGGTATTCCACTGTCGACTTTTTATATATATGTTATATTTCTATATATTTATGTATATAGGCCTACATTGCCACAGCCTATACATATAGGCCTCCAATCAAATTAATTATAACCGAAATTTTTTCTCTTTTATTCACAAATTTCGGAAACGCTTTAGAACGTTCTTTGCGAAACGACCTATCGATGGATCGTTTGAATATGTTAAAATCTTTTAAAATTGTAGGTGTTCAATGGACCCAGTTAATATTTTGCATATATGAAATTTTAAACAACCATCAACTTTAAGTTTGAGTTGAATGTTGAACTTCAGTTTAACCGATCGCGGTTCAATGAGTTAAAAAATCTAATTTTTCGGCTCATGGGAGCTACCTTTTTTCTCAGTGCTCCGATTTCCCAAAATTCCGTTACAAAACACAAAAAAAAAACACAAAAAAAGAAAAGAAGGAAATAAACAAAAGGCGATCGGGCCAGACGTCGCTTGCACGGTACGCCGGTGCCTCTTAGACCGTTACAAAGAAACGTCACAATATTTCCATTAAAACGAAAATAATAATATGTAGAAATAAAACAACAACTAAGAATGGAAAATGAAAAATAATTAAATAAAAAAATAGCAATAAAACATGAATAAGATACCAACTGCAAAATGAAAAATAAAAACAAATTCAGTACAACAAAAAATACCAATGAAACATGTAAATAAGATACCAACTATAAATGTTAAGTAAAAAAAAAATTCTATAAAAAACAAAAATAGTAACAATAAAACATATAAATAAGATCTACACTTTTCATGAAAAGTAGAAAACAATTCAATAAAACAAAAATAAAAGTTAGATATCAACTAAAAATTAAAAAGAAAATTGCAACAGCAAAAGAAATCGTCAACAAACAAACAAAATCAACAAAAGAAAATCGTCGTCATGCAAGTTGAATAATAGAACTATAGAACAAAGCTTCTATTTTTCGGTCACTTCAAAAACAAACTCACTATTTTAAACTCATATTTATATATTCTTTTTAACTACTGGAGTTTGGAGGTATGTATTTTTGTTATGTAAGATATACTGGTGTAATATAAAAAAAAGGTAAAAAAAAATTAGGCAATTCTATGGGTTGCTTGCTTTCCATGAATAGCTACTCGCGGTTTATGGCTACGTAAAAATATGGTACCAAGCAACGTATGGTACTACTATTACCATATATGGTGCGTTACTATAACCATATATAGCGCTACTATTTCTAATTAGTTAAGAATCAAAGTTAACCATTTCATGGTTCACTTCTATTGGAATTAACCTGTTTTTTTCAAACAAAAAATGGCGACGCCTGATCCAAAGACAACGTTCAATATTTCGTGAAATGCTTCTATTTAAATTTGTTTCAGTTTCCCCCTGACTTGCTACTGTCGTTTTCTATTCGCGCATAAAAAACGACGGACTTATTAATCGAGGGGTAACTCTTTTGAGAAAATGATGTTCTTTGGACCATTTCAGAATAGCATCATTTTGTTTCGGTGCTAAAACGACGTATATTATAATGATCATCATTATTTCGTCAATTCTATGGAGTTTGAGGCGTTGACTTATGGGGGAGGTTCCGTCTTTGTTACGCGTTCTTGCCTGACTTCCGGGCCAGACGATTATATAGAGGAAGCTGTAACCTATGGAGGCCAGTATTCAGATAAGTGGATAGCAGAGTGTTTCATTCTCCTGCCTTGGTAGTTTAAAGTTACTAAAACTGTAGTTTGCGGCTACAACTAAATCTACCTCATCTGGTGTTGAAAGAAACTACACAACAGGAGCTAATAGTACTTAATGATCTAATAGAACTTATGGAACTAATAGTATATAATGAACTAATGGAACTTATGTAACACATAATACATAATGAACTAATGGAACTTATAGAACTAACAGTTCTTAATGAACTAATGGAACTTAGGGACCTAATAGTACATAATGAACTGATGGAACTTAGGGAACTAATAGTACTTAATGAACTAATGGAACTAATGGAAATAATAAAACTAATAGTACTTAATGATCTAATGGAACTAATAGTACTTAATGAACTAATGGAACTTATAGAGCTAATAGTACTTGATGATCTAAATGAACTTATGGAACTAATAGTATTTAATGAACTATTGAAACAAATGGGAGTCAAGCGGTACGTTTATTTACTATATTTACCATAAAAAATGGTTGAGCGTCGGTAGAATCTTATATTTATCGGGTGTATTAACTTGTTCCCAAAAATTTATTAAGTTAGATTAAATGTTATTTTGAGCCTCCCTAACCTTAACAAAGGCGTTCCAAAGAGAGGAAGCATGAAGCCTCATGTAGGATGGAGTTGAGGGAACGCGGAATCTACGCACAAGGTGCACAGAAACAGTAAGCTAAGGAAGAAGTTCATGAAACAAGACAAAAGTAGAAGAAGAAAGCAATAGGTGCTGAAAAACAGGACAGCAGTCAACCGAAAAAAGATTGTCCGTAACAAAACAAAAGCCTATTCTATTTCTACACAAGGAAGGCCTACCTCACCCTCAGCTCGGGACCTCAAATTTGTCCCTGGCAGCGATAATTTCCATAGATAAAATTATTGAATCTCCTGAGGAAATATAATCAAATTTCCAAAATCTTATAAAATTTCCAAAATATTGAAAAGTTTCTAAAATATTGAGTTACGAAAATATCAGGCTTCCAAAATATTGGAAAGTTTTTAAATATAATTTCCCCAAATATTATAAAGTTTCCAAAATATTAGGAAGTTTTTAAAATACTACCAAGTTTTCAAAATATCAAGGTTTCACAGTATGTTTCCAAAATATTGTACAGTTCCGAAAATATCACAAAGTTTCTATGCAGTTTTTCTTCTAAAGGTATAATACTTTCTGACTCATACAAGTGATTACAAATCCCGTCGTTATTACGTAACTAGTTGTTGTTCAATGACGGGTTCTTCAATTATGTTGTGGGTTATTTGGTGGGTGACTTGGGTTGTTTGGTGGGTGACTTGGGTTGTTTGGTGGGTGACTTGGGTTGTTTGGTGGGTGACTTGGGTTGTTTGGTGGGTGACTTGGGTTGTTTGGTGGGTGACTTGGGTTGTTTGGTGGGTGACTTGGGTTGTTTGGTGGGTGACTTGGGTTGTTTGGTGGGTGACTTGGGTTACATATTTAATGACTTGATATATATTATTGAAAATTTGCTAGTTAGCTTAACAGCTTTTCGCTAACGTGAACGCTAAAAATAATTTAGCTCATTAATAAAAAGGAGTTAATTAGGTAAATAATCGTTTAATTAAAAGGAAACATCGCTAATATTTTTAATTATCGAACCCTTACTATGAAATTAGGTAAAATAATTAGGTTAAACTCAATTAGCTAAATAATTAATGGAACTCTCTTTTTCAAATCAGATAAATTAATTGGAGCCAACACAATTATTTATTTATATTAATTAGGGTAGGTACAACATGCTTACGTTCATGCCTATTCAAACTTACATAATTTGTGAAAATTTATTATCATTTAATTTTCATTTATTTATCATTTAATTATCATTTAATTGTCATTTAATGGTCATTTAATTATCATTTAATTGTCATTTAATTATCATTTAATTATCATTTAATTATCATTTAATTGTCATTTAAATATCATTTAATTGTCATTTAATTGTCATTTAATTATCATTTAATTGTCATTTAATTATCATTTAATTGTCATTTAATTATCATTTAATTATCATTTAATTATCATTTAATTGTCACTTAATTATTATTTAATTGTCATTTAATTATCATTTAATTGTCATTTCATTATCATTTAATTATTTAATTATCATTTAATTATCATTTAATTATCATTTAAATAACTGTAGAATCATTAGATGTGTTGAGTGCTGTTGAGTGCACCTACAATACATATATATACACAAATATCTGCATAAATATATATATATACACATATGTACATACACATATATGTATGTATACGTATTGATATACACATTTAAATGTTTACATGCATACATATATATATATAACATTTGCATACATATATAGACATACACATATACATATATACCAGTGCATATACATACACATATACATATATACCAGTGCATATACATACACATATATACCAGTGCATATACATACACATATACATATAATATCTCCACATGTATGGACAACACATATGTTCAGGACCACACATGGCGATATTACCCTTGAAATGTCTAATATTTTACAAATATCCCGTTCAACCGCGCGCCATCACACTATAGTATTTACTTATTTGTTCATATTTATTTATTCATTCATTTTATTCACGTTAAGTATACTTCAGTCGATATTTACACCCTACAAATATTTGCACCCTAAATAGATCAGAACATTAGCGGATCAAAAAGAACATTTGCTGGTGTCCTATGGTTCCTGCATTGAATATTTTATTGACAAATATTCTCTTGTCTAATATTTTCTAAACTAAGATTTTCTTGACCGATATTTTCTTGTCTAATATTTTCTAAACTAAGATTTTCTTGACCGATATTTTCTTGTCTAATATTTTCTAAACTAAGATTTTCTTGACCGATATTTTCTTGCCTAATATTTTCTTAACTAATATTTTCTTGACCGATATTTTCTCGACTAATATTTTCTTGTCTAATATTTTCTTAATATTTTATTGGCCGATATTTTTCGACAAGGTCCTTTGCGATATTTGCACACGATCTCTTCAGCATATGTTTAAATATTGTACTTTAAATATTATCATTTCAACACTTCAATAATATCTTGGACGTCAAAATAATATCCTAGGCAAGGAAATAATATTTTCAATACTGAGAGATGTCCAAAATATCGAACTGTTTCAAATATCGCCATTATGCCTTAAATATCGCCATAATGCCTTAAATATCACCATAATGCCTTAAATATCGCCATAATGCCTTAAATATCGCCATAATGCCTTAAATATCACCATAATGCCTTAAATATCGCCATAATGCCTTAAATATCGCAATAATGCCTTAAATATCGCCATAATGCCTTAAATATCGCAATAATGCCTCAAATATCGCAATAATGCCTTAAATATCGCCATAATGCCTTAAATATCGCAATAATGCCTTAAATATCGCCATAATGCCTTAAATATCGCCATAATGCCTTAAATATCGCAATAATGCCTTAAATATCGCAATAATGCTTTAAATATCGCAATAATGCCTTAAATATCGCTATAATGCCTTAAATATCGCCATAATGCCTTAAATATCGCAATAATGCCTTAAATATCGCCATAATGCCTTAAATATCGCCATAATGCCTTAAATATCGCAATAATGCCTTAAATATCGCAATAATGCCTTAAATATCGCCATAATGCCTTAAATATCGCAATAATGCCTCAAATATCGCAATAATGCTTTAAATATCGCAATAATGCCTTAAATATCGCTATAATGCCTTAAATATCGCCATAATGCCTTAAATATCGCAATAATGCCTTAAATATCGCCATAATGCCTTAAATATCGCCATAATGCCTTAAATATCGCAATAATGCCTTAAATATCGCAATAATGCCTTAAATATCGCCATAACTCCCTAGATAAAAAAAAAATATCCTATATATACTAACATCTTTAACATCAAAAAAATACATAAGAAATAAAGACAGAATTAATTACCAATGAAAACAATCCAGCTCGCCCCTGCCGCTGCTGCAACGCCCTCTCTTCACTCTCTTCTTTTTCCTTTTTTTTCTTCTTCTTCTCCTCCTCCTCGATCAACTTTCTCTGTTTCTCTTCTTTCCTTCTATTCTTCCTCTCCAACTCAACTGCTCTTTCCAACTCCTCGAGCTCTTCTTTCTTTCTCTGCTCTTCCTGCTTTCTCCGCCTGTCTAGCATCTCTTCTTCTTTGGCTCTCCTCTCTTCTTCTTTTCTCCTGCGCTCTTGTTCTTTCTTTCTCAGCTCTTCTTCTCTCATGCGGTGCTTCTGGTTCTCTTTTTGTTTCATCTCATTTTCGAGGCGGTCCCACTCTTCTTTTTCTTTCCTTCTCTTCTCCAGCTCTATTTTCCTCGCTCTTTCTTCCTCTTCTCTCTGCTTTTCTTCCAACTCCCTCTTCTTCCTCTCAATTCTTTCTTTTTCCTTTCTCTTTTCTTCTTCTCTTTTCTCTTCTTCCAATTTCTCTTTCAATTTTCTTTCTTCCTCTTTCTTTCGTTTTTCGTCTTCTTTCTTCTTCCTCTCTTCTTCCTCTTTCTTCTTTTTCTCGAGACGCTCTTCTTCTTTTCGCTCTCTTTCCTCCTCAATTCTCTTCCTCTCCAACTCTTTCTTCGCCCTTTCTTCTTCTTTCTTTAGAGCAAACTCTTCTTCTATTTTCCTTCTTTCCTCTTCTTCTCTCCTGACCCTTTCTTCTTCCCTCCTTCGCCTCTCTACACGCTCTTCATCTTTCTTTCGTTCTTCTTCTTCCCTCAGTTTCCTCTCTTTCTCTTTCTGCTTTCGCTCTTCTTCCTTCTTCGAGAGCAGCTTTTCTTCAAGAAGAAGTCTTTCTTGCTCTTCCTTTTTCAACTCTTCCTTCTCTTTCTTTAATCTTTCTGCTTCTTTCTGCAACTCCTCCAAATGCTCTTTTTCTTTTTTCAATTTCTCTTCTTCTTTTCTTCTTCTCTTTTCTTCGAGTCTCCTGGTTTCTGCTTCTTCTTTCAACCGCTTCTCTTCCAACAGCTTCTTTTGTTCTTCTTCCTTTTTCTTTTTCTCCAATTCGAGCTTCATTCTCATTTCTTCTATCTTTTTATTCTCGTCATCAATCCTTGCCTCTTCTTCTTTCCTAATGCGAAGTTTTTCTTCTTCTCTCTTCCTTCTCTCTTCTGCGAATTTTCGATCTTCTTCTTCTTCTATTTGCTTCAGCTCTATTTCCTTCCTCAGTTTCTCCTGCTCCTTCTTCTTTTTTCTGTCTTCTTCTTCCCTCTCTTCTTCTTCAATTCTCCTTCTTTCTTCCTCTCTTAAGAGCCTCAACTTTTCTTCCATGTGTCTCAATCTTTCTTCTTCTTTCAGTCGCTGCTCTTCTTCATCTCTCTGTTTCTTCATAAATTCTCGCCTTTGCTTCTCTTCTTCTCTTTTTCTAATATCATCTTCAATAGCCTGTCGTTCAGCCTCTTCCTTCTTCCGCTCTTCTTCTTTCTTTCTCATTTCGATATCGAGGCGCTCCTCAACCTTCTTCATCTTTTCTTCTTCCTTCCTCTTACGTTTCTCCTCTGCCTTTCTTTTCTCTTCTTCTTCCTTGAGGCGTTTTTCCTCCTCCAACTTTCTCTGCTCTTCTTCTTTTCTTTGCTTCTCTAATTCCAATTTCTTCCTTAATTCTTCAATCTGGCGATTCTCTTCCGCCAGTTTGGCCTCTTCTTCCATTCTCCTTTTCACTTTTTGTTCTTCTTTCTTCTTCTTCTCTTCCATGAGAATTCGCTCTTCTTCTTCCTCCATCTTTTTGCGCTCCATCTCTCTCTGCAATCGTTCTTCTTCTTTTTTCTTTCGCCTTTCTTCCTCTTCAATCTGCTCCTCTTCAATTCTTCTTCTTTGCTCTTCGCGCAAAATTCGCTGCCTCTCCTCCAGCACCTTCAGCCTCTCTTCTTCTCTTAGCTGCTCTTCTTCCAGCTCTCTTCGCCTTTTTATCATCTCCCTTTCTAGTTGCTCCTCTTCTTTCTTTCTTTTCTGCTCCTCAAGAGCCATTCTTTGCTCCTCTTCTTTCTTTCTTTCCTCTTCTCTTTTCTTTTTCTGTTCAAGCTTGACGAGTTCCTCTTCTTTCCTTCTCAACTCTTCATTCAAACGCATCTTCTCTTTTTCAGCTAGTTTTCTCGAACGGTCTTCTTCGTTTTCTTTCTTGAGTTCCTCTGCCATTTGCTTGAGCTTTTCCTTCTCCTTCTCTCTCTTTTCTTCTTCTTCTTTCATTCGCGCCTCTTCTTCTGCGCGCATCATTTCCTCCTCTTGTTTCTTTCTGAGCCGCTCCTCTTGCTTCTTCTTCTTCAAACTTTCTTCTCTCAAGCGCTCTTTTTCCATTCTTCTCTGCTCTTCTTCCTTCCTCATACGCTCTTCCTCTTCCTTTTTCACGCGCTCTGCATCCTTCTTTAAGCGCTCTTCTTCTTCTTTCTTCAAGTGCTCTTCTTTCTCTTTCTTCAAGCGCTCTTCTTCTTCCTTTATCCTCTGCTCTTCTTCCCTCCTCAAACGCTCTTTTTCCGCGTCTTTCTTTATGCGCTCTTCTTCCTTCTTTCTCAGACGCTCTTCGTCCTTCTTTCTCATGCGCTCTTCTTCCTCCATCCTCAGGCGCTCTACTTCTTCCTGCTTTCTAAAGCGCTCTTCATCGTTCTTCTTCAAGCGCTCTTCTTCCTCTTTTCTCATGAGCTCTTCTCCTTCCGTCTTTTTCAGACGCTCTTCTTCCTTCTTCCTCAGGCGCTCTTCTTCCTCCTTTCTCAAGAGCTCTTCTTCCTCCTTTCTCAGGTGCTCTTTCTCTTCCTTCTTTCTCAGGCGCTCTTCTTCCTTCTTTCTCAAGCTCTCTTCTTCCTCCTTCCTCAGGCGCTCTTCTTCCCCCTTTCTCAGGCGCTTTTCTTCCTCCTTTCTCAGGCGCTCTTCTTCTTCCTCCTTTCTCAGGCGCTCTTCTTTTTTCTCCTTTCTCAGGCGCTCTTCTTCTTTCTCCTCTCTCAGGCGCTCTTCTTCTTTCTCCTTTCTCAAGCGCTCTTCTTCTTCCTCCTTTCTCAAGCGCTCTTCTTCCTCCTTTCTCAAGCGCTCTTCTTTTTCCTTTCTCAAGCGCTCTTCTTCTTCCTCCTTTCTTAAGCGCTCTTCTTCCTCCATCCTCAAGCGCTCTTCTTCTTCCTTTCTCAAGCGCTCTTCTTCTTCCTTTCTCAAGCGCTCTTCTTCCTTCTTTCTTGTGAGCTCTTCTTCCTCCTTTTTCAGGTGCTCTGCTTCCTCTTTTCTCAAGCGGTCTTCTTCTTCTTCTTCTTCCTTTCTTAGGTGCTCTTCTTCCTCCTTTATCAAGCGCTCTTCTTCTTCTTTTATCAAGCGCTCTTCTTCCTCCTTTCTCAAGCGCACTTCTTCCTCCATTTTCAAACGCTCTTCTTCCTTCTTTCTCAAGCGCTCTTCTTCTTCCTTTCGTAGGCGCTCTTCTCCCTCCTTTCTTAGGTGCTCTTCTTCTTCCTTTCTTAGGCGCTCTTCTTCTTCTTTCCTCAAGCGCTCTTCTTCCTCCTTTCTCAAGCGCTCTTCTTCTTCCTTTCTTAGGCGCTCTTCTTCTTCCTTTCTTAGGCGCTCTTCTTCCTCCTTTCTCAAGCGCTCTTCTTCTTCCTTTCTTAGGCGCTCTTCTTCTTCCTTTCTCAAGCGCTTTTCTTCCTCTCTCAAGCGCTCTTCTTCCTCCCTTCTTAAGGACTCTTCTTCCTCCTTTCTCAAGCGCTTTTCTTCCTCTCTCAATCGCTCTTCTTCCTCCTTTCTTAAGCGCTCTTCTTCCTCCTTTCTTAGACGCTCTTCTTCCTTTCTTAGGCGCTCTTCTTCCTCCTTTCTCAAACGCTCTTCTTCCTCCTTTCTTAAGCGCTCTTCTTCCTCCTCCATTTTCAAACGCTCTTCTTCTTCCTTTCGTAGGCGCTTTTCTTCTTTTCTCAAGCGCTCTTCTTCCTCCTTCCTCAAGCGCTCTTCTTCCTCCTTTCTTAAGCGCTCTTCTTCCTCCTTTCTCAAATGCTCTTCTTCCTCCTTTCTTAAACGCTCTTCTTCCTCCTTTCTCAAGCGCTCTTCTTCTTCCTTTCTCAAACGCTCTTCTTCCTCCTTTCTCAAGCGCTCTTCTTCTTCCTTTCTTAGGCGCTCTTCTTCTTCCTTTCTTAGGCGCTCTTCTTCTTCCTTTCTTAGGCGCTCTTCTTCCTCCTTCCTCAAGCGCTCTTCTTCCTCCTTTCTCAAGCGCTCTTCTTCTTCCTTTCTTAGGCGCTCTTTTTCCTCCTTCCTCAAGCGCTCTTCTTCTTCCTTTCTCAAGCGCTCTTTTTCTTCCTTTCTTAGGCGCTCTTCTTCCTCCTTCCTCAAGCGCTCTTCTTCCTCCTTTCTCAAGCGCTCATCTTCTTCCTTTCTTAGGCGCTCTTTTTCCTCCTTTCTCAAGCGCTCTTCTTCCTCCTTTCTCAAGCGCTCTTTTTCTTCCTTTCTTAGGCGCTCTTCTTCCTCCTTTCTCAAGCGCTCTTCTTCTTCCTTTCTTAGGCGCTCTTTTTCCTCCTTTCTCAAGCGCTCTTTTTCCTCCTTTCTCAAGCGCTCTTCTTCTTCCTTTCTCAAACGCTCTTCTTCCTCCTTTCTCAAGCGCTCTTTTTCTTCCTTTCTTAGGCGCTCTTCTTCCTCCTTCCTCAAGCGCTCTTCTTCTTCCTTTCTTAGGCGCTCTTCTTCCTCCTTCCTCAAGCGCTCTTCTTCCTCCTTCCTCAAGCGCTTTTCTTCTTCCTTCCTCAAGCGCTCTTCTTCCTCCTTTCTCAAGCGCTCTTCTTCTTCCTTTCTTAGGCGCTCTTCTTCCTCCTTCCTCAAGCGCTCTTCTTCCTCCTTTCTCAAGCGCTCTTCTTCCTCCTTCCTCAAGCGCTCTTCTTCCTCCTTTCTCAAGCGCTCTTCTTCTTCCATTCTTAGGCGCTCTTCTTCTTCCTTCCTCAAGCGCTCTTTTTCCTCCTTCCTCAAGCGCTCTTCCTCCTTCTTTCTCAAGCGCTCTTCTTCTTCTTCTTTTCTGAAGCGCTCTTCTTCCTCCTTCCTCAAGCGCTCTTCCTCCTCCTTTCTCAAGCGCTCTTCTTCCTCCTTCCTCAAGCGCGCTTCTTCTTCTTCTTTTCTCAAGCGCTCTTCTTCCTTCCTCAAGCGCTCTTCTTCTTCTTTTCTCAAGCGCTCTCCTTCTTCCTTCCTCAAGCGCTCTTCTTCCTCCATTCTCAAGCGCTTTTCTTCCTCCATTCTCAAACGCTCTTCTTCCTCCATTCTCAAACGCTCTTCTTCCTCCATTCTCAAACGATCTTCTTCCTCTTTTTTCAGACGCTCTTCTTCTTCCCTTTTAAATTGCTGCTCTTTCTCATTTCTTAGTTGCTCTTCTTCTTCCTTCTTCAATCGCTCTTCTTTCTTCTTCAATCGCTCTTCTTCTTCCTGTTTTAGTCGCTCTTCTCCCAGTCTCCATTTCGCCTCCTGCATTCATCAACGAAAAAATTGCTACACTGCCTCGCTACACTGCCTCGCTACACTGCCTCGCTACACTGCCTCGCTACACTGCCTCGCTACACTGCCTCGCTACACTGCCTCGCTACACTGCCTCGCTACACTGCCTCGCTACACTGCCTCGCTACACTGCCCCGCTACATTGCCCCGCTACATTGCCCCGCTACACTGCCTCGCTACACTGCCTCGCTACACTGCCTCGCTACACTGCCTCGCTACACTGCCTCGCTACACTGCCTCGCTACACTGCCTCGCTACACTGCCTCGCTACACTGCCTCGCTACACTGCCTCGCTACACCGCCTCGCTACACCGCCTCGCTACACTGCCTCGCTACACTGCCTCGTTACACTGCCTCGCTACACTGCCTCGCTACACTGCCTCGCTACACTGCCTCGCTACACTGCCTCGCTACACTGCCTCGCTACACTGCCTCGCTACACTGCCTCGCTACACTGCCTCGCTACACTGCCTCGCTACACTGCCTCGCTACACTGCCTCGCTACACTGCCCCGCTACACTGCCCCGCTACACTGCCTCGCTACACTGCCTCGCTACACTGCCTCGCTACACTGCCTCGCTACACTGCCTCGCTACACTGCCTCGCTACACTGCCTCGCTACACTGCCTCGCTACACTGCCTCGCTACACTGCCTCGCTCACTGTCTCACAACGTCTAAAAATAAAAATAATATTTTATGCCCCAATATTATTTTATCAATTTTTATTTCTATTTATTATTTTGAGCTTAAACGTTCCTACTGATATGTACGTAGAATATTTAGACGCACACGAACACGCACACACCTTGTGTGTGTACATTCTACACGTCCCTACGCCTACACACACGCCAGCGTATGTGCGAAAGTTATATATATTTGTGATTTATATCGCACATTTGTCTGGCTTATTATTCATAAAATGTGCAATTTTTGAGTTACGTTGGATTGTGCGGTGCACTTTTATATGATGTTTGGTACATATATGTTTATGTTAGTATTTGTAAATTACGAGTATTAAATAAAATAAATATATGTATTTAAATTATTTATATATATCATACATGTTGGATATGATATATTTGTTGTATATATGTTTGTGTTAAATTTTGTATATATAGTGCATTTAAATGGCTTGTTGGCTTTCAATCTCTCTAACCGCAACAAAGGTGTTCGAAAGAAAGGAAGAAGCGAGGCCCCATCCAGTATGGAGTTAAGGGAACGGGGAATCTATGCACGCGGTGTCCCCACAGCAAGTCAGGAAGGAAGGGGGAATCTATGCACGCGGTGTCCCCCCAGCAAGCCAAGAAAGAAGTTCATGAAACAAGACAAAAGTAGAAGAAGAAAGCAATAGGTGCTGAAAAACAGGACAGCAGTCAACCGAAAAAAGATGGTCCGTAACAAAACAAAAACCTATTCTATTTCTACACAAGGAAGGCCTTCCTTTAACTTCGGGCGTGGGACCTCAAACATTCCCCCTATGATCGCTAACCATCGTCATTAAGCCATTTATTCGCACGTTTGTAAGTTCTTCAGTATCGAAAAGAAAGTTATCCAAGCAGAAAAAATTGTGAATTGTCTAGTAAGTAATGGTCACAGTTTTCTTTTTGGTAATACTTCCACTTTTATTTCATGAGCCTTTTCGCACTTTCAAACATACTTTATGCTTTTTTATACCCCTAAGAATACACAGCTGTCACGCCAATAAAGTCACGCCTGCCAAATGTATGTGTGACGCACACATATATATTCCAAATCTGCCTTGCATCGAATTCGCCCGTGTGTAGCGTTGTATGGCATAATTTAATGCAAACATATATAAAACAAATATAACATTAATGACACATATATATAGATATATATATTTATTATATTTAAATACATATATTAACCTAATTTAATACTTCATGTATAATAATATAAACATAATGCGCACACAGAGATATATCTCAAATGCTTTGTATTGAATTAGCCCTTGTGTAGCATTGTATACAGCAGAAAATTGTATACAGTAATTGTATACACATTTATACAGGAGAACACATGTGCGCTTAGTTTCTACTAACACACATACATACATACATACATTTTGCCATTAGAATGTTGTGTATGATGTATACCTGGTTTTTCAAGATACCCTCATTTCATACAAATATGTTCCTTTCGCGATATAAAAAATAAAAATTCATATAAACACATTCCTTTTTGGGATATAAAAATTGGATATAAACATATCCTTTTTTCATATAAAATATTCATATAAGCATATCCCTAACCTATAAAGACCTTCCCTTTTACATACATTTTAAATGACATATTCAGTAGCATATGTATATATAACTTATTCTTTAAAATACAATTTAAATAATATACAGACCTACCTAATAACCTTTTCATCAACTACACAACATCATGGATGTTATACACGATTTCTCTATAGACAACTTATGAATTTATATATGATATATATAGGTTATATAGAGTCTGTGAATTCACAAAAATGGTATAAGTACTGGTACATAATCTGTTTAGGTAGTATAATGGAAATCATGTGATAGTACAAATAAAACTAAGTATACACAGAGATGTGTGTGCACATGCTTAACTACACACACACCTACACACACCCGCACACACCGCCTACACAGGGAGGTACACAACTCGTTAAAGAAATCGATAATAAATTTTCAAAACTCATCCTCGTTTGGCCAAAAAATTTTTTTTTTTGGTAAATTTCATGAAAATTTTCCTAATTTCCATCAGTCCCCACATTGACCTCATTGAAGTCCCCCAGTCCCCACATTGACCCCATTCACGTCCCCCAGTCCCCACATTGACCCCATTCACGTCCCCCAGTCCCCACATTGACCCCATTCACGTCCGCCAGTCCCCACATTGACTCCATTCACGTCCGCCAGTCCCCACATTGACTCCATTCACGTCCCCCAGTCCCCACATTGACTCCATTCACGTCCGCCAGTCCCCACATTGACTCCATTCACGTCCCCCAGTCACCACATTGACTCCATTCACGTCCGCCAGTCCCCACATTGACCTCATTCACGTCCCCCAGTCCCCACATTGACTCCATTCACGTCCCCCAGTCACCACATTGACTCCATTCACGTCCGCCAGTCCCCACATTGACTCCATTCACGTCCCCCAGTCACCACATTGACTCCATTCACGTCCGCCAGTCCCCACATTGACCTCATTCACGTCCCCCAGTCCCCACATTGACCCCATTCACGTCCCCCCAGTCCCCACATTGATGCCATTCACGTCCCCCAGTCCCCACATTGACCCCATTCACGTCCACCAGTCCCCACATTGACTCCATTCACGTCCCCCAGTCCCCACATTGACTCCATTCACGTCCCCCAGTCCCCACATTGACCCCATTCACGTCCACCAGTCCCCACATTGACTCCATTCACGTCCCCCAGTCCCAACATTAACGCCATTCACGTCCCCCAGTCCCCACATTGACCCCATTCACGTCCACCAGTCCCCACATTGACTCCATTCACGTCCCCCAGTCCCCACATTGACCCCATTCACGTCCACCAGTCCCCACATTGACTCCATTCACGTCCCCCAGTCCCCACATTGACTCCATTCACGTCCCCCAGTCCCCACATTGACTCCATTCACGTCCCCCAGTCCCAACATTGACCCCATTCACGTCCACCAGTCCCAACATTAACGCCATTCACGTCCCCCAGTCCCCACATTGACTCCATTCACGTCCCCCAGTCCCAACATTGACCCCATTCACGTCCACCAGTCCCAACATTAACGCCATTCACGTCCCCCAGTCCCCACATTGACTCCATTCACGTCCCCCAGTCCCAACATTGACCCCATTCACGTCCACCAGTCCCAACATTAACGCCATTCACGTCCCCCAGTCCCCACATTGACCCCATTCACGTCCACCAGTCCCAACATTAACGCCATTCACGTCCCCCAGTCCCAACATTGACCCCATTCACGTCCACCAGTCCCAACATTAACGCCATTCACGTCCCCCAGTCCCCACATTGACTCCATTCACGTCCACCAGTCCCAACATTAACGCCATTCACGTCCCCCAGTCCCAACATTAACGCCATTCACGTCCCCCAGTCCCCACATTGACTCCATTCACGTCCCCTAGTCCCCACATTGACCCCATTCACGTCCCCCAGTCCCCACATTGACTCCATTCACGTCCCCCAGTCCCCACATTGACTCCATTCACGTCCCCCAGTCCCAACATTGACCCCATTCACGTCCACCAGTCCCAACATTAACGCCATTCACGTCCCCCAGTCCCCACATTGACTCCATTCACGTCCCCCAGTCCCAACATTAACGCCATTCACGTCCCCCAGTCCCCACATTGACCCCATTCACGTCCCCCAGTCCCAACATTAACGCCATTCACGTCCCCCAGTCCCCACATTGACTCCATTCACGTCCCCTAGTCCCCACATTGACCCCATTCACGTCCCCCAGTCCCAACATTAACGCCATTCACGTCCACCAGTCCCCACATTGACCCCATTCACGTCCCCCAGTCCCAACATTAACGCCATTCACGTCCCCCAGTCCCCACATTGACTCCATTCACGTCCCCTAGTCCCCACATTGACCCCATTCACGTCCCCCAGTCCCAACATTAACGCCATTCACGTCCCCCAGTCCCAACATTAACGCCATTCACGTCCCCCAGTCCCCACATTGACTCCATTCACGTCCCCTAGTCCCCACATTGACCCCATTCACGTCCCCCAGTCCCAACATTGACCCCATTCACGTCCCCCAGTCCCAACATTAACGCCATTCACGTCCCCCAGTCCCCACATTGACTCCATTCACGTCCCCTAGTCCCCACATTGACTCCATTCACGTCCCCCAGTCCCAACATTGACCCCATTCACGTCCCCCAGTCCCAACATTAACGCCATTCACGTCCCCCAGTCCCCACATTGACTCCATTCACGTCCCCTAGTCCCCACATTGACCCCATTCACGTCCCCCAGTCCCAACATTAACGCCATTCACGTCCACCAGTCCCCACATTGACCCCATTCACGTCCCCCAGTCCCAACATTAACGCCATTCACGTCCACCAGTCCCCACATTGACTCCATTCACGTCCACCAGTCCCAACATTAACGCCATTCACGTCCCCCAGTCCCCACATTGACCCCATTCACGTCCCCCAGTCCCAACATTAACGCCATTCACGTCCACCAGTCCCCACATTGACTCCATTCACGTCCACCAGTCCCCACATTGACCCCATTCACGTCCCACAGTCCCAACATTAACGCCATTCACGTCCCACAGTCCCAACATTAACGCCATTCACGTCCCCCAGTCCCCACATTGACTCCATTCACGTCCCCCAGTCCCAACATTAACGCCATTCACGTCCCCCAGTCCCCACGTTGACCTCATTCACGTCCCCCAGTCCCCACATTGACCCCATTCACGTCCCCCAGTCCCAACATTAACGCCATTCACGTCCCCCAGTCCCCACGTTGACCTCATTCACGTCCCCCAGTCCCCACATTGACCCCATTCACGTCCCCCAGTCCCCACATTGACCCCCATTCGCGTCCCCCAGTCCTCACATTGACCCCAATCACGTCCCCCAGTCCCCACATTGACCCCAATCACGTCCCCCAGTCCCCACATTGACCTCATTCACGTCCCCCAGTCCCCACATCGACGTCATTCACGTCCCCCAGTCCCCACATTGACCTCATTCACATCCCCCAGTCCCCACATTGACCTCATTCACGTCCCCTAGTCCCCACATTGACCTCATTCACATCCCCCAGTCCCCACATTGACCTCATTCACGTCCCCTAGTCCCCACATTGACCTCATTCACATCCCCCAGTCCCCACATTGACCTCATTCACGTCCCCTAGTCCCCACATTGACCTCATTCACATCCCCCAGTCCCCACATTGACCTCATTCACATCCCCCAGTCCCCACATTGACCTCATTCACATCCCCCAGTCCCCACATCGACGTCATTCACGTCCCCCAGTCCCCACATTGACCTCATTCACATCCCCCAGTCCCCACATTGACCTCATTCACGTCCCCTAGTCCCCACATTGACCTCATTCACATCCCCCAGTCCCCACATTGACGTCATTCACGTCCCCCAGTCCCCACATTGACCTCATTCACATCCCCCAGTCCCCACATTGACCTCATTCACGTCCCCCAGTCCCCACATTGACGTCATTCACGTCCCCCAGTCCCCACATTGACCCCAATCACGTCCCCCAGTCCCCACATTGACCTCATTCACGTCCCCCAGTCCCCACATTGACGTCATTCACGTCCCCCAGTCCCCACATTGACCTCATTCACATCCCCCAGTCCCCACATTGACCTCATTCACGTCCCCTAGTCCCCACATTGACCTCATTCACATCCCCCAGTCCCCACATTGACCTCATTCACGTCCCCCAGTCCCCACATTGACCTCATTCACGTCCCCCAGTCCCCACATTGACCTCATTCACATCCCCCAGTTCTCACATTGACATTCACGTCCCCCAGTCCCCACATTGACCCCATTCACGTCCCCCAGTCCCCACATTGACCCCATTCACGTCCCCCAGTTCCCACATTGACCTCATTCACGTCCCCCAGTTCTCACATTGACATTCACGTCCCCCAGTCTCCACATTGACCTCATTCACGTCTCCCAGTCCCCACATTAACCCCATTCACATCCCCCCAGTTCTCACATTGACATTCACGTCCCCCAGTCCCCACACTGACCTCATTCACGTCCCCCAGTCCCCACATTGACCGCATTCACGTCCCCCAGTCCCCACATTGACCTCATTCACGTCCCACAGTCCCCACATTGACCCCATTCACGTCCCCACATTGACCCCATTCACGTCCCCCAGTCCCCACATTGACCCCATTCACGTCCCCACATTGACCCCATTCACGTCCCCCAGTTCTCACTTCGACATTCACGTCCCCCAGTCTCCACATTGACCTCATTACCGTTCCCCAGTCCCCACATTGACCTCATTCACGTCTCCCAGTCCCCACATTAACGCCATTCACATCCCCCAGTCCCCACATTGACCTCATTCACGTCTCCCAGTTCTCACATTGACATTCACGACCCCCAGTCTCCACATTGACCTCATTCACGACCCCCAGTCCCCACATTGACCTCATTCACGTCCCCCAGTTCTCACATTGACCTCATACACGTCCCCGTGTCCCCACATTGACCTCATACACGTCCCCCAGTCCCCAGATTGACATCATACACGTCCCCCAGTCCCCACATTGACCTCATTCACGTCCCCCAGTCCCCACATTGACCTCATACACGTCCCCCAGTCCCCACATTGACCTCATTCACGTCCCCCAGTCCCCACATTGACCTCATTCACGTCCCCCAGTCCCCACATTGACCCCATTTACGTCCCCGAGTCCCCACATTGTTCCAACGTCCCCCAGTCCCAACGTCCCCCAGTCCCAACGTCCCCCAGTCCCCACATTGACCTCATTCACGTCCCCCAGTCCCCACATTGACCTCATTCACGTCCCCGAGTCCCCACATTGTTCCAACGTCCCCCAGTCCCAACGTCCCCCAGTCCCAACGTCCCCCAGTCCCCACATTGACCTCATTCACGTCCCCCAGTCCCCACATTGACCTTATTCACGTCCCCCAGTCACCACATTGACCCCGTTTACGTCCCCCAGTCCCCACATTGACCTTATTCACGTCCCCCAGTCCCCACATTGACCTTATTCACGTCCCCCAGTCCCCACATTGACCTCATTTACGTCCCCGAGTCCCCACATTGTCCCAACGTCCCCCAGTCCCCACATTGACCTCATTCATGTCACATTAGACACAGAGCTAGTCCAAGTACTGTCACTTGCCTGTTTTATGAACAATTCCAGTCTTTATAACATGCAATAATATTAGTAAGACTTAATCATATGGTCTTCCCTCGCGACTTCGCAGATTTTCAAAACGTATGTGGAAAATGTTTGCAAAGTTTTCGCTCTAAATACAATCATTGGCTGCGCAATAGAAGTCATCATCATCATCATCATCATAATTTCTCAAGTGTTATTGATTAATAGTAGTTCCTGTTATTGATGTACTGTGCGCGCCTACTTTCACTGTGCCAAGCATTGCTTTCGTTGGGCTTCGATCATCTTTTAGGGTGATCGATAGCGCAGTCGATAGCGTGCCGGCGCGGTAATTTCTAGTCCTGAGTTCGAGTCTCGCGAACTCCTCGTACATTTATTTGATAGAGTACTGTATAGTAGAGGGTGGGTTGTTAACAGCTCAGGGAGGGTTAGCTGAAACAGCTGTAACCCACAACGGGGTTTGGCTGCCCAGTGTGTTCGAATGTACTGTAGTATGTACAAAATTTCAATGGGGAAACATCATAATATTTACTTGTAAATATAATAATGATCATATAGATTAGATTATAAGTTAGTTTGAGCCTCCCTGACCGCTACAAAAAAAGAGCGTATAGAAGAGAGGAAAGAGGAAGGCACCATTAAGTGTAGAGATAAGGGAACGCGGAATCTACGCACAAGGTGCACAGAAACAGTAAGCTAAGAAAGAAGTTCATGAAACAAGATAAAGTTGAAGAAGAAAGTCAGAGGTGCTGAAAAACAGGACAGCAGTCAACCGAAAAAAGATGGTCCGTAACAAAACAAAAAAAAACGTTCTATTTCAACAAAAAGAAGGCCTAACTAATTCTCAGCTCGGGCCCTCACATATTCCCCTGGGAGCGCTAATTCCCATAGATACAATAGTTGTATCCCCCTGAGGGGCGATATAGTTCGAATAACTGACGCGCTAGGAACATATGTTACCATAACTACTCAGGGAAGGTTTATCAGTCCGAATGCATGCCGGATAAACACGGTAAATATGCTCGGTCTACTTCGCAAAAAATTCCCTTTCCGCGGCTGGTCTCAGAACCGACCCGCAATAAACGAAGGACCACCGTATACGTGTATGTCTACAATAAATAATTCTTTTTACTAAAAAACTCTTCAATACAACTCTAAAACACTCGTTTTGGTAATAATGGTACACTTGAAAACTTGTACGCACTTTGCACGACTTAGAACTATAAATATATACATTTGTACTACTATATGTATATATTTATACATATAAATAAATATAAAAATATATACATATAGTAGTGTGGTACATGATCATTATAGAGAAAATTTAATATCACGGATGACTAGAATTGCTTATTAATTTAGCTTTATTCATTTATATTATTTTTTATATACATATATATATATATATATCGTTAACACCAAGAAATTTTGACAAAATTTACCGAGGGAACATCCCTCCCTGTGAGCAGCGTGGTGTGTGGTGAGGTGGGTGTGTACTTTCATTTTACATATATCAATTTATATATCATTTTATACATCATTTAACACATACTGGGTTTGATCTAAAACTTCCACACCCGTCACAAGGTCACCCACAAAAATATAACTTTGTTAGCAGCAAACAAAGGTAATTACGTAAATCAGTTTAATGGAGGAATAACACACACACAATCTCCCCACACCTTCCTCTATAATTATAGAGGATTCTGTAGAGGATTCTGGCTAATTATAATCAGCCAGAATCCTAAACGCGTGTACCTCCAGTGGACCCCCGGGTTACGGCGTTCCTAGCTTACGGTTTTTTTCAGGTTACGAAGTGGAATACGAAGATTTTTCACTGCATACGTCACTAAGATGCTGGTCTGCTATTGGTCGGCGTCACTGCATACGTCACTAAGATGCTGGTCTGCTATTGGTCGGCGTCACTAAGATGCTGATATGGTATTGGCCCGCCATACGATGATATCGCCATACGGTCCCAACTTCGGAATGGATTAATGTCGTGTGGCGGGGATCCACTATAAATTTCCCACTAGTGGGACAAATGTGAATAAATTTAGGTTAAAGTTTCGTATGCAGGGTGTCCACAATATTTGTACTCAGCTTTGGTCATTAACATAGTTTTTGTTTTAGGTACAACTAAGTTTTCTTCAACCCATTCCCCGCGTATTGGGCCACATGTGCTCCACTCTGTAAACTGCTCATTCACGTACCGGTATAAATAAACATTTTTTCTGTTACGGAACCTCTTGAAGAACTAAGTTATCAAACAAGGCGAAATGTATCGGGGAATTGTATTTGTCATAATTCTTAGGAAGGATAAAAATGTATTAGTGAAGTTTAGTCGATTTTTCAAGGCAGCGACTTACAAACCTAACCCATCCTAACCTAACCAACTGTGGAAACGCGGTGAACGAGTCAATCGCTATACTTTGTCGCAGCGGGACAGCTCGCCGCGTAAGTTCTGTGCGGCAACTTGGCTACACGAGGTGCAAGAGTACCTACGTAGAGCAGCCAAGTCCACTTAGGGGCACTTGCGCTACTTGCTATACCCTTACGAAGACTTAAATTGGTTTTGGTGTGCTGAGGTAAGAGTTTAAGGGGAACATATGTTAGTTTTCTAATATAAGTTCCTGAAGATCGAGACATACTTCGCTTCAACCCATGATTTTTTTCGAATTCATGGATATATTTTTCAATTCCTGGAATATGTTTCCAAAAACCTGGATTTTTGTTTCAAATTTTTGGGTTTTGTTCCAAATTCTTGGATTATCCAACGACATCTACATAATACCTACATACACAAACTTCACATGCGTTCCCACTAGCACACTTACGTATATCTTACGGATATATAAACACTAAATAAGATTCATGCGACAGGAAAACATAATTTGATGAAAACGAAATTCAAACACGCAGAAATGAGAATAATAAACTTTCTAAGAAATCGAAACAAGGTGCAAGTCGCAAACTTAAAGAAGAAAAATAACCCATTCACAATTTGCTAAAGATTTCAGAGATGTTTAACACTTTGACTGCGACGTGACCCACCGGTGGTACACGGAGGCAATTTTCACAACGCTGCAGACCGACCAGTAGTCACAAACACAATTTCCATAAATACTTAATCAAAGCTAAATGAAGGCACGATCCAGTTCATGCTTGCTGTTTTCAACATTGCAATTGACTTTAAATGTGAGTTGAATGTTGAACTTGGGTTTAAATCTGCCGCAGTCAGAATGTTAATAAAGAAAACCGCCGGATTGAACAGCCGACGATAAAAAAAACATCGAGATTCGAGCTTAAAGGATGTCCAGTTCGTAGTTAGTCACAAGCTACGGCCAACATCAAACGTAGAAAGTTGGTTTAGTTAACTAAAGACTTTCCTCTTACCTCGACTTGGCGAGATTCCTGCAGAAGTTGTTCTTGTTCTTGGGTTTCTTTTACAGATTTATCACTAGATTTGGCGGCGCTCACCGATATCTGATAGTCGTTGTCTGCCTGAGATCGTATTATCTCTACCTGCCGATAGTCGTCTGCCTGGATATTGAGTTTGGAGGACTCAAACGATGCTGATCCTCCAAAACCGGTTCTGGTTTCACCGAACCCAGATGTGGTTTCTTCAAATCCGGTTCTGGTTTCTCCTAACCCAGATGTGGTTTCCTCGAACCCGGTTTTGGTTTCTCCGAACCCGATGTTGGTTTCTTCGAACCCTGTGGCGGATTCAACAACAGAGGTTTGGTGGAATCCGTTGGTTTCAACGACGGTCGTCGACGTCTGTCGATACACGGACGCTGTCTCGACGGTCTTTTGGGCACTAGAATAGAACTGCTGAACAGTCTCCGAAGATTCTACCCCGATCTGCTCTAACGTCTCTTGCAGAATATCAGCTTTGACTTTTTTGCGCTGTGGCAAAGGCGAACTGTCGTCCTCGCCTTTGGTCCTGGAGAGCTTGACGCTTTCTGGGACAACCTGGTCTGGTTCTTCAACCTCGATAGGGATCACCCGTTCCTTCGGGGCCTTTTGGACTACCTCAACCTCGATGGGGATGTCAAGAGGGAGGTCTTCCACCTGCTGGGGAACTACTTGATCTGACGGAGCGTCAAAGGGTAACTCTAGGTCGATATCGTCTGGTGCAGGAGACGCAAGGGGTCGACCTTCGTCTAGTTCGTCTCCTTCCTCTGAGACGACCCGAATGTCGTCGTCGAATAGCAGGTCGTCAACGGATGCTGGAAAAGACAGAAAAGATTCGTTGATTCAAAAAATTGTGGTTTCGAGAATTCGTTGATTCTAAAATTTGTTGATTCAAAACTTTGTAGATTCAGAAATACGTAGATTAAAAAATTATTAGATTAAAAAATTCGTGGATTCAGAAATTTTTTCATTCAAAAATTCGCAGATTCAAAAATTCGTAAATTCAGAAATTGATTAATTCCAAAATTCAGAGATTCTGAAATTAATTGATTCAAAATTTAGACCCCACACACCTGTCTCCACAACGTGCTCCTTCACCCCCTCCAGCCAGGCCTCCCTGCACTCCGGGGTGCGGGCCTCTAGGGTGAGGGGGTAGTTGGGGTGAGACTCGGCCTCGATGTGGATGAACTCGAGCTTCTTGGGGTGATCGAGACTCCCCAGGGATGTTTCCGGGAGCTGCCGGGGTGACAGGGATGACAAATTAGATTACATGTTAGTTTAAGCCTCCCCAATCGCAATAAAGGGGTTCCAAAGAGAGGAAGGATCCATTTAGCGTGGAGTTGAGGGAACGCGGAATCTACGCACAAGGTGCACAGAAACAGTAAGCTGAAAAAGAAGTTCATGAAACAAGACAAAAGTAGAAGAAGAAAGCAATAGGTGCTGAAAAACAGGACAGCAGTCAACCGAAAAAAGATGGTCCGTAACAAAACAAAAACCTATTCTATTTCTACACAAGGAAGGCCTACCTAACCCTCCCTCAGCTCGGGACCTCACATAGTCCCCCTGGGGGCGAAAATTCTCATTGACACAATAGTTGTGTCGTTCTAAGAGGCCTAGAGGTATATAAAGGTATAGGGAATATTGCATTGCCGGAGACGATCCATTGCAATACACATCCGGAGACGTCGGTGTAGCGTCCCTTCAATTCCCAAACAATTCTTTTTATTTTTTTTTTAGTATCGTGAGGTGAATATGAAATTGTATTCTTTCATGCAAAGTATAAAAATTTAAGACCTATCTTTGTGTTCACTGTACTACCTAAAAACCTAAAGATACACTTTTATTTTCTCAAAATACAAACCTAACGCACACAATTAGTTTTAATACATTTTTGTAAAATAAATTTTCGATAGACTTAGAAAATATCCTATCGCAATTGAGCAATATTTAGAATTTTAAATGAAAAATGTAAGATAAACGAGCCAATAAGCGAGACGTGGATGAGCCAATAAGCGAGACGTGGATGAGCCAATAAGCGAGACGTGAATGAGCCAATAAGCGAGACGTGAATGAGCCAATAAGCGAGACGTGGATGAGCCAATAAGCGAGAAGTGGATGAGCCAATAAGCGAGACGTGGATGAGCAATAAGCGAGACGTGGATGAGCCAATAAGCGAGACGTGGATGAGCCAATAAGCGAGACGTGGATGAGCCAATAAGCGAGACGTGGATGAGCCAATAAGCGAGACGTGGATGAGCCAATAAGCGAGACGTGGATGAGCCAATAAGCGAGACGTGGATGAGCCAATAAGCGGGACGTGGATGAGCCAATAAGCGGGACGTGGATGAGCCAATAAGCGGGACGTGGATGAGCCAATAAGCGGGACGTGGATGAGCCAATAAGCGAGACGTGGATGAGCCAATAAGCGGGAGGTGGATGAGCCAATAAGCGGGACGTGGATGAGCCAATAAGCGAGACGTGGATGAGCCAATAAGCGGGACGTGGATGAGCCAATAAGCGAGACGTGGATGAGCCAATAAGCGAGACGTGGATGAGCCAATAAGCGAGACGTGGATGAGCCAATAAGCGAGACGTGAATGAGCCAATAAGCGAGAAGTGGATGAGCCAATAAGCGAGACGTGGATGAGCCAATAAGCGAGACGTAGATGAGCAATAAGCGAGACGTGGATGAGCCAATAAGCGAGACGTGGATGAGCCAATAAGCGAGACGTGGATGAGCCAATAAGCGAGACGTGGATGAGCCAATAAGCGAGACGTGGATGAGCCAATAAGCGAGACGTGGATGAGCCAATAAGCGAGACGTGGATGAGCCAATAAGCAAGACGTGGATGAGCCAATAAGCGGGACGTGGATGAGCCAATAAGCGGGACGTGGATGAGCCAATAAGCGAGACGTGGATGAGCCAATAAGCGAGACGTGGATGAGCCAATAAGCGGGACGTGGATGAGCTAATAAGCGAGACGTGGATGAGCCAATAAGCGAGACGTGGATGAGCCAATAAGCGGGAGGTGGATGAGCCAATAAGCGGGAGGTGGATGAGCCAATAAGCGGGACGTGGATGAGCCAATAAGCGAGACGTGGATGAGCCAATAAGCGGGACGTGGATGAGCCAATAAGCGGGACGTGGATGAGCCAATAAGCGAGACGTGGATGAGCCAATAAGCGAGACGTGGATGAGCCAATAAGCGAGACGTGGATGAGCCAATAAGCGAGACGTGGATGAGCCAATAAGCAGGACGTGGATGAGCCAATAAGCGGGACGTGGATGAGCCAATAAGCGAGACGTGGATGAGCCAATAAGCGGGACGTGGATGAGCCAATAAGCGGGACGTGGATGAGCCAATAAGCGGGACGTGGATGAGCCAATAAGCGAGACGTGGATGAGCCAATAAGCGGGACGTGGATGAGCCAATAAGCGAGACGTGGATGAGCCAATAAGCGAGACGTGGATGAGCCAATAAGCGAGACGTGGATGAGCCAATAAGCGAGACGTGGATGAGCCAATAAGCGAGACGTGGATGAGCCAATAAGCGAGAAGTGGATGAGCCAATAAGCGAGAAGTGGATGAGCCAATAAGCGAGACGTGGATGAGCCAATAAGCGAGACGTGGATGAGCCAATAAGCGAGACGTGGATGAGCCAATAAGCGAGACGTGAATGAGCCAATAAGCGAGAAGTGGATGAGCCAATAAGCGAGACGTGGATGAGCCAATAAGCGAGACGTAGATGAGCAATAAGCGAGACGTGGATGAGCCAATAAGCGAGACGTGGATAAGCCAATAAGCGAGACGTGGATGAGCCAATAAGCGAGACGTGGATGAGCCAATAAGCGAGACGTGGATGAGCCAATAAGCGAGACGTGGATGAGCCAATAAGCGAGACGTGGATGAGCCAATAAGCGAGACGTGGATGAGCCAATAAGCGAGACGTGGATGAGCCAATAAGCGAGACGGGGATGAGCCAATAAGCGGGACGTGGATGAGCCAATAAGCGAGACGTGGATGAGCCAATAAGCGAGACGTGGATGAGCCAATAAGCGGGACGTGGATGAGCCAATAAGCGAGACGTGGATGAGCCAATAAGCGAGACGTGGATGAGCCAATAAGCGAGACGTGGATGAGCCAATAAGCGAGACGTGAATGAGCCAATAAGCGGGAGGTGGATGAGCCAATAAGCGGGAGGTGGATGAGCCAATAAGCGGGAGGTGGATGAGCCAATAAGCGGGACGTGGATGAGCCAATAAGCGAGACGTGGATGAGCCAATAAGCGGGACGTGGATGAGCCAATAAGCGAGACGTGGATGAGCCAATAAGCGAGACGTGGATGAGCCAATAAGCGAGACGTGAATGAGCCAATAAGCGAGAAGTGGATGAGCCAATAAGAGAGACGTGGATGAGCCAATAAGCGAGACGTAGATGAGCAATAAGCGAGACGTGGATGAGCCAATAAGCGAGACGTGGATGAGCCAATAAGCGAGACGTGGATGAGCCAATAAGCGAGACGTGGATGAGCCAATAAGCGAGACGTGGATGAGCCAATAAGCGAGACGTGGATGAGCCAATAAGCGAGACGTGGATGAGCCAATAAGCGAGACGTGGATGAGCCAATAAGCGAGACGTGGATGAGCCAATAAGCGGGACGTGGATGAGCCAATAAGCGAGACGTGGATGAGCCAATAAGCGAGACGTGGATGAGCCAATAAGCGAGACGTGGATGAGCCAATAAGCGGGACGTGGATGAGCTAATAAGCGAGACGTGGATGAGCCAATCAGCGAGACGTGGATGAGCCAATAAGCGGGAGGTGGATGAGCCAATAAGCGGGAGGTGGATGAGCCAATAAGCGGGACGTGGATGAGCCAATAAGCGAGACGTGGATGAGCCAATAAGCGGGACGTGGATGAGCCAATAAGCGAGACGTGGATGAGCCAATAAGCGAGACGTGGATGAGCCAATAAGCGAGACGTGGATGAGCCAATAAGCGAGACGTGGATGAGCCAATAAGCAGGACGTGGATGAGCCAATAAGCGGGACGTGGATGACACAACGAGCCAATAAGCGAGACGTGGATGACACAACGAGCCAATAAGCGAGACGTGGATGACACAACGAGCCAATAAGCGAGACGTGGATGACACAACGGGCCAATAAGCGAGACGTGGATGACACAACGAGCCAATAAGCGAGACTTGGATGACACAACGGGTCAATAAGCGAGACGTGGATGACACAACGAGCCAATAAGCGAGACGTGGATGACACAACGAGCCAATAAGCGAGACGTGGATGACACAACGAGCCAATAAGCGAGACGTGGATGACACAACGAGCCAATAAGCGAGACGTGGATGACACAACGGGTCAATAAGCGAGACGTGGATGACACAACGGGCCAATAAGCGAGACTTGGATGGCACAACGGGCCAATAAGCGAGACGTGGATGACACAACGAGCCAATAAGCGAGACTTGGATGACACAACGGGCCAATAAGCGAGACGTGGATGACACAACGAGCCAATAAGCGAGACGTGGATGACACAACGAGCCAATAAGCGAGACGTGGATGACACAACGAGCCAATAAGCGAGACGTGGATGACACAACGAGCCAATAAGCGAGACGTGGATGACACAACGAGCCAATAAGCGAGACTTGTATGACACAACGAGCCAATAAGCGAGACGTGGATGACACAACGAGCCAATAAGCGAGACTTGTATGACACAACGAGCCAATAAGCGAGACTTGGATGACACAACGAGCCAATAAGCGAGACTTGTATGACACAACGAGCCAATAAGCGAGACGTGGATGACACAACGGGCCAATAAGCGAGACGTGGATGACACAACGAGCCAATAAGCGAGACGTGGATGACACAACGAGCCAATAAGCGAGACGCGGATGACACAACGAGCCAATAAGCGAGACGTGGATGACACAACGAGCCAATAAGCGAGACGTGGATGACACAACGAGCCAATAAGCGAGACGTGGATGACACAACGAGCCAATAAGCGAGACGTGGATGACACAACGAGCCAATAAGCGAGACTTGGATGACACAACGAGCCAATAAGCGAGACTTGTATGACACAACGAGCCAATAAGCGAGACTTGGATGACACAACGAGCCAATAAGCGAGACTTGTATGACACAACGAGCCAATAAGCGAGACTTGGATGACACAACGAGCCAATAAGCGAGACTTGTATGACACAACGAGCCAATAAGCGAGACGTGGATGACACAACGGGCCAATAAGCGAGACGTGGATGACACAACGAGCCAATAAGCGAGACGTGGATGACACAACGAGCCAATAAGCGAGACGCGGATGACACAACGAGCCAATAAGCGAGACGTGGATGACACAACGAGCCAATAAGCGAGACGTGGATGACACAACGAGCCAATAAGCGAGACGTGGATGACACAACGAGCCAATAAGCGAGACTTGGATGACACAACGAGCCAATAAGCGAGACTTGTATGACACAACGAGCCAATAAGCGAGACTTGGATGACACAACGAGCCAATAAGCGAGACTTGTATGACACAACGAGCCAATAAGCGAGACTTGGATGACACAACGAGCCAATAAGCGAGACTTGTATGACACAACGAGCCAATAAGCGAGACGTGGATGACACAACGAGCCAATAAGCGAGACGTGGATGACACAACGAGCCAATAAGCGAGACTTGTATGACACAACGAGCCAATAAGCGAGACGTGGATGACACAACGAGCCAATAAGCGAGACTTGTATGACACAACGAGCCAATAAGCGAGACTTGGATGACACAACGAGCCAATAAGCGAGACTTGTATGACACAACGAGCCAATAAGCGAGACGTGGATGACACAACGGGCCAATAAGCGAGACGTGGATGACACAACGAGCCAATAAGCGAGACGTGGATGACACAACGAGCCAATAAGCGAGACGTGGATGACACAACGAGCCAATAAGCGAGACGTGGATGACACAACGAGCCAATAAGCGAGACGTGGATGACACAACGAGCCAATAAGCGAGACGTGGATGACACAACGAGCCAATAAGCGAGACGTGGATGACACAACGAGCCAATAAGCGAGACGTGGATGACACAACGAGCCAATAAGCGAGACTTGGATGACACAACGAGCCAATAAGCGAGACTTGTATGACACAACGAGCCAATAAGCGAGACTTGGATGACACAACGAGCCAATAAGCGAGACTTGTATGACACAACGAGCCAATAAGCGAGACTTGGATGACACAACGAGCCAATAAGCGAGACTTGTATGACACAACGAGCCAATAAGCGAGACGTGGATGACACAACGGGCCAATAAGCGAGACGTGGATGACACAATAGGCGCTCACCCTGATCACGTGACGCAGCAGGAACACGGACCGGTCGCCGCTGATGCGCTTCACTTTAGTGACCAGCACGCGCGCCTTGAAGAGGAAGAGGTAGCGGTCGTGCGGACGGTGGTGGCCGCTCTCCTGCACGCTGAACCAGTCCTGCGGGGGGGGGGGAGATTACGTCATTGTTACGTCGGTGGGGGTGTTATGTCAGTGCGGGGGTGCTACTTCAGTGTGGGTGTTTATTCAGTAGGGGAGTATACCACAGTGGGGGAGTATACCACAGTGGGGGAGTATACCACAGTGGGGGAGTATACCACAGTGGGGGAGTATACCACAGTGGGGGAGTATACCACAGTGGGGGAGTATACCACAGTGGGGGAGTATACCACAGTGGGGGAGTATACCACAGTGGGGGAGTATACCACAGTGGGGGAGAATACCACAGTGGGGGAGTAAACCCTGATCTTTACTACACAACCGCCACACCTACACATCTACTGTATACACACATGCATGAACACACACTAAAACAAATTCACGTAGATTCGTTTAAGCATTTTCTAGACGTGAGTGCTGCTGGGGTGTTAATTTGATAACTGGTGCACGTGAAGTTCAAATATTTGGTGTTTTTCGGCTACACTTGATATGCAACTTGGCATTTCCGGCACCAGCCACATACATCCACCACAACCAGCACCACCACAACACCACCACACAACCACTAAACCACAACCCCAATCACACAACCACAAACCACGTGTCTAAGCAGGCGGACGAGCTTGAAGAGATTGTCGCGGTACCTACCACCACACAACCACCACAACCACACAACCAACACAACACAACCACAACCCACGTGTCTGAGCAGCCGGCCAAGGCGGAATAGCTTGCCGCGTTACCTACTATCACACAACCACCACACCACAAAACCATCACACAACACAACCACCACACAACACAACCACCTCCACCACACAACCACCACCACCACACAACCACCACCACACAACCACACAACCCACGTGTCTGAGCAGCCGGCCGAGCTTGAAGAGGTTGCCCCTGTAGCCCTCGATGGACGCGATGAACTTGGCGTCAGTAGCCCTCTGAGGGACAGTTTGCATCAACTCCAACGCCCTCGTAAGTTCCTCTGTGTCGTCACCCAACACGCTCCCGTACTTGATCAGCTCCTGGTGGAGGAGGTGGGTGTCATTAGGATCTCCTGACGGGGGAGGATGGGTCATAAGGGCTTATTCATGGAGAAGGATGGGTCATAAGGCTTATTCATGGAGAAGGATGGGTCATAAGGCTTATTCATGGAGGAGGATAGGTCATAAGGACTTATTCATGGAGGAGGATAGGTCATAAGGACTTATTCATGGAGGAGGATAGGTCATAAGGACTTATTCATGGAGGAGGATAGGTCATAAGGACTTATTCATGGAGGAGGATAGGTCATAAGGCTTATTCATGGAGGAGGATAGGTCATAAGGACTTATTCATGGAGGAGGATAGGTCATAAGGACTTATTCATGGAGGAGGATAGGTCATAAGGACTTATTCATGGAGGAGGATAGGTCATAAGGACTTATTCATGGAGGAGGATATATCATAAGGGCTTATTCATGGAGGAGGATAGGTCATAAGGACTTATTCATGGAGGAGGATAGGTCATAAGGCTTATTCATGGAGGAGGATAGGTCATAAGGACTTATTCATGGAGGAGGATAGGTCATAAGGACTTATTCATGGAGGAGGATAGGTCATAAGGACTTATTCATGGAGGAGGATAGGTCATAAGGACTTATTCATGGAGGAGGATAGGTCATAAGGCTTATTCATGGAGGAGGATAGGTCATAAGGACTTATTCATGGAGGAGGATAGGTCATAAGGACTTATTCATGGAGGAGGATAGGTCATAAGGCTTATTCATGGAGGAGGATAGGTCATAAGGGCTTATTCAAGGGGTTGAAGAGTTTTATAAGGGCGAATCACTTGTGCATATGTTCCAAATTCCTTCGGAAATTGAAATCTCTTGTATATGCATCTATTCCCACTTCGACCGAAATTCCTTGCGGGGGAGGGAGGGGGGGGTTCATAAGGCCCTCTCGCTTATGCATTAGTTCCTATTTTGTTCGGAAAGAAGCGAGAAATGTCGGTCCAAAACTCAACGCCACGTTCACGGTTTGAAATTACAGTCTTCAATTGTCGTGTAATTTGGTGGAAAAAATAGAGTTGAAAAGGGCCGTCACCAATATAAATGAAAACGAAAAAAACAGAATTCTTTACATCAAACTGATTCAGCACGTAATTCATTGATCATCATTTAGTGATAAAGAAAAATTAATCTCCATGTAAAAACTAGGGAAGAAAGTTAAAATATATAACTAAATCTAGATTATCTTCCACTCATCCCTCCAGCCCACCCCACATGGCCCACCACACACGGCCCACCCCACACGGCCCACCCCACACGGCCCACCCCACACACGGCCCACCCCACACACGGCCCACCCCACACACGGCCCACCCCACACGGCCCACCCCACACACGGCCCACCCCACACACGGCCCACCCCACACACGGCCCACCACACACGGCCCACCCCACACGGCCCACCCCACACGGCCCACCCCACACGGCCCACCCCACACGGCCCACCCCACACACGGCCCACCCCACACACGGCCCACCCCACACACGGCCCACCCCACACACGGCCCACCCCACACACGGCCCACCCCACACACGGCCCACCCCACACACGGCCCACCACACACTGCCCACCACACACTGCCCACCCCACAACCCACCACACAACCCACCACACAGCCCACCACACAGCCCACCACACAGCCCACCACACAGTCCACCACAAACGGCCCACCACACAGCCCACCACACAACCCACCACACGGCCACCACACAACCCACCACACAGCCCACCACAAACGGCCCACCACAAACGGCCCACCACACAGCCCACCACACAGCCCACCACACAACCCACCACACTGCCCACCACACTGCCCACCACACAACCCACCACACAACCCACCACACAACCCTCCACACAGCCCACCACACAACCCACCACACAGCCCACCACACAGCCCACCACACAGCCCACCACACAGCCCACCACACAACCCACCACACAGCCCACCACACAGCCCACCACACAACCCACCACACAGCCCACCACACAACCCACCACACAGCCCACCACACAACCCACCACACAACCCACCACACAGCCCACCACACAACCCACCACACAGCCCACCACACAACCCACCACACAACCCACCACACAACCCACCACACAACCCACCACACAGCCCAACACACAACCCACCACACAGCCCACCACACAACCCACCACACAGCCCACCACACAGCCCACCACACAACCCACCACACAACCCACCACACAGCCCACCACACAACCCACCACACAGCCCACCACACAACCCACCACACAACCCACCACACAGCCCACCACACAACCCACCACACAGCCCACCACACAGCCCACCACACAGCCCACCACACAACCCACCACACAGCCCACCACACAACCCACCACACAGCCCACCACACAACCCACCACACAGCCCACCACACAACCCACCACACAGCCCACCACACAACCCACCACACAGCCCACCACACAACCCACCACACAACCCACCACACAACCCACCACACAGCCCACCACACAGCCCACCACACAGCCCACCACACAACCCACCACACAACCCACCACACAACCCACCACACAACCCACCACACAGCCCACCACACAACCCACCACACAGCCCACCACACAACCCACCACACAACCCACCACACAGCCCACCACACAACCCACCACACAACCCACCACACAGCCCACCACACAACCCACCACACAGCCCACCACACAACCCACCACACAACCCACCACACAACCCACCACACAACCCACCACACAACCCACCACACAACCCACCACACAGCCCACCACACAGCCCACCACAAAACCCACCACACAACCCACCACACAACCCACCACACAGCCCACCACACAACCCACCACACAGCCCACCACACAACCCACCACACAACCCACCACACAACCCACCACACAGCCCACCACACAACCCACCACACAACCCACCACACAACCCACCACACAACCCACCACACAGCCCACCACACAGCCCACCACACAACCCACCACACAACCCACCACACAGCCCACCACACAGCCCACCACACAGCCCACCACACAACCCACCACACAACCCACCACACAGCCCACCACACAACCCACCACACAACCCACCACACAACCCACCACACAACCCACCACACAACCCACCACACAACCCACCACACAACCCACCACACAACCCACCACACAACCCACCACACAACCCACCACACAACCCACCACACAACCCACCACACAGCCCACCACACAGCCCACCACACAGCCCACCACACAACCCACCACACAACCCACCACACAACCCACCACACAACCCACCACACAGCCCACCACACAACCCACCACACAGCCCACCACACAACCCACCACACAACCCACCACACAGCCCACCACACAACCCACCACACAACCCACCACACAGCCCACCACACAACCCACCACACAGCCCACCACACAACCCACCACACAACCCACCACACAACCCACCACACAACCCACCACACAACCCACCACACAACCCACCACACAGCCCACCACACAGCCCACCACAAAACCCACCACACAACCCACCACACAACCCACCACACAGCCCACCACACAACCCACCACACAGCCCACCACACAACCCACCACACAACCCACCACACAACCCACCACACAGCCCACCACACAACCCACCACACAACCCACCACACAACCCACCACACAACCCACCACACAGCCCACCACACAGCCCACCACACAACCCACCACACAACCCACCACACAGCCCACCACACAGCCCACCACACAGCCCACCACACAACCCACCACACAACCCACCACACAGCCCACCACACAACCCACCACACAACCCACCACACAACCCACCACACAACCCACCACACAACCCACCACACAACCCACCACACAACCCACCACACAACCCACCACACAACCCACCCGCAGCAGCAGCTGGTAGTCGTTGAGCCGCTGTATGGGCAGCTGTAGATGTTCCTGCAGACGTTTATCGTCGCCGATTTTGCAGCTGTGGTCCTGTGTGTGGGGGTGTGTGGTTAGTGTTCAGCCAAATCAAAATCTTTCAAAAAATTTAATACAACTCTTTCATAATCTTTCCATCAAAAATTGGAAAGAAATCTCTCATAAGTTATCAGAAACTTCAAACTTCAAAGAAATATTTCTAAAACATCCCAGAAATCTTTCGGAATCTTTCAACAATTGCAAAAAAATTCTTTAAAAATTGCAGTGAAATCCTTCAAAAATTGTAATGAAATCTTCCAAATTCTTTCAAAAATTATAAAGAAATCTTTCAAAATCCTTCAAAAATTATAAAGAAATCTTCCAAAATCCTTCAAAAATTATAAAGAAATCTTCCGAAATCCTTCAAAAATTATAAAGAAATCTTCCAAAATCCTTCAAAAATGATAGAGAAATCTTCCAAAATCCTTCAAAAATTATAAAGAAATCTTCCAAAATCCTTCAAAAATTATAAAGAAATCTTTCAAAATCCTTCAAAAATTATAAAGAAATCTTCCAAAATCTTTCAAAAATTGCACAAGAAACCTCTCAAAATCCTTAAGAAAACATGCCCACGAGTAGAGTAAACTAAATGTTCGGAGTAAACTCCGTAGAGTGCAAGCGCCGAATTCGCACTGCATATCTAAAGGAAATAACGCTATATTTACAAACAATATGCCTGTACGTGCAGGTGAACAGGAAACACTTGTGAGCTTGGCGCGGAGTTTATTTAGCTAGATGTTGACAGAAGGCGAGATGTTGAGGGATTGAGCAACTGGCTTCGACATTAGCAGCCTTTATATAAGTGACGTACAGATACAGAACGACGCGGAATACAGACATGTGCAGAGATGGCCGCACATATGTCCCCCCCCCGACAGTTGTTAGGATACCACAAAAAATAAAACGGTTACCCGAAATTCAATATTCGCAAAATGGAAGCAATCAATGAAAGAACAAAAGAAAAGAATTATAGCAATCAAGTCATGAATTGACAATAATGTATTTTACTACAATTCTCAATTCTAAACGCAAAAGAACTATTATGACATCGCTCGTAACCGTTGTACGTTAATTTACGTTAACTGTGACAACATCCATAATCATAAAAAAAATTATACTAATCAAATGATAAATCGCACCAGCCAAGCATTATTGTAGGTTTACGCAAAAGAAATAAGCATTAACAAGGTAGCTTCCAGCGAATACTATACGCATACCAGGTTTAACTGAAACACTAAAAATACTAAGGTTAATACTTTTAACTTGAAACAACGCCACGCTAATACGGCAAGTAAGAACGGTTACAATAACCAAAAAGATATAGAATAACGCAAGCACTTAGATTATAGGTAAACCGCCTCAAAAGTTAAACACAAGGGAACATTTTCGTAACTTCAACGGATACAGCAAAACATGTTAAAGGAAGGAACCGTTAGGAAAGAACCGTTAATACTTTTACCCCGCGCCTCTAAAAGATCATGGCCTAACATTTCCGTAATAAATCAAAACCCGTTACCGCAATCACCCAACAAAAGATTAAAAACTATCTCTAATACGTCCTCAGGGGAGAAAAAAAATTTTTTACGTTACGGAAAGAACAACCAAATTAATTTACTTAGATACTTAATTTCAAGAAAAAAAAACATACCTTAAACCAAAACGGTCTCTATTAGTACTTTCAGATATAATGTTTAAATTCGTTCCTTGGTAAAAAACCATATCACCAATTTACCACAACCATCCAAAACGAAATTGCAGGTAAAAATTCAAGTTCACACACTCCTAACAAAAATTAAAAAACAAAACCTTAATAATTAGAAAGCATACAAGCAAAGCGAATGGAACAAGCAAAAAGCAAGCTGCTGACTTACCGTGCATATAAATAAACAGCACGATGACAGCCATGAAGAACGTCGTAAGGATCAAAAAGTCAAACGCCATTTCATATTGATAAAAATAATCCAAGGAAGACCAAAAAAAAAACAACAACATCCTACATGATCGCAACTAATTACCCACTTCCGCAATAACTCCTATTAGAATTAATTCACACATTAAATAATTTAATCGCAATAAATTTTTAAATACCATTAGGGACAAGAAATTTTCATGTTTCGATCGTTTCCTTTTTACAAATATTAACATTAGAAACATCAAAACGTCTAACACCCAACACAAATAAAGCATTTGCTAAAAAAAATTTTTTTTTTTGCGTCAATATCAAAACCAGTATACTTAAATTAAACACATGGGTTAAATAGATTTAAAAATACATTAAAGAGAACACTGCGCGCATATTTTATCGCGTGTTTCATGCGATTTGCATTTCATTTAACCGCGCGCCAGATTTTCAAATAATTTAAAATCTAACACTTATAATTTTCCTGTTAATACATCTTCAATTAATTCAAATAAAATTCTTCAACGTTATCATTTTTCAACCTAAACTCTTCGCGCACCACCGGATTTACTTGGACGGCCTGCATCCCTGGGACGTCCAGCCCGCCCTAAGTGTGTCACGTTAACCACCACAAGATCGCGCGCAACTCTAACTATTGGTCCTGATGGAGGACCCTTGGCGGCCTGCCCCGCACCATCGCGTAGGAAAAATTTTCTCGTTGCGTTGCTGTCAACGTCTGTACCTCCTTCTTCAGATGGTATAGGACGGTTCCCATAATCATCGTAGACAGGATAAGACCCATTATGATGATGTCCGTCAGTCGGTCGGGAAGCAACTCCATCTTGGTTACCGCGTTTTCCTTGACCCACTGTTCATTAACGGTTGTGGAGTGTGTTGATAAAGCCGATACGAGGGTATCTACGTCGATGTTACTCTGTGCGTTACCCATCGAGCACCCTCTCCTGCAAGTGAAGGATACAGAAAAATTAGCATGGCCGTTACAAAATAAAAATAAATACAACATATAATTTGGTATCAATCTTGGTTGACTCTCAAGAGTCATTGAACCACGATAGCTCTCGCGTAAAAATATAGTCGCCGACCGCTGAGAGAAAAAAATGTGGCAGGTGACCAGACAACTGCCTTATGAATTTAATTTAAATTTCTGCTGATCGTCGAACGATCGGAGTCATTCACATCTAGATCAGCGACCTTCTGGTCAGATAAAAATAGCTCGGCAAGACCGCAAGTGCGCGTCTCGCTGCATAAATTCCTGGCTCAGCGAACTCAATTCACCGCCTGATCAAACGTTCACAATTAAAAATTGTCAATTTAGCAATACCAATGTCTGAGTGAGTTTGAGAAAAAAAATTAATAAAACGTCCTAGCGACAGCTAGACGAGACAGTACAAATTCCTCTGGGGTAAATGCCTAACATTTACATCAAGTTACTTGAGCATAAAGCAACGTTAAGATTAACATATTAAAACACAACGCATTGATTACTGAGATTAATATAAATGCAAGCATATTGCATATAGCCAAGAAAACGCTTCTAAAATTATGATTATATCTCTTAACATTATTTATAAACAACGGTAAAACAATGGTAAAAGGTTAAAAAATGGTAAAAGGGTAATATTACTCGTCGATTAGTTAGCACGTCACATAGTCCAATGAATTCGTCTTTTTAACTCACAGATTTTACCTTTTTGAGCGGTAAAAGATGATTAAGGTTACTTCTAACGATTTTAGATCCAATTTTAATATCAGCGTAATTACGTTTAACCTTTTGGACGACCGCAGGCCCAATCCAAGTTAATTCCAATTTATGGGTCTTGTTATGATTCCTTAATAGGACTCTGTCACCAACTTGAATATCCTTATTGCGCCGCTTAAGGTTTCTATAAAGATTTCGCTCTGTTGTGTTGTTAATAATTAAATTTCGTATATTTTCTACTGTTCGAACGGCTTCTCTAGCTCTAATATTCACTAAATCTATTTCTTCATCAAAACTGTAAATTACTGAATCGAAACTATCAGACTGATAATAGGCACACGTATCGCGATTGAACATTATATAGCTTGGTGTTTCGCCAATAGTAGAGTTTAAAGAATTATTTAAGGCATTTTCTACTACTTCCAATAATTGGTCCCACTCTACATTAACAAGTGTATGAATGTAAAGTTTCAGCAGATTCGTAATTTTTTTATTGTTGCGCTCCACAATTGCATTAGAATGTGGGCTGTAAGCCAAAACTTCTCTTTTTGAAATGGCATGTAATTTTGCAAATTGTTTGAGAGCCACTGATTTAAACTCCCAAGCGTTATCCGAAATGAGCGTCTTAGGGTAACCTAGTAATGAGAAACAGTTGCTTAAGCAAGAAATCACTGTTTCTGTATTTCGATTCGAAATTGCATACAAACGACAAAACCTCGAGAAAAGGTCAATCACCACTAGAATATATTTATTTCCATTATCAGTTACTTTAAGTGGGCCAAGCAGATCAATTGATACAACTTCGAAAGGTTCTGTGGCTATTGGAGCTGTTAAAATTTTAATTGGGACTGATGGTCTCGCTTTAATGATCTTGCAAACTTCGCAATCGCTAACAAATTTTCGCACAAAAGTTTTCTCTAATTGATTCCAATATTTTAACTTAAATTTAAACATGGTATGCTTGTAATCGACATGATATAAACTGTGGATCGCTAGGATAGCTTTACTCATTAAGGAATTAGGAACGACTGCAGTCAAAAGTGTACTCGGTCGATTATCGATTTCTCTACGTCGATAAAGAATATCATTCAGAATTAAAAATTTTTGCAAATCTGGGATAGTCGAAATACTGTCATGTAGTAAAGCATTCTTAATTTCTATGCAAAATGCGTCGTTGTTTTGTTCGTCGATAAACTCCTTAATCGTCCAAGATATCTCAGACTCTGTCGGTACATAATTTATCAGCGCCGGACGCGCGTCTCTGTCTGCTGCATTGTCAGCATTGTCTCGAGTCGGAGGCAGGTCAACTACCTCGCTTCCTGTCATGTGTTTGCGCCGTGCTCGAGTCTCCACCACACAAACTTCTGATTCAAATGCGACTTCCAAATCACTACAAGAATTTAGGTCCTTAAGGTTTAACTTCTCGTTATTAACAGGCAATCTGCTTAAATAGTCTGCGACAACGTTCTCTTTACCAGGCAGATATTTTACCAGGGGTTCAAAGGAATTTATATCTATGCACCAACGAGCCATGTTAGTGTCCTCAGGTAATTTTTTATTAAACAGTGGTGCAAGAGGACGGTGGTCGGTGTAGACGCGAACCGTATATCCTGTAATTAAGTATTTAAAATGCTTTAAGGCAGCGTGTATCGCGTAAAATTCTTTTTTGGTAGTCGAGTACCGACGCTGGCTGGAGTTTAAATTTTTACTATAATAAGCTATGGGTCTTAGAATTTTGTCGCTTGAATCATCTGCTTGCATCAAAACAGCTCCTATTCCTGAATTGGAAGCATCAGTAAACACATGAAAGTCCTTGTTATAGTCGGGATGTCTCAGAACTGTGTCAGAAGTCAATAACGATTTCAGAAACTCAAAACTCTTTTGACATTCGTTAGTCCAAGTGTAAACTACATTTTTTCTCAAAAGATTGTACAAGGGACTTGCTACTTCAGCGAAATTTGGTAGGAAGCTGCGAAAATAATTCGCCAAACCTAAAAACTGTTGTAATTCTTTAACATTGGTTGGCGCTCGGCATTCTTGCAATTTTTTTGAACCTTTACATTTAATTCCATCTGCGGCAATGATATGGCCCAAATACTCGAGTTCTTTTTTAAAGAAATGGCATTTCTCAAGCTTTAAGGATAATTTACCGGCTCGCAGCAATTTAAGCACCCTTTCTATATCAGTTAAATGTTGAGTTTTATTTTTAGAAAATACCAAGATGTCATCGAGAAATACAAACGCGAGCTTTCCCAAAATGGGTGAGAGCGCTGATATCATGAGTTTTTGAAATATTCCCGGACTCGTTGAGAGTCCGAACGGTACCCTACAGAACTGGTACTTACGGTAATTGACGCTAAAAGCCGTATACTTCCTACTTTCTTTTTCCAATTCAATTTGATGGAATGCACTGCGCAAATCAAGGTTAGAGAACCACGTGTTACCTCCTAACGTTGCTAGGATATCGTCAATGCGGGGAATTGGGTAAGAATGTTTAATCAAAACTTTATTCAAAGCACGGAAATCTATCACAGGACGCAAATCTCCTGACTTCTTTTTAACTACAATGACAGGGAAATTGAACTCAGAAGATGACTCCTCTATTATTCCCTGATCAAGCATATCGTTAGTTATTCTCATAACCTCTTCTTGGTACTTATGAGGTATTCTGTAGGGAGCTAAATTTAATACAGGCGCATCAGTTTTCAACTGAATATGATGCTTCAAGATATTCGTTACACCTATTTTTTCGCCTTCCAAAGTTACTACATCCCGGTACTTATTTAACAATTTAACTAAAGGAAATTGTACGTCATCTTCCTTGCATGAGATATCATTTACCGTCAACTCACGTCTTAACTCCTTGTCTTCACTTATTAAACCTGCATCTACTTCTGCATAGTTTTCCAACTCCTTATCATTAACAAGAATTTCACCTCTGCCACGAGTATCAGCATCCCACACAAGTTTACTATCGACTATGGCATTCCTTCCACCACATGTCGATTTAACTTTCGCCGTATCTGACCCCGCAACAAAATTTACTTCAACTTCACACGCATCTCTGAGCGCTGTGTCAACACTTGTTAAATACATTTCGCTCTCAATATCATCAGATTTTATCAATTCCACGTGGCATAGCATCGTGTTCTCAGAGAAATACACTGTTTCCTCACTTGGATTCAAAACCATAATCGGTACCACACCGTCTTCATTTATTTGCACAATTGAATCAGCTATAAGAGCACCATTATCAAGACATCTTTTTATAATCATGTATTCTCCTGGCACTGGTTTCTTAAGGAAGCCATAAATGACATTAAGTGAATTCCCAGGCACTTCAGCCTGATTGCAATGAACGATTAATTGCTTCGTACTCAATGTCTGTGCCTGAGCTACCTCAGCTCTCATTGTCTCGCAGTCAGCATTTTTTCTCCTGCAGTCAGCATTGTTTCTGCCGCAGTCATCATTTTTCCTGCTGCAGTCATCAATTTTTAATTGCCTCCTGTTGCTCTTCCTCGCAACAGCAATCTCAGACAACAGACAGTCGCTGTTAACTATCTTTCTCATTACTACTTCTCTACTTAACAATGGTTCCATATTTAAATCTTGAAAAGGAATTGCGACATTATTCCAAAGAAATTCCTTCTCTCTGAAGTTTATTACGGCGTCTTTTAAGACGTCACGACCTAGAATTAAATCATAATTAAATTTGGCTTCACGGACAATGAGTGCACTTGTTTTAATTACTTTACTTGTGCCGGGAATTTTAATAGCTAACTCCACTTCACCAGTGACGTCACTTTTTCCGTTCACGCCTTTCACTCTCAATTTACTCGGTTTTACTTCCTCACTTAGATTTTTAACCTGTCTGAAACTCAGAAGACACTTTTCTGAGCCGCTATCGAGCAAAGCGCTTAAATACTGGTCATTATTTTTGAGAATGATGGTCGGTTTGTTGGAATCCTTGAATGATATTAAACCAGCATCGTTTTTGTTAACATTCTTTACAACGGACACAGAAAAATATGATTCCACCGTTTTGCCTTGACCATGGTCATTTTCAAGCTCTTCTTCTTGTAATAAACTATATCTATTTTTACAGTTAAACACAGGGTCAACATACGATTTGGTTATTTCGGTGGTATCTGGGATTGCCACGGTCTCCAGTTTAACGAGTTTGGTACCGCTAATTAACTCGGGCTCAATCTGTTTCAAATCCCCCTTGCTACCTTCATCTAGTTTAAAAAATCGCTTGACGTGCTCTCCGCCCAATGAACTTCACTCTGCCCACGGTTTGTGCTACCTCTACTGCGTAAATACGCCCTATAATTACGGACCTCCGTACCGCTCGCTCTACAATTCTTTACTATATGAGTGCCTCCGCAGGCAAAGCATCCTCTCTGACCTCCTGGAACTTGACCTCTTTGAGGTCGACACTCAAAGTGCCCTACCATTGAACAGGAGGTACAGTACGGGAACCCGGGCTTTTTCGTGCCCGACTTTCCTCCGGAATTTCCTGAATTTCCTGCGAATTGTACAGAACCAGAACTACTACTATCTGTTTTCATCATATTACACTCTAAGTATCCGTTTCCTCTATCTCCTACATAACTGTTAAACTCTCTACCTCTCGAGCGAGGATTCCGTGCGAGCCAGGGCCTAGGTACAGTCCTACGTGCCCCTGATCTGAAATTCCTACGGTAATTTCCCATACTTCCGTAGTACACTTCGTTCTCCTGGTATTGATCTGGCTCCTCCAAAACTTCCTCGAATTCACTAGTCACTTCTCCTACGTAACTCTCGCTCTCCTGTCTGACAGGATACTTTTGCGCTAGAATTTTCTTAGACTCGCTCTGGCATCGCACCGCGGAAATTAACTTGGCTAATAGCTCCTCCGCAGTCGAAAATTGCGTTTCAAAAATTTTTCTAGCGAACGTCTCATCAAATAAAGGACCTAGAACCCCCAACGCCAGACTGTACGACATGCTGTCGCCTACGAATTTTTTTAATTCAGCCTGCGTGGTGCAGTTCTGGAAATAAGCGTGGCGCTGCCATCCGAGTGAGTTTGAACTAAGAATACTCTCTGTTAGCTTCCTTATTTTTGAAAATGCGTTCACGATCTGAGCAGCAAGTGCATTATTTTTAACTAATTTTAACTCGTTGAGATCGCAAGCCAATGCATGGATACTCTTTTCTCCTTTCGAGACGTAAATGTCCTCAAGTATTTGAACGACCTGATCGAAAGAATAATTCAAGTCCGCGTTAACTAGCTTAGTTACTACACTATTGAAGTCACCGATGTTCTTGTTTGCAGAACGTACCAAAAATTCCTTTCTACGCTCATCACTAGTGGCATCTGGTAATAGGCTCATATAGGCCTTAAGATTTTGAATATGTGTCGAAAATGTCTTATTCTCTAGGAACTCCCCATCATGGACTCGTCTTCTTCCCCTGAATATGGGAAGCTCAGCGTTCGTCATTATCGTTCCGACAGGAGGCACAACTATATTTGCAGCAATATCACGTGCAAGCTGTGTCGTGTTAACATTACTAGGAACACTAGGCCCTGCCGCTGTGTTAGGAGTCGTCATCTTGCTGACTACTGGGTTACTCACTCTTCCGTATTTAGTTACAGTAGGTTTTGTTCGTACTACTTCGTCCTCACTGTCCAAGGAATCAGAGAAATCCGACATATGTCGTGTTTCTTCGAAAAATGTCCTATTGTACTAACAATTAACAATTCACTACCAAAATTCACTTAAAATTCCCTTAAAAATTAATATCGTACACCGAGAATGATAATAACCACCCTTAAAAACAGTTAGAATGGTAATAACCAACGTAAAAGCAGTTAGAACACACAAAATTAATTAATCACACACATTGAAGAACCATAGCAAAAAAAACAGTTCGTTATCCCCAACTTCCAATGAATATAAAGAATTAGCGGCCCTAATCCTGCAAATTAAAATTTTTAGCAGCACAATTATACGGTTAAGATGGTCAACAATAATACTCAGTCCACACGTGACTGCTTCAACTCACGAACAGATTTCTACCAGGCGTCAAAAGAAGAAAAAAATATTGCCGCTCTACAGCAACAGCAAAAACGTGAATTTCTATCAATTAATGCTTCAAACTTTGAAATCAAAGTGATTCAGACACCTCTACTGACACTCCTATTCACTAAAGAGTAAAATTTGCCACTTACGATGCAATTTGAGGTGAAAAACTGGTATCCAGCTACGTTCCAGATACGGTGGACATACGTGTCTCTCTCACAGTGCTCAGAGTGTAACTGATTTTGAATGCAACTGCAACCTACTGCGACTCAGCGCTTTCAGCTGTACAGGGAGCGGGCGTGGTAAGAAAAAAAACCACGGCAATAAGTGCCACAAAAAGAGACTAGCTGCTCGGGACAGAGCGAGATAGCACTAAACAAAGCAAAAAAAAATTTTTCCACAAAGGACTTAACTGTGAACACTGAAGACAGCCGAACACGCTGACACGCTGAACACGCGAACACGCTGACAGCGTCTCCTGCAGCAATGACGGGATGCTTTGATGCTGTGGTGCTGTCGGCTGGTACAGCAAGATTATACTGCGTTTACTGTGCACCACGTGAAGAAATTACACTTTGTAAAATGAAAGTACGTTTCACTTCACTGCTACAGCCACTGCTACTGTTTTTGGTGCAATCGTAATAATGTATCTCCACTTAATAAAATTGTTTTTAGCACTTGTAGATTTAGAATTCACTTCTTGTAGAATTGTAGATGTAGAATTCACTCAATGGTTGACGCTGGGAACGCTGCAATTTTGACTTGAAAAACGAATTCGATAGTGTCGTTTTCACACTCGTAGACCAAAATTTTTGTACGAAGTGGTGAGTATAAATTAAGAAATACTGTAAATCTACAGTAAGCTTCCGTCAACAATTCTCTAGAGATGGTGATTCCAAACACAATAACTGTTTGTTGAGGCTGCCAGAGCTGGTTGTTTTCGCTGGAACACATTTGGATTTTATACTGTTCAAAACTATTTTCACGGAGCCTTTGATCTTCAGTTATCACTTATGAGTTCACGAACGTGGGTTGAGTTCACCACATGCTGTGCCACCAAATGTACGTGCAGGTGAACAGGAAACACTTGTGAGCTTGGCGCGGAGTTTATTTAGCTAGATGTTGACAGAAGGCGAGATGTTGAGGGATTGAGCAACTGGCTTCGACATTAGCAGCCTTTATATAAGTGACGTACAGATACAGAACGACGCGGAATACAGACATGTGCAGAGATGGCCGCACATGCCGATCTGGCTGGTCTCTGAGCGAGCTTGCTTATTTGTTCGCTTTTCTTTCATTATTTTCACTTTTAGAAATAACGCAGGGCAAAATTGTATATTTTGCAGATGCTGACAAAAAACTTTCAGTGATAACATAGTTGCAGACTTTTACACCCAACTTTCACTGATAACCAGCGGAAAACATCAATTCTATTTTCAAACTGCAGATAAGTGAAGTACTTCACAATTACTTTCACCATTACTGGTCTCTCACTATTATCGAAGAAAAAATTTGCTTTGATCTTGTTCCAATTTATTGAGGTAATTCTGTATTATGGAGACGGGCTTATTAAACTTGATAGGTTAGTTTAAGCCTCCCTGACCGCAGTACAGGCGTTCCAAACAGAGGATGAAATAAGGCACCTTTTAGGACAGAGTTAAATTAACGTAAAATCAACACAAAAGGGGCACAGAAACAGTAAGCTAAGAAAGAAGTTCATGAAACAAGACAAAAGTAGAAGAAGAAAGCAATAGGTGCTGAAAAACAGGACAGCAGTCAACAGGAAAAAAATGGTCCGTGACAACACAACAAAAAACCTAATCCATTTCAGCACAAGGAAGGCCTACCTAAAGATTAGCTCGGGACCTCACATAGTCCCCCTGGGAGCACCAATTCCCATAGGTACAATAGTTGTATTCCCCTGAGGGGCGTATTAAATCAAGAAAATTCTTAAAATGAACTTCTTACATTACTTTTAATTCCCTCTAGTTTCATGATATTTATATTTATTTATATTTTTAATATGTTATATTTATTATTACAAGAAATTAGTTACACAGACAACATACTCCACATCGTCTCCCTAGGAGTAAGTTAAATGCTCGGAGTAAATTCCGTAGATTTTATATCTCAACGCTGTGTTTATCTTCTTTCTTATTCTATGATATCCTACAGAAAAAACGTTTGTTCAATATAAACTGCTATATAACAAATGATTTTTGGCATTTCAGTTCAATAAACATGTAAATCTGAAGAAAAGACTAGTATGATTCAATACTACACTCGCCTACAAAAATTTTTATATAAAAATAATGTTTTTGTTTGTTCAGTTTTTTATGGACACATTACACGGTAGAAAACACTAGTTCTTTTCTTCTGTTTATATATCTCAATAATATCTGTGTTCGATATCCAGGTACGATATCCATGTACGATGTCCATGTACGATGTCCATGTACGATGTCCATGTACGATGTCCATGTACGATGTCCATGTACGATATCCATGTACGATATCCATGCACGATATCCATGCACGATATCCATGCACGATATCCATGCACGATATCCATGCACGATATCCATGCACGATATCCATGCACGATATCCATGCACGATATCCATGCACGATATCCATGCACGATATCCATGCACGATATCCATGCACGATATACATGTACGATATACATGTACGATATACATGTACAATATCCATGTACGATATCCATGCACGATATCCATGCACGATATCCATGCACGATATCCATGTACGATATCCATGTACGATATCCATGTACGATATCCATGTACGATATACATGTACGATATACATGCACGATATACATGCACGATATCCATGTACGATATCCATGTTTGATATCCATGTACGATATCCATGTACGATATCCATGTACGATATCCATGCACGATATCCATGTACGATATCCATGTACGATATCCATGTACGATATCCATGTACGATATCCATGTACGATATCCATGTACGATATACATGTACGATATCCATGAACGATATCCATGCACGATATCCATGCACGATATCCATGCACGATATCCATGTACGATATCCATGCACGATATCCATGCACGATATACATGCACGATATCCATGCACGATATCCATGTACGATATCCATGTACGATATCCATGTACGATATCCATGTACGATATCCATGTACGATATCCATGCACGATATCCATGCACGATATCCATGCACGATATCCATGCACGGTATCCATGCACGATATCCATGTACGATGTCCATGTACGATATCCATGTACGATATCCATGTACGATATCCATGCACGATATCCATGCACGATATCCATGCACGATATCCATGCACGATATCCATGCACGATATCCATGTACGATATTCATGTACGATATACATGCACGATATCCATGTACGATATACATGTACGATATACATGCACGATATACATGTACGATATCCATGTACGATATCCATGTACGATATACATGCACGATATACATACACACAAAATAAACATTCGTTAAACCAACGTCGCTCCGTCTCAAATTTTTAAATATCACATAGGCCTATGAAAAAAAAGCAAGCCACCACTATTTTCTGCCCTTTCCTCGCCTGTATTCTGTAAGTACTATTTCAAATTTAATTAATTCAAATTTACGTCCTATTATAAACATTCTATTATCCTATCCCGTGTCAAGCCTTAGGCCTATCAGAGCTTACAGTATTTAACTGTCAATTTTTCCTAGACAAAATTTAAGCATTACCTACCTTATTGAAAACTCTTTTTTTTTCGTCAAAAAAAAGTAACCCTTAAATTTCCGTGACGTATAAGCTCTTTCAAAAGGTTTTCCGTTAGGTAATTGTCAGAAAATAACGGGGGAGAAAATCTATGAATCAATAATAACAGCAACAGTATCAACAGCAACAACAGCAGCACCGAAGCGGTTGGTCAGTATGCGATGGGTGCCAAATGTGCCAAATGTCGAGGACGGACGGAAGCGTGGCAACGTCGCAGATCGTATTACAACTGACCAATAGGGACGCTGCGTTTCTAATTTCCATTCATTTGGCAGCGGAGCTTCCCTCATTCTTTTGTTAATTAAACCAATACGAGAAGGCCGCGATTTGCTAGGGAAATACAAGGGCTTATTGGGCGAATTGCCAGCGTGCGATTATCGACTTTATTGTTATTAGCATACGGGCTAAAATGCTATGAAATACAGATGAGGCTTATGTTTACCATGTGTGATTGATTTATTAACGATTATATGTTAGTCTTAGTCCCCGTTGCCGTAACGTAGGACTTTCAAAGAGAGGAAGGAGGAAGGTACCATTTAGTGCGGAGTTGAGGGAACGGGGAATCTATGCACGTGGTGTCCCCCCAGAAAGTCAGGAAAGAAGTTCATGAAACAAGACAAAAGTAGAAGAAGAAAGCAATAGGTGCTGAAAAACAGGACAGCAGTCAACCGAAAAAAGATGGTCCGTAACAAAACAAAAACCTATTCTATTTCTACACAAGGAAGGCCTACCTCACCCTCAGCTCGGGACCTCACAGTCCCCCCTGAGAAACAAATACACAATCAGCAACCTTTATACTTTGAGTGCAACGTGGGCCCCCGGTGGTACACGGAAGGATTTTCACAACGCTGCAGACCGACCAGTGGTCACAAACACAATTTCCATAAATACTTAATCAAAGCTAAATGAAGGCACGACCAATCTGAAGTTCTTTATTTTCAAAATTGATCTTTCAAAACAACTCTAATTCACATTGAATATTGAACTTCAGTTCAATCCTCTGCACTTAGCGTGATTTTAAATGTTAATGATTACTCGTTGTCCTACCCACCAGAACTTCGCAAGTTATCCTCTCTCCTGAAACTTTGCTGGGGTTCGACCACGGTGGAGGAAACAAGGTAGGGTCGTTTCTATAGGAGAAAATACACCTCTTGTTCGGCTAGCCAATAGAAAGGCTTTATTTCAAACAAACTTTATGACGTCACCAAAACGCCATGTCGTTAGGCCAATAGTGGAGCCAGATTTGGGGGTAGCAGTGCTACCAGACGCAGTATGAGCGCTGCTATTGGTTCGTTGCCGTGACGTCAGCAGAACCACACCGTCAACAAAAAACTGGTTTGAACCTATCTTGTTTCCTCTACCGTGGGTTCAACAATGCTCCTTCCATTAGAGTAGTCCGTTAGAGCTCATTGTTCCTTTGTCCAGTTCGTCATCATGGCGGCAGTTTCAAAGCAGGATGAATTTCACTGTGTACTTTGATTCTTATTTTGACTGTTGCATCATGAATACGTATGAACCAAATTAAAGATATAAATTCAAAAATTCTACTGCAGTTTTGTTTCCGAGAATCCGTGCATTGTACCATAAGTTGAGGATTTTTTTCTTTCGAAAAAAAAAATGAGTTTTTGTCAAAAAATGAGTTTAATCAAAGATGAGTTTTTAAAATTTAAAATATATATATAAAGATTAGGTATTTTATCGGGTCATGTATCTAAAAAAACTTCTTGTATCATAAATATATGTTGCATACATATGCGATCGCACGGCAGAAGTATGCGCTCGATACACCGTGTCTAATTCTGGCCATTCTGGCCACAAACACACACACACCTGTGTGGTGTGTAGTGTGTGGTGTGTGGTGTATGTGTGTGTGTGGGTGGGTGGTGTGTGGTGGGTGGTGTGTGTGTGTGTGTGGGTGTGTGTGGTGCGTGTGGTGAGTGTGATGAGTGCGACAGGAATAAGCCTCTATAAATACCCAGCTGCGAGGTAAACAAGGGTAACTGCAGACACACACCCGCATCTCTTACGCTAAACTTGCGCCAGATCTCAGCTTTACTTATCAGCAGACTCCCATCATATAGACATAGTGTCTCAGAAAAATGTACTCACTGATTAAGGGCACATGACTCAATTTTTATTTCAGTTTTTTCGTTTTTTATAAGTTCAACAGAAAATTCAAGTATCTAACTGGAATTAGATTATATTTCATTTTTTTATATCGAGCGTTAAATAGATCGTGTCGTGCCTTCATTTAGCTTTGATAAAGTATTTTAGAAAACTGAGTTTGTGACTACTGGTCGGTCAGCATAATTATGAAAATAATTTCCGTGGCCACCGGTGACCCACGCTGCTTTCGAAGTGTTGAGCTTCACTTAAAAGGGATTTAAGTTGAGTAAATATATCTGACTTTTATTCTCTTCTTAAAGTAACATAGACACACATTATTAAATTTCAAGATCATTGCATATATATATATATATATATATATATATATATATATATAGTGGACACTTTGTATAAAGTGACAAACTATATTTGAGGATAATTACAATTTTCGTAATTACTTAAGTTTTAGTGATTAATTGTCAGTATTAATACTTTGCCAGTATTATGTACAATTTCACCTAATACTTGGCCAGTATTATGTACAATTTCACCTAATACATGGTCAGCGTTATCCTGTATAGTTTTTACACTAGTACATGAAACAAGTAGGATATCAGTGGTGAAATATAATATTGATTAAAATCAAAAAATTATCCCACTCGAAAGTATCAGACACATGGCACTATTACCATTTTAATATTCAAGTTTTATAGAAATTTTAATTTCCAATGATTCATGGAAATTTTTAATTTTTCAAGTTTCATAAAAAAAATTATTTTTCAAGTTGTATAAAAAAATAGATTTTCAGAAAAAAAAAATTTTTATTTTGAACGACCGACCAATTAAAAATGCACTAAATAGATACCAAAATAATTTCGTTTTGTTGTCTAACTAACTCATAGAAGTTCAATCTGGAGAGTGCAATTGAAAAACAGCACAACCTAAAAAATTATCAAACGTTATGCGCAATAAAATTACTTAACATTGCAAAAAAACATCGATATTGCCTTAGTATGCAAAAAATGAATCTACCACTAAATACTGTAGAAAACAATGGTAACGTATAAAAAGTTAGGTCACATAACTACAACCCTTGCAAGAACTGGTCCACCAAAAAACATATAAGATTAGATTAGATTATAAGTTAGTTTAAGCCTCCCTAACCGCTGCAAAAACAGAGCGTATCGAAGAGAGGAAGGAGGAAGGCACCATTTAGTATGGAGATAAGAAAATGAGGAATCTATGCAGAAAGGGCACAGAAACAGTAAGATGGGAAAGAAGTTCATGAAATAAGATAGAAGTTGAAGAAGAAAGTCAGAGGTGCTGAAAAACAGGACAGCAGTGAACCGAAAAAAGGTGGTCCTTAACATAACAAAAAACATTTTATTTCAACAAAATGAAGGCCTACCTAACTCTCAGCTCGGGCCCTCACATTTTTCCCCTGGGAGCGCCAATTCCCATAGATACAATAGTTGTGTCCCCCTGAGATGGAAAAACATATAAGAAAGCTACACAAGGTGGATAAGGAGAAAGGTACAGAAATTAACTTTCTATACCCGTTCTGAAATTCCAACCGACCTCAAAGGAGCTAGGATTGAAGAAAGCAAGGATACCTTTAGTAGAGCTTTAAGTCCAACTAGCTTCGTTTCAAGATCACCAAGGACAGTACCGATACTAATACGCCACCATGTCAAAGCCCGTTTGAATTTCGTTGAAACAATTATTATTATTATAATTATTATTATTATTATTATTATTATTATTATTATTATTATTATTATTATTATTATTATTATTATTATTATTATATAAGAAAGTTTTGGCCACCCTGAACCACGACAAAGATGTTCTAAGAGAGGAAAGAGGAAGGCACCATTTAGTATGGAGTCAAGGGAACGCGGAATCTACGCACAAGGTGCACAGAAACAGTAAGCTAAGAAAGAAGTTCATGAAACAAGACAAAAGTAGAAGAAGAAAGCAATAGGTGCTGAAAAACAGGACAGCAGTCAACCGAAAAAAGATGGTCCGTAACAAAACAAAAACCTATTCTATTTCTACACAAAGAAGGCCTACCTAACTGCCAGCTTGGATCCTCATTGCGTAAAAAAATCAACTATAACAAAAGATAATTATATGGATGACTCTAAAACTACACAAAACAGAAGTTTAAGAAACGAAAAATCTGGAAATAGCTTAGCAAGTACACAAAGTGCCTATTTTACTAAATAAAATCAGCACATAACATTAAAATAGTAACCCAACGGAAAGAGACGAAAATATTAGCAGATGGTCACTACGAAAGATAAAGATAAGGCGAAAAACGAGTTAAAGAATGAAGCAAGTTAGGAAGAAAGAGCGTCTACAACTCGACATTTTTGTCACACTGCCATCTGGTGGCAGCCAGCGATTTGTGTGTGTGTGTGTGTGTTGCAGGTGTGTGGTGCGTGTGTTGCAGGTGTGTGGTGTGTGTGTTGCTGGTGTGTGTGGTGTGTGTGTTGCAGGTGTGTGGTGCGTGTGTTGCAGGTGTGTGTGGTGGGTGTGTTGCAGGTGTGTGTGGTGTGTGTGTTGCAGGTGTGTGTGGTGGGTGTGTTGCAGGTGTGTGTGGTGTGTGTGTTGCAGGTGTGTGTGGTGTGTGTGTTGCAGGTGTGTGGTGTGTGTTGCAGGTGTGTGGTGCGTGTGTTGCTGGTGTGTGTGTGTGTGTGTTGCAGGTGTGTGGTGTGTGTGTTGCAGGTGTGTGGTGTGTGTGTTGCAAGTGTGTGGTGTGTGTGTTGCAGGTGTGTGGTGTGTGTGTTGCAGGTGTGTGTGGTGCGTGTGTTGCAGGTGTGTGGTGTGTGTGTTGCAGGTGTGTGGTGCGTGTGTTGCAGGTGTGTGGTGCGTGTGTTGCAAGTGTGTGGTGCGTGTTGCAGGTGTGTGGTGTGTGTGTTGCAGGTGTGTGTGGTGTGTGTGTTGCAAGTGTGTGGTGCGTGTGTTGCAGGTGTGTGTGGTGGGTGTGTTGCAGGTGTGTGGTGTGTGTTGCAGGTGTGTGGTGTGTGTTGCAGGTGTGTGTGGTGTGTGTGTTGCAGGTGTGTGTTGCAGGTGTGTGTGGTGTGTGTTGCAGGTGTGGTGCGTGTGTTGCAGGTGTGTGGTGTGTGTTGCAGGTGTGTGTGGTGTGTGTGTTGCAGGTGTGTGTTGCAGGTGTGTGTTGCAGGTGTGTGTGGTGTGTGTGTTGCAGGTGTGGTGCGTGTGTTGCAGGTGTGTGGTGTGTGTTGCAGGTGTGTGTGGTGCGTGTGTTGCAGGTGTGTGGTGTGTGTTGCAGGTGTGTGGTGTGTGTTGCAGGTGTGTGGTGCGTGTGTTGCAGGTGTGTGGCGCGTGTGTTGCAGGTGTGTGGTGCGTGTGTTGCAGGTGTGTGGTGCGTGTGTTGCAGGTGTGTGGTGCGTGTGTTGCAGGTGTGTGGTGCATGTGTTACAGGTGTGTGGTGCGTGTGTTGCAGGTGTGTGGCGCGTGTGTTGCAGGTGTGTGGTGCGTGTGTTGCAGGTGTGTGGTGCGTGTGTTGCAGGTGTGTGGTGCGTGTGTTGCAGGTGTGTGTGTGTGTGTTGCAGGTGTGTGGTGCGTGTGTTGCAGGTGTGTGGTGCGTGTGTTGCAGGTGTGTGGCGCGTGTGTTGCAGGTGTGTGGCGCGTGTGTTGCAGGTGTGTGGTGCGTGTGTTGCAGGTGTGTGGTGCGTGTGTTGCAGGTGTGTGGTGCGTGTGTTGCAGGTGTGTGGTGCATGTGTTACAGGTGTGTGGTGCGTGTGTTGCAGGTGTGTGGTGTGTGTGTTGCAGGTGTGTGGTGTGCGTGTGTTGCAGGTGTGTGGTGTGTGTGTTGCAGGTGTGTGGTGTGTGTGTTGCAGGTGTGTGGTGTGTGTGTTGCAGGTGTGTGGTGCGTGTGTTGCAGGTGTGTGGTGCGTGTGTTGCAGGTGTGTGGTGCGTGTGTTGCAGGTGTGTGGTGTGTGTGTTGCAGGTGTGTGGTGTGTGTGTTGCAGGTGTGTGGTGCATGTGTTACAGGTGTGTGGTGCGTGTGTTGCAGGTGTGTGGTGTGTGTGTTGCAGGTGTGTGGTGTGCGTATGTTGCAGGTGTGTGGTGCGTGTGTTGCAGGTGTGTGGTGTGTGTGTTGCAGGTGTGTGGTGCGTGTGTTGCAGGTGTGTGGTGTGTGTGTTGCAGGTGTGTGGTGTGTGTGTTGCAGGTGTGTGGTGTGTGTTGCAGGTGTGTGGTGCGTGTGTTGCAGGTGTGTGGTGCGTGTGTTGCAGGTGTGTGGTGCGTGTGTTGCAGGTGTGTGGTGTGTGTGTTGCAGGTGTGTGGTGTGTGTGTTGCAGGTGTGTGGTGTGTGTGTTGCAGGTGTGTGGTGTGTGTTTCAGGTGTGGTGCGTGTGTTGCAGGTGTGTGGTACGTGTGTTGCAGGTGTGTGGTGCGTGTGTTGCAGGTGTGTGGTGCATGTGTTACAGGTGTGTGGTGCGTGTGTTGCAGGTGTGTGGTGTGCGTGTGTTGCAGGTGTGTGGTGCGTGTGTTGCAGGTGTGTCATGTGTGTGTTGCAGGTGTGTGGTGTGTGTGTTGCAGGTGTGTGGTGCGTGTGTCGCAGGTGTGTGGTGTGTGTGTCGCAGGTGTGTGGTGCGTGTGTCGCAGGTGTGTGGTGCGTGTGTCGCAGGTGTGTGGTGTGTGTGTCGCAGGTGTGTGGTGTGTGTTGCTGGTGTGTGGTGAGTGTGTTGCTGGTGTGTGGTGAGTGTGTTGCAGGTGTGTGGTGTGTGTGTGCAGGTGTGTGGTGTGTGTGTGCAGGTGTGTGTTGCAGGTGTGTGGTGTGTGTGTTGCAGGTGTGTGGTGTGTGTGTTGCTGGTGTGTGGTGTGTTGCAGGTGTGTGGTGTGTGTGTTGCAGGTGTGTGGTGTGTGTGTTGCTGGTGTGTGGTGTGTTGCAGGTGTGTGGTGTGTGTGTTGCTGGTGTGTGGTGAGTGTGTTGCAGGTGTGTGGTGTGTGTGTTGCAGGTGTGTGTTGCAGGTGTGTGTGTTGCAGGTGTGTGTGTTGCAGGTGTGTGCGTTACAGGTGTGTGTGTTGTAGGTGTGTGTACGGTGCATGTACGTGTATGTCTCACGCACATGACCACTATGACGCACATGTACAGACACAACTTGCTGTCTCCTCTCAGAGTACCTCAAGTATTCTCAAGTATCACCTCAGGAGATACACAATCGTCTTCTGTGCACACATACGTATTTTCTACAAAATCCTTCATAATCACCTATATTTTCCATATGTAGCTATTTTTTTATAATATATATTTTTCACAATTACCTATGTTCATATTAACCTAAATTGTCTGTCATTACCTCCATTGTCCATAGTTACCTATACTTATTTTGCAGTTGGTAAGAACTGAGCCACAGTCAGTTGTGTACGGAAAATAATGCTGTTTCTAACTGTTCTTAATTTAAATATTTTTTTTTCTAACATTTCGATCTCAAAATAATTTTTGAAAATTACTGAGTAATGTTTATTTTTTGTAATTTATACGTTGTCCTAATTAGGGTGAAAATTTTATGATAGTCATAATCAGGTAAGATGATATGATATGATGATGAAATTATTTGATGATATGATATCTGATATGATATGTTGATATATGATGATATGATGATATATGATGATGATATATGATGATGAAATTATATGATATGGTATATGATATGATATGATATGATGATAAATGATTATGATATGATGATGAAATTATATGATGATATGATATATGACATGATATGTTATGATATATGAAATGATGATGATGATATGATATATGAAATGATATCATATGAAGATATGATGACGATATGCTGATGACGAACCCTTGACTTATAGACTGATCATTAACTCATATACTCAGAAACGGCATGAATGAGTTAGGAGAAGATAAAATGGAAGAATAGGTTATTTACTTTATGATTTACTCTATTTTTTACAACTTCATTATTTACTACATTACTTAGAAAAACAGATATAGAAATGCGTTGAAGCTACGCGCCCCCCGTCGTATGTTAAGTATTCGATACTATAACTCCATACACCATGACACGTCTCACATATATAATAATATATATAACAAACCTGACTAGAGGCAGATCTGGTCTCCCAGGCAGACAACGCGCGGCACACACGCACCCCACCGCAGCTAGAGACACACTGAGCTCTGAGTGTGGGGGACCCGCAATGGGGGGCAGGGGGGGGAGGTGTTGGGGGTGTAGAATAACGGTAGAGGAAACAAGTCATTTCTATGGGGGAAAATACACCTCCTCTTGTTCGGCTAGCCAATAGAAAGGCTTTATTTCAAACAAACTTTATGACGTCACCAAAACGCCATGCCGTTAGGCCAATAGTGGAGCCAGATTTGGGGGTAGCAGTGCTACCAGATGCAATATGAGCGCTGCTATTGGTTCGTTGCCGTGACGTCAGCAAAACCACACCGTCAACGAAAAAAAGACGGGTTTGAACCTACCTTGTTTCAGCTACCTTGGTGTTGAGTAACGGTTTTACGGTATGGAATTGAAGTATTTCTACAACGTTTTTTGCGTGATCTATATATATGTATATATACATAAATATATATATATACATAAATCAATGACAAAGGAAAAGGGGGGGAGGGTTGCAGAATACTGGTATTGAATTGATGTAGATTATTTATTGGTTTTAAGCCTCCCTAACGGCAACGAAAGCGTTCCAAAGCGAGGAAGGAGGAAAGCACCATTCAGTATGGAGTTGAGGGAACGCGGAATCTACGCACAAGGTGCACAGAAACAGTAAGCTAAGAAAGAAGTTCATGAAACAAGACAAAAGTAGAAGAAGAAAGCAATAGGTGCTGAAAAACTGGACAGCAGTCAACCGAAAAAAGATGGTCCGTAACAAAACAAAAACCTATTCTATTTCTACACAAGGAAGGCCTACCTCACCCTCAGCTCGGGACCTCACATCTTTCTCTGGAGCTAAATCCTTCAGATAGAATATTTGCATCCCCCTCGAGCGGGGATATTTAGAGTCCCCAGAGCGCGGGCGTCAAGGTCTAACTTTAGCCATGCAGTCACCCCCACACCCTTCCCCACCCTCTTCCCCATCTTCCACATCTTCCACATTCCTCTCCCCATCCTCTTCCTCATCTTCCACATCTTCCACATCTTCCACATCTTCCACATTCCTCTCCCCATCCTCTTCCTCATCTTCCACATCTTCCACATCTTCCACATCTTCCACATCTACCACATCTTCCACATTCTTCTCCCCATCCTCTTCCCCATCCTCCCCATCGTCCCCAACCTTCCCATTTTCCCCATCCTTTCTACATCTTCTTCATCCTTTATCTTTCCCATCCTCTTCCCCATCTTCCCCATCTCATCTTTAGATAAAACGAATAAATCTGTTCCTGACCGACCCACGGTCGTCGGGTTTCATTATAACGCAGTCTTAACTTTATCGCCGCCTGCATGCATGTTTTTCGCCGCCCAAGTAATTAAATCGCTTTAATTATATTAATTATAATTATATAATTAAATTATTTATTGAAATAAATAATTATTCCATTAATTAATTATTCAAATAATTATTTGAATTATTGATTATTCAATTATTCAAATAACTAATTAAATATTTGATTATATATATACAAAATAATAAAAAAAACCGTCTCTGCCGGTAACGGTAGTTATTCAACTTTATTCCTCGTAACTAAGAAAAAAAAGTAGAATGCCGCTCTAAGTTACCCCCTATGTAATTAATGAAGGCTTAAATGGACCATAGAAAATCAATATAATTGTCAATATCTTGACTCAATATATTGATGGAATTTTTTTTGCCCACTAAGTCAATTATTTGACGGTCGTCAATAAAGCCCACAGACGATCAATTAAATTGTCAATATTCATCATTGTAAACTATATTGACAATAAAATTGTCAATATACATCATTGTCAACTATATTGACAATAAAATTGTCAATATGCATCATTGTCAACTATATTGACAATAAAATTGTCAATATGCATCATTGTCAACTATATTGACAATAAAATTGTCAACTATATTGACAATAAAATTTTCAATATACATCATTGTCAACTATATTGACAATAAAATTGTCAATATTCATTATTGTCAATTATATTGACAATAAAATTGTCAATATTCATCATTGTCAACTATATTGACAAAAAAATTGTCAATATTCATTATTGTCAACTATATTGACAATAAAATTGTCAATATTCATTATTGTCAATGATATTGACAATAAAATTGACCGTCTATGGTCCGCTTCACAGATAGGTGAAAGTCTACCATCAACGCTATAGATACATCATATTGATTCATACCTCATTAGTGCTAACTATCTATTGGTTATTTTACTCGTAACTTCTTCCCAACACAGCCCCACCACAATATATACCAACACTCACACTCGATATATTTACCATCAGTTGTAAAATTATATTTTGTTTTAAATATTTATTTAAATTATTTTGAGTTATTTGTATTGCTATTTGAATTTTTCGTAAATTAAAACTCTCAAAATGAGTGTTACACAAAAACTAAGTTTTGTTTCCAAATTTGCTCCATTCAGAGTTTTATGGCGGAAAATTTTGTGTATATATTCATATTCACGTTCATTCTACGTTCCAATTTAAGTATACATCATTTGTCAACGGCAGCGACCGTTAAAATTTCAAATGAACCTTAAAACCTTTACGATGTTCTCGACGAATATCGTTACAGCGGCCATCTTGATTGCGGCCATCTTGTTGCCGCCATCTTGATTGCCACCATCTTGATTGTCGCCATTAAGGATTGCCACCACCTTTATTGCCGCCATCTTGGATTATCATCACTTTTGTTACTACCATCTTGATTGCCGCCATATTGGATTGGCCATAAACCATCAATCTCGGCTCCCATTGGCTGGAGGCAGCTTGGCATAACGCAACGCGTTATCTCCGACTCCCACCAACAATAACACCAGCCGAACAAAAAGAAAAAAAACACAACTGCAGAAGGAAGTCTATTTCTACCGAGCAGAGCGCAGCGTTGCCAAATAGCAAGCACCCGCTCGTGTGCCACATCTCCGCCGGCCTTGGTTGCGACGTTGCCAAGTTTAGCGCATAGCTGTCGTCGCAGTAATGCAAAAATCCGCGATTTGCGGCCTTGTCCTGCGACCTTCTGATGGATTTTACGTGGTTTTGTTATAGGAGATGAGGCACATGGAGGGGGAAGATGTGGCTCACGGAGGGGGGAGATATGGCACATGGAGGGGCGTATATGGCACATAGAAAGAGGGAGAGAGAGAGAGAGAGAGAGAGAGAGAGAGATAAAGAGTCGGGAAATATAGAAAAACATTTTTCCGAAGGGTAAAAAATTTATCGTACGTTGGGCACCCGCTCAGAGATCGGACGCCGCAGTTATCGTACAGTTTTGCAGGACAGATAATATAATACGCGGCTCTTTATTTAGGTTTATAATGCAGAATAAAGCATTATATTTGTCAATTACCTCATAACCTGTTCTACCATAATCATCAAGATGATGATAGTCATTATCAGCTTTATTGACCATGATTGAAGCCATAAGGCAAAGTTTATTTAAAGTTGCGGCAAAGTTGGGACAAAGTTGTGGCAAAGTTAGGGATGAATCTCATCTGTGAAAGCTGTTCTTGAATAAATTTCTTTTAATGAATCAAAATTATACAATGCATATTATGGCGTAGTGAAATACTGGGAGCATTTTCCGTAGAGTTGGGAGAACATTTCAGAAGCTTAGAGATACTGAAATGCTGGGAGCATTTACCGTAGACTTCATTTTTTTTATTGTTAGTCAGTTTGTTTGAGTAGACGAACTTCGAATTCAACCCCTCAGGGGGACACAACTATTGTACCTATGGAATTGGCGCTCCCAGGGGGAAGATGTGAGGTCCTGAGCTGAGAGTTCGGCAGGCCTTCTTTTTGTTGAAATAAAAAATTTTGTTACGGACCATCTTTTTTCGGTTGACTGCTGTCCTGTTTTTCAGCACCTATTGCTTTCTTCTTCTACTTTTGTCTTGTTTCATGAACTTCTTTCTTAGCTTACTGTTTCTGTGCACCTTGTGCGTAGATTCCGCGTTCCCTCAACTCCATACTGAATGGTGCCTTCCTCCTTTCCTCTCTTGGAACATCTTCGTCTTGGTATAGGGAAGCTTAAAAAACGTGTACACGTACATGCACTCATTAACAATGTGTACGTGTACATACACATGTACACATATAAATGTGTAGGTGTACATGTACACAGGAAAATACGTACACGCGACTGTGTACACACAAACACGTACACGAAATGTGGTCTAAAATTTTAAACACAAATCCTATGGAAGTCGAAATTTTTCTTAAGGTCACTCCCATTTTCCAACTCAAATAATTATTTATATACTTTCATTAGTTATGTGTTTATCAATAAAAATAGGCTTTGTTGAGGTGCTGAAGCTGTTTCTTTGGCGACATTACGACCTTCTTTCTCTTTGTGAGTTCACGATATAAGATCGAGTCGTTTTTGGGTTGCATTTTCGAATCGGGGAAAAAAAATAAAATAAAAAGGACTGAGAGGGCGCCAAGCGATGTGCGTAGGGCAAATAATTATAAGATAATTATGAGGAGAAGATCGCTGTGTAAATGCTAAACATGGCGTTTGTAAGTAGGGAATATATTTAAAAAAGCCGCCTTTTGATTTTGATTTCCACTCACGCAAATTTGCAAACTGTCGTGAATTTGGAAAACGTTGAAAATTGATTTTTTTTTACTTCTCAAACACATAATACACACACAAACACACAGAAATACAGACACATAAATTCAGATGAAGATACAGAGGTATATACAAACAGAAATATACACATACACAGGGCCAGACACACACACACACACACACACAAAAAGCACGCACACAGAAGACCAAGCTAGACATTTGGCACACGCGCAGAATGACAGCGTTGCCAAATGTACCGTGTACTGCGAGAGGCGTAATGTACTGGGTGTCGTGTACTGGGTACTGGGTACCGCGTACTGGGTACTGGGTACCGCGTACTGGGTACCGCGTACTGGGTACCGCGTACTGGGTACCGCGTACTGGGTACCGCGTACTGGGTAGCGCGTACTGGGTAGCGCGTACTGGGTAGCGCGTACTGGGTAGCGCGTACTGGGTAGCGCGTACTGGGTAGCGCGTACTGGGTAGCGCGTACTGGGTAGCGCGTACTGGGTAGCGCGTACTGGGTACCGCGTACTGGGTACCGCGTACTGGGTACCGCGTACTGGGTACCGCGTACTGGGTACCGCGTACTGGGTAGCGCGTACTGGGTAGCGCGTACTGGGTAGCGCGTACTGGGTAGCGCGTACTGGGTACCGCGTACTGGGTACCGCGTACTGGGTACCGCGTACTGGGTACCGCGTACTGGGTACCGCGTACTGGGTACCGCGTACTGGGTAGCGCGTACTGGGTAGCGCGTACTGGGTAGCGCGTACTGGGTAGCGCGTACTGGGTAGCGCGTACTGGGTTGCGCGTACTGGGTAGCGCGTACTGGGTACCGCGTACTGGGTACCACGTACTGGGTAGCGCGTATTGGGTATCGCGTACTGGGTACCACGTACTGGGTACCGCGTACTGGGTACCACTAACTGGGTACCGCGTACTGGGTACCACTAACTGGGTACCGCGTACTGGGTACCACGTACTGGGTACCACGTACTAGGTACCACGTACTGGGTACCACGTACTGGGTACCACGTACTGGGTACCACGTACTGGGTACCGCGTACTGGGTACCACTAACTGGGTACCGCGTACTGGGTACCACTAACTGGGTACCGCGTACTGGGTACCACTAACTGGGTACCGCGTACTGGGTACCACGTACTGGGTACCACGTACTAGGTACCACGTACTGGGTACCACGTACTGGGTACCGCGTACTGGGTACCGCGTACTGGGTAGCGCGTACTGGGTAGCGCGTACTGGGTAGCGCGTACTGGGTAGCGCGTACTGGGTTGCGCGTACTGGGTAGCGCGTACTGGGTACCGCGTATTGGGTATCGCGTACTGGGTACCACGTACTGGGTACCACGTACTGGGTACCACGTACTGGGTACCGCGTACTGGGTACCACTAACTGGGTACCGCGTACTGGGTACCACTAACTGGGTACCGCGTACTGGGTACCACGTACTGGGTACCACGTACTAGGTACCACGTACTGGGTACCACGTACTGGGTACCACGTACTGGGTACCACGTACTGGGTACCACGTACTGGGTACCACGTACTGGGTACCACGTACTGGGTACCACGTACTGGGTACCACGTACTGGGTACCACGTACTGGGTACCACGTACTGGGTACCACGTACTGGGTACCACGTACTGGGTACCACGTACTGGGTACCACGTACTGGGTACCACGTACTGGGTACCACGTACTGGGTACCACTAACTGGGTACCGCGTACTGGGTACCACGTACTGGGTACCACGTACTAGGTACCACGTACTGGGTACCACGTACTGGGTACCACGTACTGGGTACCACGTACTGGGTACCACGTACTGGGTACCACGTACTGGGTACCACGTACTGGGTACCACGTACTGGGTACCACGTACTGGGTACCACGTACTGGGTACCACGTACTGGGTACCACGTACTGGGTACCACGTACTGGGTACCACGTACTGGGTACCACGTACTGGGTACCACGTACTGGGTACCACGTACTGGGTACCACGTACTGGGTACCACGTACTGGGTACCACGTACTGGGTACCACGTACTGGGTACCACGTACTGGGTACCACGTACTGGGTACCACGTACTGGGTACCACGTACTGGGTACCACGTACTGGGTACCACGTACTGGGTACCACGTACAGGGTACCACGTACTGGGTACCACGTACTGGGTACCACGTACTGGGTATCACGTACTGGGTACCACGTACTGGGTACCACGTACTGGGTACCACGTACTGGGTACCACGTACAGGGTACCACGTACTGGGTACCACGTACTGGGTACCACGTACTGGGTATCACGTACTGGGTACCACGTACTGGGTACCACGTACTGGGTACCACGTACAGGTTCTCGTGTACTGGGACAGTGCACAATGCCTACAAAGCGCTGCATCATGTTTCCTCACCCACGTACTGTTAACTCGTTATGATTAATTTAATATATTTAATTAATCTAATATTTTCTGTTTAAATAATACCTTACGTAATTTATAAGTAAGTACGAGCTCACTCGTAATTGAATATTTCAAATACATTTTTATCCACAGTAGAAAATGTGAGAAATGGCGGTAATGTTTCTCACGAGGACTTTTTGCAGGGTTGCCATCGCGCGTTCCTTTTATGCGGTGTTGCCATCAAGTGTTCACTTCGACGATGCGTTGCAATTGTGCGCTCATTTCAATGCGGTGTTGCCATCGCGCGTTCATTTCAATGCAGTGTTGCCATCGCGCGTTCATTTCAAAGCAGTGTTGCCATCGCGCGTTCATTTAAATGCGGTGTTGCCATCGCGCGCTCATTTCAATGCAGTGTTGCCATCGCGCGTTCATTTCAATGCGGTGTTGCCATCGCGCGTTCATTTCAATGCGCGGTGTTTCCATCGCGCGTTCATTTCAATGCAGTGTTGCCATAGCGCGTTCATTTCAATGCGGTGTTGCCATCGCGCGTTCATTTCAATGTGGTGTTGCCATCGCGCGTTCATTTCAATGCGGTGTTGCCATCATGCGTTCATTTCAATGCAGTGTTGCCATCGCGCGTTCATTTCAATGCGGTGTTGCCATCGCGCGTTCATTTCAATGCGGTGTTGCCATCCCGCGTTCATTTCAATGCGGTGTTGCCATCGCGCGTTCATTTCAATGCGGTGTTGCCATCGCGCGTTCATTTCAATGTGGTGTTGCCATCGCGCGTTCATTTCAATGTGGTGTTGCCATCGCGCTTTCATTTCAATGTGGTGTTGCCATCGCGCGTTCATTTCAATGTGGTGTTGCCATCGCGCGTTCATTTCAATGCGGTGTTGCCATCGCGCGTTCATTTCGATGTGGTGTTGCCATCGCGCGTTCATTTCAATGCGGTGTTGCCATCGCGCGTTCATTTCAATGCGGTGTTGCCATCATGCGTTCATTTCCATGCGGTGTTGCCATCGCGCGTTCATTTCAGTGTGGTGTTGCCATCGCGCGTTCATTTCAATGCGGTGTTGCCATCGCGCGTTCATTTCAATGCGGTGTTGCCATCGCGCGTTCATTTCAATGCAGTGTTGCCATCGCGCGTTCATTTCAACGCGGTGTTGCCATCGCGCGTTCATTTCAATGCGGTGTTGCCATCGCGCGTTCATTTCACTGCGGTGTTGCCATTGCGCGTTCATTTCAATGTGGTGTTGCCATCGCGCGTTCATTTCAATGCGGTGTTGCCATCACGCGTTCATTTCAATGCAGTGTTGCCATCGCGCGTTCATTTCAATGCGGTGTTGCCATCGCGCGGTCATTTCAATGTGGTTTTGCCATCGCACATTCATTTCAATGAGGTGTTGCCATCCCGCGTTCATTTCAATGCGGTGTTGCCATCGCGCGTTCATTTCAATGTGGTGTTGCCATCGCGCGTTCATTTCAATGTGGTGTTGCCATCGCGCGTTCATTTCAATGTGGTGTTGCCATCGCGCGTTCATTTCAATGCGGTGTTGCCATCGCGCGTTCATTTCAATGCGGTGTTGCCATCGCGCGTTCATTTCAATACGCGGTGTTTCCATCGCGCGTTCATTTCAATGCAGTGTTGCCATAGCGCGTTCATTTCAATGCGGTGTTGCCATCGCGCGTTCATTTCAATGTGGTGTTGCCATCGCGCGTTCATTTCAATGTGGTGTTGCCTTCGCGCGTTCATTTCAATGCAGTGTTGCCATCGCGCGTTCATTTCAATGCGGTGTTGCCATCGCGCGTTCATTTCAATGCGGTGTTGCCATCGCGCGTTCATTTCAATGCGGTGTTGCCATCGCGCGTTCATTTCAATGCAGTGTTGCCTACGCACGTTCATTTCAATGCAGTGTTGCCATAGCGGGTTCGTTTCAAGGCAGTGTTGCCATCGCGTGTTCAATAAAAGGCCGTGTTGCCATCGCACGTTCAATAAAAGGCAGTGTTTCCATCGCGCGTTCATTGTAATACGGTGGTGCCGTCGAGCGATCTGATGAAAAGAACAGTGTTGCCGTCGCACGGTCCCCCCGAAAGCAGTGTTGCCACCGCGTACTCACCTCAAAATATTCCCTGACGGGCGCGTTGTTCTCAAGAAATTCTTGAGCTAGCGGCTCGCTGCTGCAGTACTCGGCGTGTTGGTCGAAGTCTCGTTCCTACGCCAGGAAAAAACGCATTTTAACGCTCGTACAAAATTTGTACCAGAAATTCTTTACCCATTTTTTGAAACATACTTTCTGAAGTTAGAAATATTAGAAAACATTGATTTTTTAAAAATTCTTCGCTAGGTTAAATCTAAAATGAACATAAAACAATACGAGATATATGTATCTAAGATACATGTGACTCAGACATATGCACGAAACAAAAACACACCTACACTGGATTTGGTTTCAATCATACAAACATTCCTAAAAAAAACACGAAATAATTCTAAGTTTACGAATAAGAGACAGTTTCTTACATAAGAAATTACAACAGAGTATATGAATGATATATATGAAAGACTGTAATGCCATCGTGAACTCAAAGCCAACATTATAAGCCCATTTAAGGAAACAGAAAACGGGAATTTATTCCCAATGGGAGAAATTCCCCTTAAGAAAACAGAAAACAGAAATGTATTCACCGTGGGAAAATCCCATTTAAGGAGACCGGAAAAAGAATTTATTAACCACGTAAAAAATTTCATTTCCGGAAATGAAAAACGGAAATTTATTCGTCAAGGGAAAACTCCCATTTGAGGAACTACATCGAACACGGGAATTTATTCACAATGGGAAAAACCGTCACCACTCACCAGCCTGAGGAAAGTCTTGCCGATCATGCGTGGCACCTCAGCGTTGTACTTGATGCCTTCAATCAACACGCTGCAACAGACCATATTATTAGTTAGTTTATTATTAGTTTAAGCCTCCCTATCCGCAACAAAGGCGATCCAAAGAGAGGAAGGAGGAAGGCACTATTTAGTGCGGAGTTAAAGGAACGCGGAATCTATGCAGTAAGGGCGTAGAAACAGTAAGTTGTGAAAGAAGTTCATGAAACAAGATCAAAGTTGAAGAACAAAGTAGTAGGTGCTACAAAAAAAACATGACAGCAGTCAACCGAAAAAAATGGTTCTTAGCATAACAAAACCATTTTTATTCAACAAAATGAAGGCCTACCTAACTCTCAGCTCGGGCCCTCACATATTCCCCTGGGCGCGCTTATTCCCATTGATACAATAGTTGTATCCCCCTGAGGGGCGGAGCGTCATCTACATAGCCAAATAGAAAGAGCTCTTATATGTACGTACACTTGTAGATAATTTTGCAACATTGGTTACTTGAGATGCAAGTTGTCTCAAAATAAATGTTGAATAGAGCACATGAGGCATTAAGCAATGTTGGTGGCTATAAAACATTCTTGCTGTGTGCCCTGTTGCAACATACTCCTCCTTCGAAAGGAACCCACCGGTGGTACACGGAGGGGATTTTGTTACATGTTATCAGCAGTGTGACCCACCGGTGGTACACGAAGGGATTTTCACAACGCTGCAGACCGACCAGTAGTCACAAACACAATTTCCATAAATACTTAATCAAAGCTAAATGAAGGCACGATCCAGATGCTATTTTCAACATTGCTTACCACAGTTGACTTTGTGTTTGAGTTGAATGTTTTACTTCAGTTCAAGTTGAAACCTGAAACTACATTATATTTATATATACTTTACATTCCGAGAGATCTAGTCATATACATACGCTATGTACCGGAAATTTATCACTTCAACAGCGACTACTAAATATTAAGTTCAATACCAAACTCCAACACAAAGTCAACTGCAGCGCGCGATGTTGAAAATAGCAAACATGAACTGGATCGTGCCTTCATTTAGCTTTGATTAAGTATTTATGGAAATTGTGTTTGTGACTACTGGTCGGTCTGCAGCGTTGTGAAAATTGCCTCCGTGTACCACCGGTGGTGCACGTCGCAGTCAAAGTGTTAAACAGGCTGGTGCAAAAAGGACGGTCAAATCCATGCGTTCTTTTTGCGCCACCCTCGAAATAGCGAAGAAAAAGGACCGTTATGAAAAGTGGAATCTATGCACAAGGTGTATCCCCACACCAACTTCTTATGGAATTCCGAGAAGCATTGGAAGGCGCTACCCTTTACATAGGGAGCCTTTATTTAACCCTTAGGGCCCGCCACCAACATTACATAGGGAGCATGGAACCCTATGCACACGCCACCAACGTTACATAGGGAGCATGGAACCCTATGCACACGCCACCAACGTTACATAGGGAGCATGGAACCCTATGCACACGCCACCAACGTTACATAGGGAGCATGGAACCCTATGCACACGCCACCAACGTTACATAGGGAGCATGGAACCCTATGCACACGCCCCCAACGTAACATAGGGAGCATGGAACCCTATGCACACGCCACCAACGTTACATAGGGAGCATGGAACCCTATGCACACGCCACCAACGTTACATAGGGAGCATGGAACCCTATGCACACGTCACCAACGTTACATAGGGAGCATGGAACCCTATGCACACGCCACCAACGTTACATAGGGAGCATGGAACCCTATGCACACGCCACCAACGTTACATAGGGAGCATGGAACCCTATGCACACGCCACCAACGTTACATAGGGAGCATGGAACCCTATGCACACGCCACCAACGTTACATAGGGAGCATGGAACCCTATGCACACGCCACCAACGTTACATAGGGAGCATGGAACCCTATGCACACGCCACCAACGTTACATAGGGAGCATGGAACCCTATGCACACGCCACCAACGTTACATAGGGAGCATGGAACCCTATGCACACGCCACCAACGTTACATAGGGAGCATGGAACCCTATGCACACGCCACCAACGTTACATAGGGAGCATGGAACCCTATGCACACGCCACCAACGTTACATAGGGAGCATGGAACCCTATGCACACGCCACCAACGTTACATAGGGAGCATGGAACCCTATGCACACGCCACCAACGTTACATAGGGAGCATGGAACCCTATGCACACGCCACCAACGTTACATAGGGAGCATGGAACCCTATGCACACGCCACCAACGTTACATAGGGAGCATGGAACCCTATGCACACGCCACCAACGTTACATAGGGAGCATGGAACCCTATGCACACGCCACCAACGTTACATAGGGAGCATGGAACCCTATGCACACGCCACCAACGTTACATAGGGAGCATGGAACCCTATGCACACGCCACCAACGTTACATAGGGAGCATGGAACCCTATGCACACGCCACCAACGTTACATAGGGAGCATGGAACCCTATGCACACGCCACCAACGTTACATAGGGAGCATGGAACCCTATGCACACGCCACCAACGTTACATAGGGAGCATGGAACCCTATGCATACGCCACCAACGTTACATAGAGAGCATGGAACCCTATGCACACGCCACCAACGTTACATAGGGAGCATGGAACCCTATGCACACGCCACCCACTTCTTATGGAAGTCGGGGAAGAAGTTGAAGTTGGAGAAAATTATCTCCTTGTGGTCGCGGATGTGGCGGGGGGTGGAAGTGAGGTCCATGTGCCGGTAGTAGTTATCCACCGCGTAGTGGAGGTCGCGTATGAGCTCCTCCTCCGTTTCCAGCAGCTCCTTGATTGTGGCGCTGGTGGAGAGAGTGGAGAGGGTGGATAGAGTAGTGGATAGGGTGGTAAATAATGGGGTCAAGGTGCTGAATAGAGTGGATAGGGTGGATAGAATGGTAGATAGTGTGGGGGATAGGATGAATAAGGTGGTGGATAGGGTGTTGGATAGGGTGTTGGATAGGGTGTTGGATAGGGTGTTGGATAGGGTGTTGGATAGGGTGGTGGATAGGGTGGTGGATAGGGTGGTGGATAGGGTGGTGGATAGGGTGGTGGATAGGGTGGTGGATAGGGTGGTGGATAGGGTGGTGGATAGGGTGGTGGATAGGGTGGTAAATAATGGGGTCAAGGTGCTGAATAGAGTGGATAGGGTGGATAGAATGGTAGATAGTGTGGGGGATAAGATGAATAAGGTGGTGGATAGGGTGTTGGATAGGGTGTTGGATAGGGTGTTGGATAGGGTGTTGGATAGGGTGTTGGATAGGGTGTTGGATAGGGTGTTGGATAGGGTGTTGGATAGGGTGTTGGATAGGGTGTTGGATAGGGTGGTGGATAGGGTGGTGGATAGGGTGGTGGATAGGGTGGTGGACAGGGTGGTGGACAGGGTGGTAAATAAGGGGGTCAAGGTGCTGAATAGAGTGGATAGGGTGTTGGATAGGGTGTTGGATAGGGTGGTGGATAGGGTGTTGGATAGGGTGGTGGATAGGGTGGTGGATAGGGTGGTGGATAGGGTGGTGGACAGGGTGGTGGACAGGGTGGTAAATAAGGGGGTCAAGGTGCTGAATAGAGTGGATAGGGTGGATGGAGTGGTGGATTAAATGGATCGCGCTGGTAGAAGACATGGACAGACAAAGTTGTTTTATCCCAACCAAGCCCTGCACACACCACCTGGTACGCTGGTATATCAAATGCCTCATAACTAACACCAGGACGCCATGACGGTTGGTATACCAAATGCCTCATAACTAACACCAGGACGCCATGACGGTTGGTATATCAAATGCCTCATAACTAACACCAGGACGCCATGACGGTTGGTATATCAAATGCCTCATAACTAACACCAGGACGCCATGACGGTTGGTATATCAAATGCCTCATAACTAACACCAGGACGCCATGACGGTTGGTATACCAAATGCCTCATAACTAACACCAGGACCCCATGACGGTTGGTATATCAAATGCCTCATAACTAACACCAGGACGCCATGACGGTTGGTATACCAAATGCCTCATAACTAACACCAGGACGCCATGACGGTTGGTATACCAAATGCCTCATAACTAACACCAGGACGCCATGACGGTTGGTATACCAAATGCCTCATAACTAACACCAGGACGCCATGACGGTTGGTATATCAAATGCCTCATAACTAACACCAGGACGCCATGACGGTTGGTATACCAAATGCCTCATAACTAACACCAGGACGCCATGACGGTTGGTATATCAAATGCCTCATAACTAACACCAGGACGCCATGACGGTTGGTATATCAAATGCCTCATAACTAACACCAGGACGCCATGACGGTTGGTATATCAAATGCCTCATAACTAACACCAGGACGCCATGACGGTTGGTATACCAAATGCCTCATAACTAACACCAGGACCCCATGACGGTTGGTATATCAAATGCCTCATAACTAACACCAGGACGCCATGACGGTTGGTATACCAAATGCCTCATAACTAACACCAGGACGCCATGACGGTTGGTATACCAAATGCCTCATAACTAACACCAGGACGCCATGACGGTTGGTATACCAAATGCCTCATAACTAACACCAGGACGCCATGACGGTTGGTATATCAAATGCCTCATAACTAACACCAGGACGCCATGACGGTTGGTATACCAAATGCCTCATAACTAACACCAGGACGCCATGACGGTTGGTATATCAAATGCCTCATAACTAACACCAGGACGCCATGACGGTTGGTATACCAAATGCCTCATAACTAACACCAGGACGCCATGACGGTTGGTATATCAAATGCCTCATAACTCACACCAGGACGCCATGACGGTTGGTATATCAAATGCCTCATAACTAACACCAGGACGCCATGACGGTTGGTATATCAAATGCCTCATAACTAACACCAGGACGCCATGACGGTTGGTATATCAAATGCCTCATAACTAACACCAGGACGCCATGACGGTTGGTATACCAAATGCCTCATAACTAACACCAGGACCCCATGACGGTTGGTATATCAAATGCCTCATAACTAACACCAGGACGCCATGACGGTTGGTATACCAAATGCCTCATAACTAACACCAGGACGCCATGACGGTTGGTATACCAAATGCCTCATAACTAACACCAGGACGCCATGACGGTTGGTATACCAAATGCCTCATAACTAACACCAGGACGCCATGACGGTTGGTATATCAAATGCCTCATAACTAACACCAGGACGCCATGACGGTTGGTATACCAAATGCCTCATAACTAACACCAGGACGCCATGACGGTTGGTATATCAAATGCCTCATAACTAACACCAGGACGCCATGACGGTTGGTATACCAAATGCCTCATAACTAACACCAGGACGCCATGACGGTTGGTATATCAAATGCCTCATAACTCACACCAGGACGCCATGACGGTTGGTATATCAAATGCCTCATAACTAACACCAGGACGCCATGACGGTTGGTATATCAAATGCCTCATAACTAACACCAGGACGCCATGACGGTTGGTATACCAAATGCCTCATAACTAACACCAGGACGCCATGACGGTTGGTATACCAAATGCCTCATAACTAACACCAGGACGCCATAACGGTTGGTATACAAAATGCCTCATAACTAACACCAGGACGCCATGACGGTTGGTATATCAAATGCCTCATAACTAACACCAGGACGCCATGACGGTTGGTATATCAAATGCCTCATAACTAACACCAGGACGCCATGACGGTTGGTATACCAAATGCCTCATAACTAACACCAGGACGCCATGACGGTTGGTATATCAAATGCCTCATAACTAACACCAGGACGCCATGACGGTTGGTATACCAAATGCCTCATAACTAACACCAGGACGCCATGACGGTTGGTATATCAAATGCCTCATAACTCACACCAGGACGCCATGACGGTTGGTATATCAAATGCCTCATAACTAACACCAGGACGCCATGACGGTTGGTATATCAAATGCCTCATAACTAACACCAGGACGCCATGACGGTTGGTATACCAAATGCCTCATAACTAACACCAGGACGCCATGACGGTTGGTATACCAAATGCCTCATAACTAACACCAGGACGCCATAACGGTTGGTATACAAAATGCCTCATAACTAACACCAGGACGCCATGACGGTTGGTATATCAAATGCCTCATAACTAACACCAGGACGCCATGACGGTTGGTATATCAAATGCCTCATAACTAACACCAGGACGCCATGACGGTTGGTATATCAAATGCCTCATAACTAACACCAGGACGCCATGACGGTTGGTTTATCAAATGCCTCATAACTAACACCAGGACGCCATGACGGTTGGTATATCAAATGCCTCATAACTAACACCAGGACGCCATGACGGTTGGTTTATCAAATGCCTCATAACTAACACCAGGACGCCATGACGGTTGGTATACCAAATGCCTCATAACTAACACCAGGACGCCATGACGGTTGGTATACCAAATGCCTCATAACTAACACCAGGACGCCATGACGGTTGGTATATCAAATGCCTCATAACTAACACCAGGACGCCATGACGGTTGGTATACCAAATGCCTAATAACTAACACCAGGACGCCATGACGGTTGGTATACCAAATGCCTCATAACTAACACCAGGACGCCATGACGGTTGGTATACCAAATGCCTCATAACTAACACCAGGACGCCATGACGGTTGGTATACCAAATGCCTCATAACTAACACCAGGACGCCATGACGGTTGGTATATCAAATGCCTCATAACTAACACAAGGACGCCATGACGGTTGGTATACCAAATGCCTCATAACTAACACCAGGACGCCATGACGGTTGGTATACCAAATGCCTCATAACTAACACCAGGACGCCATGACGGTTGGTATACAAAATGCCTCATAACTAACACCAGGACGCCATGACGGTTGGTATATCAAATGCCTCATAACTAACACCAGGACGCCATGACGGTTGGTTTATCAAATGCCTCATAACTAACACCAGGACGCCATGACGGTTGGTATATCAAATGCCTCATAACTAACACCAGGACGCCATGACGGTTGGTTTATCAAATGCCTCATAACTAACACCAGGACGCCATGACGGTTGGTATACCAAATGCCTCATAACTAACACCAGGACGCCATGACGGTTGGTATACCAAATGCCTCATAACTAACACCAGGACGCCATGACGGTTGGTATACCAAATGCCTCATAACTAACACCAGGACGCCATGACGGTTGGTATATCAAATGCCTCATAACTAACACCAGGACGCCATGACGGTTGGTATACCAAATGCCTCATAACTAACACCAGGACGCCATGACGGTTGGTATATCAAATGCCTCATAACTAACACCAGGACGCCATGACGGTTACTCCCGGTCAAGCCGGTACCCATTTCCGACACCTGGGTAGAGTGGGGAATTGTGGCTGAGTTCTCCCTTTTCCCAACGGGGAGAAACCCCGAGCGCCACTGCCGGGATTCGAACTGCCGACCTTTTCCAGCGAAGGGCGCGCTCGCGACCACTCTACGGTGGAGGTGGAGGAGTTATATTCATAGAAAAGTGAATTTACCCCCAACGTATTGTTCGCTCCAGTCGTGATGTTGGAACGTCTTCTTATAACTTTTATAACTTCATAACCCTAGCCACAACACGGGTGATCTCAAGAGAGCGGAGAGGATGCACCATTTCCTACAGAGTGTGTAGAAAAAGGGGAATCTATGCACAAAGTGTTTTCCCACACCCTGCGCACACGAACAGCAAGTCAGGAAGGAAAGAATCTATGCACAAGGTCCCCACACAAACCGCAAGTCAGGAAGGAAGGAATCTATGCACAAGGTCCCCACACAAACAGCAAGGCAGGAAGGAAGGAATCTATGCACAAGGTCCCCACACAAACAGCAAGTCAGGAAGGAAGGAATCTATGCACAAGGTCCCCACACAAACAGCAAGTCAGGAAGGAAGGAATCTATGCACAAGGTCCCCACACAAACAGCAAGTCAGGAAGGAAGGAATCTATGCACAAGGTCCCAACACAAACAGCAAGTCAGGAAGGAAGGAATCTATGCACAAGGTCCCCACACAAACAGAAAGTCAGGAAGGAAGGAATCTATGCACAAGGTCCCCACACAAACAGCAAGTCAGGAAAGAAGGAATCTATGCACAAGGTCCCCACACAACAAGGCAGGAAGGAAGAGGAACAAAAGACAAAGAAGAGATAGCAAAGAAGGCAAGAAAACTGAAAGAAGCAAAGTGGGCACGAAAGACACAAGTCCCGAAGGCCTATTTGTAGCTTGGGACCTAACAGTATTTCCCCTAGAGACGCGCTTCCAAGATAACTAACTCAAATGGAAGAAGAAGAGACGTATACAGCGAAGTGAAAGTTCAATTGCTGAAATGTTCAAATCTAACGTCGTTTGCCCGCCATTTCTAATTTCTTTGATCCTCGAAGAAGCTGCGTACGCTAGAGGAAAAATACCCCGGATGGTGCTTGGAATCGAACCCGTGTCTTCCTTGGCCCACGAGATATGTTGATAAAATAGGGAACAGCGAGAAAACAAATAATGGAAGCAATCCGATGATGGCAACACATCAAGAAAAATAAAATTATATGTGTTTAAGCCTCTCTAACCGCTACAAGAACGAGCGTATCGATGAGAGGAAGGAGGAAGGCACCATTTAGTATGGAGATGAGAGAATGGGGAATCCATGCAGAAGAGGCATAGAAACAAAAAGTTGAAAAAGAAGTTAATGAAACAATATGAAAATTGAATAAGAAAGCAATAGGTGCTGAAAAACAGGACAGCAGTCAACCGAAAAAAGATGGTCCGTAACAAAACAAAAACCTATTCTATTTCTACACAAGGTAGGCCTACCTAACTCTCAGCTCGGGACCTCACATAGTCCCCCTGGGAGCGGTAATTCCCATAGATACAATAGTTGTGTCCCCCTGAGGGGCACTTGCCCCAAACTTGCCACACACCTTCCTTGCTTCAATTGCCCCTCACACATACTTCTTGCCCTGCTTGCCCCAAAACTTGCCCCACATTAACCTTACTTGGCTCAAACTTTCCCCACTTTACTCCTACTTGTCCCACATTACATCTAATTGCCTCAAACTTGCCCCACATTACCCCTACTTGTCCCCTTGCCCCATTTCCACCACTTGCCCCACCTGCGCTTGGTCCTAGCCTCCTCCTCAGGGCTGGGCCCGAGTTTTGAACTGCTCCTCTTCTTCTTGGGCTGAAAACTGCGGATCTCGGCCAGCATGGCAGCCCTGAGGGCGTCCCCCCCGGGGGGCAGCGGCCCCACCTCGTCCTCCGCAGGGCGCTTGGGGGCGGGGGGCGGTGGGGGCGGCGGTGGGGGCGCTGGGGAACATGTGGAGTGTCAGAGATCACCGTGGAACGTTAGGTCTTCTCGTGGACAGCGCGCGGGATGGCAACACTGAGTGTTGCCATCCTGCGCGTTGATAGCAAATTAATACTGTTTTCAATATCATTGCCAGGCATATCTTTAATATTATTTACATAATTATTATTATTCCATATGTTAGTTTAAGAGGTACAAGCCCCAACTAAGGTGCTACCAAGAGAGGAAGGAGGAAGTCACTTTTCACTATGAAGTTTAGATAACGGGGAATCTATGCACAACTCGTTTTCATTCGCAAACATCAACAGAAAATAAGGCCGATACTCGAGCGTTGAGTCATGCGAGCGTTGGACTTTTATGTATTGTATGAAGATGCATAAATTAACATACAATGAACTAATTCGTTAGAGTTATTGAAAGATTGTGAAGAGTAAAAGACGTGAGGTCCCGAGCTGAGGGTTAGGTAGGCCTTCCTTGTGTAGAAATAGAATAGGTTTTTGTTTTGCTACGGACCATCTTTTTTCGGTTGACTGCTGTCCTGTTTTTGAGCATAGATTCCCCGTTCCCTTAACTTTTTGCTGAAAGGCACCTTCCTCTCTTTGGAACATCCATGTTGAGGTAGCTCAGGCTCAAGCAAAAATTCATTTAAACATGCATTTTCTGGGATCACATATACGTGCACTAATGCATATTCACTAACAATAACATGAAGAAATCTTCATTCAAAAATAACAAGAACCATAACAGTATAACTCAGATTACCTTGCTAAGCCGCGGGGGGAAGAAAAATTAGATTTATAAACGTCAATCTTATTCATAAAAACTATTTAGATGGAGTCGGAAGAACCCTTGCCACTCACCGGAAGTGGAGGGCCACTCACCGGAAGTGGAGGGCCACTCACCGGAAGTGGAGGGCCACTCACCGGAAGTGGAGGGCCACTCACCGGAAGTGGAGGGCCACTCACCGGAAGTGGAGGGCCACTCACCGGAAGTGGAGGGCCACTCACCGGAAGTGGAGGGCCACTCACCGGAAGTGGGGGGCCACTCACCGGAAGTGGGGGGCCACTCACCGGAAGTGGGGGGCCACTCACCGGAAGTGGAGGGCCACTCACCGGAAGTGGGGGGACACTCACCGGAAGTGGGGGGCCACTCACCGGAAGTGGGGGGCCACTCACCGGAAGTGGGGGGCCACTCACCGGAAGTGGGGGGCCACTCACCAGAAGTGGAGGGCCACTCACCGGAAGTGGAGGGCCACTCACCGGAAGTGGGGGGCACTCACCGGAAGTGGGGGGCCACTCACCGGAAGTGGGGGGCCACTCACCGGAAGTGGGGGGCCACTCACCGGAAGTGGGGGGCCACTCACCGGAAGTGGGGGCCACTCACCGGAAGTGGGCGCCACTCACCGGAAGTATCGAGGGTCACTCACCGGAAGTGGGGGACCACTCACCGGAAGTGGGGGACCACTCACCGGAAGTGGGGGGCCACTCACCGGAAGTGGAGGGCCACTCACCGGAAGTGGGGGGCCACTCACCGGAAGTGGGGGGCCACTCACCGGAAGTGTGGGGCCACTCACCGGAAGTGGGCGCCACTCACCGGAAGTATCGAGGGTCACCACATACTTCGGCAGCCACACGCTCGTCTTGCCGTCCAGAGACTGCAGGAGGTACCTGTCATGTGCCGGGTCTTTAGAATACTTAGCAGTTACTTAGAAGTAATTATGCATAAGTAACCTACAAGTAATTACGTATCAGTAACCTACAAGTAATTATACACGAATTACCTAAAAGTAATTGTACACGAATTACCTACAAGTAATTATATTCGAATTACCTAAAAGTTATTGTATACGAATTACCTAGAAGTAATTATATACGAATTACCTAAAGTTTTCTAATTCCTTTTCCCATCCTCGTTCGATTAGAAAGTGAAAACTTCTCGTTTGGTTTAGTTCATTGTTATATTTCACACGACATTTGGAATTGTAAACAGAATAAAGTTCCAATAAGGCACCCTAAATGTCATCGAATAAATTCAGGCCCACAAATAATTGTATCTCGTCCTATTCATTGTATTAGCTCCTTGTAATGATTGTAATAGTGAAACTCTACTGAATGCAATGTCGGCACCCCACACCATGACAGGACCTTTACAACTCAGACGCCTCCGTTCTGATGTGTCCAGTTTTGGCACGCCTGCCTGTCACAAAATTTGGCAGGACTGTCCATCACAAAATTTGGCAGGACTGTCCATCACAAAATTTGGCAGGACTGTCCATCACAAAATTTGGCAGGACTGTCCATCACAAAATTTGGCAGGACTGTCCATCACAAAATTTGGCAGGACTGTCCATCACAAAATTTGGCAGGACTGTCCATCACAAAATTTGGCAGGACTGTCCATCACAAAATTTGGCAGGACTGTCCATCACAAAATTTGGCAACGACACAAGCTGTTAGGGGCGTCCACTACCATATATGGCCTCCCAAAGTATTAAGGGGCGTCCACGACCATAAATGGCAGTCAACCGACTTTGACTTTAATGAATTTTTTTTTCCATAGGACATTATTACAGTTTTTGAGAAGCGTCGTAACCACGCAGCGGTTTCTCAACCTTTCCAAAAATTTCCATTAAATCATTCGATTTTAATTAAATTAATTGCTTAAAAGGATTAAACCATTCCAAAAACTCCCTTGAGAACTCGGCAGGAATTCATCGTTGAATGATGACGTTCCGTGCCATATCAAGCGCTCGAAAACGCTTTTTTTTATGAAGTATTTCATATTTATTTATTAAGAATCAATGACGTTTTGAACGATTAGCGGTTGTTGTTTTTTTGTTTTGGAAAAATGGCATATTTTTTTTATCACGAACACACTTTTGCAAAAGATTAGATTAGATGCTGGTGTGAGCCTCCCTTACCGCTAAAAATAGCGTACCTAAGAGAGGAAGGAGAAAGGCACCATTTAGTATGGAGTTGAGGGAACGCGGAATCTACGCACAAGGTGCACAGAAACAGTAAGCTAAGAAAGAAGTTCATGAAACAAGACAAAAGTAGAAGAAGAACGCAATAGGTGCTGAAAAACAGGACAGCAGTCAACCGAAAAAAGATGGTCCGTAACAAAACAAAAACCTATGGTATTTTAAAAAAATGAAAGCCTACCTAACCTTGTGCTCGGGACCTCACATAGTCCCCCTGGGAGCGCGAATTCCCATAGATACAATAGTTGTATCCCCTTCAGGGGATCTATATCTGTATCTATACCTGTACATATATATATATATCTAACTACATCTTTCTATATCCATATTTCTACTTATATATCTATACCTACAAATATAAATCCATACCTATACATATACATATTGAAAGAAATGTAACAGACGTACTCTTCATCGTATATATAACTAAATATACATATCAAATATATATATATATATAACGAACTCTTCATCGTATATATAACTCATTATACATACTAAATATATATATGTGTATTCATATTGAAATAAATGTAGTAGATCCACTTTTCGTCGTGTACATAACTAACCATACATATCAAATATATATAGTGAAATGAATGTAATATACGCACTCTTCGTCGTAGGGTGCGGGGTCGGGGGGCGGTGCGGGGGAGGCAGCAGCGGAGCGCGAGTCAGGCCTAGTTTTTTTAGGCCTAATTGCCATCTTGTGCTTGGCGGCCGTGTTGTCCAGCAGCCGCGCCTCCGCCTCCTCGTCCAGCCTCAGCGACCTGAAACGGAGGCGGTGGCAACACGTGGAGGTGGCAACACGTGGAGGTGGCAACACGTGGAGGTGGCAACACGTGGAGGTGGCAACACGTGGAGGTGGCAACATGTAGGTGACAACCCCCTGAATCCCCCCCCAAAAAAATAACAGCAGACCCCCAAAAGATCATGAATACCCCTCAAAAACTTGAACATCCCCAAAGAACAGAAGACCCCCAATAAACTGAAGACCCCCAAAAAGCTGAAGACCCCCAAAAAATCCGAAAACCCTCCAAAAAATAGAAGACTCCAATAAACTGAAGACCCCAACAAACTGAAGACCCCCCAATAAACTGAAGACCCCCAAAAAGCTGAAGACCCCCAAAAAATCCGAAAACCCTCCAAAAAATAGAAGACTCCAATAAACTGAAGACCCCAACAAACTGAAGACCCCCCAATAAACTGAAGACCCCCAAAAAGCTGAAGACCCCCAAAAAATCCGAAAACCCTCCAAAAAATAGAAGACTCCAATAAACTGAAGACCCCAACAAACTGAAGACCCCCCAATAAACTGAAGACCCCCAAAAAGCTGAAGACCCCCAAAAAATCAGAAAGCCCTCCAATAAACTGAAGACCCCAAAAACCTGACGACCCATAAATCTAAAGACCCTCCAAAAAACTGAAGAACCCCTCAAGCGCTACTGACGGCGGCGCTGCAGCAGACGTGGTGAGGAGCACGAAGGCGTCCCCCACAGCCACCCTGAGGCCCCCCGGCGTCGTGAAGGGCGTCGTGACGACGTAGCGCTGCGACGTCACCGACGGGGGCGGGGGCGCGGGTGGCGGGGGCGGGGGAGGCGGTGGGGGCACCTTGCCAGACCGCGCCTCCACGGGCTGCGGGGTAAAATCAACCTACAGCAACCCGTACTTGTTCATATAAAGGAAGGATACATTACGTAACTTGAGAGTATGTTGCTAGGTTATTTTTTGGTGAAGTGGATCTCCATCTGCAAGTTTAGTCAATTATATCAACAGGACTGGTTAATTTAATCTCCATTATGATTAACTTTGAATCGTGCCTGCAGTTCCTTTATGAACTTCAAATCGTGTCTGCAATTCTATAATGAACTTCCAATCGTGTCTGCAATTCTATTATGAACTTCCAATCATGTCTGCAATTCTATTATGAACTTCGAATCGTGTCTGCAGTTCCATTATGAACTTCCAATCGTGTCTGCAGTTCCTTTATGAACTTCAAATCGTGTCTGCAATTCTATTATGAACTTCGAATCGTGTCTGCAATGCCATTATGAACTTCCAATCGTGTCTGCAGTGCCATTATGAACTTCCAATCGTGTCTGCAATTCTATTATGAACTTCCAATCGTGTCTGCAGTGCCATTATGAACTTCCAATCGTGTCTGCAATTCTATAATGAACTTCCAATCGTGTCTGCAGTGCCATTATGAACTTCCAATCGTGTCTGCAATTCTATTATGAACTTCCAATCGTGTCTGCAATTCTATTATGAACTTCCAATCGTGTCTGCAGTGCCATTATGAACTTCCAATCGTGTCTGCAGTGCCATTATGAACTTCCAATCGTGTCTGCAATTCTATTATGAACTTCCAATCGTGTCTGCAATTCTATTATGAACTTCCAATCGTGTCTGCAGTGCCATTATGAACTTCCAATCGTGTCTGCAGTGCCATTATGAACTTCCAATCGTGTCTGCAATTTTATTATGAACTTCCAATCGTGTCTGGAATTCAATTATGAACTTCCAATCGTGTCTGCAGTGCCATTATGAACTTCCAATCGTGTCTGCAGTGCCATTATGAACTTCCAATCGTGTCTGCAATTCTATTATGAACTTCCAACCGTGTCTGCAGTGCCATTATGAACTTCTAATCGTGTCTGCAATTCTATTATGAACTTCCAATCGTGTCTGCAATTCTATTATGAACTTCCAACCGTGTCTGCAGTTCCATTATGAACAATGAATCGTGTCTGCAGTTCCATTATGAACAATGAATCGTGTCTGCAGTTCCATTATGAACTTCGAATCGTGTCTACAGTTCCATTATGAACTTCGAATCGTGTCTGCAGTTCCATTATGAACTCAGAATCATGTCTGCAGTTCCATTATGAACTCAGAATCATGTCTGCAGTTCCATTATGAACTCAGAATCGTGTCTGCAGTTCCATTATGAACTCAGAATCGTGTCTGCAGTTCCATTATGAACAATGAATCGTGTCTGCAGTTCCATTATGAACAATGAATCGTGTCTGCAGTTCCATTATGAACAATGAATCGTGTCTGCAGTTCCATTATGAACAATGAATCGTGTCTGCAGTTCCATTATGAACTTCGAATCGTGTCTGCAGTTCCATTATGAACTCAGAATCATGTCTGCAGTTCCATTATGAACTCAGAATCGTGTCTGCAGTTCCATTATGAACTCAGAATCGTGTCTGCAGTTCCATTATGAACTCAGAATCGTGTCTGCAGTTCCATTATGAACTCAGAATCGTGTCTGCAGTTCCATAATGAACACAGAATCGTGTCTCAGTTCATTATGAACATTGAATCGTATCGGCAGTGCCATTATGAACATAGAATCGTGTCGGCAGTTCTATTATGAACACAGAATCGTGTCTGCAGTTCCATAGTGAACATCAAATCGTGTTTTCAGTTCCAATATGAACTTTGAATTATGTCTGCAGTTTCATTACTTTGAATTGTGTCTGCAGTTCCACCATTACTTTGAATCGTGTCTGCAGTTCCACCATTACTTTGAATCGTGTCTGCAGTTCCACCATTACTTTGAATCGTGTCTGCAAATCAATTCAATTTTGAACGTGTATAGAAAATTGAAATCGTATCTGCATTCAAAAATGAAATTAAAATCATGTCTGCAATTCCGTAATAGGCTTCACATCGTGTCAGCAATTCAATCCCAAAATTTAAATGGTGTCTGTAGTCCAACTTCAAAATCCAAAACCTCTCTACAACTAATTCAAATTCCAAATCATGTATGCATCTGAATGAAACTTCGAATCGTGTGTGCAATTCGAATATGAATTTCAAGTCGTGTCTGCAACTGAATCAAACTGTCAAATCATGTTTGCTTCTCCATAATAGATTGTAAATCGTGTCTGCAGCTCAATAATAGGTTTCAAATCATATCTGCAGCTCAATAATAGGCTTCAAATCGTGTCTGCAGCTCAATAATAGGCTTCAAATCGTGTCTGCAGCTCAATAATAGGCTTCAAATCGTGTCTGCAGCTCAATAATAGGCTTCAAATCGTGTCTGCAGCTCAATAATAGGCTTTAAATCGTGTCTGCAGCTCAATAATAGGCTTCAAATCGTGTCTGCAGCTCAATAATAGGCTTCAAATCGTGTCTGCAGCTCAATAATAGGCTTCAAATCGTGTCTGCAGCTCAATAATAGGCTTCAAATCGTGTCTGCAGCTCAATAATAGGCTTCAAATCGTGTCTGCAGCTCAATAATAGGCTTCAAATCGTGTCTGCAGCTCAATAATATGCTTCAAATCGTGTCTGCCGCTCAATAATAGGTTTCAATCATGTCTGCAGCTCAATAATAGGCTTCAAATCGTGTCTGCAGCTCAATAATAGGCTTCAAATCGTGTCTGCAGCTCAATAATAGGCTTAAAATCGTGTCTGCAGCTCAATAATAGGTTTCAAATCATGTCTGCAGCTCAATAATAGGCTTCAAATCGTGTCTGCAGCTCAATAATAGGCTTCAAATTGTGTCTGCTGCTCAATAATAGGCTTCAAATCGTGTCTGCAGCTCAATAATAGGCTTCAAATCGTGTCTGCAGCTCAATAATAGGCTTCAAATCGTGTCTGCAGCTCAATAATAGGCTTCAAATCGTGTCTGCAGCTCAATAATAGGCTTCAAATCGTGTCTGCAGCTCAATAATAGGCTTCAAATCGTGTCTGCAGCTCAATAATAGGCTTCAAATCGTGTCTGCAGCTCAATAATAGGCTTCAAATCGTGTCTGCAGCTCAATAATAGGCTTCAAATCGTGTCTGCAGCTCAATAATAGGCTTCAAATCGTGTCTGCAGCTCAATAATATGCTTCAAATCCTGTCTGCAATTCAATAACAGGCTTCAAATCGTGTCTGCAACTGAATCAAATCTTAAGTTGTTTATACAGTTCAAGTATTATCTTCAAATCGTGTCTGCATTTCAAATAGCAACTTCCAATCGTATCTGCATTGCAAATATCAACTTCAAATTGTGTCTGCAGTTCAATAACGGATTTCGAATCGTGCCTGCAGTTCAATAACGGGTTCCAAATCGTGTCTGCAATTCAAATTTAAACCTCAAATCGTTCCTGCAGTTCAATGACAGGTTTCAAATCGTATCTGCAGTTTATATATATATATTAAATCGTATCTGCAGTTCACACATAAACTTCAAATCATGTCTGCAGTTCATATATCAAATCGTGTCTGCAGTTTAAATATAACTTCAAATCGTATCTGCAGTTTTGATATAAGCTTCAAATCGTGTCTGCAATTCAAATACAAAATCCAAATCGTGTCTGCAGTTCAAATATAAAATCCAAATCGTGTCTGCAGTCCAAATACAAAATTCAAATCGTGTCTGCAGTTAAAATACAAAATCCAAATCGTGTCTGCAGTTAAAATACAAAATCCAAATCGTGTCTGCAGTTCAAATATAAAATCCAAATCGTGTCTGCAGTCCAAATACAAAATCCAAATCGTGTCTGCAGTTAAAATACAAAATCCAAATCGTGTCTGCAGTTAAAATACAAAATCCAAATCGTGTCTGCAGTTCAAATACAAAATCCAAATCGTGTCTGCAGTTAAAATACAAAATCCAAATCGTGTCTGCAGTTCAAATACAAAATCCAAATCGTGTCTGCAGTTAAAATACAAAATCCAAATCGTGTCTGCAGTCCAAATACAAAATCCAAATCGTGTCTGCAATTCAAATACAAAATCCAAATCGAGTCTGCAGTTCAAATATAAAATCCAAATCGTGTCTGCAGTCCAAATACAAAATCCAAATCGTGTCTGCAATTCAAATACAAAATCCAAATCGAGTCTGCAGTTCAAATACAAAATCCAAATCGAGTCTGCAGTTCAAATACAAAATCCAAATCGAGTCTGCAGTTCAAATAGAAACTTCAATGAATATAATATAAATATTAATATTCAATAAACACAAGGAATAACAAAGCAAACAATTCCTAAGCGCGAGTTTGACAGCGAAAAGGAATAAAAAAATTCAGTTTTTCCGAATTATTTATTTATTTATTCAATCACATCAATCGTGGTGCCCTTTACGATTCGTTTTTAGAAATAAATCATGAGCGCAAATCGTACCTGCAGTCGTGATTAGCCTCCAATGTCGTAATTTCTACAGGAAATTAGTCCCATAGATCGTGTCTGCAATTTATCAGTACGATGTCAATCGTGTTTGCAATTCACAAAAAAAAATAAATAGCGATCAGAAAAATAGCAAGCTGGAAATGGCAGGCCGGAAAAGGCAAGCCGGAAAAGGCAGGCCGGAAAAGGCAAGCCGGAAAAGGCAAGCCGGAAAAGGCAAGCCGGAAATGGCAGGCCGGAAAAGGCAAGCCGGAAAAGGCAGGCCGGAAAAGGCAGGCCGGAAAAGGCAGGCCGGAAAAGGCAAGCCGGAAAAGGCAAGCCGGAAAAGGCAAGCCGGAAATGGCAGGCCGGAAAAGGCAAGCTGGAAATGGCAGGCCGGGAAAGGCAAGCCAGAAAAGGCAAGCCTGACATGGCAAGCCGGAAATGGCAAGCCGGAAATGGCAAGCCGGAAATGGCAAGCCGGAAATGGCAAGCCGGAAATGGCAAGCCGGAAATGGCAAGCCGGAAATGGCAAGCCGGAAATGGCAAGCCGGAAATGGCAAGCCGGAAATGGCAAGCCAGAAATGGCAAGCCAGAAATGGCAAGCCAGAAATGGCTGGCCGGAAATGGCTGGCCGGAAATGACTGGCCGGAAATGACTGGCCGGAAATGGCTGGCCGGAAATGGCTGGCCGGAAATGGCAAGCCGGAAATGGAGCATGGGAGGCAAAAGTCCGCAAGAAATACGAGAATTCAGAAATGTTACTGAAGAAATTTGTTTTGAGTGAAACAGACGACTATTAGAAAAAAGAACATTTCCAGAAGACTTCGTTCACGACATTTCCAGAAAATTTCGTTCGCGACATTTCCAGAAAACTTCGTTCACGACATTTCCAGAAAATTTCGTTCGCGACATTTCCAGAAAACTTCGTTCACGACATTTCCAGAAAATTTCGTTCGCGACATTTCCAGAAAACTTCGTTCACGACATTTCCAGAAAACTTCGTTCACGATATTTCCAGAAAACTTCGTTCGCGACATTTCCAGAAAACTTCGTTCGCGACATTTCCAGAAAACTTCGTTCGCGACATTTCCAGAAAACTTCGTTCAAGATTTCATTCTACAAATTTGTTCGTAATACAACTCAATTTCAAAAGCACTGAGGAGAGAGTTACAAATTAAGGAAGAAATTACCCTGTTTCGATGAGGGGAACACCTCCCCAAATGTTATAAATTTAAGTTATAAAGCTACCCGCGGCATCCGCAAAAATTTAACAAATTAAAAAAAAATCCAGTTAATTCATGAACGTGTCTAATAACGAATGATTCATCCACATTCAGTTTTCACTGCAACCAAAAAGTACATGTCCAACCAAGTACATTTCCAAGCAAGTTCATTTCCAATTAAAAAGTACATTTCCAAGCAAGTACATTTCCAAGCAAGTACATTTTTAAGCAAAAAAACATTTTCAAGCAAAAAGTGAATTTACATGCCATACTTCGCATGCTGTACGTTCATTAACACACTGTGTGCGTTTACTGTGTATTATTTAATACGTACATGATGATACGTGCATGATAAAACGTACACGAAAACACGTACATGAAAACACGTACATGAAAACACGTACACGAAAACACGTACATGAAAACACGTACATGAAAACACGTACATGAAAACACGTACATGAAAACACGTACATGCAAACACGTACATGATTACAGGGAAGGTAAGGCTCACATACAGCCTCGACCACACAAAATTGTATGTGCAAAACTGCTGAGTCATCCCTGGTCGATCCTGAACCCGAGTATTTACCTCATACATATACCTGGTACCTTAATCGATACAGATACCTGGTATCTAAACCGATACAGATACCTGGTATCTTAACCGATACAGATACCTGGTATCTCAACACGTTGACTGCGACACGACCCACCGGTGGGTCGTGCTTAGGTTTTTCCTGCTGCGAAACGACCCATCGATGGGTCGTTTTGAAAAATTCTAACAACCTTTCTAAATTAGTGGTATTTAACAGGCCCAGTTAATGTTTGATATTTATAAATTTGCTTATCACTTTTGACTTTAAATTCAAGTTGAATATTGAACTTCGGTTTAACCCATCGCAACTAACGTGTTAACCGATACAGATACCTGGTATCTAAACCGACACAGATACCTGGTATCTGAACAGATACCTGGTATCGTACCGATGCAAACCTATAAACAGAATAAAATGTAAAACATGGAAAATGGGGTAAAATTAAAGGGTAAACCTATATATATCCGTAAAAAAACAATACAAATTTTAAAAGAACTGTTGCGCACACACAAATCACGATTATTACCGTGATTAACTGCTGCTAATCACTGGAGTTAGGTAATCATTTGAGTATACTTCAAGTTCGTACATTTATATTTCAACTGCAACCGGTTTTCTGGTTTTTCTATTATCATTTTGAGTGATTAATTAATATTTCCAAAAGAAACTTTGAATTTAAGTTAAATTCGAAATAAAGCTACTAATCGAAAAATCCGTAGGTAATCAAAAATCAACGCAAGAAGCAAATCTGCCGATAATCAACAGCAATCATCATCCAATCATTTGAAGTAACGGCATAATTATGTGCTGTAGTAGCAACCATATATTTGATTAACCATCGCATAATCAATCAACATTAGACCTACGATTATGAGAATTATCGATTATGATAATTATCGATTATGAAAACTATAGATTACGATAACTATAGATTACGATTACTATCGATTATGATAACTATCGATTACGATAACTATCGATTACGATAACTATCAATTGTGAAAATTATCGATTGTGATGATTATCGATTGTGATGATTATCGATTGTGATAATTATCGATTGTGATAATTATCGATTGTGATAATTATCGATTGTGATAATTATCGATTGTGATAATTATCGATTGTGATAATTATCGATTATAATAATTATCGATCATGAAAACTAACGATTATGAAAACTATCGATTATGATACTGATCGATAATCACCAAAAAATACTCAGCAACAATCAGCAGCAACAATCATGACATATGTAGCAGCATCAGTCCCTACATGTAGGGTATAGGTCACCTCTAGGACGTGTATCCTGCAGCCTACAGACAGTCCTACAGTTAGAATCATGTATCACTGATGGCTCGACTACACCGGTGCTATTTCTGATGTAAATATGGTCTAGTTCTTCCCATGTTGTCAACCTCAATTATTCTCCCGGGACAATGCTAATTATTATTCTCCCGGGACAATGCTAATTATTATTCTCCCGGGACAATGCTAATTACTATTCGCCTAGTAAAATCCTAATTATAATTGTAACAGGCGAGTCCCAGAGGCTCTCCGAAGAATTCATTGGCTTAGCTTTGAATGATCTTTTATTCCAAATTTGAGTGCGTAAGATCACCAGCAACTCTGTATTCCAGTTTTTTTTCAATTTACACTCTTCGAAAATAGCCCAAGTTATCGTGCACCTACATCCCCTAGAGACAACCTATACCCCAGTCACGGTAGAGGAAACAAGGTAGGGTCATTTCTATGGGAGAAAATACACCTCCTCTTGTTCGGCTAGCCAATAGAAAGGCTTTATTTCAAACAAACTTTATGACGTCACCAAAACGCCATGTCGTTAGGCCAATAGTGGAGCCAGATTTGGGGGTAGCAGTGTTGCCAGATGCAATATGAGCGCTGCTATTGGTTCGTTGCCATGACGTCACCATTGTGACACGGTGGACGACAGAAAGACTGGCTTAACGTTACCTTGTTTCTTCTACCGTGACCACAGTTTACCTATACAACTACAACGGCTCCTTTCTTCTTACCTGCGCCCGTCCTAGTGAATAAATGGACGCGCATTTCAAACAAAGATAAAATGTAGGACGCGTGATGAATAAACTTGGAACTTTAATGTTCACAAGTGACGACAAAACTGTACATGCGAAACTGAGTAGAGTGACGTGAGGGTACTCCTAAGCCTATTTAAGTGAGGGCAACACTCAATAGTTATTAAGTCATTTTTACAGCTTTGTTCTACTAAATAAAAAGGTCAAAAACGAGGTCCAGGCATCGTGCGTATCTAGGATATGAAGAGGTCAAACCTACGTGTCTAGGATATGTCAACCCTACGTATCTAGGATGTCAAACCTACGTGTCTAGGATGTCAAACCTACGTGTCTAGGATGTCAAACCTACGTGTCTAGGATGTCAAACCTACGTGTCTAGGATGTCAAACCTACGTGTCTAGGATGTAAACCCAGCGTATCTAGGATGTCAACCCAGCGTACCTACGTAGGATGTCAACCAGGCGCATTTAGGATACGAGGTCAACCCAGCGTATCTAGGGCTGGTCTAGAGTCTCTAGGATACTCGAGCGGCAATCGGTAGCCATTTTTATAACATACATAAAATTACAAAATTGTGCAGCAATGAATTAAAGTTTAATCATTCAATAAAACCACGATATGCTCATCGATGGATATTTGGCAATGTAAATCACAAAAAGAAATGAATGAAATATGAACAGATAAAACCTAGTCCTAAATTTAGGTATACCATACATAAATTTATGTATACCATACATAAATTTATGTATACCATACATTACTTCATGTACACCACACATAAATTCATGTATACAATGCACAAATTTACGCATGCTTTACATTCATGTATACCATACATAAATTTCCGTATGCTCTACAATTATGCATACCATACATTAAAACTAAAAAAAATCATGAAATAAAGTTTCTGTCCAAATATAGCTGAAAATAGCAGAAGTCAATGACCGTATTCCTGTAATTTTCACAATAAAATATGGACATCGGGTCACGTAATATTGCGCGTAAAAGCTGCATGTTGCGTAAGATGCGTAACCAAACCCAACTGAACCACAAATATTAGAACTCTTCAAATAGTTCACAGATAAATTAGTTCCATACTACTTCATACCACAAAATAAAAATAATAAACAAGTAAGATCACACTAAGGCACCATCTAGTGAAAAGTATGCGTACTATAGAAGATCTACAAAAATTTTCACATTAAACATCTAGTGAAATTCATTTTATTCACCAACTCAAGAAAATCGAGTAACTAGAACGTGGTCACCGGGGACAGGAAAATGAACTGAACGAAAAAATAGGGATGAAAATAACCGTCAGTAACCAGGACGCGTTAAGGACAATAACATGTACACCTAAAAATCAACACCAGTAATCTACTGAATAAATAGATAAAAAGGGAAAAAACACCTAGGTAAACCTAATCAAGATCAAAACCGTAACAAACAGAATTATAAACGACATCATCCCTGTTTCAAAGTGAGAAAGTTTACTTATTTGAAGTAAACACCACACTCAACCTTATCAAAAAAGAGTAGTTTCGTAACTATAAGTAATTACTCAAAAGTCGGGTGTCATGTCAAACCCACCAATCAAGTAAAACCCACATCAACCTCAAACCTAAAATGCCAGTACAAAACACGATAGTACTTCGAAATCTATTCAGCGATGTAAAAGAAAAATCATGTTCTACCATATGTCACAAAAGGCGTTCCTCCAAGGTGTTCCACACCCAAGTTGTCTACCCAACGTGTTCCACCAAGCGGGTACCTACGGACATGTTCAAGAGAAACACCCTACCTAATGGCACCAAAAACGACAATTTATTCCTCGTCGTCATCCTGCACTCCGTTGCCTAAATACTGCTTAGCAATCCTAGCTGCGAGCTGCCGCTCTGTCTGCTTAGGATTGTAAGACGAGTCGTCGCCGTCGTCGTCATCGTAGGTTGGCAGAACGAAAGGCTTTCTTCGGGTGACCGACGTGTGTCGACGCCACGGTCTGTCTTCGTCAGGAATGAGTTCGTTGTAAGGGTTAGGGGCAGGTCCCGTTCTGATGGCAGAACTCCTTGGGTTGTAACCCAACGTGTCGCCGCGATCGGGAGACACACCGTATCTCTTGCGGAAGGATTCGGGTTCTCCACCAGGAGATACTCCGTATCTCTTCCGGAAGGATTCGGGTTCGCCTCCAGGAGATACTCCGTATCTCTTCCGGAAGGATTCGGGTTCGCCTCCAGGAGATACTCCGGATCTTTTTCGTAGAGATTCAGATTCACCGCCGTGGCTTGGAGACACGCCGTATCTCTTTCGTAGCGATTCAGGCTCACGACCGGCATCAGGGGATACGCCGTATCTCTTTCGTAGCGATTCCGGTTCACCTCCGCGATCGGGAGATACCCCGTACTTCTGACGCAAAGATTGTCCGTACATCGGAGACGCGTTGTCTCGAGAAGAACTCAGTCTACCAGCATCTGGCCTTCTGCCAGGCCTACCATACGGTCTCCCTACGTATGAGTTCTCCCCCTCTAGACGCGAGACGGGGTCTCGAACCGCACTGGCTCTAGATGTGTACCGAACAGGTGAAGATGCCGCATCTTCTCCGTCCAAGTAAGATGACAGTCCGGGAGTGGTCATGGTCCTTTTGGAACGGCCACTCCCGTACGTTTTCTGCGGGGCACGAGATCTGGGAGAGGCATATTCATCCTCGAGTTCAAGATCGTTGTGGCCGTACTGTGGTCTCTCACTAGAGTTTAGTCGGGGCTTATACTTCTCAGGGGAATATCGGGATGATGTTCTTCCGTACCTGGCAGGTTTGCGTCCACCACTTTCCCGCTCGTCCTTCGATTTCAAAAACCTACTTATTCTACTGCCGAGGTTCGGCTGCTCGCCTCCTTCTTCAGAAGCGCCATTGAACTTTCTGGAAGACAGAGGGCTGTCGTAACCAGACGACTTCTTCTTGACGGAATATTGCTCTTCGTCTGGATTCTCGTAAGTAGCTCCTCTATGCATACCCTGGTCTCCCCTTTCACCATTCACGGGGCCTTGAAAAGGCATCATTCCACGTTGATAATAGGGTTCATCAGTGTGAGTGCGCGAGTACCTGCTATTATAATTTGGGGTGAATAAATCCGATACTCCCTGCATCCCATAGGTTGCTGGATCGCCTATAATTGGGTTTTGGTACCCATACCTTGACCTTCCATACTTCGCATCCAAATCTTCAGGAAGGCTGTAAGCGGTCACATTTCTGGAATACCTATCTGCTACGGGGTCATCGAAGCGACCGAGATTGAAATATCCAGCATTGACAGCGAATGGATCAGCCATGACGTTAGACAGAACATTCGTGGCCCGAGCTTCCAGAGGTTCTGCATTGATGTTCCTTGAGGTAGGAGATCCTTTGTATCTGGACTGCCTGCTTTCAGGATCAGCCGAGTTTTGCCGACCGTCTATGGCTTCCGGGGACATACCTTGGGAACTCTTCTGCACAGATCGTTTATTGGGCGGAGAACACGAGGCTTCTTCGTCTTCTTCGTAAATGTTCGAAAATCCTGAATGGTAATCCCGGTCATGCGCTCCCCTGTCCTTACTGCTACGACGCGCGCGGGCTTTAGTGTAGGACTTCGTCTCCGGCGCACCGTCTTCGTCAGACTCAGGGACTACCCCCGACTTGCGAGCGTACTTGGAGTACGCCGCTGTGGGGGGATGGTAAAACTCCCTTTCAGTGGAAAAATTACAATACTTGTCCAATAGACGACCCACGGTGTCAGACCGTTTAACGGGACCTATGGGTTCAATATCCGGGACCTGGTAGGGGACAACTGCACCATACATCGAAGGGTCTTCGTAGCCATTCGAATACACGGGCTCGGGGACATACGGAGCTTCGGTGGCATACATGGCATCCGAATACGGGGGCACGTACCCCGTATTGGCAGCGTACCCCGAGTTGGGCACGTACGTTGTTGGATCAATGGACATCAAAGACGAGGGTTCGTATGGGGCGACCGCTAGAGGATTGTAGGAGCCCCCGTAACTGTAGTCCCCATGCATGCTGGATATCGAGGACCTTCTCGACGAATCCACGGACGGTCGACGTGACCTGGATCCTCTTCGCTCCTGTAGAAGGGAGTCTCTGGTCACCAGCTTGGGTTCTGACGTCGGCAGGAGGCAGGTGTACTGGAGGGACGGCATGGATCGGCCCATCAAGTTCACGCTGCAGCGCTCTCCGGACTGTAAAAGATAAGCAAAAGTTGTGGTCATGTCGAAATGGGACCAAAGAACCAATGCACATAGTGGATGTTGGGTTTATGTCAACATGGTGATGAAGGAATATATGCACATGGCGGATCAAGAATTGACAAATAAAACTAGTATCAGAAATGTAGGAGTAAGTGCTAAAAGAATCGGCTCAAAAACTTCATTTTGACGTCCCAAATGAACCTAAGATAAAGAAGTTTCCCCTCCAGTATGATTTTTCAGAAAAAATAAAAAGTAAAAAAATTCGGAGAAAATGAAAAATAAAAAAATTCAGAGAAAAAAAAATTCAGAGAAAATGAAAAACAAAAAAATTAAGAGAAAATAAAAAATAAAAAATTCGGAGAAAACAAAAGATTGAAAAATTCAGAGAAAAATAAAAGAATAAAAAGTCTGAGAAAATACTACACTCGCTGAACTAGGTAATTATTGGCACAAACCGAAAGGGAATGAGACAAATGTACATAAAATCAAAACTGGAAGAACAATTTTAAAAAGATAAAGAGAGGGGACGGACTTGGGGCTTGAAAAGTTAGAGGAATCGGGAATAATAAAAAGAGGGAAATACGTGTAGGTGATCCGAGGGTAAAGTGAGGGAAAATTGGCTGGACGTATAAAGTTTAAAAAAAGAAACCGATTTTACTAACGCTACGTTCGAAAAGAAAATATTTCAAGTATTTACAAGGTCATTACCCATTCAAAAAAATAAAACAGTCAAAAAAAAAACTTACAACCAAAATTCTATAGTCATAAAGATGAGTAAAGAATTCTAGTAAAAATAGCAAAAGTAGAGTAGAATTAAATTAAAGAAGCCAATTAGGAAATATTTGCTTATTTTGCATAAATTTGAAAATATAAATATATATGGAGTGTAGATTGCTAGTGCGGTACGGCACCTTTATACGTCAAAGGAAAATAAAGACTAACTTCACCGTTAACAAAATACCGGCTATATGTTATACATAGGGAATAATTACCTGAAAAAATATATCGGTCAAATATTATACTTAGGGAATAGTGACCAGAAAATTGAGCATATTTCACGTATTTATTAATACCTAAGAAACACACGCTCCTCTATAATGAATAATAAATAATGTCTCCTCTATAATAATTAATAAATAAATAAAGCCTCCTCTTAAATAATTAATTAAGTCTCCTCTATAATAAATGATAGATAAATAAAGTCTCCTCTATAACAAATAATAAATAAAGTCTCCTCAATAATAAATAATAGATAAATAAAGTCTCCTCTATAACAAATAATAAATAAATAAAGTCTCCTCTATAATAAATAATAGATAAATAAAGTCTCCTCTATAATAAATAAATAAATAATGAAACTACAAAAAAATAATTAGCTTTCTAAATTAAGTACCGGAGAACATGCATAAATTGGCTATCAACATTTACCATTACATATTAACTTAGTTTTTATATTTAGATTAGATTATGTTAGTTTAAGTATCCCTAACAACTAAAAAGAAAAGCGTTTCGGAGAGAGGAAGGAGGAAGGCGCCAATTAGTATGGAGATAAAAGAACGTGGAATCTATGCAGAAGGGAGGTTTTCATTTTTTAAAGTGACGTGACAGGATTATATTTAGAATTAATGTTGAATATGTTATATGTTTTTATTATACCTTTATATTTAAAATTATAATGATTTTAAATTCCGATCAAGTTAGGTCAAGTTTAAAGTATCAAAGTTTAATCTTTAAACAACCATGCTTGCATTTAAAACAACCAAGTTCAATTTTGAAGCAACCAAGTTCGAATATATAATGTAAGGCAACGAAGCAACGAAGAAGTTAAACCAATTTAAGGCAACCAAGTCCAAATTTTAGGTAGTCAAGTTCAAATTTAAAGTAACCAAGTTCAAATTTAAAGTAACCAAGTTCAAATTTAAAGTAACCAAGTTCAAATTTAAAGTAACCAAGTTCAAATTTAAAGTAACCAAGTTCAAATTTAAAGTAACCAAGTTCAAATTTAGTAAAAAGTTCAAATTAAGGCAACCAAGTCCAAATGTAAAGTAACCAAGTTACAATTAAGGCAACCAAGTCCAAATGTTAAGTAACCAAGTTACAATTAAGGCAACCAAGTCCAAATATTAAGTAACCAAGTCCAAATGTAATGGAACCAAGTCCAAATGTAATGGAACCAAGTCCAAATGTAATGGAACCAAGTCCAAATGTAATGGAACCAAGTCCAAATGTAATGTAACCAAGTCCAAATGTAATGTAACCAAGTCCAAATGTCAAGTAACAAAGTCCAAATGTCAAGTAACAAAGTCCAAATGTCAAGTAACCAAGTTCAAATGTAAAGTAACCAAGTTCAAATGTAAAGTAACCAAGTCCAAATGTAAAGTAACCAAGTCCAAATGTAAAGTAACCAAGTCCAAATGTAAAGTAACCAAGTCCAAATGTAAAGTAACCAAGTCCAAATGTAAAGTAACCAAGTCCAACTGTAATGTAACCAAGTCCAAATGTAAAGTAACCAAGTCCAAATGTAAAGTAACCAAGTCCAAATGTAAAGTAACCAAGTCCAAATGTAAAGTAACCAAGTCCAAATGTAAAGTAACCAAGTCCAAATGTAAAGTAACCAAGTCCAAATGTAAAGTAACCAAGTCCAAATGTAAAGTAACCAAGTCCAAATGTAAAGTAACCAAGTCCAAATGTAAAGTAACCAAGTCCAAATGTAAAGTAACCAAGTCCAAATGTAAAGTAACCAAGTCCAAATGTAAAGTAACCTAGTCCAAATGTAAAGTAACCAAGTCCAAATGTAAAGTAACCAAGTCCAAATGTAATGTAACCAAGTCCAAATGTAATGTAACCAAGTCCAAATGTAATGTAACCAAGTCCAAACGTAATGTAACCAAGTCCAAACGTAATGTAACCAAGTCCAAACGTAATGTAACCAAGTCCAAACGCAATGTAACCAAGTCCAAACGTAAAGTAACCAAGTCCAAACGTAATGTAACCAAGTCCAAACGTAAAGTAACCAAGTCCAAACGTAAAGTAACCAAGTCCAAACGTAAAGTAACCAAGTCCAAATGTAAAGTAACCAAGTCCAAATGTAAAGTAACCAAGTCCAAATGTAATGTAACCAAGTCCAAATGTAATGTAACCAAGTCCAATTGTAAAGTAACCAAGTCCAAATGTAATGTAACCAAGTCCAAATGTAATGTAACCAAGTCCAAATGTAAAGTAACCAAGTCCAAATGTAAAGTAACCAAGTCCAAATGTAATGTAACCAAGTCCAAATGTAATGTAACCAAGTCCAATTGTAATGTAACCAAGTCCAATTGTAATGTAACCAAGTCCAATTGTAATGTCACCAAGTCCAATTGTAATGTCACCAAGTCCAATTGTAATGTCACCAAGTCCAATTGTAATGTAACCAAGTCCAATTGTAATGTAACCAAGTCCAATTGTAATGTAACCAAGTCCAATTGTAATGTAACCAAGTCCAATTGTAATGTCACCAAGTCCAATTGTAATGTAACCAAGTCCAATTGTAATGTCACCAAGTCCAATTGTAATGTAACCAAGTCCAATTTGAATGTAACCAAGTCCAATTGTAATGTAACCAAGTCCAAATGTAATGTAACCAAGTCCAACTGTAATGTAACCAAGTCCAACTGTAATGTAACCAAGTTCAACTGTAATGTAACCAAGTTCAACTGTAATGTAACCAAGTTACAATTAAGGCAAACAAGTCCAAATCAAGGTAATCAAATTCAAATTAAGGCAACCAAGTCCAAATTAAGGTAACCAAGTCCAAATTAAGGCAACCGAGTCCAAATTAAGGCAACCGAGTCCAAATAAAGGTAACCAAGTCCAAATTAAGGTAACCGAGCCCAAATTAAGGTAACCAAGTCCAAATTAAGGCAACCAAGCCGAAATTAAGACAACCATGTCCAAATCAAGGCAACCAAGCCGAAATTAAGACAACCATGTCCAAATCAAGGCAACAATTTTCAGCTCGAAATCTACCAAGCTCTGAGCTAACAACCACCACAAAAAGCAACTCAAATGACCGAAAGAACTCAAAACATTTCACAAAACACTGACTATATATTTAATTTAACATTAATCAAAACGAAACTTATTGCGTCTCATCACAACATGCTTTATTTCATATCAGGTTGATTTTCTTGCATCAAACCTTGCATTTGAGAGCTGGTGCCACGGCCGGTGCTTGGGAGGGAGGGGGGAAGTGCAGTAGGGGGGGGGGAGTATAGTAGGGGTGGGGGTGAGGGGGAGTGTAGTGAGGGTGAGGGGGAGTGTAGTAGAGGTGGGGTGGGGGGGAGTCGTGCATGCTTCTGTTATGATCTGGGGTGCATGCAAGGTGACAGTTTGGGGTACGTGCGAGCGTTTGATGTGTAAGTGCGAGTGCACGTTCGACATGTAGGAGTATGAGTACACGTACATGAGCGCGTACAAGCGTGTATGCGGTGTGTATGAGAGCAATACTCGTGAAGGTCTGAGAAATTTTGCCAAATGAAAGAAAAAAAAATTATTTTTGTTGAAAGTAATTAAGTAATTCATGCATGCATTCATTGTCAACTTTGGCATCACAATTGCAAGGTCATGGTCAAATAGATCACGAAATAATGGTCTCCATGGCTTAGTGGTTACCGAGCTCACCATGGAAGGTCGACCATTCAATTCCCCCAAGTGTATCTTCTCGATGGGAATAGGAATGAGCCACAATTAATCTTGCACATGTCCGGTGTGTCTACTGTGAGTGTATGTGTAGCGAGATTTGTGTGCGTAGTATCTACTATGTGAAAAAGTAGGTAGGGGTGTATGCAACGCAGAAATGAACGCATGTGAATGACAGAAATGAAATGAGCGAACGAAAATTAATGAAACGACCGAACGAAAATCAATGGAACGAGCGAACGAAATTAAATGAAATGAGCGAACGAAAAAGAAAATGAACGAACGAAAATTAAATGAAATGAGCACACGAAATTAAATGAAATGAGAACACGAAAATAAATGAAATGAGAACACGAAAATAAATGAAATAAGAACACGAAAATAAATGAAATGAGAACACGAAAATAAATGAAATGAGCGAACTAAATGGAACTGAAATGAGCGAACGTGAAGCAATATACTTAAATGATGCAACTCGTTCAATAATAATAAAGAAACCCATCTTAAATAAAATAATTTATTATTTCGTACATCAGTAGTACGGGAAATTGTGCAACTGTTTATAGAGACTTTTTCTTTCTACAAGAAAGTTAAGGAATATAAATTCTACTCTATGTATAATATGTATATATATAATAGTATATATATATATATAATAGTATAATATGTATATATATTTACATCCAGATACGCACACCTCGAAACTCACACGTATAGGGAGGCCTATGCACACCTACATGTACACCTACACGGTACTTGCATTTATTGTAAGAATTAAAGTCTATAATTATTTAGGAGAGATCAGACTGCTTTATTATAATGGAAAGTGATATAACTATTTATGATTATAAAAATAATTTAATATAATTTTTTGATGCGTCAATTTGCAGTTGACGTAAATTGAGGTGTTCAACTTTTTGTAAAAACAGAAAGGGTCGTTCCAACTTTGAATTATTTAGACACAATTAAGATGCGTGAATAAATGGAACTTTTTACATGATTTCTTCAAGAGTATGAATACTTACAGAAGAGGAATTTTGTGTAGAATAACCGAAGATATATATATATATATATATATATGATATTTTTATTTATGTGTCATAAGATATCTTTATTTATGTGATATCTTCATTATATGTGATACATTTATATTTGTGATAGGAAATCATTATTTATATGATATCTTTATATGGATGAAGACATCAATAATATTTTTAACATTTCAATAATGCTACACAAATTACTATACAGGGTGTTTCAAAAATACACGGCATAATTTCAGGTATGTATTTCCCACATGTAGACAATCAAAATAGTTCATTACAACATATGTCCGGAAATGCTTCATTTCCGAGTTATGGCCTTCACAACATTGAAATTCACCGGAACGTTTTTCTTTCCGCAGGTCGTTGCCATTACAGAAGATGTTCAAAATGACCACCTCCTGCTTGAATACAGACCTCACATCGATGTCTCATTGACCTGCGAACACGATCCCACACTCCAGGAATGTTGCGTATGTCCTCAGAGCGTGCCACAATTCGATTCCGAAGGGATTCCAAATCAGGCACCGGAGACGAATAAACCAATGATTTTAAATGGCCCCACAAGTAGAAATCGAGAGGGTTCAGATCAGGTGAGCGTGGAGGCCAAGCAATTGGGCCACCTCTACCTATCCATCGATCAGGAAATCTTCGATCCAAGTACCGGCGAGCCGTACGACTGAAGTGTGCAGGAGCGCCGTCATGCAAGAAGTGAGCGTGCTGACGATCGATCAGTGGAGTGTCGTCATAAACATCAGGTATGATGTTTTCCAGGAAGTTTGTGTACGCCTGCCCCGTAAGTCTGTTTACAAGTACATGGGGTCCAACTAACCGATCACCAATGATACCGGCCCACATGTTGAGGGAGAACCGCACCTGGTGATGAGATACAACAGTTGCATTTGGGTTTTCATACGCCCATACATGCTGATTGTGGAGATTTGTTATGCCATCTCGTGTGAACTGTGCTTCATCTGTAAATAATACTAAGGCAGGAAAGTTCGGATTTGCAGCACATTGCTGCAAGAACCACTGACAGTACCTAACTCGTGCAGGGTAATCTGCTGGTGACAGCGCCTGTACACGTTGCAAATGGTAAGGATACAATTGATACTCTTTCAGCAGTCTCCAGACAGTCGTATGGGGAACATTCACTTGCAACGCTAACCTTCGTGTGCTGATAGAAGGAGTTCTGTTCACAATCTCCAGAATCTCCTCCTGTTCTTCTGGAGTTGTAGATCTTGGTCGTCCCCTTCCCAATCCAGGAGAGTCAAATTTTCCATACTCGCACAGACGCTGATGGAGACTTACAAATGTCTTCCGATCTGGACATTGTCGCTGTGGGTACCTCTCCTGGTACAAACGACGAGCCAGCGCAGCATTGCCGTCTGCCTTACCGTAGATCAAGTGCATCTCTGCCAGCTCCTGATTTGTGTACATGACACACAGTCGAACGCCAAACACAACACTGAATTTAACCTTCGCCTAGGAATGATCTGTCAGAGTGCCCTCTTAATGTGTCCTTTGACGGCAACGACCTGCGGAAAGAAAAACGTTCCGGTGAATTTCAATGTTGTGAAGGCCATAACTCGGAAATGAAGCATTTCCGGACATATGTTGTAATGAACTATTTTGATTGTCTACATGTGGGAAATACATACCTGAAATTATGCCGTGTATTTTTGAAACACCCTGTATACATACGCGTACAAGTAAGCATATATGTACGTACGAATTGGAATTACATATACAGAGGGATTTTATTAACGGAATAGGCCTACTGTGTGTACTCAAGGGTAGGCGCTACCCTCGACTATACCAAATATTTTTCAAACATCACTTTTCACGTTTCTGTTGCATCTAGAGGAACGAAAATGCCTACAGTTATGTAAAATTGAATTTTGAACACATTTTCTTCTATAAATTTTTTCGATTTTCGCAATAGAAAAAAAGTTATTGTGCAAACATACAAATTATATATATCAGCTCAAAACCCTACTCCTTCTACAATTTTTAACTTAGAAGCTTGATTTTGATCTCGTTCGATGCGGAAAGACTCATGCACGTCGAAAATGAAGAGTTTTTTAAATTTGGAATTGAACAATTTTTTATGATTTTTTTGTTAAAAAATTTTTTTTTAATAGCTGATTTTTTCCATTAAAAAATCTAATTTGAAGTTCAAATTTAATTTTGCTTCTACACGTTGTTCCCACAGTCTTTCCACGACGAATGAGACAAAAATCAAGCTTTTAAGTTAAAAATTGTAGAAGGAGTAGGGTTTTGAGCGAATATATATAATTTCTATGTATGCACAATAAATTTTTTCTATTGCGAAAATTGAAAAATATTATAGAAGCAAATGTGTTCAGAATTTAATTTTACATAACTGTAGGTATTTTCGTTTCTCTAGATGCAACAGTGAAATAAACCGTGAAATTTGACAAATTAAGTCTAGTCGAGGGTAGTAGCTCCCCTTAAATAGGCAAATGTACTTTGCATGTAGCTTCTATGTATGGACGTTAGTACACTGCAATTTAGGCTGTATTAACTGTGGTGTGTGTGTGTGTGTTGGGGTGTGCGCAGTGGGGTGTGCGCAGTGGTGTGTGTGTGCAGTGGTGTGTGTGTGCAGTGGTGTGTGTGTGCAGTGGTGTGTGTGTGCAGTGGTGTGTGTGTGCAGTGGTATGCGTGTGTGCAGTGGTGTGTGTGTGCAGTGGTGTGTGTGTGCAGTGGTGTGTGTGTGCAGTGGTGTGTGTGTGCAGTGGTGTGTGTGCGCAGTGGTGTGAGCGCAGTGGTGTGTGTGTGCGTGCAGTGGTGTGTGCGCAGTGGTGTGTGCGCAGTGGTGTGTGTGCAGTGGTGTGTGCGCAGTGGTGTGTGTGCAGTGGTGTGTGTGCAGTGGTGTGTGTGCAGTGGTGTGTGTGTGCAGTGGTGTGTGTGTGCAGTGGTGTGTGTGTGCAGTGGTGTGCGTGTGCAGTGGTGTGCGTGTGCAGTGGTGTGTGTGTGCAGTGGTGTGTGTGTGCAGTGGTGTGTGTGTGCAGTGGTGTGTGTGTGCAGTGGTGTGTGTGTGCAGTGGTGTGTGTGCAGTGGTGTGCGTGTGCAGTGGTGTGTGTGTGCAGTGGTGTGTGTGTGCAGTGGTGTGTGTGTGCAGTGGTGTGTGTGCAGTGGTGTGTGTGCAGTGGTGTGTGTGCGCAGTGGTGTGAGCGCAGTGGTGTGTGTGTGCAGTGGTGTGTGTGTGCAGTGGTGTGTGTGCAGTGGTGTGTGTGCAGTGGTGTGCGTGCAGTGGTGTGTGTGTGCAGTGGTGTGTGTGTGCAGTGGTGTGTGTGTGCAGTGGTGTGTGTGCAGTGGTGTGTGTGCAGTGGTGTGCGTGTGCAGTGGTGTGTGTGTGCAGTGGTGTGTGTGTGCAGTGGTGTGTGTGTGCAGTGGTGTGTGTGCAGTGGTGTGTGTGCAGTGGTGTGTGTGCAGTGGTGTGAGCGCAGTGGTGTGTGTGTGCAGTGGTGTGTGTGCAGTGGTGTGTGTGCGCAGTGGTTGCATGGAGGCAAGAGAGCAACAGCCGATGGTTCATTTTTTCATTATTCACAAATCTAAGAAAAAAAATCAGTTCAAGACCCAAAAATTGCAAAAATTCACAAATTGACAAAATTTGGAGGGTAAGAATTTGTTAATATTTGCACTCGTAACTGAAATTATCAGTTATTTCACAAACGTTAAATGGAAGCCAATTCCTGAGGTTCAAGCCATTAAAACTGTTAATTGGAAGAAATCGTTACCATATTTTATGAACCAATTTTAATTTTTTTAGTAATTTAAAGATTTGTAGTCAGTCGATGTCGTCACTTCATCGATATTATTGAATTTTTTTCAACTTTTACATCACTTATACATAATTTTAACGTAACTTTAGCATAACTTTAACTTTGCCGTTTGCAGATATATTCTTCAACTTTCAAACCCTATTTTTTAAATTCTACGCCACAAACCAGAATTTCATAACTTCGCTACTACTAAGTCTCTAATCCAATATTCCTACAAACGCATTGTCTAATACGAAAATAATTATTTCTCAAAAATAACCCAAATCTGAAATAAAATTTTCGGTTTTCCGTTTTCTGTTCGTCAAAGAAAACTAGCAATTAGAGGGGTAACTTTCCTGCTTCTAAACTACACAATATTTGCCTAATGGCTTAGACTCTTCGACTAAATCATAAGTTATTCATAATTTTTCGTTATAGGACTATATTATAAGTTATTTTAGGCTGCCCTAACTCCAAATAGACGTTTCAAAAGGAGGAAGGATGAAGGCACCACTTGGAATGGAGTAAAGAGAACGGGGAATCTATACACAAGGTGTGTCCCCACACCCTGTGCACATAAACATCAAGTCAGGAAGGAAGGAATCTATGCACAAGGTCCCCACACAAACAGCAAGTCAGGAAGGAAGGAAGGAATCTATGCACAAGGTCCCCACACAAACAGCAAGTCAGGAAGGAAGGAATCTATGCACAAGGTCCCCTCACAAACAGCAAGTCAGGAAGGAAGAGGAACAAAAGACAAAGAAGAGATAGCGAAGAAGGCATGACAACTGAAAGAAGCAAAGTGGGCACGGTAGACACAAGTCCCGAAGGCCTATCTACAGCTGAGGGACCTAACAGTATTCCCCCTGAGGGTGCCTGCCTTACAAAATTACCCACCTATTTACACTAGATCTACATGGCTAGATGATAGTTGAACTATTTACAATACATTACCATATAATACAATATACCTACACTTAACTAGTATCTTTTCAACCTTCCTAGACCTAGGTGAACCAGCCACTAGTGTTAGCTAACTAGTCCCTAGTTCATGTGTAAGGTTTGCTTCCCTACACTAGATGATGGACACTAGGTGAAGGACGCTAGGTGATGGACACTAGGCGATGGACACTAGTTAAAGGACACTAATTGGTGGACAATAGGTGACGGATCAAGCGACGGACACTAGAAGGACACTAGGTGATGGACACTAGGCAGATGGACATTAGGTGATGGACACTAAAAATGATACTAGTTGATGGACACTAAGAAAGACACCAGGGGTAATGGACGCTAGGAAGGGCACTAGAGGAATGACACTAGCACTAGTGCGAGCACTAGCAGCACTAGGGAGGACAGGGCGGGCAGGTACCGAGGGGAGAGCGACAGCACTACCCAACAAAGGGCAGCCACAGCCCACTCTCGCAGCGCCCTCTGCAATACACGCAAAATCATCCATCATAATGCACGCTAAATCAACCCCCATACAAAATTAGCCCTCGTAATCCACACAAACGCAAAACTCAGTCCAATGCTACCGAAAATTTAGGCCAACGTAAGTCTAAAAAATAGGGGCAGAGGAATTTCAGACCTCTCGTTACTTTCATTTGGAAAATTTTTGGACCCCTTTTTCCCTCTTTAGCCCCCACCCCCAGCCCCTCCCTCCATCCCCCACTGCCCCAAAAAGAGGGGAAGAAGGGAAAATTTAAGCATACATTAGTACACAATGCATATTGTATACTAGGTTATGCTATTGTATATACTAACCCCTTCTCTCCCCCGCTATGCAACATACAATTTTCTTTGTCCCTGTAGTATTTTGATTCATTGCTGTTAGTTAAGCATAAATTTAACATTATAGTTAAGCATGAATTTAACATTATAGTTAAGCATGAATTTAACATTATAGTTAAGCATGAATTTAACATTATAGTTAAGCATAAATTTATTCATTTGTTGTTAGTTAAGCATGAATTTAACATTATTAACCAACAGCTACACAACGGGTGTTAACATACAGGAAATGGCTGGATTACAAGACACAGATTACGTTACAAGTTATTTTAAGCCTCATTAATAGCAACAAAAGCCTTCCCAAGAGAGGAAGGCACCATTTAGTATGGAGTTGAGGGAACGCGGAATCTACGCACAAGGTGCACAGAAACAGTAAGCTAAGAAAGAAGTTCATGAAACAAGACAAAAGTAGAAGAAGAAAGCAATAGGTGCTGAAAAACAGGACAGCAGTCAACCGAAAAAAGATGGTCCGTAACAAAACAAAAACCTATTTTATTTCTACACAAGGTAGGCCTACCTAACAGCCAGCACTTATTTTTATGTATTTTATTAAGACAAATGTTTTAAACAAACATTATGTTATACATAAGTATTTTACCTATCATATTTTGCTGATATGAGAGATAGGAGATATGAGAGATACATGTTAAAGATTTGATGAAACCATTAGTGACTTGATGGAACCGTTAGTGACTTGATGGAACCGTTAGTGACTTGATGGAACCGTTAGTGACTTGATGGAACCGTTAGTGACTTGATGGAACCGTTAGTGACTTGATGGAACCGTTAGTGACTTGATGGAACCGTTAGTGACTTGATGGAACCGTTAGTGACTTGATGGAACCGTTAGTGACTTGATGGAACCGTTAGTGACTTGATGAAACCGTTAGTGACTTGATGAAACCGTTAATGACTTGATGAAACCGTTAGTGACTTGATGAAACCGTTGGTGACTTGATGAAACCGTTGGTGACTTGATGAAACCGTTGGTGACTTGATGAAACCGTTGGTGACTTGATGAAACCGTTGGTGACTTGATGAAACCGTTGGTGACTTGATGAAACCGTTGGTGACTTGATGAAACCGTTGGTGACTTGATGAAACCGTTGGTGACTTGATGAAACCGTTGGTGACTTGATGAAACCGTTGGTGACTTGATGCAACCGTTGGTGACTTGATGCAACCGTTAGTGACTTGATGCAACCGTTAGTGACTTGATGAAACCGTTAGTGACTTGATGAAACCGTTAGTGACTTGATGAAACCGTTAGTGACTTGATGAAACCGTTGGTGACTTGATGCAACCGTTAGTGACTTGATGAAACCGTTAGTGACTTGATGAAACCGTTAGTGACTTGATGCAACCGTTAGTGACTTGATGAAACCGTTAGCGACTTGATGAAACCGTTAGTGACTTGATAAAACCGTTAGTGACTTGATGAAACCGTTAGTGACTTGATGAAACCGTTAGAAACCACCACCACCCGCCATATCACCACCAGCATCAAATTCTTGGCTTCACTGAAGAATGTTGCGTGCCACGCACACAGCCACACGCACACAGCCACACAGCCACACGCACACAGCCACACACGCTCACATCACACAGCACACAGCCACACACATACAAATCACACAACACACACAAATCAAACACACACGCCCCACACAGCCACACACGCACACACAGCAGATCTACACAACACACGCACACACACACACACACACACACACACACACAGCAGCCTCCGAAGGCCGGCACAAAAAATCTATTTTTATTTTTGTTGGACCGCAGCGGCGCGGGTCAGGCACCTGCCAATCACCGCACACTTCCCGCACTGCACGCAGCCAATCACTGCGCACTGCACGCACTGCACGCAGCCAGTCACCGCGCACTGCACGCAGCCAGTCACCGCACACTTCCCGCACTGCACGCACTGCACGCAGCCAGTCACCGCGCACTGCACGCACTGCACGCAGCCAGTCACCGCGCACTGCACGCACTGCACGCAGCCAGTCACCGCGCACTGCACGCACTGCACGCAGCCAATCACTGCGCACTGCACGCACTGCACGCAGCCAGTCACCGCGCACTGCACGCACTGCACGCAGCCAATCACTGCGCACTGCACGCACTGCACGCAGCCAGTCACCGCGCACTGCACGCACTGCACGCAGCCAGTCACCGCGCACTGCACGCACTGCACGCAGCCAGTCACCGCGCACTGCACGCACTGCCCGCAGCCAGTCACCGCGCACTGCACGCACTGCCCGCAGCCAGTCACCGCACACTTCCCGCACTGCACGCACTGCACGCAGCCAGTCACCGCGCACTGCACGCACTGCACGCAGCCAATCACCGCGCACTGCACGCACTGCACGCAGCCAGTCACCGCGCACTGCACGCACTGCACGCAGCCAGTCACCGCGCACTGCACGCACTGCACGCAGCCAGTCACCGCGCACTGCACGCACTGCACGCAGCCAGTCACCGCGCACTGCACGCACTGCACGCAGCCAGTCACCGCGCACTGCACGCACTGCACGCAGCCAGTCACCGCGCACTGCACGCACTGCACGCAGCCAATCACCGCGCACTGCACGCACTGCACGCAGCCAGTCACCGCGCACTGCACGCACTGCCCGCAGCCAGTCACCGCGCACTGCACGCACTGCCCGCAGCCAGTCACCGCGCACTGCACGCACTGCACGCAGCCAGTCACCGCGCACTGCACGCACTGCACGCAGCCAGTCACCGCACACTTCCCGCACTGCACGCACTGCACGCAGCCAGTCACCGCGCACTGCACGCACTGCACGCAGCCAATCACCGCGCACTGCACGCACTGCACGCAGCCAGTCACCGCGCACTGCACGCACTGCACGCAGCCAATCACCGCGCACTGCACGCACTGCACGCAGCCAGTCACCGCGCACTGCACGCACTGCACGCAGCCAGTCACCGCGCACTGCACGCACTGCCCGCAGCCAGTCACCGCGCACTGCACGCACTGCACGCAGCCAGTCACCGCGCACTGCACGCACTGCACGCAGCCAGTCACCGCACACTTCCCGCACTGCACGCACTGCACGCAGCCAGTCACCGCGCACTGCACGCACTGCACGCAGCCAATCACCGCGCACTGCACGCACTGCACGCAGCCAGTCACCGCGCACTGCACGCACTGCACGCAGCCAATCACCGCGCACTGCACGCACTGCACGCAGCCAGTCACCGCGCACTGCACGCACTGCACGCAGCCAATCACTGCGCACTGCACGCACTGCACGCAGCCAGTCACCGCGCACTGCACGCACTGCACGCAGCCAGTCACCGCACACTTCCCGCACTGCACGCACTGCACGCAGCCAGTCACCGCGCACTGCACGCACTGCACGCAGCCAATCACCGCGCACTGCACGCACTGCACGCAGCCAGTCACCGCGCACTGCACGCACTGCACGCAGCCAATCACTGCGCACTGCACGCACTGCACGCAGCCAGTCACCGCGCACTGCACGCACTGCACGCAGCCAGTCACCGCACACTTCCCGCACTGCACGCACTGCACGCAGCCAATCACCGCGCACTGCACGCACTGCACGCAGCCAGTCACCGCGCACTGCACGCACTGCACGCAGCCAATCACCGCGCACTGCACGCACTGCACGCAGCCAGTCACCGCGCACTGCACGCACTGCACGCAACAAGCAACCTTTACAAAACAATAAAGTTCAAATAAACAGGGAAGTTTTCTTCAGAGGCGACTTATAAAAACACAGGGCTTATTAAGCCAATATTGGCTTTATTTGAAAAAGAAAACTTGACTAACAAAATGTAAAGTATAGTGCTGATGGAGTGTGGTATCATTTTTATTTTTCTATTTTAATGAATGATTATGCATAATTATAATGTGAAATAAATTCTATATCATGTTTAACTGTATCCATTCAGTATACCTGAATTGATCTTTTGTTGTGTAGAATAGTGTGTGTGTTGAGTAGTGTGTGTGTGTGTTGAGTAGTGTGTGTGTGTGTGTTGGGTAGTGTGTGTGTGTGTGTGTCCGAGATGTGTGTACGTCAGGCAGCTCTAACTAGACGCACACATGTACGCTGGTGTGCACCTGTTTCCGAGAAAATGTATAGTGAAACAAAAAATACAGAATGAATGAATGAATGAATTCTAGCAGTCATATTCGTCAAGTTCTGTTGAAGTTTGTATTTAGCTGAAAAGTGTTCAAATATCAATGATTTATTTGTTTATTCATTTTTATCCAATTATTCATTTATTTATTCATTTTTATCCAATAATTTATTCATTTATTTATTCATTTTTATATAATTATTTATTCATTTATTTATTCATTTTTGTCCAATTATTTATTCATTTATTTATTCATTTTTGTCCAATTATTTATTCATTTATTTATTCATTTTTATCCAATTATTTATTCATTTATTTATTCATTTTTATCCAATTATTTATTCATTTATTTATTCATTTTTATCCAATTATTTTATTTATTCATTTATTCATTTTTATCCAATTATTTATTTATTTATTTATTCATTTTTATCCAATTATTTATTTATTTATTTATTCATTTTTATCCAATTATTTATTTATTTATTTATTCATTTTTATCCAATTATTTATTTATTTATTTATTCATTTTTATCCAATTATTTATTTATTTATTCTTTTTTATCCAATTATTTATTTATTTATTCATTTTTATCCAATTATTTATTTATTTATTCATTTTTATCCAATAATTTATTTATTTATTCATTTTTATCCAATTAATTATTTATTTATTCATTTTTATCCAATTATTTATTTATTTATTCATTTTTATCCAATTATTTATTTCTTTATTCATTTTTATCCAATTATTTATTTATTTATTCATTTTTATCCAATTATATATATATATCTATTTATTTCTATTCAATTATTTATTCCTGTTGGAGAAATGTAAAGGAACTATATTTCGTTTGGTTTAAATTACAAGTTACCATAATTTGTACCTGATATCTGTAATCCTATTGATATATTCCTTAATATGACGACTACATTGTGTAGCACCACACAGCTGCACAAGGTATTGTCATACAAATTTGTTATTGCATCAATCCATTCAATATTGAATGAACTATATACATGCTCGTCCTTATATAATGTTATATAACTGCGTTGTTCCATCAAACCATTTAATATTAGGGAAAATATATATATGCTCGTCCTTATATAATGTTATATAACTTTGTTGTTGCATCAAGCCATTTAAAATTAGGGGAACTGTATACATACATACGCATACATTACATATACAAATATTACTACAACACACATACACACACGCACACATTTCACACGCAGTACATGTCAAGTAAACAGAGGCTCCAGTTATTAAGAGTAGTTACGTATCTACATTTGAATGAAGCCCACTCATGCGAAATCAAAATAATGCTGTATTTATTTACAAAGAAATTCTTGAGAAAATTATTAGAAATAAAATGACGTTGAATTTAGCTAGCGCTAGTAGTTTGAGGTAACGTCATTTACAGGGTGTATATATATATAATTGAAATGCAATAAATGTATCATTTATGTGGAATATATTCAATTTATATGTAATATATGTCTATAATTTATATGTGATATATAAAACTTATGTGCATTATATATAACTTTAATGACATAACTAATTCATATCGAAATTATATAATATGTTTGTAATTTCATCAACGATATCGATGAAGACTACTTTAAATATTACATATATTGTATATTATATGACCATATATTGAATATTTTAAAAATAGGTGTTAGTGCAAAGCGCTTCAAACTTTCCGCAAAAATATTAATGTAACGAAAAATAATTAACAAAATTTAAAAACAGTATTTTATGAAACCTAATATAACCTAACAAACATGGTGAGGTCTAAACATATAGTTCAAAGCAAACAAACATATAATATTTGTGTTAGAAATCAACATGTATTCAAGGTACACATGGCAAACTATTTCAGAAGCAAAAAGAATCAAATAAACACACGCAAACTAATTCAGATGCAAAAAATAATTTCAAATAAACGTACACAGTAAACTTTTCCACACATGACCAAGTAATTCAAAAGAAACAAGCATTACAACTTGAGTGAGATGTGATAGAAATAAAGCATAGTCACCATATAGTAGGCAATATATATATAATGTTGGTTCAGTATATATAATATAGAGGAAGGGGGCGACGAGCGTATAGGTAGGGCACCATCTTATATGAAGCTCGACCCTGTCAAATAGTAAATAATTTTTTTAAATAATAAATAATAATTATTTCTTGTTAATTATATATTCTCAGTATGTGCCTCAAACTTCTATGCTTCACACCACTTTATATATTTAATGGCTTCAGTTACACATGATATTTTTAGGTATGGCAGTTTTAGAGCACATATTTATTTAATTATTCATTTCAGTTTTATAGTACTTTCACAAACACTAAATCATCAAATTTTCGATCTAATCTAACACATCTAAATCTAAATCTATAATAATCTATTAGATCATTTTTAGGCATACAATTGCATAACTTAACATTCTAACCTACCCTTGATATATTCCAGTATTAAGTTAATATATTCCAGTATTAAGTTAATATATTCCAGTATTAAGTTAATATATTCCGGTATTAAGGGGCGCGTACACAACAAACCAAATTTTAAAAGAAGAACTCAAGATCCAGTTTAGGTATACATATGCATAAGACAACATTCTAAGTTACTCTTTACGTTTCCCATAACGATATAATGTGATCAAACACGCGTAGAAAATACTTCTATTCTGTACGAAACTCGAAAATGTTATATTTGATATAGGTAGACTTGGTCACGGCCGTGACCCTGACCTAACTCAAAATTCACAGTCTAAAAACATAATAAAAAATTTTAAGCATTTTTTTTCACGAGAAAGTTAAACACTTTAACAAATTAACAACTCCGGTAATGTAACCACTTATGACATCTTCTGACAAAGATCATTATTATTATCATTATAATATCAAGCTCAATGAAGAGTTTCACACAACCCTCGCATAAGTAAGCTTCCAGAAATAGAAGCCCACCAAGTTTTCTTCGCTCATCTCACCGCAGTGAACATATCACATACGGCTTACTTTTAGAAAATTACATAAATTCCTGTTAACATGTGTCCTAACAATAACCTCTTCACAAAACTCGAGTGACTTTTACTAACTCTAACTACTACTATTACCATTGCACTACTGAGAAAGAATAGTTCCCCTAAAATCTACACAAAGCTCTTTTCCACCAAATCCCGATATTCAAACATCCTTTTCCCTACACGGTACTTTGTCAAAAACACAGAACTGCTAAATTTTAAAAAGTGATTACCTGTATACCTTAATTCAGCACAGAATAAAACAGTCATCAGTAAAAAATACACCTGGACTTACTCGTTATTAGTTCTCGAGTTGAAAAAAATTCAAAAAGTGGGGGGGAGGGAGGGGGGTAGAATGCAAGTTATAGCCATAAAAATAGAGATGGAAGACTCACCTTGGTGTAGAGGATCTGTTTCTTGTAGTAGTCGTCGTCCTTGAACCAAGTGTTCTCGATGACCTTACTGGGGGCTAACTTGCGTCCCGTCAAGCCCCTTTCGAAGAACTTGAACCCTTGTTCATCAATGAGTAGATAGGGCATGATTCCATAGTAGACAGACCTGGCGTACCTCCGCGGTATGACAGCCTGGACGCTACTCTGCGTCACAACCACCGCCATCCCTTGCCTGAATCTGGCGATATCGGCCTTGGCCTTGTCACTGGACTGATCTAGACCTTCCAGAACCTGGTTTCCAGCACGCTCGTCCCCCATGACTGCCTGGAACAGCTCGTCTGGAAGGTTCTCGAAGAATTTCTCGGCTTCATCTTTGTCAGATTTGATCTGCTGGAAGACCTCCTCCGGAATGTCCCTGGATGAGGCAACATGTCGGACATCGAACTTTTTCCCTTTCTTGGAGTACTCAGAAGGCTCCACTAACAGTTTGTTGGCTTTTTTGAGAAGGGCACGCACTTGCTTTTTGGATTTGAGGCCTTCTGGATTAGTTCTGAGCATCTGGAGTAACTTGGCAGTTTCTTCGTCGCGCTCGCCGAGTTCGTGCAGAACTAGAAGTTGTCGCAGAACGTTCATGACGTCAGGGTCGTCCGTTAGGACGCTCGGGTCAGAAGGTTCAGAGATAAACTTTTCTAAGAGGGACGCAACTTCCACATCCCCCATGACACACACAATACCAACGGCCTCAGTCAACAATATCTGAGTCTTGGCATCGGTCATTAGGCATGACGGGTCATCCTTCAACCTACCTATAATTTTTGAGATCTCCTGGTTGCACTTGTTGGTCACAACGGACTTCAGAGCACTACCTATCATCTTCTTGACTTGGTCATTGCGGGTGACATCATCCAAAGATGAAATCTGGGACATGACTTCGTGCACGAGCTCTTCGTTGGGACCCAAAAAGGTTTTGAAGATATCACCGTCACCCTCAGCCACGGTAGACGAGAGAATCTTGGCAAAAGCACACGTTTCGACGGGAAGCGTGAGAGATGCGTCATCGCCAAGAAGTGCTTTGACTTTCTTCATTTCTCTCGATTTTCTAACATTGCTCACCGTATTAGCGGCACTGAAGAGCATTTTCACGATCTCTAACTTATCGGTTCCTTCGTCCACTTCTCCGACCTCTTCTTCCTCCTCTTCGTCATCATCAGGAGCATCGATGGCAACCTTTTTCTTGGTTTTCTTCATTTTCTTCTTGTCAGGCTGCGGTGGTTCAGGAGTCTTGCCGTGAATCTCCATAGTGTCCGATGCTAGACGCTTGAGTGTCCTGTTGTCGATGAGGCACTGGTCGTTTGTAATGGGGGAATGTGCTCGAGCGTCTGTAGGGTTGACGGTCAAAAGATGCATCTCCTCAGGCGTAACTTCGAATCCCTGGAAAGCTATCGCAATGTCTTCGTCTCCTGTTTCTTCAGCCTCGTGAGGAACGTACTTCAATCCTTCTTCCGTTTCAATGACCGTGCCTGGAACGAACTTAGGGCCTTCCGCAGTTTCGATGACCTGACCAGGCACAAACCTCGGACCATCCACTGATTCTACCAGTTGGCCCGGGACGAATTTTTGACCTGCATCTGTGTTCATCATCTGGCCCGGAATGAAAGTTGCCCCGCTTTTCGTTTGGATTATCTGTCCCGGCACGAATTTGGGTCCAGATTTTTCGAATATCACTTGGCCAGGTACAAACTTCTCTCCTTCAGAGGTCATCACAAGTTGACCTGGAACAAACTTCGGCCCATCCTTCGTCTCGACGATTTGGCCTGGTACAAAATCTTCCCCGTGGCTAGTCATCACCAGCTGGCCAGGTACAAACTTCTCTTGGCCTTCTGGAGTTGTAATCATGCGTCCAGGGATGAATCTTTGTTCATCTTCTCCAACATTCAGCTGCCCAGAAATTATCTTAAGGGCTTCAGTAATCAACTTATCGGGCATTTTACCAGTGAGGTAAAACTGGACAGCATCAGCAGTCTCGACCATGTCCCCGATTAATTTCTCCCCTCTTTGTACGCTCATTGTATTGGTTGGATTCACAACGAAACCGATCACATTCTTACCAGCAATCGCAACTGGAACGAGTTCCTCAGGAGGGATCACCAGCTCTTCTCTGATGGCAGGGATAGCCATCTCCTTCTTGACGAACTTGATGCTGCCGTCTTCACCTTTGACGATTTCTCCCTTGACAAACTTCTTTTCTCCTTTGTCGGTCTTGAACGTTTTGCCGGGAACGAAAACTGGTCCTTCCACAGTGTCGACAATTTGGCCAGGAGTAAAACTGACGTTACCGATCTCATCCTGGAAGGTTTGGCCTGGAATGAAGGTATTTCCTGCTTCAGTAGGCATAGGCAAGCCAGGGACAAAGCAGTCAAACCCATCTTCGTCTTTCACAATCTCTCCAGGGACAAACTTAGGTCCGTCAGTCGTGGTGATGGTTTGACCAGGAATAAAGACTGGCTTACCATCTCCTCGATCAAGCATTTGACCTGGAACGAACTTGGGACCATTGGCTGTGTCCACAACTTGCCCAGTCATGAAAGTATTCGTTCCGTCCATTTTGACCATGTGCCCCGGGATAAACTTGACTTCCCCTTCGCTGTCGATGACGGTATGTCCCGGAACGAATCGCTTGCCATCCACATCAACTATGGTCTGTCCAGCCACGAAAGATTCCTCGTCAGCCAAGTGGATGATTTGGCCAGACACGAATTTCTTGGCTTTGTTTTCGTCAACTTCAACCATAGCTCCGGAAATGACCCGACCCTCAGCGTCGACTTCGACGTACCGAGATTTAGGAATGAATTGCGTGTCTCCGTCTTTCTGTACCAAGAACCCGATGTCCGCGCGATCCATATTCGCAGAAAGCTTGCTGATTTCGTCGAAAGTCGCAACAACGTCGCTGCACGCAAATTCTTTGATAGTTTCTGCAACTTTCTCGGTTCGTTTGATGAGCTTTTCTTCTTTTTTCAGCTCATTGATGGCTTTCATTACCTCTGGAGACGGAGGTGGAGCAGGGTCGATGGTTTCAACGGCAGCGACGATGTCCAAGGTTAACAAATGAGCTCCAGACAACATCCTGTCGTCCATGTCCTCTGACTTCTCCACCTCGATAGGCTTGACGTCCTCTTCTTCGACGGGGAAATTCTCCCAATCAAATCCTTCAGCCGCGGTACGTTCTTCTCTCCAGTCGAAGCCCGTTGCGCACACCACCAGAGAATGGGAAGTCTTTTGAGCTTTCGAAATTTCTTCCAACATCATTTCGTATCGAACGATTTCGTCAGGGTCGGCCTCTGCCCCATACTTCTCTATGTTGGGTAAAGCTATGGACTTGTTTTCTTTGTGCTCTTCTAGCATCTTTTCCATGTTTTCCTTCTTTTCCGTCCGTTTCTTGTGGGACATAACCAACGGTTTTTTGGACTTTGGTCTTTCTATATCTCTTCTTTCTAATTCTTCTTCCTTCTTCTCCTTGTCTTCGAAAAGCTTCTTTCTGGCCATGGTGTCTTGTTTCCTCTTATTTCTTTCGTTAATAATTTGTTGTTGTTGTGCTAACACTTCCTTACTTTGACCCTCCCCATAATATATGGACTCAGAAGCCTCAACATCCTCCTTTGGAATATTTTCCAAATTGAGCTTAACAATCCTCCCGGACTTTATTTTGATTTGAACCAACTTGCAGTCCTTGTTCAGGGAGAAGCTTTCGATCTCCCCACACCGAATAGCTTCCTCCATTTCGGGTGGGACCACGATGGTAATTTTAAGTTCCTGGACATCGTACGCAAACTGCTTCCCTGTCTCCGCTTCTCTCTTCTTCTTGTGCTTCATCTGCGTCATGACCTCCTCGAGGAAGTCAAAAGCCTTCTCGTTTTCCTTGGTCTTGATGAATATAGGCTTGGCGAACGAGAAGTTCTCGAACATTGTAATCCGACACCCAATGACGCCATCGAACTTGATCGGCTTACCAAATGCCACAATGGGGGAGTAGTGGTGGAGGTCGGTGGCTCTGCCAGTGATGCGGCAGAGTTTCTTGGCATCAGCTGGGGAAATGGGGGGGAGCAGGGGGAAGTAGTGGGGCTTGGGGAGATTACGGGCATGCCCCGTAATGCGACAGAACGTGGCCATGGTTTTGCCAAGGCTTTAAGTGGGAGAGAGAAATGTACTCTGTGGTCGCTGCCTCAAGCACCGCACTTCAGATGCGAAAATTTCCGCCACTTTATCGAAAGACAACGTATTCTTTCGAGCGTTTTTGTATTCTTTCGAGCGTTTTTGTATTCTTTCGTGTGTTTTTGTATTCTTTCGTGTGTTTTTGTATTCTTTCGTGTGTTTTTGTATTCTTTCGTGTGTTTATGTATTGTTTCGAGCGTTTTTGAATCGTTTCAAGCGTTTTGTAGTGTTTCAACCACGTATTGTTTCTAGGTTTTGTATTATTTCAAGCGGTTTCTGTCTTTCTTCAAGCTTTCTTTTATTGTTCCTACTTTTTTGTATCGTTTCAAACGGTATTTGTATCGTTTCAAGCGCCTTTTCTATCGCTTCTAGCGTTTTTTTTTAGTTCCAAGCGTTTTTTCTGTAGTTCCAAGCGTTTTTTCTGTAGTTTCAAGCGTCTTTTCTATCGTTTCAAGTGTTTTTGTATCTTTCCAAGCTACCACGTTATGTTTCGAACTACGACGCTTTAGAAGAAGTACTTTCCTCGATCTTTTCAATTACCTGCCACTTTTTACATTCACCTGGCAGTAGCAATATCAAAAGTTTACCACGTTTACGGATAAGGCAGGGATTTCAGGATCCACAGAAACAGAAGTTCAGTCACAGATTCAAGTGACTAACCACCAATAATAGTCACTATCACAAAAAGATATCCACGCGACCGAACCGGTCACAGTTCATGGTACAGTACCATGACTAAAGGACCCTTTGTCTGTATTGTTATTTTCACCGAATGTTCAGTTTGGAGGCCTAGACGACACCATGATTATAGATTTGAAATTTTCGTTGATTCGAAAACAAGCGAGTTTCCCGCTCATGAATGGCGGGTCTGACGCTGCATGTGTATGCGCATGCGCGTCACGGAGGCATTGGTGCTTCTGTCAGAACCTGTAAATTTATGAAAAAAAAACAATTTACAAATGAAAAAATAAACCTTTACGATTTTAAACGAATTTAAAGACAATTTAAAAGTTTCTGAGAAATCTTACCCTAACTCAACGAATACTAAATCTCTAGATTAGATTATAGATTATAAGTTAGTTTAAGCCTACCTAATCGCTGCAAAAATAGAGCGTATCGAAGAGAGGATGGAGGAAGGTACCATTTAGTATGGAGATAAGAAAATGGGGAATCTATGCAGAAAGGGCATAGAAACAGTAAGATGGGAAAGAAGTTCATGAAATAAGATAAAAGTTGAAAAAGAAAGTCAGAGGTGCCGAAAAACAGGACAGCAGTGAACCGAAAAAAGGTGGTCCATAACATAACAAAAAACATTTTATTTCAACAAAAAGAAGGCCTCCCTAACTCTCAGCTTGGGCCCTCACATCTTTCCCCTGGGAGCGCTAATTCCCATAGATAACTAAATCTCTAGAATCATAGAAATACCGATTGACGCATTTTGAAATTCCAGAAAATAGTTTCAAAGTTTGATTAGACAATAGTTAAAGCCTCTCTAACCGCAGGCTGTCCGCAGCACAGATGTTCCCAAGAGAGGAAGGAGGAAGGCACCACTTAGTACGAAGAGAAGAGAACGCAGAAACTATTCACAAGGTGTATAGAAATGGTAAGTTGAGGATGATGTTCATGAAATAAGGTAAAAGATGATGAAGAAAGTAGAAGGTTCTGAAAAACACGACAGGAATAGACAGAAAAAAGAAATGGTGAATAGTACCACGAAATTATTAAATGAACAAATAGTACCACGAAATTATTAAATGAACGAATAGTACCACGAAATTATTAAATGAACGTATAGTACCACGAAATTATTAAATGAACAAATAGTACCACGAAATTATTCAATAAACGAAGAGTACCACAAAATCTAGGGGGAAGGCCCCCAAATCAGAGGGAAACCACAAGCTGCCACAGCTACACCACCGTAGCACGAAGCATCAAAGAGAAACCCTCACACAATCATGGGAAAAGTCGCTAAAATTGCAACGCCTTCAGAGGGATTCCCGCCAACTCTTCGGATTCTCAGAAAAGGCAGGCGTTGCCCGGGCGTGACTCAACGGCCAATTTGCGTGACTGGTCATGAATGAAAATCTATTTCACGAAGGGAAAAAAAAAGCTGAGAAGAAATTAAGACTTGTGCTTCCCACGTGCGTTGTGCGTTATTATTGCATATGAATTAACGTACCCACGCCTTGAAAAAATAACGGCGTTATTCTCGAATTAGATCAAAAATATAATTGAATGGCGAAAATTAATTTTGAATGCACTAACGTGTTATTTCGTTTGATGATTTTGCAATCGTTTTATTTAAGATAAATTTCAAACGAACTTGAGTAGTACATGGATTGATTGATCATAAATTGGTTTTAGCCTCCTTTTACCACCACAAAGATGTTCAAAGAGAGGAAGGATGAAGGCACCATTTAGTATGGAGTTGAGGGAACGCGGAATCTACGCACAAGGTGCACAGAAACAGTAAGCTAAGAAAGAAGTTCATGAAACAAGACAAAAGTAGAAGAAGAAAGCAATAGGTGCTGAAAAACAGGACAGCAGTCAACCGAAAAAAGGACCCTTTAATACCATGCACCGAGGTGTCTCAATAACTACTGATGTAACTCAACCAACATAAAAATGAGAATAACTCCGCTTACTAAAGTGACAAAAAAATTTCATTTTAACAAAAAGGCCTACCCAACTCTCAGCTTGGGACCTCACATATTCCCACTGGGAGCGGTAATTCCCATAGATACAAAAGGTGTGTCCCCCTGAGGGGTTCACAGGCAATATAAACCCTAAATACTTGAAGAATATATACCAGACAATATTTACCCTAACTTTTCAGCCAGTATTAGCTCAACAAATATATTTACCCTATATTCTCAAACAAATATACCCCTTATGACATCCATACCCTAAAAAAGACAAAATTTACTTCACAAAAAAATATTCACCCTTAATATTCATGACATATACCCCAACAGACATTATTTACCCTAAAACTTCCGTCCAATTACCCTATGAAAAATAATATTCACCCCCCACAGACATTTTTTACCCTAAAACTTCAGTCCAATTACCCTGTGGAAAATAATATTTACCCCAAGAAACGTTATTTACCCTAAAACTTCAGTCCAATTACCCTGTGGAAAATAATATTTACCCAAAGAAGCAATATTTACCCTAAAACTTCTGTCCAATTACCCTGTAGAAAAATAATTACCCCCACAGACATTATTTACCCTAAAACTTCAGTCCAATTACCCTATGTAAAAAAATTCCTCATAAAACACGAGTTAGCTTATCAAGGTGACATGTGTCATGTTGAATGAACTGTAGTGAGGGTACTGTCCCCGCTCGTAACTTTTTGGGTGTCTAGACGATAAAAACAGACGAAGACAAGATTAGGTAAGTTGATTAAAGCCTCTGTAACAAACAAAAAAAAAAAGTTTCCGAGGTACAAATGATAGAGCCATCTTTAGTATAAAGTTGAGGGAACGAGGAATCTATGCACGCGGTGTTCCCACAGCAAGTCAGGAAGGAACGGGGAATCTATGCACGCGTTATTATTATCATATAAGAAAGGTTTAGCCTCCCTTTACCACGACAAAGATGTTCCAAGAGAGGAAGGATGAAGGCACCATTTAGTATGGAGTTGAGGGAACGCGGAATTTACGCACAAGGGGCTCACAAACAGCAGGACAGGAAGGAACGGGGAATCAATGCACGCGGTGTCCCCACAGCAGGTCAGGAAGGAACGGGGAATCTATGCACGCGGTGTCCCCCCAGCAAGTCAGGTAAGAAGTACATGAAACAAGACAAAAGTAGAAGAAGAAAGCAATAGGTGCTGAAAAACAGGACAGCAGTCAACCGAAAAAAGATGGTCCGTAACAAGACAAAAAACCTATTCTATTTCTACACAAGGAAGGCCTACCTCACCTTCAGCTCGGGACCTCACATCTCTCCAGGGAGCGTTACCTCCCATATATACAATCGTTGTACGCCCCGAGGTGTCTTTAATAACTAATCATTTAATAATCAATTTAATAACTAACATAAAAAGAGTATAACTCTGCTAATTGAGATTTTTGAGTTTTGTTTTGCTTGCTTTAGGACTTCTTTCTGTCCCAGCTGTCCCTATCCAGGTGCTCCACCTGTCCCTATCCCCCTGCTCCACCTGTCCCTCTCCACCTTCTCCACCTGTCCCCCTCCACCTGCTCCACCTGTCCCCCTCCACCTGCTCCACCTGTCCCCCTCCACCTGCTCCACCTGTCCCTATCCACCTGTCCCTATCCACCTGTCCCTATCCACCTGCTCCACCTGTCCCCCTCCACCTGCTCCACCTGTCCCCCTCCACCTGCTCCACCTGTCCCCCTCCACCTGCTCCACCTGTCCCCACACACCTGCTCCACCTGTCCCCACACACCTGCTCCCCCTGTCCCCACACACCTGCTCCCCCTGTCCCATCCACCTGCTCCACATGTCCCCATCCACCTGCTCCACATGTCCCTATCCACCTGCTCCACCTGTCCCTCTCCACCTTCTCCACCTGTCCCCCTCCACCTGCTCCACCTGTCCCCCTCCACCTGCTCCACCTGTCCCCCTCCACCTGCTCCACCTGTCCCTATCCACCTGTCCCTATCCACCTGTCCCTATCCACCTGCTCCACCTGTCCCCCTCCACCTGCTCCACCTGTCCCCCTCCACCTGCTCCACCTGTCCCCCTCCACCTGCTCCACCTGTCCCCACACACCTGCTCCACCTGTCCCCACACACCTGCTCCCCCTGTCCCCACACACCTGCTCCCCCTGTCCCATCCACCTGCTCCACATGTCCCCATCCACCTGCTCCACATGTCCCTATCCACCTGCTCCACCTGTCCCCCTCCACCTGCTCCACCTGTCCCCCTCCACCTGCTCCACCTGTACCCATCCCCCTGCTCCACCTGTACCCATCCACCTGCTCCACCTGTCCCCATCCACCTGCTCCACCTGTTCCCATCCACCTGCTCCACCTGTCCCTATCCACCTGCTCTGCTCCACCTGTCCCTATCCACCCCCCCCCCCCCCCCCCCGCCACAAATAGCACAAGGCAGGTATGCGGACGGTCCCAGAAATAGCAGAAGTGAATCAAGGAGACTTCGCTGCAGCGCTAGAGCTAATTATAGCGCCAGCGCCATATTTTCCTGCCATTTCTGCTAAGCCATAATTTTTAAAGTTATGTGTTTTGGTCATGTATGTGATGGCCATATTTTGCAGCCATAATTCTAGTAACCATATTTTGCAGCCATATTTTAAGGCCATAGTTCTAAAGGCCATAAAATGCAGCCATATTTTTAGGCCATAGTTCTAACGGCCATAAAATGCAGCCAAATTTTTAGACCAAAATTCTAATGGCCATAAAATGTAGCCATATTTTTTAAGCCATTATTCTAGTGGCCATATTTAGCAGTCATACTTTTAGGCCAAAATTCTAGTGACCATATTTTGCAGGCATATCTTCTGAGCCATAATTCTACTGATCATATTTTGCTGCCATATCTTCTAAGCCAAAATTCTAGTGACCATATATTGTAGCCATATCTTCTGAGCCATAATTTTTGAAGTTATGTGTTGTGGTCATAACTGTGAAGGCCACAATTTTTTGGTCATACCTTCAAAGCCATAATCCAATGAACATATTTTATGGCTAAAATTCTACGGGCCATATTTGTGGGGTCATATGTTTAAAGCCATAATACCAGGGACCATATTTTGTGGCTATGACTTTGCCTCAGTAACCATATCTTTAAAGCCACATTATTATATAAGAAAGTTTTAGCCTCCCTTTACCACGACAAAGATGCTCCAAGAGAGGAAGGATGAAGGCACCATTTAGTATGGAGTTGAGGGAACGCGGAATCTACGCACAAGGTGCACAGAAACAGTAAGCTAAGAAAGAAGTTCATGAAACAAGACAAAAGTAGAAGAAGAAAGCAATAGGTGCTGAAAAACAGGACAGCCGTCAACCGAAAAAAGATGGTCCATAACAAAACAAAAACCTATTCGATTCCAACACAAGGAAGTGGACACCCCAGCGGACACTCCCAGTGGACACCCCTGTGGACACCCCTGTGGACACCCCTGTGGACACCCCTGTGGACACCCAAGAAGACACCCAAGAAGACACCCAAGAAGACACCCAAGAAGACACCCAAGAAGACACCCAAGAAGACACCCCAGTAGACACCCCAGTAGACACCCCAGTAGACACCCCAGTAGACACCCCAGTAGACACCCCAGTAGACACCCCAGTAGACACCCCAGTAGACACCCCAGTAGACACCCCAGTAGACACCCCAGTAGACACCCCAGTAGACACCCCAGTAGACACCCCAGTGGACACCCCAGTGGACACCCCAGTGGACACCCCAGTGGACACCCCAGTGGACACCCCAGTGGACACCCCAGTGGACACCCCAGTGGACACCCCAGTGGACACCCCAGTGGACACCCCAGTGGACACCCCAGTGGACACCCCAGTGGACACCCCAGTGGACACCCCAGTGGACACCCCAGTGGACACCCCAGTGGACACCCCAGTGGACACCCCAGTGGACACCCCAGTGGACACCCCAGTGGACACCCCAGTGGACACCCCAGTGGACACCCCAGTGGACACCCCAGTGGACACCCCAGTGGACACCCCAGTGGACACCCCAGTGGACACCCCAGTGGACACCCCAGTGGACACCCCAGTGGACACCCCAGTGGACACCCCAGTGGACACCCCAGTGGACACCCCAGTGGACACCCCAGTGGACACCCCAGTGGACACCCCAGTGGACACCCCAGTGGACACCCCAGTGGACACCCCAGTGGACACCCCAGTGGACACCCCAGTGGACACCCCAGTGGACACCCCAGTGGACACCCCAGTGGACACCCCAGTGGACACCCCAGTGGACACCCCAGTGGACACCCCAGTGGACACCCCAGTGGACACCCCAGTGGACACCCCAGTGGACACCCCAGTGGACACCCCAGTGGACACCCCAGTGGACACCCCAGTGGACACCCCAGTGGACACCCCAGTGGACACCCCCCAGTGGACACCCCCCAGTGGACACCCCCCAGTGGACACCCCCCAGTGGACACCCCCCAGTGGACACCCCCCAGTGGACACCCCCCAGTGGACACCCCCCAGTGGACACCCCCCAGTGGACACCCCCCAGTGGACACCCCCCAGTGGACACCCCCCAGTGGACACCCCCCAGTGGACACCCCCCAGTGGACACCCCCCAGTGGACACCCCCCAGTGGACACCCCCCAGTGGACACCCCCCAGTGGACACCCCCCAGTGGACACCCCCCAGTGGACACCCCCCAGAGGACACCCCCCAGAGGACACCCCCCAGAGGGCACCCCCCAGAGGACACCCCCCAGAGGACACACCCCAGAGGACACACCCCAGAGGACACACCCCAGAGGACACACCCCAGAGGACACCCCCCAGAGGACACCCCCCAGTGGACACCCCCCAGTGGACACCCCCCAGTGGACACCCCCCAGTGGACACCCCCCAGTGGACACCCCCCAGTGGACACCCCCCAGTGGACACCCCCCAGTGGACACCCCCCAGTGGACACCCCCCAGTGGACACCCCCCAGTTCACACCCCCCAGTTCACACCCCCCAGTTCACACCCCCCAGTGGACACCCCCCAGTGGACACCCCCCAGTGGACACCCCCAGTGGACACCCCCCAGTGGACACCCCCCAGTGGACACCCCCCAGTGGACACCCCCCAGTGGACACCCCCCAGTGGACACCCCCCAGTGGACACCCCCCAGTGGACACCCCCCAGTGGACACCCCCCAGTGGACACCCCCCAGTGGACACCCCCAGTGGACACCCCCAGTGGACACCCCCCAGTGGACACCCCCAGTGGACACCCCCCAGTGGACACCCCCCAGTGGACACCCCCCAGTGGACACCCCCCAGTGGACACCCCCCAGTGGACACCCCCCAGTGGACACCCCCCAGTGGACACCCCCCAGTGGACACCCCCCAGTGGACACCCCCCAGTGGACACCCCCCAGTGGACACCCCCCAGTGGACACCCCCCAGTGGACACCCCCCAGTGGACACCCCCCAGTGGACACCCCCCAGTGGACACCCCCCAGTGGACACCCCCCAGTGGACACCCCCCAGTGGACACCCCCCAGTGGACACCCCCCAGTGGACACCCCCCAGTGGACACCCCCCAGTGGACACCCCCCAGTGGACACCCCCAGTGGACACCCCCCAGTGGACACCCCCCAATGGACACCCCCCAGTGGACACCCCAGTGGACACCCCAGTAGACACCCAATAGAAATTCCCTATTTTCCAAGGAAATTCTTTTATTTCCCAAAGAAGTTTCCCATTTTCCAGGAAAAATTTTCAATTTTCCAGGGAAATTCTTCAATTTTCCAGGGAAATTCTTCAATTTTTAGGGTATTTTTTCAAAATTTAACGTAAAAATTACGCCTAAGTCACACAGCACGTCGAGGTGCCGGCTCGGTGCTGGCGCAATGACGACGCGTTACGACGCGTGCAGGAAATGCCTTGGCAGACTTGGCAGACGCAGCGGGCTTGGCAGGCGACTATATCGGGCAGCGTAATGTGCCAAGTGCGGCATTACGCTGCACGGTACTGTACCGGGGGCATGGTACCGGTAATACGTGACACGGTACCGGGAGCACGGTACCGGGGGTATGGTACCGGTAATACGTGACACGGTACCGGGAGCACGGTACCGGGGGTATGGTACCGGTAATACGTGACACGGTACCGGGAGCACGGTACCGGGGGTATGGTACCGGTAATACGTAACATGGTACCGGGGGCATGGTACCGGTAATACGTGAAACGGTACCGGGAGCACGGTACGGTACCGGGAGCACGGTACGGTACCGGGGGCATGATACCGGTATAGGGGTCATTGTACCAGTACCGGGAGCACAGATACCGGTATCGTATGCAAGATACCGGCACCGCATGCACGATGCATGCGATGATGCATTTTCACACGAAAATAACGATGCATTTTCTGAATTGCAGTTGTATTAAATTTGTCACAGCATGGCAAGAAATTAACTTGGCTTAGAATAGAGAAAGTTGTTTTAAAAATATTATAAGACCGAAAACGCAGTTGATGTGCGAAGACGATTGAAAACTAAATTCGCAAATCTAATTGTATGAGAGACAAATTTGAAGCAGATGGAACGACCACAGACATCCACGGCCCATGTAAAAAAAGCGAAGGAAAGAAACAGTTCTTCGATCACCACAAAAATCTTATCTACAAACTGTCTATTGCATCATGTAGCGTCTACATTCCAACATTATGGGCAAAAATGGTTTTCAGTTTCAACATTTGCGGACATGGATCGTCAATTAAAATTTATTTTCTGTATTCGAAGCCCTTTCATTTCAATCAGTGTTCATAAATAATGTTTTACTCGTCATTCAAAGTGTGAGTACATTTTTTTAGACGTTTTTTTGAGTACATTTTTCGATATATATATATTATGTATATATATATATAATATATATATACACATTATATATATATATAAATATAGCTGTGTACTACACCAGGAGTTACAGATATACGTATACCGCGAACAATAGAAGATTAGATGCTAGTTTAAGCCTCCTTTACCGATAACAAAAAAAGTTCCAAAGAGAGGAAGGAGCTAAGGGAACGCGGAATCTATGCAGAAAGGGCATAGAAACAGTAAGCTAAGAAAGAAGTTCATGAAACAAGACAAAAGTAGAAGAAGAAAGCAATAGGTGCTGAAAAACAGGACAGCAGTCAACCGAAAAAAGATGGTCCGTAACAAAACAAAAAACCTTTATTTCAACAAAAAGAAGGCCTATCGAATTCTCGACTCTGGACCTCACATGTTTCCCCCTGGGAGAGCTAATCCCCACAGACACAATAGTTGTGTCCCCCTGAGGAGTAACTCTACTACTATAATAAAAATTCAAGAAAAAAGATATATAAAATTCCACAAGAAATACATACCGTGTAGTTAATAATCCATATATACAACGATAGCGTATCAACATACAAAACAGAAGACCTTGAACATATATATGTACATCACCATGTGTGTGTGGAGGTCAGTATTATATATTGAATTCTATTTCCTGTATTAATATATGTCACGAAGCCATATTGAAAATACTCCTGAATTTAGAATACTTCAAGAAAAAATGACGCAAACCCAATTATTAAACAGCAAACACGGGTGCAATAGGAGGAAGAGAATGGAGATGTGGAAATGATTTCATCAATGTAAATATATACATGGGAATATGAAATACTATTGGAATTAACAGAGCGAGTACACCCCTCACCCCACGGCTGCTCAAGGCACACTGACGAGAGGGGTGCCCGCTGCGGTGTTGCCATCATCCCCTCGGAACTCTTGAGTTCTCAAGAATTTTCAGATTGAGTTCTCCAGAATTTTCCGAAAATGGAGAATCGGATGCGGGGGAAGAACACTTTTCATGTTTTTTCCGGAATAAACAAATCTCTAATTGAAAGTTATACGGGGATTGAAAACTGCATTGCTCGATACACGACGGATAACTTCAATTCACAATGAAAAATATCCAGAAAAAATAAGGAAAAATACCCAGATAAAAATACTTAAAAAACAAGAAAAAATACCCAGAAAAAAATACCCAGAAAAAAAATCCCTTCTGCTTCACCGAGTTAAAATCAGGCAAATTCTTCAGCAATGAAACCAAGCTCGTTACCTAACATTTTTTATTAGAAAATACATAGACTCGAATGGAAAACAAAGCACGTATTAATTCACAATGATCCAATATATTGAAAAACACATAGAAGAAACATAGAAACTCGCAACATGAGATAGAAATAAATAAATATACAACAATTTCGGTACAAAAAGTTACATTACACTGCATACTTTGGACATAAAAAAATTAATCATTTTGTGAACAAAAATTAATTGTGAACAAAATTAAATAATTACCTCGTGAATTGCAGACACGATTATTTACGAAAACAATCTGCAGGCACGATAATATCGTTCCTCGGCTAACTTGCAGACACGATTCTTTGAGAACGATTTGCAGACACGATGAAATTAATCAGCAGTTATTTGCAGACACGATTCTTCCACGACAATATATTGGTACGATAGATTCAATCTTTAATTTATTTGAGGAAACGATTACTTTACGAAAATGATCTGCAGGCACGATAAGGGTACGATTTGCAGCCACCATTTATTATCGTATTCACGATACGATAAACATCAAATCATCGCATTACAGGCAGACACGATCCTCTGGAGATTACAAGCAGGTACGATAGATCGTAAACGATCATCAATGCAGACACGATAGATCGTAAACGATCATCAATGCAGACACGATAGATCGTAAACGATCATCAATGCAGACACGATAGATCGTAAACGATCATCAATGCAGACACGATAGATCGTAAACGATCATCAATGCAGACACGATCTCTACGGCACTATGAATCGTTTCCACGACTCATTGCCGGCAATTTCTAGGTACGATACCTACATTATTTCAAAATACAGTCGCAGACACGATTTTTTTCGATGGTACACCAATGCATGACTCGGCAAAAATTACTCGACTATTTCACCTGTGTAATTACTGCCACATAAACATTTTTGTTGTACAATTACTTATGTATTATGAATGTAGAAGAAACTCACCTCCCTTGGAGCGCTGTAGTTTTTTTTTTTTTTTGAAGCTTCGATCGTAGTAATGAATGTAGACACGATTGAAATTCATGACTTGATGGGACCTTGCAGACACGAAAATATTGCTATACTTGAGTACCGTAATTGCAAGCATAATTTGCAGACACGATAAAATAGATAAAACTATAAATATTTAATGTTCAAAAGTGTACTTACTTTCATCAACAGCAGACACGATAAGCAGAAACGATAACCAGACACGATAAGCAGACACGATGAACAGACACAATAAGCAGACACGATATGTAAACACTATAAACATACACGATAAGCAGACACGATAACCAGACACGATAAGCAGACACGATATGTAAACACTATAAACATACACAATAAGCAGACACGATAACCAGACACGATAACCAGACACGATAAGCAGACACGATGAACAGACACAATAAGCAGACACGATATGTAAACACTATAAACATACACGATAACCAGACACGATAAGCAGACACGATAATTAGACACGATAACTAGACACGATAACTAGACACGATAATTAGACACGATAATTAGACACGATAATTAGACACGATAAGCAGACACGATAAACAGACACGCTATGCAGACACGCTATGCAGACACGCTATGCAGACACGCTATGCAGACACGATATGCAGACACGATATGCAGACACGATATGCAGACACGATATGCAGACACGATAAACAGACACGCTATGCAGACACGCTATGCAGACACGCTATGCAGACACGCTATGCAGACACGCTATGCAGACACGCTATGCAGACACGCTATGTAGACACGCTATGCAGACACGCTATGCAGACACGCTATGCAGACACGATATGCAGACACGATATGCAGACACGATATGCAGACACGATATGCAGACACGATATGCAGACACGATAAACAGACACGCTATGCAGACACGCTATGCAGACACGCTATGCAGACACGCTATGCAGACACGCTATTCAGACACGCTATGCAGACACGCTATGCAGACACGATAAACAGACACGCTATGCAGACACGATAAACAGACACGCGATGCAGACACGATAAACAGACACGCGATGCAGACACGATAAACAGACACGCTATGCAGACACGCTATGCAGACACGATAAACAGACACGCTATGCAGACACGCTATGCAGACACGCTATGCAGACACGCTATGCAGACACGATAAACAGACACGCTATGCAGACACGATAAACAGACACGCTATGCAGACACGATAAACAGACACGCGATGCAGACACGATAAACAGACACGCTATGCAGACACGCTATGCAGACACGATAAACAGACACGCGATGCAGACACGATAAACAGACACGCTATGCAGACACGCTATGCAGACACGATAAACAGACACGCTATGCAGACACGATAAACAGACACGCTATGCAGACACGATAAACAGACACGCGATGCAGACACGATAAACAGACACGCTATGCAGACACGCTATGCAGACACGATAAACAGACACGCTATGCAGACACGCTATGCAGACACGCTATGCAGACACGCTATGCAGACACGATAAACAGACACGCTATGCAGACACGCTATGCAGACACGCTATGCAGACACGCTATGCAGACACGCTATGCAGACACGATAAACAGACACGCTATGCAGACACGCTATGCAGACACGATAAACAGACACGCTATGCAGACACGATAAACAGACACGCTATGCAGACACGCTATGCAGACACGATAAACAGACACGCTATGCAGACACGCTATGCAGACACGCTATGCAGACACGCTATGCAGACACGATAAACAGACACGCTATGCAGACACGCTATGCAGACACGCTATGCAGACACGCTATGCAGACACGCTATGCAGACACGCTATGCAGACACGCTATGCAGACACGCTATGCAGACACGCTATGCAGACACGCTATGCAGACACGCTATGCAGACACGCTATGCAGACACGCTATGCAGACACGATATGCAGACACGATATGCAGACACAATATGCAGACACAATATGCAGACAATATGCAGACACGATAAACAGACACGATAAACAGACACGATAAACAGACACGATAAACAGACACGATAAACAGACACGATAAACAGACACGATAAACAGACACGATAAACAGACACGATAAACAGACACGATAAACAGACACGATAAACAGACAAGATAAACAGACACGATAAATAGACACGATAAATAGACACGATAAAAAGACAATAAGCAGACACGATAAACAGACACGATAAACAGACACGATAAGAAGACACGATAAGCTGACACGATAAGCTGACACGATAAGCAGACACGATAAATAGACACGATAAAAAGACAATAAGCAGACACGATAAACAGACACGATAAACAGACACGATAAACAGACACGATAAACAGACACGATAAGCAGACACGATAAACAGACACGATAAACAGACACGATAAACAGACACGATAAACAGACACGATAAACAGACACGATAAACAGACACGATAAGCTGACACGATAAGCTGACACGATAAGCTGACACGATAAGCTGACACGATAAAGACACGATTAACGGACACGACAAGCAGACACGTCATTTGTGACGGCACGAGTACGTTCACTAGTCACAAATTGGCCCAAACTAGCCACTAGTCACACTAGCCAGGAACTACATAACCCAAACCAGCCACTAGTTACTCACGGGAGGCAGGTGTGCTGCTTACCTGTGCCAGAGAAATGTTTAGTTAATCGCGTTGTAATTTTAATTACTTATTATCAAATATTAATATTAATTATTAAATAATAATTTCCATTACTAATAATCAAATATTAACTTCGATTACTGAAAATCAAATTTTAATTTCGATTACTAAATATCAAATATTAATTTCGATTACTAAAAATCAAATATTAATTTCGATTACTAAATATCAAATATTAATTTCAATTACTAAGTATCAAATATTAATTTCGATTATCAAATATTAAATATTAATTTCGATTATCAAATATTAAATAATATTACTAAATATCCAATGTTAATGATACATATCAAAGTGCTACTCCAAATTCATACAGGTTGCTATCATGAATTTGATTATGTGATATGTAATATCAGTAAAATAATTCAAGTTAATATTATGAAAATATTATTTTCTATTACTATTTTTTAATATTTTGAAAATATTATTTTCAATTACTATTTTTTAATATTTTGGAAATATTTTTTCCAAAATATTTTCTCGACAACCGTTCGCTGAAGAACTCTAAATCACGCACCAAGATCACCAGATGATATTATTTACAAAACAATATTTCTCTAGTCATCTCTCCATCAAAAACAAATATACAATATAAAGGGCAAAAAAAATATAACAAAGAGATTACCTTCAACACAATAACGAAAATTAATTTTCTATTTTTCAAATTAATCTAAAAAATTTTAGTTGAATTTTTTCAAGTTCGACAAAAATTTTTTTCAGAACAGTGACTAAAATCATTTATTTAACACAAAAACACTCATGCGCATGTGCAATAGAAAAACGTGTGCGTACATGTGCGTTGAAAAAAAACATGTGCGTTGAAAAAAACATGTGCGTTGAAAAAAACATGTGCGTTGAAAAAAACATGTGCGTTGAAAAAACATGTGCGTTGAAAAAAACATGTGCGTTGAAAAAAACATGTGCGTTGAAGAAAAACATGTGCGTTGAAGAAAAACATGTGCATTGAAGAAAAACATGTGCATTGAAAAAAACATGTGCGTTGAAAAAAACATGTGCTTTGAAGAAAAACATGTGCGTTGAAGAAAAACATGTGCGTTGAAGAAAAACATGTGCGTTGAAAAAAACATGTGCGTTGAAAAAAAAATGTGCGTTGAAAAAAACATGTGCGTTGAAGAAAAACATGTGCATTGAAAAAAACATGTGCATTGAAAAAACATGTGCGTTGAAGAAAAACATGTGCATTGAAAAAAACATGTGCGTTGAAGAAGAACATGCGCATTGAAGAAAACATGCGTTGAAGAAAAACATGTGCGTTGAAGAAGAACATGCGCATTGAAGAAAACATGCGTTGAAGAAAAACATGTGCGTTGAAGAAAAACATGTGCGTTGAAGAAAAACATGTGCGTTAAAGAAAAACATGTGCATTGAAAAAACATGTGCGTTGAAGAAAAACATGTGCATTGAAAAAAACATGTGCGTTGAAGAAGAACATGCGCATTGAAGAAAACATGCGTTGAAGAAAAACATGTGCGTTGAAGAAGAACATGTGCGTTGAAAAAAACATGTGCGTTGAAAAAAACATGTGCGTTGAAAAAAACATGTGCGTTGAAGAAAAACATGTGCGTTGAAGAAAAACATGTGCGTTGAAGAAAAACATGTGCATTGAAGAAAAACATGTGCATTGAAAAAAACATGTGCGTTGAAAAAAACATGTGCTTTGAAGAAAAACATGTGCGTTGAAGAAAAACATGTGCGTTGAAGAAAAACATGTGCGTTGAAAAAAACATGTGCGTTGAAAAAAAAATGTGCGTTGAAAAAAACATGTGCGTTGAAGAAAAACATGTGCATTGAAAAAAACATGTGCATTGAAAAAACATGTGCGTTGAAGAAAAACATGTGCATTGAAAAAAACATGTGCGTTGAAGAAGAACATGCGCATTGAAGAAAACATGCGTTGAAGAAAAACATGTGCGTTGAAGAAGAACATGCGCATTGAAGAAAACATGCGTTGAAGAAAAACATGTGCGTTGAAGAAAAACATGTGCGTTGAAGAAAAACATGTGCGTTAAAGAAAAACATGTGCGTTGAAAAAAACATGTGCGTTGAAAAAAACATGTGCGTTGAAAAAAACATGTGCGTTGAAAAAAACATGTGCGTTGAAAAAAACATGTGCGTTGAAAAAAACATATGCGTTGAAAAAAACATGTGCGTTGAAGAAAAACATGTGCGTTGAAGAAAAACATGTGCATTGAAAAAACATGTGCGTTGAAAAAAACATGTGCGTTGAAAAAAACATGTGCGTTGAAGAAAAACATGTGCATTGAAAAAAACATGCGCATTGAAAAAAACATGCGCATTGAAGAAAACATATGCGTTGAAGAAAAACATGTGCGTTGAAGAAAAACATGTGCGTTGAAGAAAAACATGTGCGTTGAAGAAAAACATGTGCGTTGAAGAAAAACATGTGCGTTGAAGAAAAACATGTGCGTTGAAGAAAAACATGTGCGTTGAAGAAAAACATGTGCGTTGAAGAAAAACATGTGCGTTGAAGAAAAACATGTGCGTTGAAGAAAAACAAGTGCGTTGAAGAAAAACAAGTGCGTTGAAGAAAAACATGTGCGTTGAAGAAAAACATGTGCGTTGAAGAAAAACATGTGCGTTGAAGAAAAACATGTGCGTTGAAGAAAAACATGTACATCGAAGAAAAGCATGTGCGTACACGTGCGTTGAAGAAACGTGCGTACATGTGCGTTACAAAAAAACATGTACGTTGAAAAAGGTTAACAAAAACACGCACACAACACACCAGACATCGATAATCTCGTGTATACATACATACACAAATGAGAATGCAGACAACACAACACACACGACTCACTCCGCTTACACCACACCACACACACACACACACACCTCACCCCAACACAAACACACACACCACAAAACACAACCTACAAACAATCAAGCACATATTTAAACAATTTAAACAATTTAAACAATTTATTTACCACAGGTGATACAGAGATAAAATGTTTCTTAAGTCTAGTACAATGGTCAAATTTGAGTATAGCTACCTGTGGGCCCGAATAAGTTCAGTGACTTCTAGGGCATCCTACCATCAAGGTTAATCTTAGGAGTACAATAATGTTTAACCTAATTCACTTAAACTAGAGACGCGTTAGACTGATCAATGAGATAATTAACTCGAAATTAGACACTTCATTTCACAATATAGTTCATATGGACTTGATTTAACAGTATAGTCGACAAACGATTCATGAACAGACTGAAGATCGGCGAAATTAACCACGGCGAATTACATTATTAGGACCAGTTATGTAGGTGACAAGGTTTGACTCTGTGATCTTACACGACTAGTAATCTGATAGGAAGTGAGACTCAAGATTATTTTTGAATACTTTATAAGAATTACTTTCACGGATCTCCGCAGGTATTGAGTTCCAAGTTTTAGTTCCAACGAAGAGGATACTGTGTTGTGACCGAGCCTTTGAGTAATAAGGAAGCATGAATTTACTTCTATTTCGGGTTAAATGGTCGTGATGACCAGTTTGCGCAGTTAATAGTTGTTTTAGGCTATTGTCGCCATCATTTGTTAATGTTTTGTAAATGAAATTGCAAATGGAGATTTTGTAGAGATCCGAGAGCTTAAGTATTCGTAAATTTTTGAATGAGTCATTTGTGTGAGCATTACGAGTATATTCTAGATTCTTTACCGCTCTTATGGCTCTTTTTTGCAGGGTAAAAATTTTGTTGGTTTTATTTTTATCAGTTCCGTACCATGCTTCTATTCCGTATTGCAAGTATGGTGAAATGAGCGTTCGGTAGAGCATTTGTAAGGCTGTTTCAGGCAGGAAATTTTTAACTTTATTTAGGATTCCGATAGATTTTGATAATTTAGAACTAATATGAGCGATGTGCTCTTTAAAGGTTAGATGTTTGTCTATTATGATGCCCAGGAATTTACTTGAGTGGGTTTCTTCGATTTCACCTTCGCCAATTTGAATGCGTGGGAGAGATATATTTTTCTTGTATGAGAATGTAATATATTTTGTTTTATCGATATTAACCCTTTAACGCCCCAGAGGACACCAGTGTCCTCTTTCAAAAATACCCTCAATATATTGTATTTCTTGTTCAATTAGTTCCCTAATGTCTTCTTTGAAGTTCTCTGCCGGGTGGCAGTTCCTATCCCATCCTGATATCGGTGACTGCCTGATGCCAGCGCCAGTTTAGTGACGGTGGTTGTGTTAACGGTAATATGAGTACAAAAATTTGGACGTTAAAGGGTTAAGGCTTATTTTATTAGCTTTAAGCCACAATGAAACCTTATGAAGTTCATTATTTATACGCTCCGCCATCCTGGCGGGATTTTGGTCTGGAAGGACCGCAGAAAGGGTACTGTCATCGGCAAAGAGTATGAATTTGAAGAATGATGTAGATTTAATGATATCATTGATAAAAATTAGAAATAGGAGAGGCCCAAGGACAGATCCTTGTGGAACTCCATGGCTAATTGTCTGTGGGTCTGATTCTGCGTCGTCAATGACAACGTATTGTTTCCGATTTGCTAAGTATGATCTGAACCAATCATGGGCAGCCCCTCGAATGCCATAACAGTGTAGTTTCGAGAGTAATACGTTATGGTCCACACAATCGAATGCTTTTCGAAAGTCAAGAAATACGGAGAAAACAAGCTTTCCTTCATCTATATTAGAATAAAGGTATTGCAAATGATTTAATACCGCTTGTGTCGTAGATTTCTTAGAACGAAAACCGTATTGTTTGTCGTAGAGGAAAGATTTTTGTTCAAAATACGAATACACTTTTTTATACACAATTTTCTCGAATATTTTGCTAATAATTGGTAGTACAGAGATAGGTCTATAATTGTTAATGCAGTTTTTATCACCATTTTTAAAAATAGGGGTGACTCTCGCAACTTTGAAAGAGTTGGGTAAGATACCTTGAGAAAGGGATTGGTTGATAATATAAGATATGCACGGTGCTATTATATCAGCTATAGCCTTAAGAACTTTAGCCGAAAAATTTTTCAATCCACTTGATTTATTTTTCAAGTTGTTTATGCACGTAATTACATCGGAGGGATTAGTTGGCGTGAAAAAGAAAGAGTTAGGTTCACGGACATGGTCCATGTATTGCAAGTGGTCTCTGGGTTCACTGAAGACACTATCGGCTATATTTTTTCCTATGTTTACAAAAAAGTTGTTAAACACAGTTGCAATATCTTTTTTCTCGTGGTATTTTACATTTTCGTGAACGACGGACTCAATTGTTTTCGTAGTATTATTATTCGGTTTATAGCATGAATTAAGCAGGCGCCAAGTTTTTTTAATATCAGTTTTGTATTCAGTAAATTTGCGCGTGAAGTAGTCTCGTTTTGAGGTTCGTATTTGATTTGTCACATGATTCCTGAATCTGTTATACGTTACTTTAGATATTCGCCCTTCGTATAGTAAGGCTAGGTACGCTTGACGTTTCTTTATATTGATCACGATATCTTCAGTAATCCAGGGCTTATGTCTATTTTTCGGCGTTATTGTGCGGGTGATTATTGGGCAACACTGGTTATATGTGGTCGTTATAATTTCAGTTAAATTTAGTATTAGTAAATTTCACACCGCAATACAAACTACCGCGCACCACACACTATCTACACCACACATGACACGTCACACAACACACCACATACACTACTTACCTACACATATCCCACACTACACAACACACACAATATACACCACACACTACACACACACAAAACACACCTACACGACATACTACACACACACACTATAGACACACGCAAACACAACACCTACACACATCTGCGCACACACACACACACACACACACACACACACACACACAAAACACACAACACACACACCCCCACAACACACACACACACACACAAAACACACAACACACACACCCCCACAACACACACACACACACCTTGACCACAGGGGGAGCATCACCCCCCGCCAGCTGCAGCGCCTCCTGCTGGAGACGCTCGACCTCCTCGGCCGGAGTGTCCTCGTACACCGCGATCGTGCCTGTGGAAATAATTCATTTATACATTAATAATTTATATTGATGATTTATAATCTATATTATATCGGCGTTAAATTTCCCATTAATTAAATTTTAACAATTTATCCACTTTTCTTGGATCACTTTTCAGTTCAACGGAAAATTTAAAAATTAGTTTTAATTTTAAAAGAACAACAAAAGAACCACAAAAAAAACGACGAAGTGAAATGTGATTTGCGAAAAGTGGAGAAATTCTTAACAACTAATGTGGAATCTATGTTATGATAACAATAACTTATTCATTTATTAATAATCAAAATTGATTCATAAATTTATTGATTAATAATAATAGTAATGATAATTTCCACACTTATTAATGATCAATAATAATTGTAATTTTTGAATTTATTAATAGTCAGTAAAATATTTCAATATTTTGACGATGATTAATAATGATAATTAATTAGGTTATCAATGATTACTAGTAATAAATTTATTAATGCATTTTTAATCAATGACGATAATAATTTATTCATTTAATGATAATCAAAAAATTATCCAGGAATATAGAAATAAATAACAACCACGGTCATGCCTGTGTCATACGTCTATGACCATGTATGCTAGTATACTATAGTCTACTATATGCTATACTGTATACTATAGTCTACTATATATTATACTGTATACTATAGTCTACTATATACTGTACTGTATACTATAGTCTACTATATACTGTACTTTATACTATAGTCTACCATATACTGTACTGCATACTATAATCTACTATATATTATACTGCATACTATAGTCTACTATATACTGTACTGTATATGTATAGTATGCAGCTAGTATAGTATCAACTATACTATAAGATATTTTCTTCAGACAGATTCTCACTCAACTTACTGTGTGCGTTTTCTCGAAAATCTACGGATTTTACTACGAACATTTAATTCACTTTTACTCGGAAAATTCAATTTACTTGTCACAGTTTTTGAACGGAGACGGTTAGCGTCCAAACCAATTTTTTAAAAAATTGCAGGCTCGAATTTTTGTACAAAAAAATCCTAGATGCGTTGCCATTAAAAATGACAATAATGTTTTATAAGAAATCGTCATTAATTGATCACAACATTTTTTCATCGAATACGAGAATCTGTCCCGAAATATCTTCGGACGTATTAGCTTTTTCAAACTTTGGAACGTACGTAACTCATCATTATTTTGTTCAAAGTGCACACTCGAACCAATAAACTGAAGAGCACTAGCAGAAAAAGACAGCAACGACTGACACGAGATAAAAAGTTATGCATAGAAGTGAAAATACAAAAAAGTTTCGCTTTCACAACACCTCAATATTCTTCTAACCGCCATTCACTAAAACAAAATATTATAGTTTCATCAAAGTTTCATTCGTAATATATTGTTGTATTATAGTTTATTTTAAGCTATAGCTTTATTCACATAATAAGAAAGTGTGCATATCCACGAAGAAAAATTCTTCGTTTTATGGACTTATATTAACATGAATATCTTTGAAACATTACTCATTAATCTTTTAAACATTAATCATTAATCTTTTAAACATTAATCATTAATCTTTTAAACATTAATCATTAATCTTTTAAACATTAATCATTAATCTTTGAAACATTACTCATTAATCTTTTAAACATTAATCATTAATCTTTGAAACATTACTCATTAATCTTTTAAACATTAAACATTAATCTTTTAAAACTAGCAGTTGACTGTTCCGGCGTTTTGAACATAACATTGATATAAATCCTAAAATTATTAAAATTAGACCTAGCTAGACAGTCATAGTGACTCGGCAGAAATGTTTCTCTGTCGCCGACGTCGTCTCACAATTGCCATGGTATTATTGCCAATTGCCATGGTATTATTGCCAATTGCCATGGTATTATTGCCAATTGCCATGGTATTATTGCCAATTGCCATGGTATTATTGCCAATTGCCATGGTATTATTGCCAATTGCCATGGTATTATTGCCAATTGCCATGGTATTATTGCCAATTGCCATGGTATTATTGCCAATTGCCATGGTATTACTGACAATTGCCATGGTTTCACTGACAATTGCCATGGTATTATTGCCAATTGCCATGGTATTATTGCCAATTGCCATGGTATTATTGCCAATTGCCATGGTATTATTGCCAATTGCCATGGTATTATTGCCAATTGCCATGGTATTACTGACAATTGCCATGGTTTCACTGACAATTGCAATGGTTTTACTGACAATTGCCATGGTTTTACTGACAATTGCTATGGTTTTACTGACAATTGCCATGGTTTACTGACAATTGCCATGGTTTTACTGACAATTGCCACGGTTTTACTGGCAATTTCCACGGTTTTACTGACAATTGCCATGGTTTACTGACAATTGCCACGGTTTTACTGACAATTGCCATGGTTTTACTGACAATTTCCACGGTTTTACTGACAATTGCCATGGTTTACTGACAATTGCCACGGTTTTACTGACAATTGCCATGGTTTACTGACAATTGCCATGGTTTTACTGACAATTGCCACGGTTTTACTGGCAATTTCCACGGTTTTACTGACAATTGCCATGGTTTTACTGACAATTGCCACGGTTTTACTGGCAATTTCCACGGTTTTACTGACAATTGCCATGGTTTTACTGACAATTTCCACGGTTTTACTGACAATTTCCACGGTTTCACTGACTATTGTGATGGTGTCTATTGTTGATGTGGCCTCACAAACGCAAAATTTCTAGTCATGTACAATTGAACATACATACTCGCTTTTCTATTTTGAACAGTACCCACACTGATCGTCAATTGTAAATGGTTTTAAATAGCATAGTTTTACTATCAAACAAAGTGCACAGTTCTTTTCATACCTATTACTTTATCATATTTCTACTGTTCCATCTTGATCCATCTCCCATCCCCGACCCCACACCCCGACCTCCACAACCCCACCTTGACCCCACAACCCCACAACTCGACCCTACAACCCAAAACCTGACAACACAACCCCCCCCCCCCCCGGCCCTGCAACCCCATAATCCAATGCACTCACCAATGGCAACCCCATAGCCCACAACCCGACCCCACAACCCCACCACACAACCCAGCACCCACCAGTGGCGGTTTTGATGCGCTTGGCGACGGACTTGGTGCTGCGCCAGGGGATGGAGGCGACGGTCATGTCCACGGAGGCCGTCTCCTCGCCGCCCCCCGCCCGGCTTGCTAGGGTCTCCCCTAGCTTGCTCAGGAAACCTGCGTAGAAAACGGAGACGCGAAGTAGAAAACGGTAGTCGCGTAGTAGAAAACGGTAGTCGCGTAGTAGAAAACGGAGTCGCGTAGTAGAAAACGGAGTCGCTTAGTAGAAAACGGAGTCGCGTAGTAGAAAACGGTAGTCGCGTAGTAGAAAACGGTAGTCGCGTAGTAGAAAACGGAGTCGCGTAGTAGAAAACGGAGTCGCTTAGTAGAAAACGGAGTCGCTTAGTAGAAAACGGAGTCGCGTAGTAGAAAACGGAGTCGCGTAGTAGAAAACGGTAGTCGCGTAGTAGAAAACGGAGTCGCGTAGTAGAAAACGGAGTCGCGTAGTAGAAAACGGAGTCGCGTAGTAGAAAACAGAGTCGCGTAGTAGAAAACAGAGTCGCGTAGTAGAAAACAGAGTCGCGTAGTAGAAAACAGAGTCGCGTAGTAGAAAACAGAGTCGCGTAGTAGAAAACGGAGTCGCGTAGTAGAAAACGGAGTCGCGTAGTAGAAAACAGAGTCGCGTAGTAGAAAAGAGAGTCGCGTAGTAGAAAACGGAGTCGCGTTGTAGAAAACGGAGTCGCGTAGAAGAAAACGGAGTCGCGTAGAAGAAAACGGCGTCGCGTAGTAGAAAACGGAGTTGCGTAGTAGAAAACGGAGCCGCGTAGTAGAAAACGGAGTCGCGTGGTAGAAAACGGAGTCGCGTAGTAGAAAAAGGAGTCGCGTAGTAGAAAAAGGAGTCGCGTAGTAGAAAACAGAGGCGCGTAGTAGAAAACGGAGTCGCGTAGTAGAAAAAGGAGTGGCGTAGTAGAAAACGGAGTCGCGTAGTAGAAAACGGAGTCGCGGAGTAGAAAACGGAGTCGCGTAGTAGAAAACGGAGTCGCGGAGTAGAAAACGGAGTCGCGTAGTAGAAAACGGAGTCGCGTAGTAGAAAACAGAGGCGCGTAGTAGAAAACGGAGTCGCGTAGTAGAAAACGGAGTCGCGTAGTAGAAAACGGAGTCGCGTAGTAGAAAAAGGAGTCGCGTAGTAGAAAACGGAGCCGCGTAGTAGAAAACGGAGCCGCTTAGAAGAAAACGGAGTCGCGTAGTAGAAAAAGGAGTCGCGTAGTAGAAAAAGGAGTCGCGTAGTAGAAAAAGGAGTCGCGTAGTAAAAAACGGAGCCGCGTAGTAGAAAACGGAGTCGCGTAGTAGAAAACGGAGTCGCGTAGTAGAAAACGGAGTCGCGTAGTAGAAAACGGAGTCGCGTAGTAGAAAACGGAGTCGCGTAGTAGAAAACGGAGTCGCGTAGTAGAAAACGGAGTCGCGTAGTAGAAACAGGAGTCGCGTAGTAGAAACAGGAGTCGCGTAGTAGAAAAAGGAGTCGCGTAGTAGAAAAAGGAGTCGCGTAGTAGAAAAAGGAGCCGCGTAGTAGAAAAAGGAGCCGCGTAGTAGAAAACGGAGTCGCGTAGTAGAAAACGGAGTCGCGTAGTAGAAAACGGAGTCGCGTAGTAGAAAAAGGAGTCGCGTAGTAGAAAAAGGAGTCGCGTAGTAGAAAAAGGAGTCGCGTAGTAGAAAACGGAGTCGCGTAGTATAAATAGGAGTCGCGTAGTAGAAAAAGGAGTCGCGTAGTAGAAAAAGGAGTCGCGTAGTAGAAAACGGAGTCGCGTAGTATAAAAAGGAGTCGCGTAGTATAAAAAGGAGTCGCGTAGTAGAAAAAGGAGTCGCGTAGTATAAAAAGGAGTCGCGTAGTAGAAAACGGAGTCGCGTAGTATAAAAAGGAGTCGCGTAGTATAAAAAGGAGTCGCGTAGTAGAAAAAGGAGTCGCGTAGTAGAAAATGGAGTCGCGTAGTAGAAAACGGAGTCGCGTAGTATAAAAAGGAGTCGCGTAGTAGAAAACGGAGTCGCGTAGTAGAAAAAGGAGTCGCGTAGTAGAAAAAGGAGTCGCGTAGTAGAAAACGGAGTCGCGTAGTAGAAAACGGAGTCGCGTAGTAGAAAAAGGAGTCGCGTAGTAGAAAACGGAGTCGCGTAGTAGGAAAAGGAGTCGCGTAGTAGAAAACGGAGTCGCGTAGTACAAAAAGGAGCCGCGTAGTAGAAAACGGTAGTCGCGTAGTAGAAAACGGAGTCGCGTAGTAGAAAACGGAGTCGCATAGTAGAAAACGGAGTCGCGTAGTAGAAAACGGAGTCGCGTAGTAGAAAACGGAGTCGCGTAGTAGAAAACGGAGTCGCGTAGTAGAAAACGGAGTCGCGTAGTAGAAAACGGAGTCGCGTAGTAGAAAACGGAGTCGCGTAGTAGAAAACGGTAGTCGCGTAGTAGAAAACGGAGTCGCGTAGTAGAAAACGGAGTCGCGTAGTAGAAAACGGAGTCGCGTAGTAGAAAACGGAGTCGCGTAGTAGAAAACGGAGTCGCGTAGTAGAAAAAGGAGCCGCGTAGTAGAAAACGGTAGTCGCGTAGTAGAAAACGGAGTCGCGTAGTAGAAAACGGAGTCGCGTAGTAGAAAACGGTAGTCGCGTAGTAGAAAACGGTAGTCGCGTCGTAGAAAACGGAGTCGCGTAGTAGAAAACGGAGTCGCGTAGTAGAAAACGGAGTCGCGTAGTAGAAAACGGAGTCGCGTAGTAGAAAACGGAGACGCGTAGTAGAAAACGGAGTCGCGTAGTAGAAAACGGAGTCGCGTAGTAGAAAACGAAGTCGCGTAGTAGAAAACGGAGTCGCTTAGAAAATATTGGGATGAGGGACCTTTGTTGTAGTGGTCAGAGAGACGGTAAAACTTCTGTTTTGATTGTTGCTCAATGATATTATTAGATTATTCGTTGTTTTACGCTTCCTTATCCGCAACAACAGCGATCCAAAGAGAGGAAGGAGGAAGGCACCATTTAGCATGGAGTTGAGGGAACGCGGAATCTACGCACAAGGTGCACAGAAACAGTAAGCTAAGAAAGAAGTACATGAAACAAGACAAAAGTAGAAGAAGAAAGCAATAGGTGCTGAAAAACAGGACAGCAGTCAACCGAAAAAAGATGGTCCGTAACAAAACAAAAACCTATTCTATTTCTACACAAGGAAGGCCTACCTCACCCTCAGCTCGGGACCTCACATTTTCCCCCTGGAAGTGTATTGTTGGTGGCGTGTAAGTTTTAAGGCGATAAAATTAACAGAAGCACCATACAAGTTCCAAACACTACATAAACATAATCAAGCGTACATAGTAGTACTTATAGGGCGATTCTTAGCGAATCTTATTCTCAAAATAAAAAGATGAACCAACGTTATGGAGAACATTCTTTAGAATAAACATTTCGGAATAAAGATATTCCATCATCAGCTAGAAGAAATAAAAAGTAATTTTCAGTCATGCATAACACGGATTACGACTGGATAGACATACAAATACAATTCAATCAAACGTCCAGTATGTAACATAGAACAGCATATTGATCAAGTATGTTAAAAGGGCTTTTCTGCAGATTTTAAGCCTGGCATTTGTACATCTGCATATTTTCTATGAAACTTATTAAACACATCTAATATTAGATAGATTTTATAGTCTAATATTAGATAGATTTTATAGTCTAATATTAGATAGATTTTATAGTCTAATATTAGATAGATTTCATAGTCTAATATTAGATAGATTTTATAGTCTAATATTAGATAGATTTCATTGTCTAATATTAGATAGATTTCATAGTCTAATATTAGATAGATTTCATAGTCTAATATTAGATAGATTTCATAGTCTAATATTAGATAGGTTTCATAGTCTAATATTAGATAGGTTTCATAGTCTAATATTAGATAGATTTCATAGTCTAATATTAGATAGATTTCATAGTCTAATATTAGATAGATTTCATAGTCTATTATTAGATAGATTTCATAGTCTAATATTAGATAGATTTCATAGTCTAATATTAGATAGATTTCATAGTCTAATATTAGATAGATTTCATAGTCTAATATTAGATAGATTTCATAGTCTAATATTAGATAGATTTCATAGTCTAATATTAGATAGATTTCATAGTCTAATATTAGATAGATTTCATAGTCTAATATTAGATAGGTTTCATAGTCTAATATTAGATAGGTTTCATAGTCTAATATTAGATAGATATCATAGTCTAATATTAGATTTTATAATCTAATATTAGATAGGTTTCATAGTCTATTATTAGGTTTTATAGTCTAATATTAGATAGGTTTCATAGTCTAATATTAGGTTTTATAATCTAATATTAGATAGGTTTCATAGTCTAATATTAGGTTTTATAGTCTAATATTAGATAGGTTTCATAGTCTAATATTAGGTTTTATAGTCTAATATTAGATAGGTTTCATAGTCTAAAATTAGGTTTTATAGTCTAATATTAGATAGGTTTCATAGTCTAATATTAGGTTTTATAGTCTAATATTAGATAGGTTTCATAGTCTAATATTAGGTTTTATAGTCTAATATTAGATAGGTTTCATAGTCTAATATTAGATAGTTTTTTAAATATTCTCACTCGAATATCATCTAATATCTATTTTTAGCCATGATGGATTGGGGTAAGCAAGTAATTTACAACAACACAAATAACAATAATCATAAAAAATAACAGTGTAAATAGAAATACTTATTGAACTGCAAATAATTAACATATTTATTAAATATATTTTCGACGATAAACAACTTATTGAACTAAAAATGCTTATTTAACTGTAAATGATTATTTACATATTTATTGAATGTATATTTTCATGATGAACAACTTACCCTTATTTTGGAGGGTAGCCTTGTTGGTGACGTACTTGTGCGACATTTTGTTGGTGAGGTACGTCAAGTTCTCAACTTTGGCTCAAGTTACCAACTTTTTGGACAAGTTGTGAAGTCAGTAACAGAGTTTTAAAAACATCATAACTTATACAAACAACTTTACTCAAATTTAAAACCAAAATTTTTTTATGTTAAGAATTTTTTTTTTAATTTTTTGCAAAAAAAATTTTTTTGTGTAATCTTATAAAGAGAAACACACAGGTCGGAAATCAGTTGGTCAAGTCACTAATAGTGTATATATATGTACAATGTTAAATGGATATTTTTTTTGAAGATTTTTGTCGAAGGAAAGGGGCTTGTTGAGGAGAAGGGATATCGCGGGATATTGTCCGCCGGATATTGGTGTCCACGTTCCAATTTCCACAGCAGGATGGCACTCCGCACCCAACCTGCACACAAAAATAACTTGTATGAGTAAAAAAACAAATGTATATACACTATTATTATGTAAGAAAGTTTTAGCCTCTCTTAACCACGTCAAAGATGTTCTAAGGGAGGAAGGAGGAAGGCGCCATTCAGTATGGAGTTGAGGGAACGCGGAATCTACGCACAAGGTGCACAGAAACAGTAAGCTAAGAAAGAAGTTCATGAAACAAGACAAAAGTAGAAGAAGAAAGCAATAGGTGCTGAAAAACAGGACAGCAGTCAACCGAAAAAAGTTGGTCCGTAACAAAACAAAAACCTATTTTATTTCTACACAAGGAAGGCCTACCTAACCCTCAGCTCGGGACCTCACATAGTCCCCATGGGAGCGCTAATTCCCATAGATACAATAGTTGTGTCCCCCTGAGGGGTTGCCCCGCAAGTAATTTGCATTTAAATAAGGATAAATATAGCGAAGGTTCACAAGCTGTCGCCACAACCACGAAAGAACATTTCGACCAGATATATTTCCTCGCTTAGTTACTTGATAAATCGTGCTGGAACAAGGACAAATAAAATTTTCAAAACAAGGTATTAAAGTTTACCGTGATAGGAAAAACAAATAGATCAGTAATTATAGCACACCCTTACTGCGAACACACACAACACACTACATACAGCACACACAGCGCACACACAACACGCACACAACACACTCACAACGCACACACACAACACACTCACAACGCACACACACCACACACACACAATACGCACACACAATACGCACACAACGCACGCACACAACGCGCACACACAATACACACACAACGCACACACAACACGCACACAACCCACACACACAACGCACACACACAACACACATACAACGCGCACACACAACACGCACACAACCCACACACACAATACACCCACACAGCGTGAACCAGACGCCGGCCGTCACCAGCCAATAAACAAGATGGCGTCGATGCCGCCATCTTGTTTTCAATAAAGCAACAAACAAATAAGATCACGCGCCCTCTGGCGGCCAGGGCTGGTGTGTGTATTGTGTGTTGGGGTGTGTCGTGCATCAGGGTGTAGGGTATCGCTGCGTGTGTTATATTTAGAAGTGTACGAAGGAATTAAAGAACGAATGATAGTACGGTTTCGTTCTTATGGCAGGATTAGAGCCGTTTTCGCTGAGTGATCTCGGTGAACTGCGGCTTCTCGTCGGCACGTCGAACTCACATCGACAGAACAGATCTGTTTTTTCAGCAACATTTTCACCATTGTCTAACATTTGATGGAAATCATTTATCTTTAACCGAATGTTCATTATGAATTAGGAAAGCAGTGTTCCTCATTTTCAACTTTATCTAAAATTTGTTACGTCCGACGGCTGTTATATTATGCTTTTGATATTTTATATCCTTTCGAAATTTTTTCCGTATGAATGGTGGTTTTCGTAGATACCATAAAGCGTGGCTTTCTTGGTTGCAACCAACTACTTCCTGGTTGCAACACACACACCCACATCCTGGTTGCAACACACACACCCACTTCCTGGTTGCAACATACACACACACTTCCTGGTTGCAACACACACACCCACTTCCTGGTTGCGACACACACACACACACTTCCTGGTTGCGACACACACACACACACACTTCCTGGTTGCAACACACACACCCACTTCCTGGTTGCAACACACACACCCACTTCCTGGTTGCAACACACACACCCACTTCCTGGTTGCAACACACACACCCACTTCCTGGTTGCAACACACACACCCACTTCCTGGTTGCAACACACACACCCACTTCCTGGGGGCAACACACACACCCACTTCCTGGTTGCAACACACACCCACTTCCTGGTTGCAACACACACCCACTTCCTGGTTGCAACACACACCCACTTCCTGGTTGCAACACACACCCACTTCCTGGTTGCAACACACACCCACTTCCTGGTTGCAACACACACCCACTTCCTGGTTGCAACACACACCCACTTCCTGGTTGCAACACACACCCACTTCCTGGTTGCAACACACACCCACTTCCTGGTTGCAACACACACCCACTTCCTGGCTACAACACACACCCACTTCCTGGCTACAACACACACCCCCTTCCTGGTTGCAACACACACACACTTCCTGGTTGCAACACACACACACTTCCTGGTTGCAACACACACCCACTTCCTGGTTGCAACACACACCCACTTCCTGGTTGCAACACACACTCACTTCCTGGTTGCAACACACACCCACTTCCTGGTTGCAACACACACCCACTTCCTGGTTGCAACACACACCCACTTCCTGGTTGCAACAGACACCCACTTCATGGTTGCATCACACACCCACTTCATGGTTGCATCACACACCCACTTCCTGGTTGCAACACACACCCACTTCCTGGTTGCAACACACACCCACTTCCTGGTTGCAACACACACCCACTTCCTGGTTGCAACACACACCCACTTCATGGTTGCATCACACACCCACTTCCTGGTTGCAACACACACCCACTTCCTGGTTGCAACACACACCCACTTCCTGGTTTCAACACACACCCACTTCCTGGTTGCAACACACACCCACTTCCTGGTTGCAACACACACCCACTTCCTGGTTTCAACACACACCCACTTCCTGGTTGCAACACACACTTCCTGGTTGCAATACACACCCACTTCCTGGTTGCAACACACACCCACTTCCTGGTTGCAACACACACCCACTTCCTGGTTTCAACACACACCCACTTCCTGGTTGCAACACACACCCACTTCCTGGTTGCAACACACACCCACTTCCTGGTTGCAACACACACCCACTTCCTGGTTGCAACACACACCCACTTCCTGGTTTCAACACACACCCACTTCCTGGTTTCAACACACACCCACTTCCTGGTTGCAACACACACACCCACTTCCTGGTTGCAACACACACTTCCTGGTTGCAATACACACCCACTTCCTGGTTGCAACACACACCCACTTCCTGGTTGCAACACACACCCACTTCCTGGTTGCAACACACACCCACTTCCTGGTTTCAACACACACCCACTTCCTGGTTGCAACACACACCCACTTCCTGGTTGCAACGCAACCACGAAGCATTGCTCCATCAGTAAAGTACAACAGGGAGCGCGCGATGGCAACACTGGTTTGCAGTTGCAGCTGCTTCAGGCTATTTTGGGGGTTGTGGGGGGGGGGGGAGGGGGAGGGAGAGGTTGTTGGGGGGAAGAAAGGGGAGTGGAGAGGGTGGAAGGGGGAGAGGGGTTGAGTATGATAAAAGGGGAGTGGTGGCATGCAACATAGCATAGTTGGCACATAGAAATTCACGTGTGGGTACTCATTCAGGGTAAAGTTGAAAATATATAGGGTAATATTACTTTTATTTGGGGTAAAATGTCCAAGACACCGGGTAAATACACATTTTCAATATCGGGCCAAAATCAGTTCACTTTTTGGCAATAAATATATTAAAAAGTTCAATACGCATATACTAGATACACATAAACAAACATAACTAATAGACTCGCGATATTTTACCGTAAGAAGTGCGTCAGAAATATTGGCCGCTAGATGGCGCGCTGCATTAACTTGTTTCGCAACATCGGGTGGAGTCGGACATTTTGGTAAACTGAGCACACGCTGTGGGAGGGTGCCGCCTTACCGGTGTATAAATAACCCACACAGCATGTGCTCTACGTAGTCTACACACTTATTAAACCCACATGCTCACTTGCTCCACACTCACACACTCGCTATGTAGCCGTATATAAATATACAACACTACACACAGCGTGTGTAAGTTGTATAATACATAATACATTATACAATACACTCTACACAGCTCAAGTAAAGACAATAGCCATCACGCAAGTAAAGAATAACCATCTTTTGCACAAAATAAGAATGCTTGTATAATTCCAGAAATAAAAAAGATTGCTGTATAACAAAAGATTATAATGTAAGATTGACTGTATAGAAGTGAAAGGTATATTTACTGTGAACATGAAGCTTTTAATGAAACATTAGATTAGAGTCAGAAAACCATTCCGTGTACGTCAGAAAACCATTCCGTGTACGGCGGAAAACCATTCCGTGTACGTCAGAAAACCATTCCGTGTACGTCAGAAAACCATTCCGTGTACGTCAGAAAACCATTCCGTGTACGGCGGAAAACCATTCCGTGTACGGCGGAAAACCATTCCGTGTACGTCAGAAAACCATTCCGTGTACGTCAGAAAACCATTCCGTGTACGTCAGAAAACCATTCCGTGTACGTCAGAAAACCATTCCGTGTACGGCGGAAAACCATTCCGTGTACGTCAGAAAACCATTCCGTGTACGTCAGAAAACCATTCCGTGTACGTCAGAAAACCATTCCGTGTACGTCAGAAAACCATTCCGTGTACGGCGGAAAACCATTCCGTGTACGTCAGAAAACCATTCCGTGTACGTCAGAAAACCATTCCGTGTACGGCGGAAAACCATTCCGTGTACGTCAGAAAACCATTCCGTATACGTCAGAAAACCATTCCGTGTACGTCGGAAAACCATTCCGTGTACGGCGAAAAACCATTCCGTGTACGTCAGAAAACCATTCCGTGTACGTCAGAAAACCATTCCGTGTACGTCAGAAAACCATTTCGTGTACGTCAGAAAACCATTCCGTGTACGGCGGAAAACCATTCCGTGTACGTCAGAAAACCATTCCGTGTACGGCGGAAAACCATTCCGTGTACGTCAGAAAACCATTCCGTGTACGTCAGAAAACCATTCCGTGTACGTCAGAAAACCATTCCGTGTACGTCAGAAAACCATTCCGTGTACGTCAGAAAACCATTCCGTGTACGTCAGAAAACCATTCCGTGTACGGCGGAAAACCATTCCGTGTACGGCGGAAAACCATTCCGTGTACGGCGGAAAACCATTCCGTGTACGTCAGAAAACCATTCCGTGTACGTCAGAAAACCATTCCGTGTACGTCAGAAAACCATTCCGTGTACGTCAGAAAACCATTCCGTGTACGTCAGAAAACCATTCCGTGTACGTCAGAAAACCATTCCGTGTACGTCAGAAAACCATTCCGTGTACGGCGGAAAACCATTCCGTGTACGTCAGAAAACCATTCCGTGTACGTCAGAAAGCCATTCCGTGTACGGCGGAAAACCATTCCGTGTACGTCAGAAAACCATTCCGTGTACGTCAGAAAACCATTCCGTGTACGTCAGAAAACCATTCCGTGTACGTCAGAAAACCATTCCGTGTACGTCAGAAAACCATTCCGTGTACGTCAGAAAACCATTCCGTGTACGTCAGAAAACCATTCCGTGTACGTCAGAAAACCATTCCGTGTACGTCAGAAAACCATTCCGTGTACGGCGGAAAACCATTCCGTGTACGGCGGAAAACCATTCGGTGTACGTCAGAAAACCATTCGGTGTACACCAAGGAAATAACGTACACATGTGCACCTTGAAACAACACGAAACTTGAGCCTCAGTAGCCCCCCCCAGACGTGCGGGGGAAGCTGTGGAGTGCCACCCAAGCTCGGCTGAGCTAATCTAATTCTACCGACACGTTTTCTGGGAAGTTCGGTACCATGAATAGGTACCATGAATAGGTACTATGAATAGGTACCATGAATAGGTACCATGAATAGGTACCTTGAACAGGAACCATGAATAGGTACCATAAATAGGTACCATGAATGGGTGCCAAGGGGAGGGGCTACCCTAACAAATAGGTACCAATAGGTACCACACAAGCACCATGCGCCACACAAAAACACCATGCGCCACACACAAGCACCATGCGCCACACACAAGCACCATGCGCTACACAAAAGCCCCATGCGCCACACAAAAGCCCCATGCGCCACACAAAAGCACCATGCGCCACACACAAGCACAATGCGCCACACACAAGTACCGTGCGTCACACACCAGTACCATGCGTCACACACCAGTACCATGCGCCACACAAGTACCATGCGCCACACACAAGTACCATGCGCCACACACAAGTACCATGCGCCACACACAAGTACCATTCGCCACACACAAGTACCATGCGCCATACACAAGTACCATGCGCCATACACAAATACCATGCGCCACACACAAGTACCATGCGCCACACACAAGAACCATGCACCACACACAAGTACCATGCGCCACACACAAGTATCATGCGCCACACACCAGTAGTATGCGCCACACACAAGTACCATGCGCCACACACAAGTACCATGCGCCACACACAAGTACCAGGCGCCACACACAAGTACCATGCGCCACACACAAGTACCATGCACCACACACAAGTACCATGCACCACACAATTACCATGCGTCACACACCAGTACCATGCGCCACACACAAGTACAATGCGCCACACACAAGTACCATGCGCCACACACAAGTACCATGCGCCACACAAAAGTACCATGCGCCACACACAAGTACCATGCGCCACACACAAGTACAATGCGCCACACACAAGTACCATGCAGAACAGAAATAGTCCCCAGAAGGGAGGGGCAGGCGTACCAACCGCCCGTCTATCAGACGCAGGCTGAGACGTCAGAAAATAGGCTTTCAGATACACGGAAATGCTTCAGTAATGGCTAGAAATAGGGACTGAAAATACCGGAGATTCAGAAAATAAACTCAATCAGTAACATGAACGGCCGTTCTAAAGTTGAAAAATGGCACGACAACAGCTGCAGCAACAAAAGCTGCAGCAACAACAGCTGCAGCAACAACAGCTGCAGCAACAACAGCTGCAGCAACAAAAGCTGCAGCAACAACAGCTGCAGCAACAACAGCTGCAGCAACAAAAGCTGCAGCAACAAAAGCTGCAGCAACAACAGCTGCAGCAACAACAGCTGCAGCAACAACAGCTGCAGCAACAACAGCTGCAGCAACAACAGCTGCAGCAACAACAGCTGCAGCAACAACAGCTGCTGTCGGAGCACACACCGGGGGGTACAATTATTATATTATATAAGAAAGTTTTAGCCTCCCTTAACAACGACAAAGATGTTCCAAGAGAGGAAGGAGGAAGGCACCATTTAGTATGGAGTTGAGGGAACGCGGAATCTACGCACAAGGTGCACAGAAACAGTAAGCTAAGAAAGAAGTTCATGAAACAAGACAAAAGTAGAAGAAGAAAGCAATAGGTGCTGAAAAACAGGACAGCAGTCAACCGAAAAAAGATGGTCCGTAACAAAACAAAAACCTATTCTATTTCTAAATAAGGTAAGCCTACCTAACCTTTAGCTCGGGACCTCACATAGTCCCCCTGAGGGGTAATTCCCATAGATACAATAGTTGTGTACCCTTGAGGGGACCGGGGGTACAATGCCCCACAACTAACACCAGGACGCAGTGACGGTTATCTCCAGTCGTGCCGGTACCCTCTTCAAACACCTGGGTCCTGTGGGCAATTGTAGCCTAACTTCTTCCTTTTCCCAACGGGGAAAAGCACCAAGCTCGCACTGTGGGTTTTAATTTCATAACCCTGGGTTCCGTGATGAATTACGGCAAGCTTCTTCTTTTTCTAGAAAGAAAAAACTTTGCTGGCAGTACGAAGTCTCGAACCCTCCCCACACGAACTGGATGCGCTCCCAACCACTAAGCTTAAGGGCCCCATACCAAATAGAAACCTAGTTCGACAGATTCAATCAGAAACTCTGACTGAACAATGAAATTCTGGCTTTTTTCAACGTTCACTGGCCCAACACTTGTGATAAATCCTGTTTTGCTGAAAATGCTGTACTTTGCACATAATATTTCTAAAAGTTCATAGAAATTTTCTCAAATTAAAAGTTTATGGTCTCCTAAACGTACAAATAATTTGCCGAAATTATTTACCAAAACTATGGAGTATGGAGTTGAGGGAACGCGGAATCTACGCACAAGGTGCACAGAAACAGTAAGCTAGGAAAGAAGTTCATGAAACAAGAAACAAGTTGAAGAAGAAAGTAGTAGGTGCTGAAAAACAGGACAGCAGTCAACCGAAAAAAGATGGTCCGTAACAAAACAAAAACCTATTTAATTACAACAAAAAGGAAGCCTTCCTAACCTTTAGCTCGGGCCCTCACATGGTTCCCTGGGAGCGCTAATTCCCATAGATACAATAGTTGGGTCCCCCTGGGGGCAATTCCCATAGATACAATAGTTGCGTCCCCCTGAGGGGCAATTCCCATAGATACAATAGTTGTGTCCCCCTGAGGGGCAATTCCCATAGATACAATAGTTGTGTCCCCCTGAGGGGTAATTCCCATAGATACAATAGTTGTGTCCCCCTGAGGGGCAATTCCCATAGATACAATAGTTGTGTCCCCCTGAGGGGCAATTCCCATAGATACAATAGTTGTGTCCCCCTGAGGGGTAATTCCCATAGATACAATAGTTGTGTCCCCCTGGGGGCAATTCCCATAGATACAATAGTTGTGTCCCCCTGAGGGGTAATTCCCATAGATACAATAGTTGTGTCCCCCTGAGGGGCAATTCCCATAGATACAATAGTTGTGTCCCCCTGAGGGGCAATTCCCATAGATACAATAGTTGTGTCCCCCTGAGGGGCAATTCCCATAGATACAATAGTTGCGTCCCCCTGAGGGGCAATTCCCATAGATACAATAGTTGTGTCCCCCTGAGGGGCAATTCCCATAGATACAATAGTTGTGTCCCCCTGAGGGGTAATTCCCATAGATACAATAGTTGTGTCCCCCTGAGGGGTAATTCCCATAGATACAATAGTTGTGTCCCCCTGAGGGGTAATTCCCATAGATACAATAGTTGTGTCCCCCTGAGGGGTAATTCCCATAGATACAATAGCTGTGTCCCCCTGAGGGGTAATTCCCATAGATACAATAGTTGTGTCCCCCTGAGGGGTAATTCCCATAGATACAATAGCTGTGTCCCCCTGAGGGGTAATTCCCATAGATACAATAGCTGTGTCCCCCTGAGGGGTAATTCCCATAGATACAACAGCTGTGTCCCCCTGAGGGGTAATTCCCATAGATACAATAGTTGTGTCCCCCTGAGGGGTAATTCCCATAGATACAATAGCTGTGTCCCCCTGAGGGGTAATTCCCATAGATACAATAGTTGTGTCCCCCTGAGGGGTAATTCCCATAGATACAATAGTTGTGTCCCCCTGAGGGGTTTCTCGTACATTTCACTTTCCTTGTTCATGTTGGAACAGTGAGGGCTAGTAACGCGCCATAGTGCTGGTAATGACCTACATTCTTTCATGAATTCCGACATAAGCTTTCGTTCGTCTTCAATGGCTTCAGACGACTTAGGTTTGATACTTGAGAAGACCCCAACAGCACCAAGCAAAACTACATAGTCACCATGAATTTTAGGACACAACTGCGGTTTGTTTGCGCAATCATGCACTCACACAAACAAACATCGACATCTAAGGATGCTTTATTTCCAACCAAGCCCTGTACACACCACCTCGTACACTGGTATACCAAATGCCTCATAACTAACACCAGGACGCCATGACGGTTGGTATATCAAATGCCTCATAACTAACACCAGGACGCCATGACGGTTGGTATATCAAATGCCTCATAACTAACACCAAGACGCCATGACGGTTGGTATATCAAATGCCTCATAACTAACACTAGGACGCCATGACGGTTGGTATATCAAATGCCTCATAACTAACACCAGGACGCCATGACGGTTGGTATATCAAATGCCTCATAACTAACACCAGGACGCCATGACGGTTGGTATATCAACTGCCTCATAACTAACACCACGACGCCATGACGGTTGGTATACCAAATGCCTCATAACTAACACCAGGGCGCCATGACGGTTGGTATATCAAATGCCTCATAACTAACACCAGGACGCCATGACGGTTGGTACATCAAATGCCTCATAACTAACACCAGGACGCCATGACGGTTGGTATATCAACTGCCTCATAACTAACACCAGGACGCCATGACGGTTGGTATACCAAATGCCTCATAACTAACACCAGGGCGCCATGACGGTTGGTATATCAAATGCCTCATAACTAACACCAGGACGCCATGACGGTTGGTATACCAAATGCCTCATAACTAACACCAGGACGCCATGACGGTTGGTATATCAAATGCCTCATAACTAACACCAGGGCGCCATGACGGTTGGTATATCAAATGCCTCATAACTAACACCAGGACGCCATGACGGTTGGTATACCAAATGCCTCATAACTCACACCAGGGCGCCATGACGGTTGGTATATCAAATGCCTCATAACTAACACCAGGACGCCATGACGGTTGGTATACCAAATGCCTCATAACTAACACCAGGGCGCCATGACGGTTGGTATATCAAATGCCTCATAACTAACACCAGGACGCCATGACGGTTGGTATACTAAATGCCTCATAACTAACACCAGGACGCCATGACGGTTGGTATATCAAATTATCAAATACCTCATAACTAACACCAGGACGCCATGACGGTTGGTATATGAAATGCCTCATAACTAACACCAGGACGCCATGACGGTTGGTATATCAAATGCCTCATAACTAACACCAGGACGCCATGACGGTTGGTATACCAAATGCCTCATAACTAACACCAGGACGCCATGACGGTTGGTATATCAAACTATCAAATACCTCATAACTAACACCAGGACGCCATGACGGTTGGTATATCAAATGCCTCATATCTAACACCAGGACGCCATGACGGTTGGTATACCAAATGCCTCACAACTAACACCAGGACGCCATGACGGTTGGTATATCAAATGCCTCATATCTAACACCAGGACGCCATGACGGTTGGTATATCAAATGCCTCATAACTAACACCAGGACGCCATGACGGTTGGTATATCAAATGCCTCATATCTAACACCAGGACGCCATGACGGTTGGTATACCAAATGCCTCATAACTAACACCAGGACGCCATGACGGTTGGTATACCAAATGCCTCATAACTAACACCAGGACGCCATGACGGTTGGTATACCAAATGCCTCATAACTAACACCAGGACGCCATGACGGTTGGTATACCAAATGCCTCATAACTAACACCAGGACGCCATGACGGTTGGTATATCAAATGCCTCATAACTAACACCAAGACGCCATGACGGTTGGTATACCAAATGCCTCATAACTAACACCAGGACACCATGACGGTTGGTATATCAAATGCCTCATAACTAACACCAGGACGCCATGACGGTTGGTATACCAAATGCCTCATAACTAACACCAGGACGCCATGACGGTTGGTATACCAAATGCCTCATAACTAACACCAGGACGCCATGACGGTTGGTATATCAAATGCCTCATAACTAACACCAGGACGCCATGACGGTTGGTATACCAAATGCCTCATAACTAACACCAGGACGCCATGACGGTTGGTATATCAAATGCCTCATATCTAACACCAGGACGCCATGACGGTTGGTATACCAAATGCCTCACAACTAACACCAGGACGCCATGACGGTTACCCCCGGTCAAGCCGGTACCCATTTCCGACACCTGGGTAGAGTGGGGAATTGTGGCTGAGTTCTCCCTTTTCCCAACGGGGAGAACACCTGGGTAGAGTGGGGAATTGTGCTTAGAGTTTTTCCCCTATCCAACGGAGAAAACCGCCCCACAGCACCGGGATTCGAACCCTCGACACCTTCACGGAACGGCGGGTTCCTAAACAACCCGGCTACGACGAGCACACGACGAAATCATGGCCAGATTGCATAAAAAATATCAAACTCTTTTGAAATCACACAATCATTTTGTGCAATCACGCAACCTCTCCTCTCCCTGCATCGTCAAAATGCTTGCATAATTACTATGTCTGTTTGCGCTAATTATTTGTGCGCTTCATTAGGGTCACCACAATAGCGGAATAGATTAGTAAGTTCAAGCCTCCCTATCTGCAACAAACGCGATATACGAGTAAAGAGAGGAAGAAGGAAGGCACCATTTAGTATGGAGACACAGAAAGGCCATAGAAATAGTAAGTTGAGAAAGAAGCTCATGAAACAAGACAAGAGTTGAAGAAAAAAGTAGTTGTTGCTGAAAAACAGAACAGCAGTCAACCGAAGAAATGGTCTTTAACAATATAAAAGCATTTCATTGCAACAAAAAGAGGGCCCACCTAACTCTCAGCTCGGGACCTCACACATTTTCCCCCCTGGGAGCGCTAATTCCACAATGGCGGAACTGTCAGTGTATCTGAGATCCACTCTAACGTACTGACGGTAGGAGAAGTGTAGGAAAAGTTAAATGGGCTAGACTAGCACTGCCCACGCCATTCTTTCATTAATAACATGAAGCACAACACAACACCCTACCTTCAGTAATAACATAGGGCACAACACCCTGCCTTCAGTAATAACATAGGGCACAACACCCTGCCTTCAGTAATAACATAGGGCACAACACACTGCCTTCAGTAATAACATAGGGCAAAACACCCTGCCTTCAGTAACAACATAGGGCAAAACACCCTGCCTTCAGTAACAACATAGGGCACAACACCCTGCCTTCAGTAACAACATAGGGCACAACACAACACCCTGCCTTCAGTAATAACATAGGGCACAACACCCTGCCTTTAGTAATAACATAGGGCACAACACACTGCCTTCAGTAATAACATAGGGCACAACACCCTGCCTTCAGTAATAACATAGGGCACAACACCCTGCCTTCAGTAACAACATAGGGCACAACACCCTGCCTTCAGTAACAACATAGGGCACAACACAACACCCAGCCTTCAGTAACAACATAGGGCACAACTCAACACCCTGCCTTCAGTAACAACATAGGGCACAACACCCTGCCTTCAGTAACAACATAGGGCACAACACAACACCCTGCCTTCAGTAACAACATAGGGCACAACTCAACACCCTGCCTTCAGTAACAACATAGGGCACAACTCAACACCCTGCCTTCAGTAACAACATAGGGCACAACTCAACACCCTGCCTTCAGTAACAACATAGGGCACAACACCCTGCCCTCAGTAACAACATAGGGCACAACACCCTGCCCTCAGTAACAACATGGGGCACAACACCCTGCCTTCAGTAACAACATAGGGCACAACTCAACACCCTGCCTTCAGTAACAACATAGGGCACAACACAACACCCTGCCTTCAGTAACAACATAGGGCACAACTCAACACCCTGCCTTCAGTAACAACATAGGGCACAACTCAACACCCTGCCTTCAGTAACAACATAGGGCACAACACCCTGCCTTCAGTAACAACATAGGGCACAACACAACACCCTGCCTTCAGTAACAACATAGGGCACAACACAACACCCTGCCTTCAGTAACAACATAGGGCACAACACCCTGCCTTCAGTAACAACATAGGGCACAACACAACACCCTGCCTTCAGTAACAACATAGGGCACAACACCCTGCCTTCAGTAACAACATAGGGCACAACACAACACCCTGCCTTCAGTAACAACATAGGGCACAACTCAACACCCTGCCTTCAGTAACAACATAGGGCACAACACCCTGCCTTCAGTAACAACATAGGGCACAACACAACACCCTGCCTTCAGTAACAACATAGGGCACAACACAACACCCTGCCTTCAGTAACAACATAGGGCACAACTCAACACCATGCCTTCAGTAACAACATAGGGCACAACTCAACACCCTGCCTTCAGTAACAACATAGGGCACAACACAACAACCTGCCTTCAGTAATAACATAGGGCACAATACAACACCCTGCCTTCAGTAATAACATAGGGCACAATACAACACCCTGCCTTCAGTAACAACATAGGGCACAACACAACACCCTGCCTTCAGTAACAACATAGGGCACAATACAACACCCTGCCTTCAGTAACAACATAGGGCACAATACAACACCCTGCCTTCAGTAATAACATAGGGCACAATACAACACCCTGCCTTCAGTAACAACATAGGGCCACAACACAACACCCTGCCTTCAGTAATAACATAGGGCACAATACAACACCCTGCCTTCAGTAACAACATAGGGCACAACACAACACCCTGCCTTCAGTAATAACATAGGGCACAATACAACACCCTGCCTTCAGTAACAACATAGGGCACAATACAACACCCTGCCTTCAATAACAACATAGGGCACAATACAACACCCTGCCTTCAGTAACAACATAGGGCACAACACAACACCCTGCCTTCAGTAATAACATAGGGCACAATACAACACCCTGCCTTCAGTAATAACATATGGCATAATACAACACCCTGCCTTCAGTAATAACATAGGGCACAATACAACACCCTGCCTTCAATAACAACATAGGGCACAATACAACACCCTGCCTTCAGTAACAACATAGGGCACAATACAACACCCTGCCTTCAATAACAACATAGGGCACAATACAACACCCTGTCTTCAATAACAACATAGGGCACAATACAACACCCTGCCTTCAATAACAACATAGGGCACAATACAACACCCTGCCTTCAATAACAACATAGGGCACAATACAACACCCTGCCTTCAATAACAACATAGGGCACAATACAACACCCTGCCTTCATTAATAACATAGGGCACAACACCCTGCCTTCAGTAACACCATAGGGCACAACACAACACCCTGCCTTCAGTAACAACATAGGACACAACACAACACCCTGCCTTCAGTAACAACATAGGGCACAATACAACACCCTGCCTTCAGTAACAACATAGGGCACAACACAACACCCTGCCTTCAGTAACAACATAGGGCACAACACAACACCCTGCCTTCATTAATAACATAGGGCACAACACCCTGCCTTCAGTAACACCATAGGGCACAACACCCTGCCTTCAGTAACAACATAGGGCACAACACCCTGCCTTCAGTAACAACATAGGGCACAACACAACACCCTGCCTTCAGTAACAACATAGGGCACAACACAACACCCTGCCTTCAGTAACAACATAGAGCACAACACAACACCCTGCCTTCAGTAACAACATAGGGCACAACACAACACCCTGCCTTCAGTAACATAGGGCACAACACAACACCCTGCCTTCAGTAACAACATAGGGCACAACACAACACCCTGCCTTCAGTAACAACATAGGGCACAATACAACACCCTGCCTTCAGTAACACCATAGGGCACAATACAACACCCTGCCTTCAGTAACACCATAGGGCACAACACAACACCCTGCCTTCAATAACAACATAGGGCACAATACAACACCCTGCCTTCAGTAACACCATAGGGCACAATACAACACCCTGCTTTCAGTAACAACATAGGGCACAACACAACACCCTGCCTTCAGTAACAACATAGGACACAACACAACACCCTGCCCTCAGTAACAACATAGGGCACAACACAACACCCTGCCCTCAGTAACAACATAGGGCACAACACAACACCCTGCCTTCAGTAACAACATAGGGCACAATACAACACCCTGCCTTCAGTAACAACATAGGACACAACACAACACCCTGCCTTCAGTAACAACATAGGACACAACACAACACCCTGCCCTCAGTAACAACATAGGGCACAACACAACACCCTGCCCTCAGTAACAACATAGGGCACAACACAACACCCTGCCTTCAGTAACAACATAGGGCACAATACAACACCCTGCCTTCAGTAACAACATAGGACACAACACAACACCCTGCCCTCAGTAATAACATAGGGCACAATACACAATGGCCACACGCCGTGTTGTGGATACGGTCTTTCACAAATATCCATTGTAAAGAGAATGTTTCCCTTTGATTACTTACAAAAGCGACCGGACCAACGGGGCACGGGTCTAGCAAAGCATAAAATGCAACGCAAAAGCCAAAATTATTCCTATACATAAAATAAAAAGTTCGCAATTGCTCTACATCAAGACAACTAGTACCGAACCTAGAAAATGGTCAATGTCGCTATTCACACCAACATTTTAGAATAGATTTTAACGCTTTGACAGCAACGTGCGCCACCTGTGGCCACGGAGGGGATTTTCATAATGCTGCTGACCGACCAGTAGTCACGAATTTAATTTCTACAAATACTTAACACGTTCACCGCGTTGGTTAACGGTTGGTTAGGTTAGGTTGGGTCAGGTTGTAAATAGCAGAATTGGGATATCTGCTTTACTGCACGAATACATTTTTATCCTTCCTAATAAAAATGACAAACACAATTGCACGATAACAGTTCACCTCTTATGATAACAGTTATTTTCTAATAAGGTCGCGAAGCAAATTAAATGCCACATGTATACCGGTACGTGAGTTAGCAGCGTACCGAGTGGTGCACATGTGGCCCAGTACACGGGGACGTGTCCGAGTTAGAAGTTATAGTTTCTTCATGCCAGAAAAGTAAGATTACTACTACATTACGGAGCCTAGAAAATGGTGAATATCGCTTTTCATGCCAAATTTTTAGAAGAAATAGTGAATGGTGGGAGTGCCCTCTTTACTAAGCCGAATGAACGACCGTACGTGATAAAATCGAGTTAGAGAAGAATTGCCCCAAATCATTACGGGTTAATTATTATCTCAAACGAAATTAGATGTTTAGGGAACGTTGCGTCGAATCAATTTTAAAAAAATTACCCCAAAAAAGACAATTTAACAAATTATTGCCCCAAATCAACGCGTATTGAAAGAATTGCATTACATAGAACTTATTTAACAAAAAGTAGCCCCAAACAAAGCTAATTCAACGTGGGATTGCCGTAATGACCACCAAATGGCCAAAAATTCTCCCTAACCAAATTCACTTTACGCAATATACCCAAAAAAAAAAGATCGAAGGACTGATAATTTACCCTAAACGAACTTCACTTGACAATATTGCCCTAAACAAACCCCAACACCACAACCCAGCCTCCCCACTCAACACGTGGTCCTAACTCCCCCCCTCCCCAATATTCCCCACCATCGACATCTGTCACTCCCCAGACCAGAGTAATAAATAATAACTATACGGAAGCAAAGGTGCGTTTTTGAGATTAGATTAATCATCTCTATTAATTTATTTGGATTAATTAGTTTAACACCTTGACTGCGACGTGGGCCACCGGTGGTACACCGCGGTAAGTTTCACAACGCTGCTGACCGACCAGTAGTCACAAACACAACTTCCATAAACACTTGACCAAAGCTAAATGAAGGCACGATCCAGTTCATGTTTGCTATTTTCAAAATAGTTTACTACAATTGAACTTTGAATTTGAGTTTGGTGTTGAACTTATATTTAGTTGTCGCAGTCAAAGTTTTCAGCCTCCCTAACCATATCCAAGGTGTTCCACAGAGAAGACCCCTCTGGGGGACAAAACTATTGTATCTATAGGAATTAACGCTCCCTGGGGGAAAATGTTAAGTCCTGAGCTGAGAGTTATGTAGTCCTTTATGTTTAAATAATACTTTCTTATTGTTACGGTACATTTTTTTCGGTTGACTGCTGTCCTGTCTTTCAGCACTTACTACTTTCTTCTTCAACTTATGTCTTGTTTCATGACCTTCCTTCTCAACTTACTGTCACTATGCGCGCGGGATCTTGTACGGGAACACACCTTGTGCATAGATTCCGCGCTCCGGTAATTCAATACTAAATCGTACCTTCCTGTATTTTCTCACCGAACATCTTTGTTGAGGTGAGGGAGGCTGAAACTAACTTTGCGTCGGTCCAAAACCAGGAAAGCACTATTTAGTGTCGATTTTAAGGAAAGAGGAATCCATGCACGCGGTGTCCCCCCCAGCAAGCCAGGAAGGAACGCGGAATCTACGCACAAGGTGCACAGAAACAGTAAGCTAAGAAAGAAGTTCATGAAACAAGACAAAAGTAGAAGAAGAAAGCAATAGGTGCTGAAAAACAGGACAGCAGTCAACCGAAAAAAGATGGTCCGTAAAGAAACAAAAACCTATTCTATTTCAACACGTGAGATTTAGGTTTACTTAGGTGGTTTATCTAACTAATCTAACTTTACCTAACCTAACCTAACCTCAGCTATTGTTATATCATTACCGTACTCCAGCTTATGCGTCCGCTTGTTCAATTTCATATACGAAGTTCCCAAAACTTCAAAGTTAAATATCTCGAAAACTAAGCGTTTGCGAGCGCAATGTCATTCGTGTAAAACGTCTTCAAATGTCTCCAATTACCTAAATTTCGTGATGAAATCATTAAAGTCGTTGACAACATTAAATTCAATGGTGACCAGCAAAAAATAACTACTAATTCTCACTACTTGAAATTGAGGTTAATGTTAAGAAGATGCAACTAATCAATATTTGAAATTCGTTGCCTGAAACTTATCAATTACATCGAAATAAACGACTTTTCTTCTATACACTTTTTGCGTCAAATGAGTATTTAACGAGGTATAGCGGTAGGTTTGGTTTCGTCTTTGAGGACGAGCGCGTCGAAAGCGAGCTTCCATTGTAGTGTTGCCATATGACGCGCTCGATGAATTACTTCCCGCTTCAAACACTGGAGTTGCGGTCATTAATTTACCGCTATAACTCGTTAAATACTCATTTGCCCAAAAAAGTATATAGAAGAAAAGTTGTTTATTTCGATGTAATTGATATGTTTTAGGCAACGAATTTTGAAAAATTGATTAGTTGCATCCCCTTAACATTAACCGAAATTGAATTACCTAAGTCGGTGTGGGGACCTTGGATTTGTTTTGGGTAAAAACAAACTACAGATCTTGGTAAGAAGTTCCGGTATTTTTTACCTCATGTTATTTAAATACTATGTTGTTTGAGAAATGAAGTAAACAACTCAAAGTTTATGAAAGGAATTAGAATGACTCCATAAGTAGATACAAGCCCCCCCCCCCCCCCCCCCCACACACACACACACCTTTAAGCTTCTTTGTGTACGCATATAAAACTTGCAAACAAATAAAAGTGTATTTTTGATCTATTTGACCAATACTTTCTTCGAATTTTCTAATCACTGAACACACACTCATTTTACTCAATTAATATTTAGTTTAGATATAATACAAAAATAATTTCTCAAGTTAGGCCTCCTGTATAGGTATAATTAGCATCTTAACTTGATAAAAAATGAAAAAATATAATGAAAATATGTAATAAAAATAACAGAGCCGCTACACACAGGCAAATACGTGAGATTTAATGAGGACATTTTTATTAATAAATACCTTATTGAACATTAAGGTGTTTTCACGAACTAATTAGTTGTGTCCTATCCGCAACAAAGGCGATCCAAGGAGGAGAAGGAGGAAGGCACCATTTAGTATGGAGTTGAGGGAACGCGGAATCTACGCACAAGGTGCACAGAAACAGTAAGCTAAGAAAGAAGTTCATGAAACAAGACAAAAGTAGAAGAAGAAAGCAATAGGTGCTGAAAAACAGGACAGCAGTCAACCGAAAAAAGATGGTCCGTAACAAAACAAAAACCTATTCTATTTCTACATAAGGAAGGCCTACCTCCAGTTACATCAAAATAATCTTTTTAAATAGGCCTAACGCAAACTGGAACTCCTTGAACCGCAAAAAAGATAAAACAAATACCAAAACATTTATTTGAGAGGGAAAAAGTCTAGGACTTTAAAATCGAATAGAACTATTGCGACTGGATCAAGAGGGTTGGTATAAGTAAAATTAAAGTCCAAAACCTAATAAAAGTAGACATCAAAATACTCCAAATTACACGACTCACAGGGTGCAGTTGCGAGGGCGGGCGGATTGGCACGACGTATCTCTTCCGACGTCGTATTTATATCAGGACACACACAGAAAAAGGAATCTCGAGACGTATTTCTCAAGGCCTCGGACGCAGCACCAGCAGCACACAACCTCTCACGGCGGCGCGTCGACGGACACTGACAGAAAACGGGAAATTTCGCCCACGCTGATTGGCCCGTCGCTGGCGGGTCACCAAGATCCGTCAATTACGTAAATGCAGCCCTCGTTTTTAGCGGTTACGTTTTTTGGTGTTTTTTTTATTATTGGGTTGCTATGTTATCCCCTCTGAGGGAAGTGTGTTGAGTTATTAATGCTCTAATGTTATGCACTTGGAGGGTGGCCAAGCTCTGTGACCGTGGCAATGCAGCTAATCCGTCTACGTTTGTTTTGTGTTTTTTAAGTTTTATGGAGTTATATAATAAATATTGCAATGGGTTTTCCACCAACACCCATACTTTTTTATAATTTATTAATATGGAGTTTATATGGAGTTTTATAGTAAATAAAAGGTTTTATGGAGTTCAATAATAAACACTGCAATGGTTCCCACCAACATCTTTATGTATGTATATCATGTGACTTCTAAGGAGAACACTTTTATAGTCTTAGCTGTTTACTGTTGATAGAAGTTATATTCTTATGTGTTCGAAAATGCAACGTAAATAAAAATGTGAGAATGCAACTAGTACTTATCGCATAGCATTTTTTTTCAACGCGGGGCAAAAAATTCCCCCAATTTCTTTTTGTGCTTGTTGGTGTCTTAGTTTGATAGTTTTAGTAAATAAATATATATTTTCGGTAGAAAAATGTGTTAATATTTATTTTTTGTTGTTTTATTTTATTTTACTTGAATATTTTCATTTTTTACATACGAAAATATCGAGAAAGTTTCAAAATTTGCGTTTTGACGCCATTTAATGCTATATATATACTTTTATTTTTGGACCCGTTATATTTTTATGGACCCGTTTTGGCACAGTTTTGAAACAATATCCTGAAATGCCCGTTTTGGCACCGTTTTCTGAAACGCCCGTTCTGGCACCGCTTTACGAGGCATGAAACTTTGCACCGTTATACCGAGCGTGAGTTTTGCATAGCTTCAAGAGGCAGGGCCGTTTTGGCATGGTATTTCAAGTTGTCCGTTTTCAAGACCGTTTTGTGGGATGTCTGTTTTGGTACCGTTATTCTAGGAGTTCATTTATTACTGTCTTATGATACAAGTCTTTCCGTTTTCCTAGGTGTCCGTTTTGGCACCGCACAGCATTAAAAGCGTGTAGCGAACGAAAAAAATACGTAGAAAACGGAATAATCGTTTAGAAAACGGAAAAAATGTTTAGAAAACGGAGAAGAAGCGTAGAAAACGGAGCAGGTGTGAGCGAGAGGGTATAGAGAGACCCTTTTATTCAACGAGCTGGGACCTCACGCCCTCCCCCGCAAGTTAACGCCTCACACACCCTTGCAGGTGTAAACTAATGCTACTTATGATTAGAGCGATCCATAAAATATATTTTTTAGCTATGCATTGCCAGTACAACGCTGGTACTCTGGTGCCTGAGCAGACGATCGCGGACGTTGGGTATTATAGGGTCCCCGTGGGCGAGTGGTTGGGAGAGGAAAGGTGTCGGCAGTTCGAATCCCGGCGGTGCCGCCCGGTTTTTCTCCCTGTTGGGAAAAGGGAGAACTCAGCCACAATTGCCCACTCTACCCAGGTGCTCTCCTCGTTGGGAAAAGGGAGAACTCAGCCACAATTCCCCACTCTACCCAGGTGTTTTCCCCGTTGGGAAAAGGGAGAACTCAGCCACAATTCCCCACTCTACCCAGGTGTTCTCCCCGTTGGGAAAAGGGAGAACTCAGCCACAATTCCCCACTCTACCCAGGTGTCGGAAATGGGTACCGGCTTGACCGGGGGTAACCGTCATGGCGTCTTGGTGTTAGTTATGAAGCATTTGATATACCAACCGTCATGGCGTCCTGGTGTTAGTTATGAGGCATTTGATATACCAACCGTCATGGCGTCCTGGTGTTAGTTATGAGGCATTTGATATACCAACCGTCATGGCGTCCTGGTGTTAGTTATGAGGCATTTGAAATACCAACCGTCATGGCGTCCTGGTGTTAGTTAGGAGGCATTTGGTATACCGACCGTCATGGCGTCCTGGTGTTAGTTATGAAGCATTTGATATACCAACCGTCATGGCGTCCTGGTGTTAGTTATGAGGCATTTGGTATACCGACCGTCATGGCGTCCTGGTGTTAGTTATGAGGCATTTGATATACCAACCGTCATGGCGTCCTGGTGTTAGTTATGAGGCATTTGGTATACCAACCGTCATGGCGTCCTGGTGTTAGTTATGAGGCATTTGATATACCAACCGTCATGGCGTCCTGGTGTTAGTTATGAGGCATTTGATATACCAACCGTCATGGCGTCCTGGTGTTAGTTATGAGGCATTTGATATACCAACCATCATGACGTCCTGGTGTTAGTTATGAGGCATTTGGTATACCGACCGTCATGGCGTCCTGGTGTTAGTTATGAAGCATTTGATATACCAACCGTCATGGCGTCCTGGAGTTAGTTATGAGGCATTTGATATACCAACCGTCATGGCGTCCTGGTGTTAGTTATGAGGCATTTGATATACCAACCGTCATGGCGTCCTGGTGTTAGTTATGAGGCATTTGATATACCAACCGTCATGGCGTCCTGGTGTTAGTTATGAGGCATTTGGTATACCAACCGTCATGGCGTCCTTGTGTTAGTTATGAGGCATTTGATATACCAAACGTCATGGCGTCCTGGTGTTAGTTATGAGGCATTTGGTATACCAGTGTACCAGGTGGTGTGTACAGGGCTTGGTTGGGATAAAGCGTCTTTTATTTCTCTTTTAACCGTGCTGTCGGGCTTGTGGGGGATTAACCTTGCTTCGGCAGAATGGTAGAAACACAGGAATGAGTTGCTGCAACGTCAGTGTTATATTAAACAGAAGGGAGGAAGTTGCTTCTATTCGTTTACATTAAATAGAAAAACGTTAAAAATTCATCCTACTTTACCTGTCCATATATGAACGAATAACCAACTTTCAAAAGTTCAACACTGTGGGTGTTTATTTTAATTCAACACTTTGACCACAATTGGTCAAACCGAAGTTCAACATTCAACTCCAACACAAAGTCAACTGCAGCGCGCGATGTTGAAAATAGCAAACATGAACTGGATCGTGCCTTCATTTAGCTTTGATTAAGTATTTATGGAAATTGTGTTTGTGACTACTGGTCGGTCTGCAGCGTTGTGAAAATCCCGCCGTGTACCACCGGTGGGGCACGTCGCCTTCGAAGTGTTGAATTGCCTGATATTCAAATGTGGGTCCCCAAACCCGTAGACTTGTCCACAACTTGCATTATTCACACCGAATCAAAATTATTTTCTTTTAGGACTCCCTACCCACGATAAAGGCGATCCCTAGAGAAAAAGGATGAAAGCACCATCTACCGGGGGAACGGGGGAATTTATACACAATGAATGAGTGTGGTCCCCACACAAACAGCAAGTCAGGAAAGAAGTTCATGAAACAAGACAAAAGTAGAAGAAGAAAGCAGTAGGTGCTGAAAAACAGGACAGCAGTCAACCGAAAAAAGATGGCCGTAACAAAACAAAAACCTATTCCGTTTCAACAAAAAGAAGGCCTAACTCTCAGCTCGGGACCACACATATTCCCCACTGGGAGCGCCAATTCCCAAAGACACAATAGTTGTGTCCACCTGAGGGGACTTGAAAAAGAATATTACTGAGCTTTTTAACGTGCCTTTTCGGAGTTTAGATTTAATAAATAGAAATTTGCTCTGCGTATTGATGCGTGGCTAAGTTAATAGAGCGTTGAGTCCTTATTGAACGGGCACCGTTCAACCATCCAACGGGCACCGTTTAACCGTTCAACGGTCACCGTTTAACCGTTCAACCGTCACCGTTTAACCGTTCAACGGTCACCGTTTAACCGTTCAACCGTCACCGTTTAACCGTTCAACCGTCACCGTTTAACCATTCAACGGTCACCGTTTATCCGTTCAACGGTCACCGTTTAACCGTTCAACCGTCACCGTTTAACCGTTCAACCGTCACCGTTTAACCATTCAACGGTCACCGTTAATCCGTTCAACGGTCACCGTTTAACCGTTCAACCGTCACCGTTTAACCGTCACCGTTTAACCGTTCAACCGTCACCGTTTAACCGTTCAACCGTCACCGTTTAACCATTCAACCGTCACCGTTTAACCGTTCAACGGTCACCGTTTAACCGTTCAACCGTCACCGTTTAACGGTTCAACCGTCACCGTTTAACCGTTCAACGGTCACCGTTTAACCGTTCAACCGTCACCGTTTAACGGTTCAACCGTCACCGTTTAACCGTTCAACGGTCACCGTTTAACCGTTCAACCGTCACCGTTTAACGGTTCAACCGTCACCGTTTAACCATTCAACGGTCACCGTTTATCCGTTCAACCGTCACCGTTCATTAGCGGCCGTTGAAGAGCAGGATAAGTTAACGCAAGTAACCCAAAAATAAGCAAAGGATAGATAAAGGCAAGCAAGTGTCGCGATGTACTCAATAAATAACACGAGGCACAAGTACACAAAAAAAGACTAGTAGTCGCTGCAAAATCTGTCCGTGCCACTGAACTGAGTTAAATTATTTATTTTACCTCATTATTATCATTATATCATTATTTTCATTATTTACTCAAGTTGAATCATTTTTTACTTCATTATTATCATTATTACTATTCTTGTTGTTATTGTAATTGTAAATCCACCGTTAGTTACCACTAAGAAGCAGCAGTAAATTATATACATTTCAAGTACAGTTCAGAATTTGCCTTCATTGCTTCAATTCATTCATTCATTTACTTATATTAAACAGAAGAATGGAGGAAATACACGGTAATTCAAGTCGTCGGTGGCGGGGTACCCCGGCCGGCCGCCGTATCCTGGATACGAGGGGCACAGGTCCAGCGCTCGAGAGGCGGATAGATGCAACGTGCTGACGAGGTCAGACACTCACGGGAATAGGCCTTAACGACAATAGACCTCATTGACGACAACAGACAGTGATGAGTACAAAACCTGACGAAGACAGGAAATGACGAGGACAGACAGTGACGAGGACAGACAGTGACGAGAACAGACCTTAACGATAATAGACCTCATTGACGAAAACAGACAGTGATGAGTACAAAACCTGACGAAGACAGGAAATGACGAGGACAGACAGTGACGAGGACAGACCTTAACGATAATAGACCTCATTGACGAAAACAGACAGTGATGAGTACAAAACCTGACGAAGACAGGAAATGACGAGGACAGACAGTGACGAGAACAGACCTTAACGATAATAGACCTCATTGACGAAAACAGACAGTGATGAGTACAAAACCTGACGAAGACAGGAAATGACGAGGACAGACAGTGACGAGAACAGACCTTAACGATAATAGACCTCATTGACAAAAACAGACAGTGATGAGTACAAAATCTGACGAAGACAGAAAATGACGAGGACACACAGTGACGAGAACTGAAAAGACGAGGACAGACACTGGCAAGGACAAAGAATAATGAGGGCTAACACTGATGGATACAGAGAATGACGAGGACAGACACTGACGAACAAAAACACCAACACAGCCATAAGTGTACGACTCGCTGAGTGTACGGTAACTTGTGCCATCTTCAATACAACACAGCTCATTCACACACAGAACGCTTTATTTTTATTAAATAAGAAAGTTTTAGCCTCCCTTTACCACAACAAAAATGTTCCAAGAGGGGAAAGATGAAGGCAACATCTAGAATGGAGTTAAGGGAACACGGAATCTATGCACAAGGTGCATAGAAACAGTAAGCTAAGAAAGAAGTTCATGAAACAAGACAAAAGTAGAAGAAGAAAGCAATAGGTGCTGAAAAACAGGACAGCAGTCAACCGAAAAAAGATGGTCCGTAACAAAACAAAAACTTATTTCAACAAGAAAACAGCCTACCCCATCCCAGCTAGGGACCTCTTCATGCTGCTGTAAGAATAAACAGAAACTGGCCCATAGATGATCAATTGTATTGTCAATATAATTGCCAATGATGAATATTGACAATTTATTTAATCGTCTGAGGGCTTGATTGACGACCGTCAAATAACTGACTTAGCAAAATAAAATTCACCAATATAATGAGTCAATGATATTGACAATTCAATTGATCGTCTATGTGCCGCTCAACACGCCTGGCGTGTTGCCTGCACACATACGCCGTCGTGAGTTGTCCAAAACTACATGCAAATTTAGAAAGACACTAGGGCTGGAGTTGTAGTTGGTGATGAGACACAACCCAGCACAGAGTTCCGAGGTCACTGCGGTCGAGTGGTCAAGAGCGCGCGCCCCACGGATGGGTCGGCAGTTCGAATCCCGGCAGTGGCGGTGATTTTTCCGTAGGAGAACTCAGCCATAAATCCTCACCGTTGGGGAAAAGGGAGAACTCAATCATTATTCCTCACCGTTAGGGAAAAGGGAGAACTCAGCCATAAATCCTCACCGTTGGGGAAAAGGGAGAACTCAGCCACAATTCCTCACTCTACCCAGGTGTCAGAAATGGGGGTAACAGTCACTGCGACCTGGTTGAATTTCTACTTCTGGTGAAAAATGTCCTTTAATTGGTTCAAAGCAAAGTGTTACTGGCCAATAGGCTTAGAATATACCAGAATTTCCATTATAAAAAGCCTGAGCAATCATTTAAGATAGCATGGCTACCATCAAATACAAACTAAAAGCGTACACAATTGTCTTAAAGCCGATCTTGAGTAGAGGTGATCTTAAACAGTGAACAATCCTTGAAGATTGCCCAACAACCCCTCGAAATTGTCCGAACTACTCTCGAAATTGTCCGAAAATCGCTCGAGATTGCTCGACAATCCCCCAAGATTGGCCGAGTGTCTCCCAGGATTGCCAGATTGCCGGACCTTGGCAATCAAATAACACCGTCTCAGAGAAACAAAAATATATGGCATCGATTTTCAAAAAATCAAAACCGTAATTCAAAATCGAGTAACTTGATGCAACTCAACACGTCCCCGTGTATTGTGCCACATGTGCCCCACGCGGTACACTGCGCACTCACATACCGGTATACATGTGTGACCCTTCATGCTTCGGGACCTTAATAAAAAAACTCATCATACGAGGGGAAATGGTACCGTGCAATAGCATTTTCATATTTCTCATGAAGGATAGAAACGTATTCGAGCAGTAAAGTCGATATCCCGGTTCCGCTACTTACAACCTAACCTAACCTAACCTAACCAACCGTTAAACAAAGCTGCAAAAATATCAAGTAGCACGCAAGTCGAACCACAACTTAACAAGTTTGAGTTAGCAAAACTTTATAAATTCATACGTAGGGGCAACGAGAAATAAATCATCATTATCATTAAATAGTTATATTATTATTTCATTATTATAAATATCAAATCAGCTCAAGTTTCACGTACAGCACAAAGCGCGAAGATAACAAAATAAAAAGTGGCGTTATCAGCCAGACCGTTGACATTATTTTTATTATTATTATTATTATTATTATTATTAGTATCACTATCATAATTGTTTAACCCAGTTACCACTAACAACACACCTGTGACACATTTGTGAAGTTTTAAGCTCTCTCACGTTGAGTTTTTTATAAAAAAAATTATAGAAAAAACATTATAAAAAACATGTATCAAAAATGTAAAAAATAAAAAAATTATAAAAAACGTGTGCCCAAGACTAGGTCTATAGGCTTAAACAATACCTAGAAATACCCACCCAAGTGTCTTCAAACGACCGTTCTATAATGCAGGAGATAGGCCTATACAGGTAGTGCTTAGAATAGGTCTACATAAATAACAAAAAATAGGTTTACATTAGTAATACAAAAATAGGCTTATTATAAATAAACCTATATAAGTAATACATAGACTAGGCCTATATAATACGTAGACTAGGCCTACATAATACATAGACTAGGCCTATATTCCTCATGCCTTTTTTAACGGCAAAGAAAAATTATGCCCCACCGCAAAAAATTAAAAACTTCTAATGCATAAATATTCAATTAAAAAGTAAAAACAACACAGAAACAACTTCGTTGTGAACAAAGAACCGACACTTGATTGGGAGAAAATAAACTTTCACTAATACTAGACACGTAAAAAATATACTTGTATTAATAATTAGCATGCCTGAAGCGTCACTTCGACGCTGCTGATTTTTCATTAAAAATCAAGTTCACTTAATTAATTATCGCATGCGCAAAGAAATAATAACAGTAGTAATAATAATAATAATAATAGTATTTAAGTTTGATAACACCAATAGTCACATGAACTCAACCCACCACAGGAAAATGTTCTAAAAAAAAAAAAAAAAAAGAGGCACCATTTGCTGAGGAGTCGAAGGAACAGGGGAATCTACGCACAAGGTGTGCGTCGGCTCCCCAGAGTCGAAAGAACGGGGAGTTTATGCACAAGGGTCCCCACGCAAACGGAAAGTTAGGAAAGAAGTTCATGGAACAAGACAAAGATTAGATTAGTCGTTAGTTTTAGCCTCTCTTCCCGCAGCAACAAATTCAATCCAAAGAAAGGATGAAGGAAGGCACCATTTAGTATGGAGTCAAGGAAACGCGGAATCTACGCACAAGGTGCACAGAAACAGTAAGCTGAGAAAGAAGTTCATGAAACAAGACAAAAGTTGAAAGTCAAACCCTTTCCACTTCTGTCGAACTCTTTCCAATTCTGTCAAACCCTTTCCATTTCTGTCAAACCCTTTCCAATTCTGTCAAACCCTTTCCATTTCTGTCAAACCCTTTCCATTTCTGTCGAACTCTTTCCAATTCTGTCAAACCCTTTCCATTTCTGTCAAACCCTTTCCATTTCTGTCAAACCCTTTCCAATTCTGTCAAACCCTTTCCAATTCTGTCAAACCCTTTCCATTTCTGTCAAACCCTTTCCATTTCTGTCGAACTCTTTCCAATTCTGTCAAACCCTTTCCATTTCTGTCAAACCCTTTCCATTTCTGTCAAACCCTTTCCAATTCTGTCAAACCCTTTCCATTTCTGTCAAACCCTTTCCATTTCTGTCGAACTCTTTCCAATTCTGTCAAACCCTTTCCATTTCTGTCAAACCCTTTCCAATTCTGTCAAACCCTTTCCAATTCTGTCAAACCCTTTCCATTTCTGTCAAACCCTTTCCATTTCTGTCAAACCCTTTTCATTGTAGTCTAAGAACTTTCATATGGGTCAAACCCTTCCGTTTCAGTCAAATGCTAGCATGTCAAAGGACATAAGCAATCAGTTTATACTCAGGAACGGTCTCTGCACAAATTAAAGCCCATTTCGCCAACAAGGAACACGAGAAAATCAACAACAAGTCTCAAGCAATCAAGACACCAAGGCTCCAACAAATCTCGGTCACCTACTTATCAATTTTCTTCAGTTCCTCTTGTATTCGTACCACGGTAGAAGGAACAAGGTAGGGTCAAACCAGTCTTTTTTTCGTCGACTGTGTTGCAATGGTGACGTCATGGTAACGGACCAATAGCAGCGCTCGTATTGCGTCTGGCAACACTGCTAGCCCCAAATCTGGCTCGACTATTGGCCTAACGACATGTCGCAATGGTGACGTCGAACCAATAGCCGCGCTCATACTGCGTCTGGCAACACTGCTAGCCCCAAATCTGGCTCGACTATTGGCCTAAGACATGTCGCAATGGTGACGTCGGAATAATAACGGCGCTCATATTGCGTCTGGCAACACTGCTAGCCCCAAATCTGGCTCGACTATTGGCCTAACAACATGTCGCAATGGTGACGTCGAACCAATAGCCGCGCTCATATTGTGTCTGGCAACACTGCTAGCCCCAAATCTGGCTCGACTATTGGCCTAACGACATGTCGCAATGGTGACGTCGAACCAATAGCCGCGCTCATATTGCGTCTGGCAACACTGCTAGCCCCAAATCTGGCTCGACTATTGGCCTAACGACATGTCGCAATGGTGACGTCGAACCAATAGCCGCGCTCATATTGCGTCTGGCAACACTGCTAGCCCCAAATCTGGCTCGACTATTGGCCTAACGACATGTCGCAATGGTGACGTCGGACCAATAACGGCGCTCATATTGCGTCTGGCAACACTGCTAGCCCCAAATCTGGCTCGACTATTGGCGTAACGACATATCGCAACGGTGACGTCATTCAGTTCGTTAGAAATAAAACCTTCCAATTGGCTAGCCGACAAAGAAGAAGTGTAATTTTCCCCCACAGAAATGACCCCACCTTGTTTCCTCTACAGTGATACGTACGTACACAGTAACAACTACCGGTACCATCGACAGGAATTTTATTATAATAAACTGTACAGTGATTTGCTTTTGTGACGTCGCTCCAGAAAATAACGTAATGCTGAGTGCCCGAAACATGGTGACGTTTTTTTCACTAGTATTTGTTCGTTATGGCAGATCATGGCCGTCGCAGGGCAGATCATGGCCGTCGCAGGGCAGATCATGGCCGTCGCAGGGCAGATCATGGCCGTCGCAGGGCAGATCATGGCCGTCGCAGGGCAGATCATGGCCGTCGCAGGGCAGATCATGGCCGTCGCAGGGCAAATCATGGCCGTCGCAGGGCAAATCATGGCCGTCGCAGGGCAAATCATGGCCGTCGCAGGGCAAATCATGGCCGTCGCAGGGCAAATAATGGCCGTCGCAGGGCAGATCATGGCCGTCGCAGGGCAGATCATGGCCGTCGCAGGGCAGATCATGGCCGTCACATTGCAGATCATGGCAGCCGCAGGGCAGATCATGGCCGTCACATTGCAGATCATGGCAGCCGCAGGGCAGATCATGGCCGTCACATCGCAGATCATGGCCGTCACATCGCAGATCATAGCCGTTACATCGCAGATCATGGCGGCCGCAGGGCAGATCATGGCGGCCGCAGGGCAGATCATGGCGGCCTCAGGGCAGATCATGGCGGCCGCAGGGCAGATCATGGCGGCAGCAGGGCAGATCATGGCCGCTGCAGGGCAGATCATGGCCGCCGCAGGGCAGATCATGGCCGCCGCAGGGCAGATCATGGCCGCCGCAGGGCAGATCATGGCCGCCGCAGGGCAGATCATGGCCGCCGCAGGGCAGATCATGGCCGCCGCAGGGCAGATCATGGCCGCCGCAGGGCAGATCATGGCCGCCGCAGGGCAGATCATGGCCGCCGCAGGGCAGATCATGGCCGCCGCAGGGCAGATCATGGCCGCCGCAGGGCATATCAGAGCCGCAGCAGGGCAGATCAGAGCCGCAGCAGGGCAGATCAGTGCCGCAGCAGAGCAGATCAGTGCCGCAGCAGAGCAGATCAGTGCCGCAGCAGGGAAGATCAGAGCCGCAGCAGGGCAGATCAGAGCCGCAGCAGGGCAGATCAGAGCCGCAGCAGGGCAGATCAGAGCCGCAGCAGGGCAGATCATGGCCGCCGCAGGGCAGATCATGGCCGCCGCAGGGCAGATCATGGCCGCCGCAGAGCAGATCATGGCCGCCGCAGGGCAGATCATGGCCGCCGCAGGGCAGATCATGGCCGCCGCAGGGCAGATCATGGCCGCCGCAGGGCAGATCATGGCCGCCGCAGGGCAGATCATGGCCGCCGCAGGGCAGATCATGGCCGCCGCAGGGCATATCAGAGCCGCAGCAGGGCAGATCAGAGCCGCAGCAGGGCAGATCAGAGCCGCAGCAGGGCAGATCAGTGCCGCAGCAGAGCAGATCAGTGCCGCAGCAGAGCAGATCAGTGCCGCAGCAGGGAAGATCAGAGCCGCAGCAGGGCAGATCAGAGCCGCAGCAGGGCAGATCAGAGCCGCAGCAGGGCAGATCAGAGCCGCAGCAGGGCAGATCAGAGCCGCAGCAGGGCAGATCAGAGCCGCAGCAGGGCAGATCAGAGCCGCAGCAGGGCAGATCAGAGCCGCAGCAGGGCAGATCAGAGCCGCAGCCGGGCAGATCAGAGCCGCAGCAGGGCAGATCAGAGCCGCAGCAGCGCAGATCACGGCAGATCACAGCCGCCAGAAGGCAGATCACGGCCGCAGCAGGGCGGATCACGGCAGATCAAAGCCGCCAGAAGGCAGACCACGGCAGATCAAAGCCGCCAGAAGGTAGACCATGGCCGCAGCAGGGCAGATTACGGCAGATCATGGCCGCCAGAAGGCAGATCACGGCCGCCAGAAGGCAGATCACGGCCGCCAGAAGGCAGATCACGGCCGCCAGAAGGCAGATCACGGCCGCCAGAAGGCAGATCACGGCCGCCAGAAGGCAGATCACGGCCGCCAGAAAGCAGATCACCGGCGCTTGAGCTTGTACCGCGCGGTGGCGGCCAGGAGGCGGCGACAGAAGGCCTCCCTTAAACTGCCATAAAATCCCGTTCCTCCATCGGCCGAACAGCGCCGCAGCAGCGCCTCCGCTAAGGCGCCCAGCCTGCGTAGGGAACGGGGAATTTATGCACATTCGTCAGGGGCAGAGGTAGAGAAGAGGTGGGTCTGCTTGATTATAAAACAAAACCTTTCAGAAACATGTTGACTTTTACGTGAATGAAATGTCGAGTATAATACCAGCCATGTATGTATGTATGTATAATAACACCAGCCATGTAGGTACAGGCAAGTTAAGAAGTATCAATGATACTCTCATACAGAAAAAACAATAGGTAGCGGCAAACTTCGAGGGGTGAAGTGGTCTGTACAGGGTGTAGAAGCAAAGTTTATATTGAAGAGTTTGTATGAAATAAAATCTAATTATTCAAGGGGTATATAAATGACCGGAGGCAACAGACAGGTGCCACATGATTAGATGTTAGTTCAAGACTCCTTAACCGTAACGAACATTGGCGTTTCAAAGAGAGGAAGGCACCATTTAGTATGGAGTTAAAAGGGAACGCGGAATCTATGCAGAAAATGCATAGAAACAGTAAGCTAAGAAAGAAGTTCACGAAACAAGACAGAAGTTGAAGAAGAAAGCAATAGGTGCTGAAAAACAAGACGGCAGTCAACCGAAAAAAGATGGTCCCCCCCCCCTCAAAAAAAAAGAGTTCTATTTCAAAAAAAGGAGTGCTTGTGTAACTGATTTCTCGGGACCTCACATTCCCCCAGGAAGCGCAAACTGTTTCCCCTTGGGGCAAGACCTCACATCTTCCCCTGGGGCGAGACCTCACATATTCTCCTGGGGCGAGGCCTCACATATTCCCCTGGGGCGGCACCTCACACATTCCCCTGGGGCGGCACCTCACACATTCCCTTGGGGCGGCACCTCACACACCCCCGGGACGAGACCTCACACGTTCACCCGTGGCGGCACCCCACACATTCCCCCAGCACCCACCTGGCGTACATCTCCCCCCTCACGGCGGCTGAGAACTGATGCACGAGGCACCAGAGGGCGGCGGCGGCGAAGAGGACGTTATAGGCGAGCACGATCCAGAGGTTGCCCAGCCAGCCCACGCTCGCGTAGTCCCCCAGCAGGTCGAAGTTGGTCAGGCCTGTGGGGGGCAGGGTTGGTTAGGCATCTGGGGGCAGGTCACCCAGCCTGGAAATAAGAGCCTTCTCTCTTTCCTCCCACACACACACACGCCACTCACACCAAACATCCAAACACACCCCACACCCACTCACTCCACACACCTTTTCATAAACACCCTATCACACGCCTCCACATATCCAACCATACCCCCACCAAACACACCCACTTCACATACTCACCACACACCTTACTCACACACCCCACACCCCCCCACACACCCACACCCCACACACCCACCAAGGGTGGTAGCCAGCAGCGGGAGGGCGGACGCGAGCACTAGGAGCAGGACGCAGTTGAGGAGGAGGTGGACCATGGGGGTGTCCCCCGGGGTGGGGGCAACCCGCCGCAGGGGGGGGAGGGAGTAGCACCCCACCAGAGACGCGGCGAACAGGTACAGCAGCAGTACCACCTCCACAACCGCCCCCAGGGGCCCCAGCAGCCACACCAGCACCGCCCTCTGCAGGAGGCAGGTCCTATCGTTAGGTCTTCCTCCGGTGTTGTGGAGGTTGTGGTGTGTTGTGGTGTGGTGTGGTGTGTTGTGTGGTGTGTTGTGTTGTGTGGTGTGTTGTGTTGTGTTGTGTGGTGTGTTGTGTTGTGTGGTGTGTTGTGTGGTGTGTTGTGTGGAGTTGTGTGTGGTTGTGTGTGATGCGGCATTGTGTTGTGTGTAGGGTTGTGTTGTGTGTTGCGAAAAAGGGTTATGGTCGTGGTGTTAGGATGGGTGGATTGATTGATTCTAAATGTACATACATATACATATACCGGGCTTATCCTCTCTATGGGAGGGTAGCCGACAGCAGGCCAAAATCACCACACTTAGTCACTAGGAGGCGAGAGAGGCAGCACTGGCCGCACCTGAACTGCCAGGATCAGCAGCAGCCCAGCACAACCACCTTCCACAGTCAGGCCCGACAGCAACAGCTGGTTTACCCCGACCGCTTCATTGAGTGCAGCCCCTCCCCCCGCACATGACAGGTCAACCCCATCACACGCGGGCAGCTTCCAGTAACGCGTCAAAAAATAAAATTACCTCCTTATACACTGCCCCCACTCACTTCTGTCCGCAGCCATCCCTCTCGCCACGTCTAAATTCTAAATGTATAAATGCAAAAGTCCTCTCGTTAGGATGGCTTGATTATAAATGCAAAAGTCCTCTCGTTAGGATGGCTTGATTATAAATGCTAAAGTCCTCTCGTTAGGATGGATTGATTATAAATGCAAAAGTCCTCTCGTTAGGATGGATTGATTATAAATGCAAAAGTCCTCTCGTTAGGATGGATTGATTATAAATGCAAAAGTCCTCTCGTTAGGATGGATTGATTATAAATGCAAAAGTCCTCTCGTTAGGATGGATTGATTATAAATGCAAAAGTCCTCTCGTTAGGATGGATTGATTATAAATGCAAAAGTCCTCTCGTTAGGATGGATTGATTATAAATGAAAAAGTTCTCTCGTTAGGATGGATTGATTATAAATGCTAAAGTCCTCTCGTTAGGATGGATTGATTATAAATGCTCAAGTCCTCTCGTTAGGATGGATTGATTATAAATGCAAAAGTCCTCTCGTTAGGATGGATTGATTGTAAATTAGTTTTTGTCTATCTTCATCACATTAAAGATGTTCAAAGAGAGGAAGGATGAAGGCGCCATTTAGCATGGAGTTAATGGAATGTGGGAACTACGCACAAAGGGTGTTCCCTCAACGGATACCGTGCGCATAGAAACGAAGTTCATGAAACAAGAGAAAAGTTGCAGAAGAAAGTAGTAGGTAATGAAAAACAGGACAGCAGTCAACCGAAAATAAAGATGGTCCGTAATATCACACAAAAATTTCATTTCAACAAAAAGAAGGCCTAAGTAACACTCAGCTGTAGCCCTCATATCTTCCCCCTGTGGGTGCTAATTCTCCATTAACGTATTTGAATTCAATAGAAAAACCTAGAAAGACAGCGCACACCTTATCTAATGCAACAGCACAAAGACATAACACGCGCTTTTTTATACACCATCATAAATTTAAAATGCAATTCAATAAAATGCTAAACACAGCCCACCTTGCCCAGCATAATGCCACCGGCGATCTCGGAGTCGAAGCGCTTTCCCTTGTAGAGGACGTGCGGCAGCGACTTGAACCCGGATATGAGCTGGAGCACATTGAACACCACCAGCACCACCACCACCCCCGTCACCAACACCAGCACCAACACCCCCAGCGGGTACACCAGGCATCGACGGAGTAAGCCACGTCGGGACGAGGACTCCAGACGACGGCGGTCAGCCAGCACTGCCTGCAGGCGGAGGAGGAGGGCGTCTTTCTCCTGTGAGGGGCTCCCCAAAGGGCGCGGGAACTGGCCAGGGCGGGTGAAGTGAGATACAGTTCGAGACCCAGGCTGTGGGTCGAGCGATCCTGAAGGGATTTGAGACTTTGTATTGGACGTCAAAGAGTCCTTGGGACAATAGGACTCGGTGTGGGACGTCAAAGAGCCCTTGTGACGCTGGGACTCCGTATGGGACGTCAAAGGACGCTCCAGCGAGCATCGAGACTTCCGTTTCTGCCAGACAGAGGTCATAGAGGAGGAATGTGCTAGGGGTTGTGCTGGGACAGAATGGGATCTCGACAAACTAGACAGGAGACAGACTTTGTCGTACTCGTGTTTCTGTCTCGGCAAGCTGTCCATGTTTGATGAGCGCGCAAATTTGCATTGCCTTTCTTGAAATTGATCACTACTGGACTCTAAGGAAGTATTATTAGACACTGCATTGCTAAACAAAGACTGGTCAGACGCTGTTAAGAACGACTTGTCACCGCTGAGAGACAACCTAGAGTCTTTAAACTGAGGCAATTGAGAAGACATGTCGTCTTTAGAAAACGGGCGCTTTTTAAGCACAGGTTCGTCTCTGAAAGGCGAAAAACCTAGCTTTCGATTATGTACAGGGGATGATGATATCACACGAGGTGGTGAACATTTCCCACCATTAACACATTTCTCATCACTAATACGAGAAAAAGAAGACCGGCGTCGAAACCAAGCCTCATCACCTTCACAAACATCAAACATATCCGCTGAAGAGTCTTTGCTATATGGAAACTCGTTTTTGCTGCCCTTATCCGTAACATTAATCACGGGTGATAACCCACGTGATTGGATCGCTGAGTCGTAATTGGTACACCTCAAACTATGATTGGCTAGACACGCTTTGGAGTTGTGACCGTATAGAGAATTTTCACCACTACTGTACAGAGAATTGTTCGACAGGGGCATAGAATGTTCAGGGTGCACACTATGGTTCACAGGGTGGGTGGAGGATACAGTAGGAGAAACAGAACAACTTCGGTCTGTATTTGTTAATGCCTCCCATGATGACGGACTGCCTATGCCACTGGCTGGACTCGAATTAGATTTCTTGGGGATTGTAATGCCTTTTATTTGCTCATTGCTCATGGAGAACTTAGAGCCATTTGTAGCCAGTAACTCCTCTTTGCTAGACTTATCCTCATTTTTTAACACCAAAGCACCGAGTTCTGATGCGTTTTCGAAATCCGATATTTCAAGACCATTTTCACGGAGACCTTTTTTGGACATTTTAGAAGCCTTGGCCAGAGTTTCTCCGAAGGCATTACCATTTCCTAAGTGCCCCTTTCCAGTGTTCATGGAAGCCGTCTCTAGCTGGAAAGGGAGCACAGACGACGGGAAGGAACAAGACAGCGGCAGAAGCGGCGACGTTGGAGAGGAAGACAGTGAGCTGAACGGAGAGCTGAACGAGAACGCTGAGAACGAGTACGACCTGAAGAAAGAGCCTAGTTTTGGACCCTGGAAAGATCCTGATCCAGGCTCACGGAAAGATTCTACTCCTGCTCCCTGGAAAGATCCTGTGCCAGAACCCTGGTACGATCCCGATCTAGATCCCTGAAAAGACCCCACTCTGGGTCTCTGGAAACTTTCAATACTGCCATCATCATCATCATCATCATCATCATTTCCACCATCACAAAGAGGCTTGGACCCCAATCCACCTTCGTGGAGGTCTGACCCCCGCCCCCCGTCCTCCCCCCTATCTCTCGAGAAGAACCGAAACACAGAATAGGGTTTCCCAGATCTTCGCCTCGCGCCCTCCCTTTGCTTTGAGGGACCTTGGTCCTGTTGATGTTGTTGTTGGAGCTGTTGTTGCTGCATGTACGGCTGCTCCGGATCTTCGTAGCCAAGAACTGGAAAAAGATGTGACGTTCATAAAGATGGTTAAATGGATTCAATTAGATAAGGAGTTAGTTCAAGCCTCCTGAACATGTTCTAAAGAGACGAAGGAGGAAGGGCACCATATAATAGAGAGTTAAATGGAACAGGGAATCTGTGATCTAAGCCCGGTGCGTGTTTCAAAAGAATTAGATTAGATTTTAAGTTAGTTTAAGCCTCCCTAACAACCACAGAGGTGTTCCAAAGAGTGTAATGAGGAAGGGCACCATATAACATGAAGTTTAGGGTACGGTGGATCTATGCACAGGGTGAGCTCACAGGTAGTTGATAAGTATTGGGCTAAATAGAAAAAGGCAAGTAAGGTTCAACTTTACGAGAACTTGCTAACATTTGCCCACACTATTCAGACCATCGCACTTTCAAGCCCATAGACTCAACTTTATTTAATGCTCGCATGAGATTGTAGGTAGAAAAAATTATCCTGAACATGCGCAACATTCACGGGCAGCAACTCAAATACTTATTCAACGAGTAAAAGTGCGATACGATGACAAATTTCCGGGTTACGAAGCTTTTAACAGCCCCAGCCTCACACCAGTCCCCAGCCCCACACCAGTCCCCAGCCCCACACCTGCCCCCAGCCCCACACCTGCCCCCCAGCCCCACACCTGCCCCCCAGCCCCACACCTGCCCTCACCCCCACACCAGTCCTCAGCCCCACACCAGTCCCCAGCCCCACACCAGTCCCCAGCCCCACACCAGTCCCCAGCCCCACACCAGTCCCCAGCCCCACACCAGTCCCCAGCCCCACACCAGTCCCCAGCCCCACACCAGTCCCCAGCCCCACACCAGTCCCCAGCCCCACACCAGTCCCCAGCCCCACACCAGTCCTCAGCCCCACACCAGTCCTCAGCCCCACACCAGTCCCCAGCCCAACACCAGTCCTCAGCCCCACACCAGTCCCCAGCCCCACACCAGTCCTCAGCCCCACACCAGTCCCCAGCCCCACACCAGTCCCCAGCCCCACACCAGTCCTCAGCCCCACACCAGTCCCCAGCCCCACACCAGTCCCCAGCCCCACACCAGTCCTCAGCCCCACACCAGTCCCCAGCCCCACACCAGTCCCCAGCCCCACACCAGTCCCCAGCCCCACACCAGTCCTCAGCCCCACACCAGTCCCCAGCCCCACACCAGTCCCCAGCCCCACACCAGTCCCCAGCCCCACACCAGTCCTCAGCCCCACACCAGTCCCCAGCCCCACACCAGTCCCCAGCCCCACACCTCGCAGCTGCCTCCAGATAGTCTGCTCTGCCAAGTTGACGGCATGCAGGTCGTCCAGCCCCGCGGTGGTGACCGCGAGTGTATCACCTCCTCCACCTCCTCGGATGAGGTTCTTGAGGCGGGAAAAGAGGCGTCCCAACCCCACCGGCGTGCACACTGCGGTACAGGGGAGGTTAGTGGGTGAGAGTTGACACATAACACTGAGCCAAAGTGGGTAGGAAAATGAAGTTTGTGCGTGTAATGTGCACAATATGTAATGTAATGTGCAGGCCCAACTAACTAGGATGCACCACTTCTGAAAGACAATAATCAAGAAACTCTGCGACTCTTTATAATTGTACTGGACAGTTGTTTTTCACGGTGAGAGCACATTTTACTTCCAAAACATAACACACTGATGGTCTTAGATCTGGATACCATGGAGGCCACACACCTGCAGGAACATTGCAGCTACCAAGAGCGATTTGGTTGGAGACTGGAACTGTACCTTCCGTACAGCACACGGCATACGCACACTACACAACACAGTACACACAACGCAGAGTACACACAACGCAGAGTACACACAACACATAGCACACACTACACAATGCATAGTACACGCAACACAAAATAAAATACACACACCACACATAGCACCAACACAACACACAGTACTCACACAGCAGGAAGAGCACACACCACACACAGCACTAACACAGCAGGAAGAGCACACAACACACAATATACACTACACACAACACACAGTACACAACACACAGTATACAGTACACAGCACACAGTACTCACACAGCAGGAAGAGCACACCAAGGCAGGAGACGAGGGAGTACAAGAAGGGCAGGTAGAAGCTCCCCCACACTTCTGTAAGTACACATGTACGTTACTCCTATGTACACATCTTATATACTATAGTGATGCATCACAATAATGACAGTGCTTAACATTCATTATTTTGGTGTAGTGAAGGATTAATATAAGGAAAATTGGGGAGGTAGTGAAGCCTGTATCACAGATACGCTCACCACACTTCCTGTTGCTCAGGTAATGAGAGACTAATTAATGCTCTTATATATTTACCTACTTCATGAGAGACTAATTAATGCTCATATATTTACCTACTTCATGAGAGAGTAATTAATGCTCTTATATATTTACCTACTTCATGAGAGAGTAATTAATGCTCTTATATATTTACCTACTTAATGAGAGAGTAATTAATGCTCTTATATATTTACCTACTTCATGAGAGAGTAATTAATGCTCTTATATATTTACCTACTTAATGAGAGAGTAATTAATGCTCTTATATATTTACCTACTTCATGAGAGAGTAATTAATGCTCTTATATATTTACCTACTTAATGAGAGAGTAATTAATGCTCTTATATATTTACCTATTTAATGAGAGAGTAATTAATGCTCTTATATATTTACCTACTTCATGAGAGAGTAATTAATGCTCTTATATATTTACCTACTTAATGAGAGAGTAATTAATGCTCTTATATATTTACCTACTTCATGAGAGAGTAATTAATGCTCTTATATATTTACCTACTTCATGAGAGAGTAATTAATGCTCTTATATATTTACCTACTTAATGAGAGAGTAATTAATGCTCTTATATATTTACCTATTTAATGAGAGAGTAATTAATGCTCTTATATATTTACCTACTTCATGAGAGAGTAATTAATGCTCTTATATATTTACCTACTTAATGAGAGAGTAATTAATGCTCTTATATATTTACCTACTTCATGAGAGACTAATTAATGCTCATATATTTACCTACTTCATGAGAGAGTAATTAATGCTCTTATATATTTACCTACTTCATGAGAGAGTAATTAATGCTCTTATATATTTACCTACTTCATGAGAGAGTAATTAATGCTCTTATATATTTACCTACTTCATGAGAGAGTAATTAATGCTCTTATATATTTACCTACTTCATGAGAGAGTAATTAATGCTCTTATATATTTACCTACTTCATGAGAGAGTAATTAATGCTCTTATATATTTACCTACTTCATGAGAGAGTAATTAATGCTCTTATATATTTACCTACTTCATGAGAGAGTAATTAATGCTCTTATATATTTACCTACTTCATGAGAGAGTAATTAATGCTCTTATATATTTACCTACTTCATGAGAGAGTAATTAATGCTCTTATATATTTACCTACTTCATGAGAGAGTAATTAATGCTCTTATATATTTACCTACTTCATGAGAGAGTAATTAATGCTCTTATATATTTACCTACTTCATGAGAGAGTAATTAATGCTCTTATATATTTACCTACTTCATGAGAGAGTAATTAATGCTCTTATATATTTACCTACTTCATGAGAGAGTAATTAATGCTCTTATATATTTACCTACTTAATGAGAGAGTAATTAATGCTCTTATATATTTACCTACTTAATGAGAGAGTAATTAATGCTCTTATATATTTACCTACTTCATGAGAGAGTAATTAATGCTCTTATATATTTACCTACTTCATGAGAGAGTAATTAATGCTCTTATATATTTACCTACTTAATGAGAGAGTAATTAATGCTCTTATATATTTACCTGCTTAATGAGAGAGTAATTAATGCTCTTATATATTTACCTACTTAATGAGAGAGTAATTAATGCTCTTATATATTTACCTACTTAATGAGAGAGTAATTAATGCTCTTATATATTTACCTACTTAATGAGGGAGTAATTAATGCTCTTATATATTTACCTGCTTAATGAGAGAGTAATTAATGCTCTTATATATTTACCTACTTAATGAGAGAGTAATTAATGCTCTTATATATTTACCTGCTTAATGAGAGAGTAATTAATGCTCTTATATACTTAGCTACTTAATGAGAGAGTAATTAATGCTCTTATATATTTACCTACTTAATGAGAGAGTAATTAATGCTCTTATATATTTACCTACTTAATGAGAGAGTAATTAATGCTCATATATATTTACCTACTTAATGAGAGAGTAATTAATGCTCTTATATATTTACCTACTTAATGAGAGAGTAATTAATGCTCTTATATATTTACCTACTTAATGAGAGAGTAATTAATGCTCTTATATATTTACCTGCTTAATGAGAGAGTAATTAATGCTCTTATATATTTACCTACTTAATGAGAGAGTAATTAATGCTCTTATATATTTACCTACTTAATGAGAGAGTAATTAATGCTCTTATATATTTACCTACTTAATGAGGGAGTAATTAATGCTCTTATATATTTACCTGCTTAATGAGAGAGTAATTAATGCTCTTATATATTTACCTACTTAATGAGAGAGTAATTAATGCTCTTATATATTTACCTGCTTAATGAGAGAGTAATTAATGCTCTTATATGCTTACCTACTTAATGAGAGAGTAATTAATGCTCTTATATATTTACCTACTTAATGAGAGAGTAATTAATGCTCTTATATATTTACCTACTTAATGAGAGAGTAATTAATGCTCTTATATATTTACCTACTTAATGAGAGAGTAATTAATGCTCTTATATATTTACCTACTTAATGAGAGAGTAATTAATGCTCTTATATATTTACCTACTTAATGAGAGAGTAATTAATGCTCTTATATATTTACCTACTTAATGAGAGAGTAATTAATGCTCTTATATATTTACCTGCTTAATGAGAGAGTAATTAATGCTCTTATATATTTACCTACTTAATGAGAGAGTAATTAATGCTCTTATATTATATTTACCTACTTAATGAGAGAGTAATTAATGCTCTTATATATTTACCTACTTAATGAGGGAGTAATTAATGCTCTTATATATTTACCTGCTTAATGAGAGAGTAATTAATGCTCTTATATATTTACCTACTTAATGAGAGAGTAATTAATGCTCTTATATATTTACCTGCTTAATGAGAGAGTAATTAATGCTCTTATATACTTACCTACTTAATGAGAGAGTAATTAATGCTCTTATATATTTATCTACTTAATGAGAGAGTAATTAATGCTCTTATATATTTACCTACTTAATGAGAGAGTAATTAATGCTCTTATATATTTACCTACTTAATGAGAGAGTAATTAATGCTCTTATATATTTACCTACTTAATGAGAGAGTAATTAATGCTCTTATATATTTACCTACTTAATGAGAGAGTAATTAATGCTCTTATATATTTACCTACTTAATGAGAGTAATTAATGCTCTTATATATTTACCTACTTAATGAGAGAGTAATTAATGCTCTTGTACATTTACCTGCTTAATGAGAGAGTAATTAATGCTCTTATATATTTACCTACTTAATGAGAGAGTAATTAATGCTCTTATATATTTACCTGCTTAATGAGAGAGTAATTAATGCTCTTATATATTTACCTGCTTAATGAGAGAGTAATTAATCCTCTTATATATTTACCTGCTTAATGAGAGAGTAATTAATGCTCTTATATATTTACCTGCTTAATGAGAGTAATTAATGCTCTTATATACTTACCTACTTAATGAGAGAGTAATTAATGCTCCTATATATTTACCTGCTTAATGAGAGAGTAATTAATGCTCTTATATATTTACCTACTTAATGAGGGAGTAATTAATGCTCTCATATATTTACCTACCTAATGAGAGATTAATTAATGCTCTTATATATTTACCTACTTAATGGAAGAGTAATTAATCCTCTTATATATTTACCTAATTAATGAAAGTGTAATTAATCCTGTTATATATTTACCTACTTAATGAGAGAGTAATTAATGCTCTTATATATTTACCTACTTATATATTTACCTACTTTACCTATTTAAAATAAGAATCAAGGCAAAGTTAAATATATATATATTTAACTTTGCCTTGATTCTTATTTTAAATAAAGTAGATAGACTAATAAAAATAAAGACCAATGATGGTTGTGACAACTAACCGATGGTGGTTGTGACAACTAACCGATGATGGTGGTGATGGTGGTTGTGAGAACTGACCGATGATGGTTGTGACAACTAACCGATGGTCGTGGTGATGGTGGAGGGAACTAACCGATGGTGGTGGTGATGGTGGTGGGCTCGTAGTAGCCGAGCAGGAAGGCGAGGATGGCAGCGACCCCCATCACGAGCACCACCAGCAGCAGCAGCACGACCACCGTCTCCACCACACGGCTGCGCAGACCCTGCGTGCAGTGCTGTGTTTACTTCCTTGTTTGCACCACGGTAGAGGAAACAAGGTAGGTTCAAACCAGTCTTTTTTTCGTTGACGGTGTGGTTTTGCTGACGTCACGGCAACGAACCAATAGCAGCGCTCATATTGCGTCTGGTAGCACTGCTACCCCCAAATCTGGCTCCACTATTGGCCTAACGACATGGCGTTTTGGTGACGTCATAAAGTTTGTTTGAAATAAAGCCTTTCTATTGGCTAGCCGAACAAGAGGAGGTGTATTTTCTCCCATAGAAATGACCCTACCTTGTTCCTCTACCGTGGTTTGCACTCTAATCCTTGTTCAGTATATCCTGACCCTAACACTGGAAATTTAGTTATTCACCTTCTTGTAAACACTCTCCTTGCTTACATCCTGTTGTTAACACGAATTCTGGTTGTTCACATAATAGTTTACATTCAAGCCCACTCCTCCTTGTTTACAGTTTGATGTTAATATAATTTATGTTGTCAATATTCTAGATTCCACTCAAGCTTCCTTTCCTTGTTTACATCCTCTTGTTAACACTAATTTTGGTTGTTTGCATTCTAGTTTACACTCAAGCCTCTTTTCTTGTTCCCATTTACGCCTCTCTTCCTTGCTTGGAGATTTTTGATAACACTTGAATTTTAGTTGCTTGTATCCTAGCTTACTCTCAAGCCTCTCTGCCTTGTTTACATTTTGCTGATAACACTAAATCCTGTCTTGTTTGCATCAAGCAGTGAACTCAACGCATAACCTTTAGTTGCATGCATTTGTGTTTACACTCATCCCCTATTTTTTGATTACATTCTTCTTAATACCCACACCTTACTTACTATGAACGTTTTGTTATTAACATTAAACCTTCAGCTGTTTATATTTTCGTTTACAAACGCCCCACTCTTTATTGGTGACAATGTTTGTACATGACAATGTGCTGCAAACTTTCTGTAGATTTCACTCAACCCAGTTATCAACACTCGCCTATCTTTCAACTATTCACACTCAGTGTATGAGACGTCACCACAATAATCCCAGGGCTGTAAAACTTAACCCTTTAACGCCCACATTTTTATACTCATATAACCGTAATAACAACCACTATCACTAAACCGACACTGGCATTAGGTAGTCACTGTTATCAAGATGGGGAAGGAACTGCCACTCGGCAGTGAAGTTCAAAGGACACATTAGTGAACAAATTGAATAAGAAATACAATATATTATTGTTATTTTTGAAAGAGGACCGTACAGTCCACTTGGGCGTTAGAGGGTTAAAGGTAGTATGCAAAAAAAAAAAGTACTTCTACCATGTGATAAAACCATCAGGACACACTACATCAGTACACAGAACATCGGTACTATCACCATGTGAGAAGAATATTGGTACTTTTACAATGCAAAACACATCGATACTTCAACCATGTTAAACATTAGTACTTCTACCACGCAAAAGAACATCAGTACTTTTACACCATGTAAGAAAAACATCAGTACTTTTACAACAAAAAAAAAATTGGTAATTTTACCATGTAAAAAATTAGTAATTCTACACGTAAAAAATATCAGTATTTCTAATTTGTGCAAAAAATTACAAAAATTTCAAGACTCATCCATTCAGTAATTCTTCCAAGCTTCAGTTTACATAATAAACATCGCTATATCTCAACAAAAAACTAATTAATTCTCTGATACAGAGCAAAAGGGTATACGAAAACCTTTTCCTTACCTTCTTGGTAACAAAAATCAATCTATCTTAACAAAAAACACATCAATTCCTTGACACAAAGCACATTAGAAGACTTTTTCCTCACCTTCTTGGTGCCAGGGAAGCCTTCAGCCTCCGTGAAGAGGTACGCGAAGGGCAGGAAGACGAACAGCGACAGGTTTGACAGCAGGAAGATCATGTTCCACAGACCTGCACAAGATGGAGTCTGTATTGTGTGTGTACAGCACACTTATGGGAGGAGGCAATATCAGTAACATTTTATTGATATTAAATATTTAAAGAATTTAACCCTTTAACGCCCAAGTGGATTGTGCGGTCCTCTTTCAATAATAAAAATAATATATAGTATTTCTTATTCAATGTGTTCACTAATGTGACCTTTGAACTTCACTACCAAGTGGTGGTTCCTTCCCCATCTTGATAACAGTGACTACCTAATGCCAGTGTCGGTTTAGTGATAGTGGTTGTGATAACGGTAATATGAGCATAAAAATGTGGGCGTTAAAGGGTTAAACAAAGAACACAACACAACCCCCATAACACAACCCCCACAAGACAACACACCACAACACAACCCCCACAACACAACCACCACAACACAACCACCACAACACAACCACCACAACACAACCACCACAACACAACCACCACAACACAACCACCACAACACAACCACCACAACACAACCACCACAACACAACCCCCACAACACAACCCCCACAACACAACACACACCCTGCACCAGCACAACACAACCAACACAACACACAACATCCAGCACAACACAACACCCACCCTGTATGAGGGACCTGTTGATCCAGCGCACGTAGGGACTGTCCCTGTAGATGGCGAGCATCTCGTTGCTCATGATGCTGAGCGGCAGCAGCAGCACGGCCCCCATGCTCACGCTCAGGCTCAGCGTGCACACCCAAATCCTGCAACACGACAAAACGCTCAGCATTTTCTGGAGACCTTAACATTTCAGAGTTGTAAGAATAGCCACTCATTCACATTATGAAATTGTATGTCATAATTTGAATGAAACATTGGGGGTACAATAATGTTAAAAATCATTCCCAACTACTGTAACTGGCCCGTCATAAATGACGAGATTCAAAATTTTACTGCAACCGTGAAAATAAGAAGCAAACAAATGGATCCATCCCAATAGTTACTGCTATTAAAATATTCTTGTACTTGTGCACTGGCAAAACTCGTATCAGAGATACGGTCACCAAGCATCGTCATCAGCGTCACAGAGAGATGGAAGATGCAAACACCAAACAAATACATAAATGAATAATCGCACCTAGGTTATAATTACCCGAAATGATTTTCAAGAATGATAATTATCATAAATGACAATTATTTGATCATAAATGCTACTCAATTGTTTGATCATAAATGCTACTCAATTGTTTGATCATAAATGCTACTCAATTGTTTGATCATAAATGCTACTCAATTGTTTGATCACAAATGCTACTCAATTGTTTGATCACAAATGCTACTCAATTGTTTGATCACAAATGCTACTCAATTGTTTGATCACAAATGCTACTCAATTGTTTAATCACAAATGCTACTCAATTATTTGATCATAAATGCTACTCAATTATTTGATCATAACTGCTACTCAATTGTTTGATCATAAATGCTACTCAATTGTTTGATCACAAATGCTACTCAATTATTTGATCATAAATGCTACTCAATTGTTTGATCATAAATGCTACTCAATTGTTTGATCATAAATGCTACTCAATTGTTTGATCATAAATGCTACTCAATTGTTTGATCATAAATGCTACTCAATTGTTTGATCACAAATGCTACTCAATTGTTTGATCACAAATGCTACTCAATTATTTGATCATAAATGCTACTCAATTGTTTGATCACAAATGCTACTCAATTATTTGATCATAAATGCTACTCAATTATTTGATCATAAATGCTACTCAATTGTTTGATCATAAATGCTACTCAATTGTTTGATCATAAATGCTACTCAATTGTTTGATCATAAATGCTACTCAATTGTTTGATCATAAATGCTACTCAATTGTTTGATCACAAATGCTACTCAATTGTTTGATCATAAATGCTACTCAATTGTTTGATCATAAATGCTACTCAATTGTTTGATCATAAATGCTACTCAATTGTTTGATCATAAATGCTACTCAATTGTTTGATCACAAATGCTACTCAATTGTTTGATCATAAATGCTACTCAATTGTTTGATCATAAATGCTACTCAATTATTTGATCATAAATGCTACTCAATTATTTGATCATAAATGCTACTCAATTGTTTGATCATAAATGCTACTCAATTGTTTGATCATAAATGCTACTCAATTGTTTGATCATAAATGCTACTCAATCATTTGATCATAAATGCTACTCAATCATTTGATTAAAAATGATAATCATTTGATCATAAATGATAATCGTTTGGTCATGAATGCTACTCAATTATTTCATCAGAAATGACACTCAATTATTTGATCATTAACGACACTCAATAGCAAACTTACGCTATTCTGTCAACCGTGGCCTCATCATCAGCTGGAGGCAGGGGGGGAGAACGCAGACGCCTTGGCTGAGGAGGCGGAGCATCTCTGCGTCTGTAGCGGGCCAGGAGCACGTGCGAGACTGCAACCAGCACCAGCACAAGTGCACCAAGCAGCTGTAAAAAAACAGATTAGATTAGATTATAAGTTAGTGTAAGCCTCCCTAACCGCTATAAAAAAAGAGCGTATCAAAGAGAGAAAGGAGGAAGGCACCATTTCGTATGGAGATTAGAGAATGAGGAATCTATGCAGAAGGGACATAGAAACCGAAAGTTGAGAAAGAAGTTCATGAAATAAGATAAAAGTTGAAGAAGGAAATCAGAGGTGCTGAAAAACAGGACAGCAGTGAACCGAAAAAGATGGTCCGTAGCATAAAAAAAACATTTCATTTCAACAAAAAGAAGGCCTACCTAACTCTCAGCTGGGGCCCTCACATTTTCCCCCTGGGAGTGCTAATTCCCATAGATACAATAGTTGTATCCCCCGGAAGGGTGCAAAAAACAGTTATGGAGCATTCAAGTCAAATCATTGTTGTTATTATCCTTGCTATACTCACAGACATATCTCTCTACCCAAATAGCTGCACAAGACATGGTAAGCTCATGTTAAACTATCAATATAATATATACTGTGTTCATGGACTTATCTTTCTATCTAAGTATGTACCTGCACACATACACACTAATATGGCACATTCAAGTCAAACCATTGTCATATTCCATGCTACATTTACTGCTCTATCTCTCTGCCCAAAACACCATTATGGCATATTCAAGACAAACCATTGTCATATTCCATGCTCTATTTACTGCTTTATCTCTCTGCACAAAACACCATTATGGCACATTCAAGTCAAACCATTGTCATATTCCATGCTATATTTACTGCGCTATCTCTCTGCCCAAAACAGCATTATGGCACATTCAAGTCAAACCATTGTCATATTCCATGCTCTATTTACTGCTTTATCTCTCTGCCCAAAACACCATTATGGCACATTCAAGAAAAAACCATGGTCATATTCCATGCTATATTTACTGCTTTATCTCTCTACCCAAAACAGCATTATGGCACATTCAAGACAAACCATTGTCATATTCCATGCTATATTTACTGCTCTCTCTGCCCAAAACACCATTATGGTGCATTCAAGACAAACCATTGTCATATTCCATGCTATATTTACTGCTCTCTCTGCCCAAAACAGCATTATGGCACATTCAAGACAAACCATTGTCATATTCTATGCTATATTTACTGCTTTATCTGTTTGCCCAAAACACCATTAAGGTGCATTCAAGACAAACCATTGTCATATTCCATGCTATATTTACTGCGCTATCTCTCTGCCCAAAACACCATTATGGCACATTCAAGTTAAACCTTAGTTATAGCCTATACTATGTTTTGAGTCTTGTCTCACTGCCCATGTGTTTTAGAGAATTACAAGACTAGGTCTGTACCACAGGTTTACAGTGCAACTACTTTGCACCCATATCCAATAGGATACATGATTTAGAAGGTTGAGATAACTTTCCTTTGCTCACTGAACATTAACACTCATACACAAATTTCAATCCTCACGTATAACATAAATAATGGAATGAATATCCAATTAGAAATCAATATGTATTTGGAAAACTTGAAGACTACTGCCTAGTACACTATATAGGTGGGCACTAGGAATACTTTGTGATAAGTAAGTTGCATAAAGAGGCCCATGGACGATCAATTGAATTGTCAATATTCATTATTGTCAATTATATTGACAATAAAGTTGATAGTGTATGGGCCGCTTGACCTAGCAATAAATGAATCCGCTTATTTTCCTCACACATGGTGAGGATATTGAACTTTATATATAACAATTAATTTCTGAACTACAATCAAATAATAACACTTAATTCAAACAATAAAAATAAAATGTTTAATTAAATATTTTTTTCAACAATTTGATTATTCATGGGTTAGAAATTATAAAATTACATTCATCTGCTGATATTTGATAATAATTTATACGTAAAATTTAAAAAAATACTTCAGGTTTGTGCCAACTACTAACATTTAACATTCTCTGCCAAGCTTTGCAAAAAGTAAAATCATTCCAATCACTCCTAAAAAATTAATTCAAATACTAATTAACTTATTTTGAAAGCCAAGATCCATAATATTATTTCCAAATTTGGGCCGAGTAATTGTCAACATAATGGCAATCACCTTTATAAATGGTAAAATTCAACACAAAATATACAAAAAATCGGACAATCCATATTGAAAATTTTTTCTATCCTAATAAAATAAATTCATTTTCTTATATTTTACTTTATAAAATTTTTAACATAGGCAATATTTTTTATAATTTCCTTCAATTCTGCAGAACAAACAACATATTTCCTACTACTTATTTGATCAAAAATGATACTCAATTATTTTATCATAAATGCAACTCAATCATTTTATCATAAATGCAACTCAATCATTTTATCATAAATGCAACTCAATTATTTTATCATAAATGCAACTCAATTATTTTATCATAAATGATACTCAATTATTTTATCATAAATGCAACTCAATTATTTTATCATAAATGCAACTCAATTATTTTATCATAAATGCAACTCAATTATTTTATCATAAATGATACTCAATTATTTTATCATAAATGCAACTGAATTATTTTATCATAAATGCAACTCAATTATTTTATCATAAATGCAACTCAATTATTTTATCATAAATGCAACTCAATTATTTTATCATAAATGATACTCAATTATTTTATCATAAATGCAACTCCATTATTTTATCATAAATGCAACTCAATTATTTTATCATAAATGCAACTCAATTATTTTATCATAAATGCAACTCAATTATTTTATCATAAATGATACTCAATTATTTGATCATAAATGCTACCCAATTATTTAATCATAACTTCAACTTGCACCACAAATTTTGAAGAATAATTCATATGTCTCACAATTGTTTACAATTTTTTTTAGCATAATATAAAGATATGTTTTAAATGTGTTCTTTTCCAATTTTTGGTTTAATAACGATAAAGAGACTTAACATTTTTAACAAAATTCTTGGTAACTATAGCCGAAGTACCACTGAAATTGGTAAATGTTTAGCGGGTAAATGTTGAGGACTTGACCATAATTGATTTTCGAATTTTCGATGCCTAAATATTGTTAATGAGATCAAAAGAAACAAGTTTTTGTCAATGCACTTTCCGTCGGAAACGAGTATTTTAAAAGTTATAGTGGTAAATGAGTTACCGGTACTCCACTGTTTGAGGCGGGAATAAATAAATAAGGGAAGCATCACCCTATTACAAACGGAAAGAGGTTGGGTCGTGAGGGGTAGCCACAGCTCTTTTAGTGAAAATTATAAATAAAGTGAAATTCTAGTATGCATTAACATAGATAATGAGATGATGAGTTATATTGTCAATCCGAACGACTTAATTCGAATGTTCTCAGATACGTCGAACCCACAACATACCGGGGTTGAAGTTACGGACCTGCGGTCATCTCAAGGCTGCCAGTTACGTCAAAGCAACGGTCATGGCTACATGCGTTTCGTGTGAATCTGATGACTTTGTTCATCATTTTAATTAGAAAAACTGTGGCTACCCCTCACGACCCAACCTCTTTACGTTTGTAATAGGGGTTTGCTTCTCTTATTTATTTTTTCCCGCCTCAAACAGTGGAGTTATGGCAAAGTCGGCTTGGTTGACGCGCGGCAACGCCTGTTTACTTTCACGTCGGACCGCGCGGTATATTTTTTCCCCCTCAAACACTGGAGTTCCGGTAACTCATTTACCGCTATAACTTGTAAAATACTCATTTCCGACGGAAAGTGCATTGAAGAAAACTTATTTATTTTGATCTCATTAACAATATTTAGGCATCCCAAACTAGAAAATCAATTATGGTCAAGTCCTCAACATTTACCGTTTAGCGTTTGTTAAGAATCAATTTTCCAGTTTTCGGTGCCTAAACATAGTTAATTAGATTAAAATAAACAAGTTTTCTTCTATGCAATTTCCATCACAAACGAGTATTTAATGAGTTCTAGTGGTAGGTTTAGTTTTGTCCTTGATGACAAATGCGCTCAAATAAAGAGCTACTAATCGATTTGCGAATTTTTGTTGCTTGAATCATGGTAATAACATCAAAAGAAACTACTTTTCTTCTATACACTTTTTGCGGCTAATTAGTATTTTACAACTTAGAGCTGTAACTTTTATTTTTTGCATGATTGAGCGGTTAACTAGAGTACGTTTGAACACTTTTTAATTTATTATTAGCTCACCCCGAGGAGCTTGCGGAGCCTGAACTCACTTCAAGGATCTTTTATTTAATAACAATATAAATTATCAACCAAAAATAACAAATTATAGCAGTATGTTAACTTTCGGCATTGATGGCGGGAACCGCTCGAGCATTAGAGCGTGTCAGATCAGAGCGTCCATGATAGTATTGCCAGACACGCAGTCGATGAATTACTTGCCGCTTCAAACACTAGAGCTACCGTAACTAATTTATCGCTTTAACTGGTAAAATTCTCATTTGCGACGGAAGATGCATAGAAGAAAACTTGTTATTTCGACATAATTAATAATGTTTAGGCACCGGAATGTCGCAAATCAATTCTTACCCAACGCTACACATTTACTGTGAAATTTTATTCAATTAAACAAAATAACAAGTACAATATATACTCAAGCTCTCTTAAATTTCAACATTTAAATGAACTTACAGTGTATTTCCTAATGTATCATATAAATAAACACATAGTAAATTTCCTGATGGATCAACATTTAAACAAGCTTATAGTATATATTTCCCAGTAGATCACTATTTCAATATACTTAGTGTATTTTCTAATAGATCAACACTTCAATAAACTTACAGTGTACTTCCTAATGGAACAACATTTGGTCAATATTGAATATAATGTTGTCAAAGAATTTCATAATTTCGTAGGTATAGATCGGTAATATAGTCAATTATAGGACGTTTTACACGAATGACATTCTGCCCGGCGATGCGTTATTTTCGAATTATTCAACTTTGAAGCTGGCTTGTGCGCGCCATGGAAGCACGCGGGGCTAGCGTAATTTAATTAATAACGGAAGCTAACCCCCTATCACAAACGTAAAGAGGTTGGGTCGTGAGGGGTAGGCACAGTTCTTTTAGGGAAAATTATAAATAAAGGTTTCGAGTGACGTTTGTTTACATCGACGCCAAGGTGGCTGCCGCCATGGCGCCAACCGGCTGAAGATGGCGGCAGCCATCTTCGAGATGAACTGCTACCCCTCATGACCCAACCTCTTTACGTTTGTAATAGGGGTTAGCTTCCATTTTCATTGCTAAAACAATGACTGTTTTTGCGTTAAAAGGGCCATTCAGGAGCGCCGTTCGTATAACTTCAAACTTAAATAACTCGAAAACTAAGCATTTCCGGGCATATTGTCATTCGTGTAAAACGTCTTAAAATCAACTATATTACCCATCTATACCTACGATATTATGAAATTCGTTGACAACATTATATTCAATATTGACCCAACATTTAAATGAACTTAGTGCATTTCCTAATAGATTAACATTTAAATAAACTTGCAATGTTTTTCTTAATAGATCAACTATTCAATAAACTTACAGTGTACTCCCTAACGGCATTATTGAAGAGTTTCTCTTTGTCCAGCTGATTGGGCATCGGTTCATCAGGAAGCAATTCTGATATATTGCGTACAGTGATCATTTTGCTTGTTTGACCCCAGTAACAATGAAACGATAGTCAATAGAATGTTTTAATAACTAAACAGAAATTTCCTTTTACGCATGACTTTTTGGAGCCCGAACACCCTACTTCAACTATATTCTCTGATATTCTGTCGGTGCATCATAAACGTTAGGTAACCTATCATCCTCACACGACGTCATTGTGGGCAGTGGTGACCCAAACAATAACTATAGACGATTCAAAGTTGTGAAGGAGTTAGAAAGAAAATATTCAAGAATTTATTGTGCTTCAGGTGTGTGCGTATACTGTTTACTTGGCGTAAAATACGCAGTAGTGAATATGTATGTGTATATCGATTACTATTATTACTATTTAGTACTTCAAGACTCTACTAGGTACAATACAGAGAGTCGAAAAATTAAATTTGCGATTAAATCGAAGCATTGTAAACCTACGTAAAGGCCCCCTCACACGCGCAAATATATCTGCAAACATATCTGAACTGGTGCTGAATTCGTGCGTTTGTACGCTCATTTCAGGTTGGCACAGACTGTATGAGACAGATGAGCCATGCTTGATAATTTTGGAGCGACCGGCTGCAAACCTTGACACCACGTCAGTGTCACGCCAGAGTTCGTGTGTGGTGCACGACTGTACTCTGCCTCTCTCCCTCCTTATGCACTTCAATAAGCAATTTCTTATTTGTATGTTCACTACTTTTTAGGAACTATTCTTTAGCCCATTTTGAGCGAGCGTTTACATCTCTTTTATTTCTTATTCATTGCAACTATAGCGAATCCTATCAATTGTACGAACTCGCCGTCTGGAGTCGCTACTCTTGTGCGTACCCTACACCTAGCTGCTACTGGTATACTGAAGCGTGTGCCAGTTTTTGTCAAGTTTGCAGTGTGTTGTTTGCATCGTGTGAGGGGCCTTGAGACGGACAAACCAAATTCAGTTCAGATTGTCTGCCAACATATTTGTACGTGTGAGGGGGCCTTAAGCACTCTGCTGTTTGGGTAATAGTTTGGGCGAAAAATTAAAATTATGCTCGCTGTATTGTGTATTCGATCTATTATAAATCATCATAAGGAAAATAACTTCCAAATTAGTTCCATTGGCAGCTTCGCTCTGCAGCAGTGGGTGGTCAAAAAACCCAAACCTTTTCGTTATTATAGTATATTATGAATCCATTTAATATATTCAGTGCTGGCTTCTCCCACTTAAAAGTTATGATATACTTCTTCATAAACTCCAAATTTAACATTGAATTACTGTGCACTTCATTCACTCCGTGATGACTTAATTTTTTAAGCGATTTCGAAACTTAAATCTCCGTGGCCGTGTGACTCGTAATCGGTTAATATAAATATCAAAACTAGGAAATTGAACGTGATAAAAGCATAGTCTTCATTGCTTTAATAAATAAAAATTAATATATATATAAATGCAATAATGGTGATACAAAATAATTTATTTCTAAAATTTCAAAATATTTTCTTACTCGGCCATTTAAACAAAATCATAGGGACATACATAATTCAAAAAATATAACGCTAGAAACTTTGAGACTTATTTTATTATAATTCAACATGTTATTCCTGCATTCTTAGTAGCAATGATCACGTCTAATCAGAGGGCCGTTTACACTAGGGGACATTTCGGCCGTGAGGCGCTACACGTGTATACGAGGCTCACCACTGAGGCTCATATTTGTGTGCGTTTATACGAAGTTCCATATGCGCTATGGTCGAATTCGTAATGCGTAACACCCAAGAGCCGCGTAACTATCGTGGCGAATGAGGAACTTCGTATAAACACACACAAATATGGGAGTGGTGAGCCTCGTATACACGTGTTGCACCTCACGGCCGAAATGTCCCCTAATGTAAACACCCCTTATTAAGTAAATCCCGTGTCACTCGTTACCGTGTATGTGAAAACCATTGTTGGTAACCTCTATGTTAAAATAACTGCATAGCATGTCTAATAGTTATTTTTTTCAACTTGATAATAAAAATTATTAAAGTTCAAGCCCATCGAGTAGGTGAGCTCACATGACAACATCTTCCACTTGTCCAAAGGTTTTGTAATCACCAGAGGAGCGACTCGCTGTGGTTAAGTATTGAGAATAGATTAGATAATTAGTTAGTTTAAGCCTACCTATCCGCCCCATAGGTGATCCAATGAGTGGAAGGGGGAAGGCACCATTTAATATGGAGTTTAAGGGAACGCGGAATTTATGCAGAAAGGGCATAGAAACAGTTAATTGAGAAAGAAGTTCATGAAACAAGATCAAAGTATAAGAAGAAAGTAGTAAGTGTTGAAGAAACAGGACAGCAATGAACCGAAAAAAGACGGTCAACAAAACAAAAACCTATTGTATTTCAGCAAACAGAAGGCCTATATAACTCTCAGCTCGGGCCCTCACATAGTCCCCCTGGGAGCGCTAATTCCCATAGATACAATAGTTGTGTCCCCTGAGAGGAGGTACGTACTGTAGAAAACGGGGAATCAATGCACAAGGTGGATTTTTACACAGCTCAGGAGAAACAGTTAAGGTTAATCAAAATAATTCTTAAATTCGCTTTCATTTATTAACTGCTCGTCAAAAATATTTGCAGTAGATATTATTGCTCGTTTACACATTTTTATATTGCCACAACAGGGAAAATTCGTGTAAACTCTCGACTTAGTCAGGAAAATAAGCGTTAATCGGTCATTTTACATATAATTTGAGGTTGAGTTGTTAATTTACAAATAATTATATGGCGATTCGAGTTTGTATTTTAACCTAGATAACTAGTTTACATACACTAGATAACTAGTTTCCATACAATGGATAACTAGTTTACATACAATGGATAACTAGTTTACATACAATGGATAACTAGTTTACGTACACCGGATAACTAGTATACTGGGCCCGTCAAAAATGACGGAATTCAAAATTTTGCTTATATAAACCTTGCAGATGTGGATGCGCAACGAATATATCCATGCTAATAATGAACGCGATTAAAATATTATTGTACTTGTGCACTGGTGAAACTCGTATCACAGATACGGTCAGTAGTATCCCAGATACGGTCAGTAGTATCACAGATACGGTCAGTAGTATCCCAGATACGGTCAGTAGTATCACAGATACGGTCAGTAGTATCCCAGATACGGTCATTAGTATCACAGATACGGTCATTTGCATCACAGATACGGTCATTAGTATCACAGATACGGTCATTATTATCACAGATACGGTCAGTAGTATCACAGATACGGTCAGTAGTATCACAGATACGGTCAGTAGTATCACAGATACGGTCATTTGCATCACAGATACGGTCATTAGTATCACAGATACGGTCATTATTATCACAGATACGGTCAGTAGTATCACAGATACGGTCAGTAGTATCACAGATACGGTCAGTAGTATCACAGATACGGTCAGTAGTATCACAGATACGGTCATTAGTATCACAGATACGGTCAGTAGTATCACAGATACGGTCAGTAGTATCACAGATACGGTCAGTAGTATCACAGATACGGTCAGTAGTATCACAGATACGGTCAGTAGTATCACAGATACGGTCAGTAGTATCACAGATACGGTCAGTAGTATCACAGATACGGTCAGTAGTATCACAGATACGGTCAGTAGTATCACAGCTACGGTCATTAGTATCACAGATACGGTCATTTGCATCACAGATACGGTCATTAGTATCACAGATACGGTCATTAGTATCACAGATACGTTCAGTAGTATCACAGATACGGTCAGTAGTATCACAGATACGGTCATTAGCATCACAGATACGGTCATTAGTATCACAGATACGGTCATTAGTATCACAGATACGGTCATTAGTATCACAGATACGGTCATTAGTATCACAGATACGGTCATTAGTATCACAGATACGGTCATTAGCATTACAGATACGGTCATTAAGCATCATTACCTCACATCTCTCATTAGATAAAGACGGCACTCACCAAAATTGATTTTTCAATTCCAAACAATTTAAACAATTATCTATCACCACCATCCCGCCAGTCCCGCCGTAAGGAAACAAACCACTAACAAATGCTTTTCACTTCAAATAATTTTCAGGAATAAAAATTCCACGCACTTCCATAGGGTAGGCCTCATCACAGGGCATGACGAGCGGGAACTTGTTAATGTTCTTCTTTAATTTTTTTATTTTGACGGCCATCTTTTTTTGTTGTTTGTGAAGGCCGTTCCGCAAACGGCAGGAAAGCGGACGGGCCGCGTCACGAGGGGGGGAAGTTCCGCACCGCCGTAACCTTGACGACGGAGAAATCTGCGGGCAGTTGTGGATGAGTGGTATGCCAGATGTGCTGAAGATGATTGCGGTATGAGCTGTCTCGCTGGATTGGATAAGGAGTGCAATTTGAGTATCATTGAAGCTATGAAAATGTTTCTTGTGCGTGCCTGGAGTAAGAGACAGTGACTGGAATGAGCCTGTCAAGTAGAGTGGTCAGTAATGACCCAATATGCCTGGGGATGGTGTTTTGACACACTGGCTATCCCAGTGACGCCATCCAATGGTGGCTTGTGACAAGGATCGTAGATCCTGAGTAGTTTAGTGGACAAGTCTGGTACCAGGCGCTGAAATCTTGGTGTGAAAATTGTAGAGGGAATTGTAGGCCGTTACAAAGGCCCCGACACTGTCGGCCCTCAATTTCAAGTTCAAGTGTGGCATGTTGGAGAGAAGGTCTCGGGTTCGAGTCCTTGCACCTCCACGGTATATTTTCCGTAGCGAACAGCTCCTCTGGTGATGCAGAAAACGGAGCAGGCGCGAGAGGGTATAGGGAGACCTACTCAATGTATAGGGAGACCTTTCCCCCTCAAGTTAACACCTCAAACATCACTGCATTCACAAACTGATGCTTATTATCTCCATTATTATTAATAAATACTGAGTTTAATCACCGAAACAAATTATTGCGACTTTTAAATAGAGTGATCGATACAAAACCACACGAAGGCTATGCACGTTGCTTGGTTATTTCCACGTTATATAAAACAGGTTGGGAAAAACGGAAGGCATCACTTAGCATGTAGGTAAGGGAACGCGGAATCTACGCACAAGGTGCACAGAAACAGTAAGCTAAGAAAGAAGTTCATGAAACAAGACAAAAGTAGAAGAAGAAAGCAATAGGTGCTGAAAAACAGGACAGCAGTCAACCGAAAAAAGATGGTCCGTAACAAAACAAAAACCTATTCTATTTCTACACAAGGAAGGCCTACCTCACCCTCAGCTCGGGACCTCACATAGTCCCCCTGGGAGAGCCAATTTCCACCGATACAATTTTAACATCTTAACATATAATAAAAAACACTATACATAATAAAAACACATCATGTATAGGAGAAAAGTAGTTAAATCAAGACCAAATAAACATCTTAACATATAATAAAAAACACTATACATAATAAAAACACATCATGTATAGGAGAAAAGTAGTTAAATCAAGACCAAATAAAAAAGATATATGGATTAATCTGGATTACATATGACAGACATATGATTACGCCAAGATTGCATAAGGGAGATATATAGTAAAAATCAGGTTTTTTTATAGACGTAGGAGATATATAGCTATATAAAGATTAAAAAATATATACGATTTAATCCAGATTACACAGGGGACATATAAGGTTATGTCAAAGTTATATAGGGGTTGTATATGGTAAAACCCAGGTTATTTATAGGAAAAATATAGTCATATCTATATCAAATAAAGGAGATATACGGGTAAATACAGATTATGTAGGGGAGATATTTGGGTATGTCAAGGTTATATAGGAGATATATAAGGTTATGTCAAAGTTACATAGAGGGTCATATGAGTATGTCAAGGGTATATAGAGGGTTATATGGGTATGTCAAGGGTATATAGAGGGTTATATGGGTATGTCAAGGGTATATAGAGGGTTATATGGGTATGTCAAGGGTATATAGAGGGTTATATGGGTATGCCAAGGTCATATAAAGGGTCATAGGGGTATGTCAAGGTTATACAGAGGGTTGGTTATATGGGTATGTCAAGGTTATATAGAGGGTCATATGGGTATGTCAAGGTTATATAGAGGGTCATATGGGTATGTCAAGGTTATATAGAGGGTCATATGGGTATGTCACGGTTATACAGAGGGTTGGTTATATGGGTATGTCAAGGTTATATAGAGGGTCATATGGGTATGTCAAGGCTATATAGAGGGTTGGTTATATGGGAATGTCAAGGTTATATAAAGGGTCATATGGGTATGTCAAGATTATATAGGAGATATATAAGGTTATGTCAAGGTTATATTGAGGTTCATAAGGGTATGTCAAGGTTATATAGATTATATTACCCCCTGCTGTGCCCACCACTTCGTCATGACCGGCCGAGGTCACAACTTTAACTCGTTACAAAAATATCGAAGAAATTCAAGGAGCGTGCCGTGACTCAGCAGATTTGTTTGTTTTTATCGACAGTCTTATGCCAGAAACGCAGCTCTCTCAAATGCTACCCTGAAGGTTACGGGAAATTTACCCTGAACGTTACGGGAAAGTTACCCTGAACGTTACGGGAAAGTTACCCTGAACGTTACGGGAAAGTTACCCTCAACGTTACGGGAAAGTTACCCTCAACGTTACGGGAAAGTTACCCTGAACGTTACGGGAGAGTTACCCTCAACGTTACGGGAAAGTTACCCTCAACGTTACGGGAAAGTTACCCTGAACGTTACGGGAAAGTTACCCTCAACGTTACGGGAAAGTTACCACAACGTTACGGGAGAGTTACCCTCAACGTTACGGGAGAGTTACCCTGAACGTTACGGGAGAGTTACCCTCAACGTTACGAGAAAGTTACCCTGAACGTTACGGGAAAGTTACCCTGAAAGTTACGGGAAAGTTACCCTCAACGTTACGGGAAAGTTACCCTGAACGTTACGGGAAAGTTACCCTGAACGTTACGGGAAAGTTACCCTGAACGTTACGGGAAAGTTACCCTGAACGTTACGGGAAAGTTACCCTCAACGTTACGGGAGAGTTACCCTCAACGTTACGGGAGAGTTACCTTGAACGTTACGGGAGAGTTACCTTGAACGTTACGGGAGAGTTACCCTCAACGTTACGAGAAAGTTACCCTGAACGTTACGGGAAAGTTACCCTCAACGTTACGGGAGAGTTACCCTGAACGTTACGGGAAAGTTACCCTCAACGTTACGGGAGAGTTACCCTGAACGTTACGGGAAAGTTACCCTCAACGTTACGGGAGAGTTACCCTCAACGTTGCGGGAGAGTTACCCTCAACGTTACGGGAAAGTTATCAATTTTGTTGACTGTTTCTTTCACGCTGAATCTAAGGGGAGAGTCCTCTGATTTTCCATCCGTTAAAACGGCGACGGACTCATCCTCTGTAACGGTATTTACTGCACAGATTATTCTCTAAAACGTACCTTTTACCCCGCACCTCCCCGCAAACCCCACACTTCCCGCACCTCCCCGCAAACCCCACACTTCCCGCACCTCCCCGCAAACCCCACACTTCCCGCACCTCCCCGCAAACCCCACACTTCCCGCACCTCCCCGCAAACCCCACACTTCCCGCACCTCCCCGCAAACCCCACACTTCCCCACCCCTCCCCGCAAACCCCACACTTCCCGCACCTCCCCGCAAACCCCACACTTCCCGCACCTCCCCGCAAATCCCACACTTCACCGCACGACCCCGCACGACCCCGCAAACCCCACACTTCCCCGCACCACCCCGCAAACCCTACACTTCCCCGCACGACCCCGCAAACCCCACACTTCCCCGCACCACCCCGCAAACCCCACACTTCCCCGCACGACCCCGCAAACCCCACACTTCCCCGCACCTCCCCAATTTGCACACACAAAAGACCACAAGCAGCGGATTACCACCACATTCCCAGACGCGATTCCCGGCCTGGGAATTGTCGGTCGCCTTTCACCGAGCGCTGTCAGGTGCCAGAGTTGCCAGGAGCCAGAGTTGCCAGGAGCCAGAGTTGCCAGGAGCCAGAGTTGCCAGGAGCCAGAGTTGCCAGGAGCCAGAGTTGCCAGGAGCCAGAGTTGCCAGGAGCCAGAGTTGCCAGGAGCCAGAGTTGCCAGGAGCCAGAGTTGCCAGGAGCCAGAGTTGCCAGGAGCCAGAGTTGCCAGGAGCCAGAGTTGCCAGGAGCCAGAGTTGCCAGGAGCCAGAGTTGCCAGGAGCCAGAGTTGCCAGGAGCCAGAGTTGCCAGGAGCCAGAGTTGTCAGGTGCCAGAGTTGCCAGGTGCCAGTGTTGCCAGGTGCCAGTGTTGCCGGGTGCCAGTGTTGCCAGGTGCCAGTGTTGCCAGGTGCCAGTGTTGCCAGGTGCCAGTGTTGCCAGGTGCCAGTGTTGCCAGGTGCCAGTGTTGACAGGTGCCAGTGTTGCCAGGAGCCAGTGTTGCCAGGAGCCAGTGTTGCCAGGTGCCAGTGTTGCCAGGTGCCAGTGTTGCCAGAGTCGCCAGGTGCCATGTGCCAGAGTTGCCAGGTGCCAGAGCTGATAGATACCAATTTAACCGGATACCAGTGTTGCCAGATACTATTGTAAGCGGATACCAGTATTGCCAGTGTTGCCAGTTGCCAGAGGGAAGGAGGCAAAACTTCCGTTAGCAGATTGACGCTTCCGTCGAGATGCCACAAACAGCGCCAATAATCACGGATTGTTGCTGCAGCCAATCCTTTCACAGCGTTTTATGGGCGTTTGTTGCGCGTGCGGTGCACGTGGTGCACGTGGTGCACGTAGCTTTCAAATTCACCAAATTTCGCGCAGAATAAACTGTTAAATAACCTTTCATTAAACACAAGCAGTTTAAGTTGCTTAAGAACGTTTTTCAATAAATGTTTAAAAAGAAAAAAGCTTTTCTAATCGTCTGATTCCAAAAATTGAAATCTGATAGCATGAAAAATTACCGCCTGCCAATTAATATTTTTTGCGTCAGTTTGTCATTGATGACACATCTAATTTATTTGGTACTCGTTAATTATTATTAATGAACTGTTAAATATTTGGAAGTCGCGCATTTAAATATCGATCATTGAAACACTCAGTCATTCATCTCATATTAAATCCTGCAAAAATTATCGAAAAATCCTAAGCATTGAAAACGTACCGCCATATTCACCGAGAAGAAAACATAGCCAATTCTGACATTCAAAAATATCAAAAATCCTACCTATAAAATCCGACACTAAAAATTATCCATCACAAAGCGCAGATCGAATAAGTATCGCTCATAAAATCTAACGCTCAAAATAATTCTTCATAAAACTCAAAGCGCAGATCGAATTAAGTATTGCTAATAAAATCTAACCCTCAAAATAATTCTTCACAAAACCCAAAGCGCAGATCGAATAATGTATCGCTAATCCAACGCATAAAAGACATCATTACCACGCAAACAATTCAGCTGTCATCCATTGTTCAGTGACTCTGCAATAGCTCATTTCTATTACCCCCACTCAATCCCCGTCGCAATCACCCCTGAGATAAAGGAATGGATGGTGACTAAATACCCCCTTGATGTCCGTATCCGTGATACGACGTCGTCCCGCCGTCAATCACCGGACGTAATTCCGGCAATCACGACGTCTTTGGCTGTCCTTGATCCCGATTTCCACCTGACTTCCAAAAACGATCGCTCACTTTCCTTTTCACGTCTTGGCTAATTTCATCGATGTGTCATTCACCCAAATATTTTAGCTCAAATGAATAGCGACATTCATCATTCGATCGATGACTTGCTCACACATATCAAGCTGAAATGAATTCATAATTTCTTCACATCATCAACTGAAAGTAGTTCATAACTTATCGTTCTGAATTGGAAACTGGACGTGCAGCGGCGTGTCACAATCTATCGTACGAACGTCGCCGAAATGTTTCGTTCAAATTTACAGAAGAGTTGGCGTCAAAAACAGCAAGCGAAGGGGAGATGGAAGGGGGGGGGGAAGGATGGGTACAGAAGATGATCTTTTATAGTCGCCGAAAAATATTCAAATATTTCCGTCTATTCTTACTGAAGAATTCTCCATTATCATTTTAATTGTTTTAAAAAGCTGTTTAACTTCTCCAAACTTCAGGCGAGTTCAAATTTGTTTTACTGAAACAAGTGTTCTAAGCAAAGAATACATTGTATTATGTAATATAGTATATTAGTAGAATACCTACACAAATTAGTTCTTATAGCACCTAGGGCATTTCCAAATTTATTTTCTTCATTTAATTAAAAATAAATTTCATCATTTGAAATGCTAATTCTTTACTTGTAAGACGTATTCAACGATGAAACATTGCAACGTAAAACATTATAGTCCTAAACAGAAATCCTGCTTCCTACATTAATCCCACTTCCTACATAAATCCTACTTCCTACATAAATCCCACTTCCTACATTAATCCCACTTCCTACATAAATCCCACTTCCTACATAAATCCCACTTCCTACATTAATCCCACTTCCTACATAAATCCCACTTCCTACATAAATCCCACTTCCTACATAAATCCCACTTCCTACATAAATCCCACTTCCTACATAAATCCCACTTCCTACATAAATCCCACTTCCTACATAAATCCCACTTCCTACATAAATCCCACTTCCTACATAAATCCCACTTCCTACATAAATCCCACTTCCTACATAAATCCCACTTCCTACATAAATCCCACTTCCTACATAAATCCCACTTCCTACATAAATCCCACTTCCTACATAAATCCCACTTCCTACATAAATCCCACTTCCTACATAAATCCCACTTCCTACATAAATCCCACTTCCTACATAAATCCCACTTCCTACATAAATCCCACTTCCTACATAAATCCCACTTCCTACATAAATCCCACTTCCTACATAAATCCCACTTCCTACATAAATCCCACTTCCTACATAAATCCCACTTCCTACATAAATCCCACTTCCTACATAAATCCCACTTCCTACATAAATCCCACTTCCTACATAAATCCCACTTCCTACATAAATCCCACTTCCTACATAAATCCCACTTCCTACATAAATCCCACTTCCTACATAAATCCCACTTCCTACATAAATCCCACTTCCTACATAAATCCCACTTCCCACATAAATCCCACTTCCCACATAAATCCCACTTCCCACATAAATCCCACTTCCTACATAAATCCCACTTCCTACATAAATCCCACTTCCTACATAAATCCCACTTCCTACATAAATCCCACTTCCTACATAAATCCCACTTCCTACATAAATCCCACTTCCTACATAAATCCCACTTCCTACATAAATCCCACTTCCTACATAAATCCCACTTCCCACATAAATCCCACTTCCCACATAAATCCCACTTCCTACATAAATCCCACTTCCTACATAAATCCCACTTCCTACATAAATCCCACTTCCTACATAAATCCCACTTCCTACATAAATCCCACTTCCTACATAAATCCCACTTCCTACATAAATCCCACTTCCTACATAAATCCCACTTCCTTCATAAATCCCACTTCCTACCTTAATCCCACTTCCTACATAAATCCCACTTCCTACATTAATCCCACTTCCTACATTAATCCCACTTCCTACATTAATCCCACTTCCTACATTAATCCCACTTCCTACATAAATCCTACTTCCTACATAAATCCTACTTCCTACATAAATCCTACTTCCTACATAAATCCTACTTCCTACATAAATCCTACTTCCTACATAAATCCTACTTCCTACATAAATCCTACTTCCTACATAAATCCTACTTCCTACATAAATCCTACTTCCTACATAAATCCTACTTCCTACATAAATCCTACTTCCTACATAAATCCTACTTCCTACATAAATCCTACTTCCTACATAAATCCTACTTCCTACATAAATCCTACTTCCTACATTAAACCTACTTCCTACATTAATCCTACTTCCTACATTAATCCTACTTCCTACATAAATCCTACTTCCTACATAAATCCTACTTCCTACATAAATCCTACTTCCTACATAAATCCCACTTCCTACATAAATCCTACTTCCTACATAAATCCTACTTCCTACATTAATCCTACTTCCTACATAAATCCCACTTCCTACATAAATCCCACTTCCTACATAAATCCCACTTCCTACATAAATCCCACTTCCTACATAAATCCCACTTCCTACATAAATCCCACTTCCTACATAAATCCCACTTCCTACATAAATCCCACTTCCTACATAAATCCCACTTCCTACATAAATCCTACTTCCTACATAAATCCTACTTCCTACATAAATCCTACTTCCTACATAAATCCCACTTCCTACATAAATCCTACTTCCTACATTAATCCTACTTCCTACATAAATCCCACTTCCTACATAAACCCCACTTCCTACATAAATCCCACTTCCTACATAAATCCTACTTCCTACATAAATCCTACTTCCTACATAAATCCTACTTCCTACATAAATCCTACTTCCTACATTAATCCTACTTCCTACATAAATCCTACTTCCTACATTAATCCTACTTCCTACATTAATCCTACTTCCTACATTAATCCTACTTCCTACATTAAACCTACTTCCTACATTAATCCTACTTCCTACATAAATCCTACTTCCTACATAAATCCTACTTCCTACATAAATCATACTTCCTACATAAATCCTACTTCCTACATAAATCCTACTTCCTACATAAATCCTACTTCCTACATAAATCCTACTTCCTACATAAATCCTACTTCCTACATAAATCCTACTTCCTACATTAATCCTACTTCCTACATAAATCCCACTTCCTACATTAATCCCGCTTCCTATTATCCTACTTCCTACATTAATCCTACTTCCTACATTAATCCTACTTCCTACATAAATCCTACTTCCTACATTAATCCTACTTCCTACATTAATCCTACCCATACCACAACCTCTAAATAACGAGGCGTATAACATCGGGACGCAAAAACCTTTTTAACCCCCGTAACATCAGCTAAAAAATATTACGTTTCAGAAAAATTCAACTCGTTCTTCTCACCTCAAAATAAATTCTCGCAGTAAAAAAAAACATTCCCCTCACCACAAAAAAGCTTCAACAAATAACTTGAATAGTTTAATGATATTGGACGTGGAAGTTTTTTTAACAACGACAAGACTCAATGAATAACGACGGGTATTTCATGAAAAAAATTAGGCTATAAATCGTGGCTATTCATTTAGGTGCCTTTATTGGCACAGGGACATAAATCCTGCCCTTATTGGCACAGTAGATACGTTGAAAAATCGTCTTTCCCACACTGGATTAGCAATCAATTAGTACTCTAAGGTATGAGAGTTATAAACCTCTCTAGAGATACATGAAATAAATACGACAAATAAATATATTAAGCACCATCAAAAACAGTGTTGATAATCATATTATTATTATTACATAAGAAAGTTTTAGCCTCCCTTAACCACGACAAAGATGTTCCAAGAGAGGAAAGAGGAAGGCACCATTTAGTATGGAGTTGAGGGAACGCGGAATCTACGCACAAGGTGCACAGAAACAGTAAGCTAAGAAAGAAGTACATGAAACAAGACAAAAGTAGAAGAAGAAAGCAATAGGTGCTGAAAAACAGGACAGCAGTCAACCGAAAAAAGATGGTCCGTAACAAAACAAAATCCTATTTTATTACAACAAAAAGGAAGCCTACCTAACCTTTAGCTCGGGCCCTCACATGGTGTTGACAATCATAACTTTTCTTTCATTTCTATAAATAAATTACAACTGTTTATAGAATACCTACAATAGAATGGGATGCTTCATCAACATGTTAAAACAGATTGTATTAGATATTAGTTTAAGCCTCCCAAGAAGCAAAGTGGGCACGAAAGACACAAGTCTACATTATTCCTACTGATGTTTTTGATCCCATCCAAGCCCTGTACGCACCACCTGGTATATTGGTATAACAAATGCCTCATAACTAACACCAGGACGCCATGACGGTTGGTATATCAAATGCCTCATAACTAACACCAGGACGCCATGACGGTTGGTATATCAAATGCCTCATAACTAACACCAGGACGCCATGACGGTTGGTATAACAAATGCCTTATAACTAACACCAGGACGCCATGACGGTTGGTATATCAAATGCCTCATAACTAACACCAGGACGCCATGACGGTTGGTATATCAAATGCCTCATAACTAACACCAGGACGCCATGACGGTTGGTATAACAAATGCCTCATAACTAACACCAGGACGCCATGACGGTTGGTATAACAAATGCCTCATAACTAACACCAGGACGCCATGACGGTTGGTATAACAAATGCCTCATAACTAACACCAGGACGCCATGACGGTTGGTATAACAAATGCCTCATAACTAACACCAGGACGCCATGACGGTTGGTATACCAAATGCCTCATAACTAACACCAGGACGCCATGACGGTTGGTATATCAAATGCCTCATAACTAACACCAGGACGCCATGACGGTTGGTATACCAAATGCCTCATAACTAACACCAGGACGCCATGACGGTTACTCCCGGTCACGCCGGTACCCATTTCCGACACCTGGGTTGAGTGGGGAATTGTGGCTGAGTTCTCCCTTTTCCAAACGGGGAGAAAAACCGGGCGGCACTGCCGGGATTCGAACTGCCGACCCTTTGTGAAGGAGCGCGCGCTCTTAACCACTCGGCCTCGGGGACCTAACAGTATCCCGCTAGGGGTGCCAGTCCCCATAGCATAGGAAAGATCAAAATAACTTACCTATTGCTTAAACAACAACTCCTTAGAAACAAAGCAAACATTTCTCCCACGCCAACAATGCTCACAACGCGGCAGCGCTTCCGGTGTGAATTGTAAATTTTATGTTCGTACCTTTAGAGAGCACAGAATCAAGTAGGACTCGTACATCTGGCACGCTCAGTAACAAATGGGACTCGTACATCTGGCAGGCACAGCAACACATGGGACACGTACATCTGGCAGGCACAGCAACAAATGGGACACGTACATCTGACAGGCACAGCAACAAACGGGGCACGTACATCTGGCAGGCACAGCAACAAACGGGGCACGTACATCTGGCAGGCACAGCAACAAATGGGGCACGTACATCTGGCAGGCACAACAACAAATGGGACACGTACATCTGGCAGGCACAGCAACAAATGGGACACGTACATCTGGCAGGCACAGCAACAAATGGGACACGTACATCTGGCAGGCACAGCAACAAATAGGACACGTACATCTGGCAGGCACAGCAACAAATGGAACACGTACATCTGGCAGGCACAGCAACAAATGGGACACGTACATCTGGCAGGCACAGCAACAAATGGGACACGTACATCTGGCAGGCACAGCAACAAATGGGACACGTACATCTGGCAGGCACAGCAACAAATGGGACACGTACATCTGGCAGGCACAGCAACAAATGGGACACGTACATCTGGCAGGCACAGCAACAAATGGGACACGTACATCTGGCAGGCACAGCAACAAATGGAACACGTACATCTGGCAGGCACAGCAACAAATGGGACACGTACATCTGGCAGGCACAGCAACAAATGGGACACGTACATCTGGCAGGCACAGTAACAAATGGGACACGTACATCTGGCAGGCACAGCAACAAATGGGTCACGTACATCTGGCAGGCACAGCAACAAATGGGATACGTACATCTGGCAGGCACAACAACAAATGGGGCACGTACAACTGGCAGGCACAGCAACAAATGGGGCACGTACATCTGGCAGGCACAACAACAAATGGGGCACGTACATCTGGCAGGCACAACAACAAATGGGGCACGTACATCTGGCAGGCACAGCAACAAATGGGACACGTACATCTGGCAGGCACAACAACAAATGGGACACGTACATCTGGCAGGCACAACAACAAATGGGACACGTACATCTGGCAGGCACAACAACAAATGGGACACGTACATCTGGCAGGCACAGCAACAAATGGAACACGTACATCTGGCAGGCACAGCAACAAATGGGACACGTACATCTGGCAGGCACAGCAACAAATGGGACACGTACATCTGGCAGGCACAGCAACAAATGGGACACGTACATCTGGCAGGCACAGCAACAAATGGGACACGTACATCTGGCAGGCACAGCAACAAATGGAACACGTACATCTGGCAGGCACAGCAACAAATGGGACACGTACATCTGGCAGGCACAGCAACAAATGGGACACGTACATCTGGCAGGCACAACAACAAATGGGGCACGTACATCTGGCAGGCACAGCAACAAATGGGACACGTACATCTGGCAGGCACAGCAACAAATGGGTCACGTACATCTGGCAGGCACAGCAACAAATGGGACACGTACATCTGGCAGGCACAGCAACAAATGGGACACGTACATCTGGCAGGCACAGCAACAAATGGAACACGTACATCTGGCAGGCACAGCAACAAATGGGACACGTACATCTGGCAGGCACAGCAACAAATGGGACACGTACATCTGGCAGGCACAGCAACAAATGGGACACGTACATCTGGCAGGCACAGCAACAAATGGAACACGTACATCTGGCAGGCACAGCAACAAATGGAACACGTACATCTGGCAGGCACAGCAACAAATGGGACACGTACATCTGGCAGGCACAGCAACAAATGGAACACGTACATCTGGCAGGCACAGCAACAAATGGGACACGTACATCTGGCAGGCACAGCAACAAATGGAACACGTACATCTGGCAGGCACAGCAACAAATGGAACACGTACATCTGGCAGGCACAGCAACAAATGGAACACGTACATCTGGCAGGCACAGCAACAAATGGGACACGTACATCTGGCAGGCACAGCAACAAATGGAACACGTACATCTGGCAGGCACAGCAACAAATGGGACACGTACATCTGGCAGGCACAGCAACAAATGGGACACGTACATCTGGCAGGCACAGTAACAAATGGGACACGTACATCTGGCAGGCACAGCAACAAATGGGTCACGTACATCTGGCAGGCACAGCAACAAATGGGACACGTACATCTGGCAGGCACAGCAACAAATGGGACACGTACATCTGGCAGGCACAGCAACAAATGGGACACGTACATCTGGCAGGCACAGCAACAAATGGGACACGTACATCTGGCAGGCACAGCAACAAATGGGACACGTACATCTGGCAGGCACAGCAACAAATGGGACACGTACATCTGGCAGGCACAGCAACAAATGGGACACGTACATCTGGCAGGCACAGCAACAAATGGGACACGTACATCTGGCAGGCACAGCAACAAATGGGACACGTACATCTGGCAGGCACAGCAACAAATGGGACACGTACATCTGGCAGGCACAGCAACAAATGGGACACGCAGATCAGGTGAAGGCAACCGGACTGGTTTCCGTCTCTCTAGTGACCCCCAATCCTCCCCCCCCTCCCCCCACTTGACATGCTGAGAAGATTCACCACTTCCACCTTTCTCCTCTTTAAGTTCCGCAATAACTGCACATAACTGTGTTCTTCCGCCTCTTCTTCTCATGGAGCCTCGAATTTAGAATTTTATTGCGTAATTTGGTACCCTCTTGTTTTAATTGCTAATTTTTTAATTAAGTTACAGTTTCTCATTAGTTTTGTGTCTCTCTACTTAATTTACAGCCTTATTGCTTAATATGCGGTCTTTTTATTTTATTTGCGGCTTTTTAGTCTTTTTTTAATTTGTTTGTTTTATTTTTTTCCAATTAGTCTTTTTTTTATATTTACAGTGTCCGTAATTGATTCACGGTTTCTTTACTTAATTTGCTTTAATTTCTTCTGATTTTTTTCTTCTTACCTAACCTACTTAATATAAGGGAAAGATCTTGAATAAGTTCTGAAAAACACGACAGCAATCAACCTAAGACGGTCAGTAACAAAACGAAAATCCTATTCGATTTCAACAGAAAAAAGGCCAATCCAATCCTCAGCTCGGGACCTCACATATTCTCCAAGGAGGTGCTGGTTCCCATAGATGCAATGGTTGTATTCCTATGAGGGACGTTTTTGAATCTTTTAATTTTGAAGAGTCCAATTTTTCGAGTTGTTTAGAGGGGCATTCCGTATTCATGAGCCGTATTTTCTAAGTGGTATTTCGTTTTTTAAAAAAACGTATTTCCTAAGTGATATTTTTCATTCCTATTTTTTCATTTTAAAGGCTTAATGAGATGCGGCCCGTAGCACAGATACGCGATATAGCAATAAGCACCTCATCTTTTTTTTTTTAATTCCATCAACAGAACGCTATACTACTCTATTATATAACCAGGCACAGCCCACTAGGGGCGAACACAGACATTCCTCTGCATCACCACTATCATAATAAGCACAACACACACACAAACACACTCACGGAGAGACATTCACACATTTACACAAACACACACACGCAAACACATGTATACACGCACATTCACATGTAGGGCACACTTGTCGAATCACCACAAATCAGCAGCAACGCAATGACATACACCATCGTCTCAAACGCCAAAATAAAATATGTATCAACATGCAATGCTATTTACTTCAATTTCTATGTTTAACTTTCAAACACCACAACCATTTCATTTTTCAACACTAATACCATTGCTCAATTGACGAAACTTAACAAATCACCACAATTCAGAAGCCACCCACTTACAGACACCATCGTCTCAAAAGACAAATCAACATATATATATATATACACAACGTCTTTCACTATACACAAAATGTCGAACTTGAAAACACCACAAGAATTTCATTCAGCAAAAGCAATATCATTCACATATATACTATTAGTAATATCAACCTAACCTTGGCACTAATAAACTGGTGCGAAACAATTTCTCGAAACCATTCACATGAATAACACAGCCTATCCAAAACCATGGCACCCTCATTCCTAATATTACACTGACTAAACGGTTGTCTTAAAACTCATCAAATCTTTAAATCACTTTTCGTGTAACACCCTATCTAAAGAAATATAACGTACTTTAAGCCAACCTAACTCAAGACAAACTCACCTAACCTCAACTAACGAAACACGGTCTAAACTCACATGAAAAATTTAATTTATCGTAACCTACTCTAACCTAACTCAACTTAATCTATCTTGCTCTAAATATGACGTCAATTAACTTACTTTACACATTCCCCAACTCACCTACATACAACTAACTTTACTCATTCAGGGTGCCCTGTCCTGTTGTTTAGTTACAATTTCGGTCGCACCTATTTTATCTTATTCATTTCTTACGCCTTTACCCTTATTTCTCACGAATTCCTAACCTCTATGTACGCTAAAATACCCTTCCATCCAACTGTAATAAATTACCACTTTACATTCTATTGGTCACAAAATGAAAATGCGTTCCATAACTATTTCACCGGCAGAGACATTCTGCCTGCTATATTTTCTCGTTAAATTATGTGGATTAGGGTTTCATTGAAAATTTGTTCCAAATTTTACCTCACTAAATATTGTGACGAAACATTTATTACATTTCGGTTTATTAATGGGTACGCATCACTAACCTTTTCCTTTGTTTCGAAGTTGACTAGTTTAATTCGTTCTAATCGACAATTCATCAAATATCCAACCTACATACTCAACAGAAATTCGATGTCACGAAGAAATGACGTCACAACGATGCATATTTCGAAATAATAGATAAAATCTTTATTTTGCGGTAAGCTACTTTTGAAAATTCAAGCATAAATGTTTACGTTCGAAACACCGCAATAAAACAGTTATAATTCACAATTAATTCTAGGTCTAATAATCAAAGTCTCTTATAACTGTGCATCACAACTCGTTCAACGAATATATACAACGCGCTATCGCGCGCTAACTTGAACGCCGAAGAAATAAACTCTCCATTTTGGGAACGCTTGGCGAGATCTCAAGCTCTCGCCAAGCGAAAGCGTTTTTGTGTTGAAGTCACTTAATACAAAGAAAGAACGCATTCGCAGCAAATCTCATGGAAACTTTCAACAATATTTGAGCATTTGGCACTCATCTATAATTTTGAGTGCACTTACAACTTACATACAACTACGAACTTTCTAAAAGCATCATTGACACCAAATCAATCTCTTCATATCAGAAATCAAACTTAGGAATTCCACATTCATTACGACAACATCATATCCGAACATGTTTCTGACATTTCTCAAACAAATTTATCTGTGAACACCTGCGGCTATAGCTTAGAATCACTGATGTGTTTCCTAATAGACATCATTTTCGCCACAACAATTATTAGTTCACGAATGTGAACAATTTCAACCTCTTTCTAATCATATATTTCTATTGCGGATCGATACAGAAACCTTCAATTAGGCTGAGTGGAATTTATAAATTATTATTGCAAATACATTAGTTATACCATTTCAAATTCAATAAATAACAACATTCAAACATACAAAACCTGCACAAGATTTCGTTGTCTTCGGGGACACATATTCACCAAATATTAATCATCAGTTACAACCTCGTAATCTTGTCTATACTCACTCAAATGATGACTTCCTGAAACTCACGCATGCAATGTGAGCGATTTTGAGGCCTTCAAACAACGACTTTTAATTATTATTATTATTGGAGATCGAATTCTACGTGAACACTTGACAGGTTCTTGGTCGTGAAGATCCAGCAATTTTACATCCCAACCATAAAAAATTATGATACAAATATTCACTCAAACTATACCCTTCCTAGAAAATGCCTCGTTCAATCAAAACATATGTCGACATGAACCATTTTCGTGTTGTTTGAACAAATATATCGAGAGATTCGTTCCTCAATGAGCTTTATTAATTTAGAAAATGAAAAGTCAAATTCTTGGACTATGAGCTCTTTCAATTTCAATTTTCTAACGTCAAAAAACAAGTTTCAAACGCAACACAAATAGGCACAAAGACCTGTGCCGAACGAAAAATATTTAGAACCTATATCTCTATAGAGATGACTCATTTCAAGTGTATCACCTGTGAATTATAGTTCAGTTACGGAGTTTAACCTATATTCGCCTTGTTTTCCGATGACACAATTTGCGATTTCCAAATATCATAGGTTTGCTTTAAAATTCCTCGCAAGAACGCCAGCACAGTACATGCGGGATTTTTGACGTCGAAAACAACTCGCTTTGCGTATTTGAACTCATACTACGAAGTAAGGTCGATGATGCTGACACTTTAAGGTAAAACACTAGGTTCAACTTCTGATTTGTAACGTGATGGAGTGAGGACAACATATAATAAATCATCAAAAATAAATAAAGTTGAACTGAAACCGGCACCACGAACGAATGGGCATCGTTTTTGCTGAAAAACGCATCACGAGTAATATTTCAGCCTCTACGCAACATCTGATTTGCGGTTTATGGCGCTTTATATAACTTAAACTTGATCATTATAATACAATTATTAACAGCAGCTGAAAATTTGAGTCTCAAATACTAAACCTCATTACTATATTGCCATTCAAAAAGCGCCATACCGCTTCAAATTACTCTTACATTCATGGACCAACAAGCAGGGTAAATAAAACGCGTAACCATCATTTCTTCTCTTCTGCCAAACATGTTAGAATTGAAATAATACTACCATAAGCTGAATCACAAAGTCTAAACACATTTCTTCTCTATAAAGTTCCAAGTTAAACCAGTTTCAACACTTGAAAACGATGATTGACTAGTCATGACTGCAAGTTATGCGAATCTATAAGCGAAAGAGCCGAGTTCGAGTATTGAGTTCCACGTCAAAGTAAATTTATAATAACTTTAACAACACTGTAGACCTATACCAAATTATCAACAGCGTCTCCAATTCCAAAAAATTTGGTAAAACTTTGAACGTTAACAAACAATCGAAAGATATCGGATCAAACTCCACAAAAAATAAAACATAACCGTCATGATGTTCAAGATCCTTATACAGCCCTCACAACTCGAGCAAGCTGGGGTGCCTCAACGCAGTCACCCATGGTTTTCATTGCGGAGACTTCAATGCCTTCATTGGAATAATCCGTGTCAAAAATCTGCGGAGATTGAAAGACCTTTTCACTGGCACATTTTGCGTCCAGGGGAAATTCATTTCGATGTTTTTTCCATTTTTCTCAAAAACTTGAAAAGCTACGACTTATAGACACGTATCATTATAGAAAGATTTCCTTGAGACGCATCAGTACAGAGTATTTAAAAGCCCTCAAGAGTAAAGCAGGGGGCGTGAGAGGGGTAAGAAAAGTCGAAATGACGTGAAAAACATGTTTTTTTCATATATACATGGAAAGGTTCATGCGATCGTTCCACAAAAGCTTTTTTGTGTGTAGCGTGAAAAAACGAGCAAAAAGTGTTCAACAACTTTGCCTGTAAAACGAAGCGTTCTCCAATGTTTTTGGTTTAATTTAATTTTCAGACAAAAAGGACTATTTTTAAATCACTCATTTTGAGAAAACTATCGCACTTGTGGCTTCATAAATTTGATAGATTTTAGAAAAAACTGCAATCTACATTCTATCAAATTTTGGAGGGCGAAAGCCCATCGAAAACGCCGCAACTGGCAGCCAAAGTGACACTTGAAAAACGGCCGTTTTTTTACCCAAAAGTTTTTCATTCATTGAACATTTTTCCGAATACTTTTCGACGTAACGATCACACCGTCATAAAGCCCGAATTTTTCTCTATCACTTCCCACCAAGTCAGCTCCTCCGACGGCGCGATCAAAAAAATCTTCATGTTTGAAATGACCCTATTTTCGGTGGGTTTTCGATTTCTCGGGGGTCTCCTATGGGGTCTTGGGGCCTGGAAAGGGGTCCGTAGGTCTTAGAATTTTCCCTTGTACACGCTCACCAAATTTGAAAGCGCTGGCACCTCGGGAAGTCGGTTTTGGCTCGAGTTAGGGAGTGATTTGCTATATCTCCGATGCTCCACCTTTATGGCGACAAGCAATTCCGATCTTGGTGCCACTTAAAATTTTTTCACGGGTACTATTTTTAGTCTCTTCTCGCAACACTACTACAAAGTTCGCCCCCGCCGCAAGTAACCAGGCACAGCCCGCTAGGGCGAACACAGACATTCCTCTGTACAACACTATCATAGCAATGAGATACACCATCGTGTCAAATGCCAAAATAATATATGTATCAAAATGCAAATCATAGCAATGAGATACACCATCGTGTCAAATGCCAAAATAATATATGTATCAAAACGCAATGCTATTTACTTCAATTTCTATGTTTAACTTTCAAACACCACAACCATTTCATTTTTCAACACTAATCTCTATTCAACACTAATCTCTATCTCTAATCACTAATGCTCAATTGACGAAACGAATCACCACAATTCAGAAGACACCCACTTACAGACAACATCGTCTCACAAAACAAACCAATATACAACGTCTGTCACTCTAAACTCTATGTCGAACTTGAAAACACCACAACAATTTCATTTAGCAAAAGCAATATCATTCACATATATACTAACAGTAATATCAACCTAACCTTGCCACTAACAAACTGGTGCGAAAGTAGTTCTCTCTAAACCATTCACATGAAAAACACAGCCTATCCAAAACGATATGATACCCTCATTCATAGTATTACACTGACTAAACGTATGTCTTACAACCAAAAAACTGGTGAAAAATCAATTCACCAAACCATTCCCATGCTCATAACAGCCTAACCAAAACGATGGCACCCTCATTCGTAGTATTTCACTGACTATACGTATGTGTTACAGCTCATCAAATCTTTAAATCTGTTTGCGTGTCACACTCTATCTAAAGTAATATAACGTACTCTAAGCCAACCTAACTCAAGGCAAAGTCACCTAACCTCAACTAACATAGTCTAAAATCACCTAAGCAAACCTGATTTAACGTAACCTACTTTAACCTAACTGAAATTAACCTATCTTGCTCCAAATATGACTTGAATTAACTTACTCGACACACACTTCCAACTCACCTACATACAACTAAACTTAAATAATTCAGGGTGTCCTGTCCTGTTCTATAGTTCAAATTTCGGTCCCACGTATTTTACCTTATTTAATTCTTATGTCTTTGCCATTATTCCTCAAGAATTCATAATCTCTTTGTACGCTAACATCCTTCCATCAAATTCTAAATAATAACCACTTAAAATCCTAATGGTCAAATAACGAAAATGCGTTCCATTACTATTTCGCCAGCAGAGACATTCTGGCTGCTATATTTTCTCGTTCAATTATATGGAATAGGGTCTGCTTGAATTTGTTCAAAATTTTACCTCACGAAATATTGTGACGAAACATTTCTTACATTTTGGTTTATTCATCGGTTCGCATCACTAGACTTTCCCTCTGTTTTGAAGTTGACAAGTTCACTTCGTTCTAATCGACAATTCATCAAATATCCAACCTACATACTCCAAAGAAATTCGATGTCACGAAGAAATGATGACGTCACAGCGATGCCAATTGGGAAATATTACATAAAATCTTTATTTTGCCAATAAGCTAATTTTCAAAATTCAAGTCTAAAGCTTTACGGTCCAAAAATCGTAATCAAACACTTATCATTAACAATTCATTATAGGGCTAGCAATCAAAGTCTCTTAACTGTGCATCACAAATCGGTAAACGAATATATACACACCGCGCTATCGCGCTAAGTTGAAGGCCCAAGAAATAAACTCTCCATTTTGGGAACGCTTGGCGAGAACTGAAGCTCTCGCCAAGCGAAAGCGTTTTTGTGTTGAAGTCAGTAAATACAAAGAAAGAACGCATTCACAGCAAATCTCTTGGAAACTTTCAACAATATTTGCGCATTTGGCCTTCAGCTACAATTTTGAGTGCACTTACAACTTACATTCCACTAAAAGCTTTCTAATGCATCATTGACAAGAAATTCATCTCTTCAAATCAGAAATCAAACTTAGCAAGTCCACATTCATTACGACAACATCATATCCGAACATATTCCTCACATTTCTCAAGCAAATGAATCTGTCAACAACTGCGGCTATAGCTTAGAATCACTTATATTTCCCAATAGACATTATTTTCACCACAACAATCAATTCTTTCAGGAATGTGAACAATTTGAACCTCTCTCTAATCTTCTATTTCTATTATTCATCGATACAGAAACCTTCAATTAGGCTGAGTGGAATTTATAAAACATTCTTGCAAATATATCACTTATACCATTTCGAATTTCATAAATAACATCATTCAAACATACAAAACCTGCAAAATATTTGGTTGTCTTCGGGGACAAATATTCACCAAATATTATTCATCAGTTAGAACCTCGTAATGTTGTCTATACTCACTCAAATGATGACTTCCTGAAACTCACGCATATGCAATGTGAGCGATTTTGAGGCCTTCAAACAACGAGTTTTAATTATTATTATTATTGGAGATCGAATTTTTCGTGAACACTTTACAGGTTCTTGGTCGTGAAGATCCAGCAATTTTACATCCCAACAATAAAAAGTTATGATACAAATATTCACTCAAACTATACCCTTCCTAGAAAATGCCTCGTTCAATCAAAGCATATATGTCGACATGAACCATTTTCGTGTTGTTTGAACCAATATATATCGAGAGATTCGTTCCTCAATGAGCTTTATTAATTTAGAAAATGAAAAGTCAAATTCTTGGACTATGAGCTCTTTCAATTTCAATTTTTTAACGTCATAAAACAAGTTTCAAACACTACACAAATAGCTGTGCCGAACGAAAAATATTTAGCCACTATACCTTTATACAAATGACTAATTTAAAGTGTATCACCTTTGAATTATAGTTCATTTACGAAGTTTTACGAATACGCCTTGTTTTGCGATGACACAATTTGCGATGTCGAAATATTATAGGATTGCTATAAAATTGTTCTCAAGAACGCTAGCAAAGTAGTTGCGGAATTTTTGGCGTCGAAAACTACTCGCTTTGCGTATTTGAACTCATACTACGAAGTAAGGTCGATGATGCTGACACCTTAAGGTAAAACACTAGATTGAACTTGTGATTTGTAACGTGATGGAGAGAGAGGACAACATATAATACGTCATAAAAAATAAATAAAGTCGAACTGAAATGAGCACCTCGAACGAATGAGCATCATTTCTGGTCAAAAACGCATCAAGAGCAATATTTACGCCTTTACGCAACGTTTGATTTGCGATTTATGTCACTTTGTATTACTTCAACTGGATAATTATAATACAATTATTATAAGAAGCTGAAAATTTAAGTCTCAAATACTAAACCTCATTACTATATTGCAATTCAAAGTCGCCATACCTGTGAAAATGTGTGTCTGAAATTCATGGACCTTCAAGCAGCGAAAATAAAACGCGTAACCATCATTTATTCTCCATTGCAAAACTTGTTAGAATTAAAATAATACTACCTTAAGGTGAATGAAATATTTTAAACACATTTGTTCTCCATTAATTTCCATGTAAAACCAGTTTAAACACTTGAAAAGGATTATTTACTAGTCATGACTGCAAGTTATGCGAATCTAAAAGCGAAAGAACCGAGTTCGAGTATTGAGTTCCACGTCAAAATAAATTTATAATAACTTTAACAACACTGTAGACCTATGAAAAATTTGCAACACAGCCTCAAACGGTCAAAAATTGGTTGAAACTTTGAACTTTACCAATCACTCGAAATATATGGGATCAAATTCGACAAACGTGAAAACATAAGCGTCATGATGTTCAAGATCCTTATACAGCTCTCACAACTCAAGCAAGCTGGGGTGCCTCAACGCAGTCACCCATGGTTTTCATTGCGGAGACTTCAATGCCTTCATTGGAATAATCCATGTCAAAAATCTGCGGAGATTGAAAGACCTTTTCACTGGCACATTTCGCGTCCAGGGGAATTTTATTTCGAAGTTTTTTCCATTTTTCTCAAAAACTTGAGAAGCTACGACTTTGAGACAGGTATCATTATAGAAAGATGTCCTCGGGACGCATCAGTACAGAGTATTTAAAAGACCTCAAGGGTAAAGGAGGAGGCGTGAGAGGGGTAATAAAAGTCGAAATGACGTGAAAAACATGTTTTTTTCATATACATATGGAACGGTTGATGCGATCGTTCCACAAAAGTTATTTTGTATGTAGCGTGAAAAAACGAGCAAAAAGTGTTCAACAACTTTGCCTGTAAAACGAAGCGTTCTCCAATTTTTTTGGTTTAAGTGAATTTTCAGACAAAAAGGACTATTTTTAAATCGCTCATTTTGAGAAAAGTATCGCAATTGTCGCTTCATAAATTTGATAGATTTTAGAAAAAACTCCAATCTACATTCTATCAAATTTTGGGAGGCGAAAGCCCATCGAAAACGCCGCAACTGGCAGCCAAAGTGACACTTGAAAAACGGCCGTTTTTTTACCCAAAAGTTTTTCATTCATTGAACATTTTCCCGAATACTTTTCGAAGTAACGATCACACCGTCTTAAAGCCCGACATTTTCTCTATCAGCTCCCACCAAGTCAGCTCCTCCGACGGCGCAATCAAAAAATTCTTCATGTTTGAAATGACCCTATTTTCGGTCGGTTTTCGACTTCTCGGGGGTCTCCTATGGGGTCTTGGGGCCTGGAAAGGGGTCCGTATGTCTTAGAATTTTCCCTTGTACACGCTCACCAAGTTTGAAAGCGCTGGGACCTCGGGAAGTGTGGTTTTGCGCGAATTAGGGGGTGTATTTTTCTAATACTCGAGGCTCCACCTTTCGGCGACAAGCATTTCGATGTTGGTGCCAGGTATGATTTTTTCACGGGTACTATTTTTAGTGTGTTCTCGCAACCTACAAAGTTCGCCCGCCGCAAGTAACCAGGCACAGCCCGCTAGGGGCGAACACACAGACGTTCCTCTGTACACCACTAAGCACAACACAAACAGACATTCCTCTGTACAACACTATCATAATAATGATAGACACGCACACACGTTCAAACACACACGCACACACACTTATGTACACACGCACATGCACACACTTTTCAAATCAACACAAATCACAAGCAACACGCAATGAGATACACCATCGTGTCAAATGCCAAAATAATATATGTATCAAAATGCAATGCTATTTACTTCAATTTCTATGTTTAACTTTCAAACACCACAACCATTTCATTTTTCAACACTAATACCATTGCTGAATTTACGAAACAAATCAACACAATTCAGAAGCCACCCACGTACAGACAACATCGTCTCACAAAACAAACCACTATATATACCCAACGTCTTTCACTCTAAACTCTATGTCGAACTTGAAAACACCACAACAATTTCATTTAGCAAAAGCAATATCATTCACATATATACTAACAGTAATATCAACCTAACCTTGCCACCAACAAACTGGTGCGAAATTAGTTATCTAAACCATTCACATGAAAAACACAGCCTATCCAAAATGATGATACCCTCATTCATATAGTATTACACTGACTAAACGTATGTCTTAAACAACCAACAAACTGGTGAAAAATCAATTCACCAAACCATTCCCATGCTGATCACAGCCTAACCAAAACGATGGCACCCTCTCATTCGTAGTATTACACTGACTATACGTTTGTGTTACAGCTCATCAAATCTTTAAATCAGTTTGCGTGTCACACTCTATCTAAAGTAATATAACGTACTCTAAGCCAACCTAACTCAAGGCAAAGTCACCTAACCTCAACTAACATAGTCTAAAATCACCTAAGCAAACCTGATTTAACGTAACCTACTTTAACCTAACTGAAATTAACCTATCTTGCTCCAAATATGACTTGAATTAACTTACTCGACACACACTTCCAACTCACCTACATACAACTAAACTTTAATAATTCAGGGTGTCCTGTCCTGTTCTATAGTTCAAATTTCGGTCCCACGTATTTTACCTTATTTAATTCTTATGTCTTTGCCCTTATTCCTCAAGAATTCAAAATCTCTTTGTACGCTAACATCCTTCCATCAAATTCTAAATAATAACCACTTAAAATCCTAATGGTCAAATAACGAAAATGCGTGCCGTTACTATTTCGCCAGCAGAGACATTCTGGCTGCTATATTTTCTCGTTCAATTATATGGAATAGGGTCTGCTTGAATTTGTTTAAAATTTTACCTCACGAAATATTGTGACGAAACATTTCTTACATTTTGGTTTATTCATCGGTTCGCATCACTAGCCTTTCCCTCTGTTTCGAAGTTGACAAGTTCACTTCGTTCTAATCGACAATTCATCAAATATCCAACCTACATACTCCAAAGAAATTCGATGTCACGAAGAAATGATGACGTCACAGCGATGCCAATTGGGAAATATTACATAAAATCTTTATTTTGCCAATAAGCTACTTTTCAAAATTCAAGTCTAAAGCTTTACGGTCCAAAAATCGTAATCAAACACTTATCATTAACAATTAATTATAGGGCTAGCAATCAAAGTCTCTTAACTGTGCATCACAAATCGGTAAACGAATATATACACACCGCGCTATCGCGCTAAGTTGAAGGCCCAAGAAATAAACTCTCCATTTTGGGAACGCTTGGCGAGACCTGAAGCTCTCGCCAAGCGAAAGCGTTTTTGTGTTGAAGTCAGTAAATACAAAGAAAGAACGCATTCACAGCAAATCTCTTGGAAACTTTCAACAATATTTGAGCATTTGGCCTTCAGCTACAATTTTGAGTGCACTTACAACTTACATTCCACTAAAAGCTTTCTAATGCATCATTGACAAGAAATTCATCTCTTCAAATCAGAAATCAAACTTAGCAAGTCCACATTCATTACGACAACATCATATCCGAACATATTCCTCACATTTCTCAAGCAAATGAATCTGTCAACAACTGCGGCTATAGCTTAGAATCACTTATATTTCCCAATAGACATTATTTTCACCACAACAATCAATTCTTTCAGGAATGTGAACAATTTGAACCTCTCTCTAATCTTCTATTTCTATTATTCATCGATACAGAAACCTTCAATTAGGCTGAGTGGAATTTATAAAACATTCTTGCAAATATATCACTTATACCATTTTGAATTTCATAAATAACATCATTCAAACATACAAAACCTGCAAAATATTTGGTTGTCTTCGGGGACAAATATTCACCAAATATTATTCATCAGTTAGAACCTCGTAATGTTGTCTATACTCACTCAAATGATGACTTCCTGAAACTCACGCATATGCAATGTGAGCGATTTTGAGGCCTTCAAACAACGAGTTTTAATTATTATTATTATTGGAGATCGAATTTTTCGTGAACACTTTACAGGTTCTTGGTCGTGAAGATCCAGCAATTTCACATCCCAACAATAAAAAATTATGATACAAATATTCACTCAAACTATACCCCTCCTAGAAAATGCATCGTTCAATCAAAGCATATATGTCGACATAAACCATTTTCGTGTTGTTTGAACCAATATATATCGAGAGATTCGTTCCTCAATGAGCTTTATTAATTTAGAAAATGAAAAGTCAAATTCTTGGACTATGAGCTCTTTCAATTTCAATTTTCTAACGTCATAAAACAAGTTTCAAACACTACACAAATAGCTGTGCCGAACGAAAAATATTTAGCCACTATACCTTTATACAAATGACTAATTTAAAGTGTATCACCTTTGAATTATAGTTCATTTACGAAGTTTTACGAATACGCCTTGTTTTGCGATGACACAATTTGCGATGTCGAAATATTATAGGATTGCTATAAAATTGTTCTCAAGAACGCTAGCAAAGTAGTTGCGGAATTTTTGGCGTCGAAAACTACTCGCTTTGCGTATTTGAACTCATACTACGAAGTAAGGTCGATGATGCTGACACCTTAAGGTAAAACACTAGATTGAACTTGTGATTTGTAACGTGATGGAGAGAGAGGACAACATATAATACGTCATAAAAAATAAATAAAGTCGAACTGAAATGAGCACCTCGAACGAATGAGCATCATTTCTGGTCAAAAACGCATCAAGAGCAATATTTACGCCTTTACGCAACGTTTGATTTGCGATTTATGTCACTTTGTATTACTTCAACTGGATAATTATAATACAATTATTATAAGAAGCTGAAAATTCAAGTCTCAAATACTAAACCTCATTACTATATTGCAATTCAAAGTCGCCATACCTGTGAAAATGTGAGTCTGAAATTCATGGACCTTCAAGCAGCGAAAATAAAACGCGTAACCATCATTTATTCTCCATTGCAAAACTTGTTAGAATTAAAATAATACTACCTTAAGGTGAATGAAATATTTTAAACACATTTGTTCTCCATTAATTTCCATGTAAAACCAGTTTAAACACTTGAAAAGGATTATTTACTAGTCATGACTGCAAGTTATGCGAATCTAAAAGCGAAAGAACCGAGTTCGAGTATTGAGTTCCACGTCAAAACGCGTAACCATCATTTTTTCTCTTCTGCCAAACATGTTAGAATTGAAATAATACTAACATCAGGTGAATCACAAAGTCTAAACACATTTCTTCTCTATAAAGTTCCAAGTTAAACCAGTTTCAACACTTGAAAACGATGATTGACTAGTCATGACTGCAAGTTATGCGAATCTATAAGCGAAAGAATCGAGTTCGAGTATTGAGTTCCACGTCAAAATAAATTTATAATAACTATAACAACACTGTAGACCTATACAAAATAAATAACACAGCCTCAAACGGTCAAAAATTGGTTGAAACTTTGAACTTAACAAAGAATCGAAATATATCGAATCAAACTCCACAATAAATAAAACATAAGCGTCTTGATGTTCAACATCCTTATAGAGCCTTCGCCACGCAAGCAAGCCTAGGTTGCGTCATCGCTGTCACCCATATGATCTCGGTGTGGAGACTTCAATGCAAAACAAGAAATAATCCGTGTCATTAATCTACGGAGATTGAAATACCTTTTCACTGGCACATTTCGCGTCCAGGGGAAATTCATTTCGATGTTTTTTGCATTTTTCTAAAAAACTTGAAAAGCTACGACTTTGAGACACGTATCATTATAGAAAGATGTCCTCGAGACGCATCAGTACAGAGTATTTAAAAGCCCTCAAGGGTAAAGCAGGGGGCGTGAGAGGGGTAATAAAAGTCGAAATGACTTGAAAACCATGTTTTTTTCATATATACATGGAACGGTTGATGCGATCGTTCCACAAAAACTATTTTGTATGTAGCGTGAAAAAACGAGCAAAAAGTGTTCAACAACTTTGCCTGTAAAACGAAGCGTTCTCCAATGTCTTTGGTTTAAGTGAATTTTCAGACAAAAAGGAGTATTTTTAAATCGCTCATTTTGAGAAAAGTATCGCAATTGTCGCTTCATACATTTGATAGATTTTAGAAAAAACTCCAATCTACATTCTATCAAATTTTGGGAGGCGAAAGCCCATCTAAAACGCCGCAACTGGCAGCCAAAGTGACACTTGAAAAACGGCCGTTTTTTTACCCAAAAGTTTTTCATTCATTGAACATTTTCCCTAATACTTTTCGAAGTAACGATCACACCGTCTTAAAGCCCGACATTTTCTCTATCAGCTCCCACCAAGTCAGCTCCTCCGACGGCGCAATCAAAAAATTCTTCATGTTTGAAATGACCCTATTTTCGGTCGGTTTTCGACTTCTCGGGGGTCTCCTATGGGGTCTTGGGGCCTGGAAAGGGGTCCGTATGTCTTAGAATTTTCCCTTGTACACGCTCACCAAGTTTGAAAGCGCTGGGACCTCGGGAAGTGTGGTTTTGCGCGAATTAGGGGGTGAATTTTTCTAATACTCGAGGCTCCACCTTTCGGCGACAAGCATTTCGATGTTGGTGCCAGGTATGATTTTTTCACGGGTACTATTTTTAGTGTGTTCTCGCAACCTACAAAGTTCGCCCGCCGCAAGTAACCAGGCACAGCCCGCTAGGGGCGAACACAGACATTCCTCTGTATACCACTAAGCACAACACAAACAGACATTCCTCTGCACCACTATCATAATAATCACAACACACACAAACACACACACACACACTCACGGAGAGACATTCACACATTTACACAAACACAAACGCAAACAGTATACTCGCACATGCATATGTCGTGCACAGTTTTCAAAGCACCCCAAATCAGAAGCAACGCAATGATATACACCATCGTCTCAAATGGCAAAATAATATATATTGATATTCAATGCTTCACCAACTCAAACACCATTGATGAAGAAACTTAATTCACTTTCATTCAATTGAGGTGAAACGTAATTCAATTAACGAAACTTAACAAATCACCACAATTAAGAAGCAACCCACTTTCACACACCATCGTCTCAAAAGACAAACCAATATATATACACGTCTTTCAACCTAAACTCTACATCGAACTTAGAAACAACTCAAGAATATAATTTACCAAAAGCAATATCATTCGCATATATACTAACAGTACTATCAACCTAACCTTGTCACTATAACAAACTGATGCGAAATAATTTCTCCAAACCATTCACATGAATAACAAAGCCTAACCAAAACGATGGCACCCTCATTCATAGTATAACACAGACCATACGTATGTCTTACAACTCATCAAATCTTTAAATTAGCTTTCGTGTCACACTGTCACACCCTATCTAAAGAAATATAATGTTCTCTAACCCAACCTAACTCAAGGCAAAGTCACCTAACCTCAACAAACGAAACATGGTCTAAACTCACCTAAAAAAATCTCATTCATCGTAACCTACTCTAACCTAACTCAATTTAATCTATCTTGCTCTAAATATGACGTGAATTAACTTACTTGACACATTTCCAACTCACGTACATACAACTACACTTTACTAATTCAGGGTTCCCTGTCCTATATACGTACAATTTCGGTAGCACCTATTTTATCTGATTTATTGCTTACGCCTTTGCCCTTATATTCCTCACGAATTCCTAACCTCTATGTGCGCTAAAATATCCTTCCATCCAACTGTAACTTATAACCAATTGATATTCTATTGGTCACAAAATGAAAATGCGTTCCATAACTATTTCACCGGCAGAGACATTCTGCCTGCTATATTTTCTCGTTAAATTATGTGGATTAGGGTTTCATTGAAAATTTGTTCCAAATTTGACCTCACTAAATATTGTGACGAAACATTTATCACATTTCAGTTTATTAATGGGTGCGCATCACTAACCTTTCCTTTGTTTCGAAGTTGACTAGTTTAATTCGTTCTAATCGACAATTCATCAAATATCCAACCTACATACTCAACAGAAATTCGATGTCACGAAGAAATGACGTCACAACGATGCATATTTCGAAATAATAGATAAAATCTTTATTTTGCGGTAAGCTACTGTTGAAAATTCAAGCATAAATGTTTACGTTCGAAACACCGCAATAAAACAGTTATAATTCACAATTAATTCTAGGTCTAATAATCAAAGTCTCTTATAACTGTGCATCACAACTCGTTCAACGAATATATACAACGCGCTATCGCGCGCTAACTTGAACGCCGAAGAAATAAACTCTCCATTTTGGGAACGCTTGGCGAGATCTCAAGCTCTCGCCAAGCGAAAGCGTTTTTGTGTTGAAGTCACTTAATACAAAGAAAGAACGCATTCGCAGCAAATCTCATGGAAACTTTCAACAATATTTGAGCATTTGGCACTCATCTATAATTTTGAGTGCACTTACAACTTACATACAACTACGAACTTTCTAAAAGCATCATTGACACCAAATCAATCTCTTCATATCAGAAATCATACTTAGGAATTCCCCATTCATTACGACAACATCATATCCGAACATGTTTCTGACATTTCTCAAACAAATTTATCTGTGAACACCTGCGGCTATAGCTTAGAATCACTGATGTGTTTCCTAATAGACATCATTTTCGCCACAACAATTATTAGTTCACGAATGTGAACAATTTCAACCTCTTTCTAATCATATATTTCTATTGTGGATCGATACAGAAACCTTCAATTAGGCTGAGTGGAATTTATAAATTATTATTGCAAATACATTAGTTATACCATTTCAAATTCAATAAATAACAACATTCAAACATACAAAACCTGCACAAGATTTCGTTGTCTTCGGGGACACATATTCACCAAATATTAAATATCAGTTACAACCTCGTAATCTTGTCTATACTCACTCAAATGATGACTTCCTGAAACTCACGCATGCAATGTGAGCGATTTTGAGGCCTTCAAACAACGACTTTTAATTATTATTATTGGAGATCGAATTTTTCGTGAACACTTGACAGGTTCTTGGTCGTGAAGATCCAGCAATTTTACATCCCAACCATAAAAAATTATGATACAAACATTCACTCAAACTATACCCTTCCTAGAAAATGACTCGTTCAATCAAAACATATGTCGACATGAACCATTTTCGTGTTGTTTGAACAAATATATCGAGAGATTCGTTCTTCAATGAGCTTTATTAATTTAGAAAATGAAAAGTCAAATTCTTGGACTATGAGCTCTTTCAATTTCAATTTTCTAACGTCAAAAAACAAGTTTCAAACGCAACACAAATAGGCACAAAGACCTGTGCCGAACGAAAAATATTTAGAACCTATATCTCTATAGAGATGACTCATTTCAAGTGTATCACCTGTGAATTATAGTTCAGTTACGGAGTTTAACCTATTCGCCTTGTTTTCCGATGACACAATTTGCGATTTCCAAATATCATAGGTTTGCTTTAAAATTCCTCGCAAGAACGCCAGCACAGTACATGCGGGATTTTTGACGTCGAAAACAACTCGCTTTGCGTATTTGAACTCATACTACGAAGTAAGGTCGATGATGCTGACACTTTAAGGTAAAACACTAGGTTCAACTTCTGATTTGTAACGTGATGGAGTGAGGACAACATATAATAAATCATCAAAAATAAATAAAGTTCAACTAAAACCGGCACCACGAACGAATGGGCATCGTTTTTGCTGAAAAACGCATCACGAGCAATATTTCAGCCTCTACGCAACATCTGATTTGCGGTTTATGGCGCTTTATATAACTTAAACTTGATCATTATAATACAATTATTAACAGCAGCTGAAAATTTGAGTCTCAAATACTAAACCTCATTACTATATTGCCATTCAAAAAGCGGCCATACCGCTTCAAATTACTCTTACATTCATGGACCAACAAGCAGGGTAAATGAAACGCGTAACCATCATTTCTTCTCTTCTGCCAAACATGTTAGAATTGAAATAATACTACCATAAGCTGAATCACAAAGTCTAAACACATTTCTTCTCTATAAAGTTCCAAGGTAAACCAGTTTCAACACTTGAAAACGATGATTGACTAGTCATGACTGCAAGTTATGCGAATCTATAAGCGAAAGAGCCGAGTTCGAGTATTGAGTTCCACGTCAAAGTAAATTTATAATAACTTTAACAACACTGTAGACCTATACCAAATTATCAACAGCGTCTCCAATTCGAAAAAATTTGGTAAAACTTTAAACTTTAACAAAGAATCGAAAGATATCGGATCAAACTCCACAAAAAATAAAACATAAGCGTCATGATGTTCAAGATCCTTATACAGCCCTCACAACACTAAAGCAAGCTGGGGTGCCTCAACGCAGTCACCCATGGTTTTCATTGCGGAGACTTCAATGCCTTCATTGGAACGATCCGTGTAAAAAATCTGCGGAGATTGAAAGACCTTTTCACTGGCACATTTTGCGTCCAGGGGAAATTCATCTCGATGTTTTTTCCATTTTTCTCAAAAACTTGAAAAGCTAGGACTTTGAGACACGTATCATTATAGAAAGATGTCCTCGAGACGCATCATTACAGAGTATTTAAAAGCCCTCAAGGGTAAAGCAGGGGGCGTGAGAGGGGTAATAAAAGTCGAAATGACGTGAAAAACATGTTTTTTGCATATATACATGGAACGGTTGATGCGATCGTTCCACAAAAGCTTTTTTGTATGTAGCGTGAAAAAACGAGCAAAAAGTGTTCAACAACTTTGCCTGTAAAACGAAGCGTTCTCCAATGTTTTTGGTTTAAGTGAATTTTCAGACAAAAAGGACTATTTTTAAATCGCTCATTTTGAGAAAAGTATCGCACTTGTGGCTTCATAAATTTAATAGATTTCAGAAAAAACTCCAATCTACATTCTATCAAATTTTGGAAGGCGAAAGCCCATCGAAAACGCCGCAACTGGCAGCCAAAGTCACACTTGAAAAACAGGCGTTTTTTTACCCAAAAGTTTTTCATTCATTGAACATTTTCCCGAATACTTTTCGAAGTAACGATCACACCGTCTTAAAGCCCGACATTTTCTCTATCAGCTCCCACCAAGTCAGCTCCTCCGACGGCGCAATCAAAAAATTCTTCATGTTTGAAATGACCCTATTTTCGGTCGGTTTTCGACTTCTCGGGGGTCTCCTATGGGGTCTTGGGGCCTGGAAAGGGGTCCGTATGTCATAGAATTTTCCCTTGTACACGCTCACCAAGTTTGAAAGCGCTGGGACCTCGGGAAGTGTGGTTTTGCGCGAATTAGGGGGTGAATTTTTATAATACTCGAGGCTCCACCTTTCGGCGACCAGCATTTCGATGTTGGAGCCAGGTATGATTTTTTCACGGGTACTATTTTTAGTGTGTTCTCGCAACCTACAAAGTTCGCCCGCCGCAAGTAATAAAATCAAACCATATAATCATATATTGAAACCAATACATTATTATTATTATTAATATTATTATTATTATATAAGAAAGTTATAGCCTCCCTCAACCACGACAAAGATGTTCTAAGACAGGAAGGAGGAAGGCACCATTTAGTATGGAATTGAGGGAACGCGGAATCTACGCACAAGGTGCACAGAAACAGTAAGCTAAGAAAGAAGTTCATGAAACAAGACAAAAGTAGAAGAAGAAAGCAATAGGTGCTGAAAAACAGGACAGCAGTCAACCGAAAAAAGATGGTCCGTAACGAAACAAAAACCTATTCTATTTCTACACAAGGAAGGCCTACCTAGCTCTCAGCTCGGGACCTCACATATTCCCCCTGGGAGCGCTAATTTTCATGGATACAATAGTTGTGTCCCCCTGAGGAGTAATTCCCATAGATACAATAGTTGTGTCCCCCTGAGGGGTAATTCCCACAGATACAATAGTCGTGTCCCCCTGAGGGGTAATTCCCACAGATACAATAGCTGTGTCCCCCTGAGGGGTAATTCCCACAGATACAACAGTTGTGTCCCCCTGAGGAGTAATTCCCACAGATACAATAGCTGTGTCCCCCTGAGGGGTAATTCCCACAGATACAACAGTTGTGTCCCCCTGAGGGGTAATTCCCACAGATACAACAGTTGTGTCCCCCTGAGGGGTAATTCCCATAGATACAATAGCTGTGTCCCCCTGAGGGGTAATTCCCATAGATACAATAGTTGTGTCCCCCTGAGGGGTAATTCCCACAGATACAATAGCTGTGTCCCCCTGAGGAGTAATTCCCACAGATACAACAGTTGTGTCCCCCTGAGGGGTAATTCCCACAGATACAATAGCTGTGTCCCCCTGAGGGGTAATTCCCACAGATACAACAGTTGTGTCCCCCTGAGGGGTAATTCCCATAGATACAATAGCTGTGTCCCCCTGAGGGGTAATTCCCATAGATACAATAGTTGTGTCCCCCTGAGGGGTAATTCCCACAGATACAATAGCTGTGTCCCCCTGAGGGGTAATTCCCACAGATACAACAGTTGTGTCCCCCTGAGGGGTAATTCCCATAGATACAATAGCTGTGTCCCCCTGAGGGGTAATTCCCATAGATACAATAGTTGTGTCCCCCTGAGGGGTAATTCCCACAGATACAATAGCTGTGTCCCCCTGAGGGGTAATTCCCACAGATACAACAGTTGTGTCCCCCTGAGGGGTAATTCCCACAGATACAATAGCTGTGTCCCCCTGAGGGGTAATTCCCACAGATACAACAGTTGTGTCCCCCTGAGGGGTAATTCCCATAGATACAACAGTTGTGTCCCCCTGAGGGGTAATTCCCACAGATACAATAGTTGTGTCCCCCTGAGGGGTAATTCCCATAGATACAATAGCTGTGTCCCCCTGAGGGGTAATTCCCATAGATACAATAGTTGTGTCCCCCTGAGGGGAAAAACCCATGCAACTAAAATATAATTATATAATAAAACACCTATAAACGATTATATGACAAATGAAAAATGCATAAATGTTCAAAAATTGGCATAGTTAAATAAACCCTTTTCTTATGGGCACAATGATATAAATCCTGCCCGTAACCACCATCCTTAACAATCTAACTGCGACGTGCACCACCGGTGGTACACTGCGGGATTTTCACAACGCTGCAGACCGACCAGTAGTCACAAACACAATTTCCATAAATACTTAATCAAAGCTAAATGAAGGCACGATCCAGTTCATGTTTGCTATTTTCAACATTGCTTATTATAATTAACTAGAAACCCAGCGGATATGCCTTGATATTTTCTGAAAATTTAGCTGATATCCCTTGGATATTCTCTGAAATTCATCGGATATCCCCTGGATATTCTCTGAAATTTTCCGGATATGCTGTGGATATTCTCTGAAATTTACCGGCTATCTCCTGGATACTCCCTGAAATTGAACGGATATCCTCTGTATATTCTCTAAAATTTTAGCTGATATCCCCTGGATATTCTCTGAAATTCAACGGATATCCCCTGGATATTATCTGAAACTTTCGCGGATATCTCCTGGATATTCCCTGAAATCAACTGGATATCCCCTGGATATTCTCTGAAATTCAACGGATATCCCCTGAATATTTTCTGAAACTTTCGCGGATATTGCCTGAAATCAACTGGATATCCCCTGGATATTCTCTGAAGTTGTCGCAATATCCGCTGGAAATTTTCTAAAATTTTCGCAGATATCTCCTGGATATTCCCGTAAATTTTCGCAGATATTAGATGAAATTGTCAATTCACTTTAATTTTTAGTTCTATATTACACTTCAGTTGTACCTGCCGCAGTCAAAACTTTATTCAAAACAACGGGACTGATTTATTACAAGTTAAAAAAACGGGACAGACTGATGCAACCGGCAGCCCAGTCCAACAATCCCGTACCCTATTCCACAAAAAAAAAAAATAAAAAAAAAACATTGCAAGGCAGGGGAACAAAAAACAGGTTCTCCTTCACCGCCGCACAGCCTTGCCGGCAGCGCAATTCCTCTCTATAGAATTCAAGCATAATTTATGGGACAAGTAGGGACTATTTTAACGGCATGTAAATCCTTTATTTTACATGTAGGTCGTAGGGGACGTGTAAAACTCCCTGGTTTTACATGGAGGCAATAGAAAACATGTAAAAAATCCTCCACTTCACATGGAGGCCGTAGAGGGCATGTAAACCCCCGCCACTTTACATGGGGGCCGTAGAGGGCATGTAAGCCCCCGCCACTTTACATGGGGGCCGTAGAGGGCATGTAAACCCCCGCCACTTTACATGGGGGCCGTAGAGGGCATGTAAACCCCCGCCACTTTACATGGGGGCCGTAGAGGGCATGTAAGCCCCCGCCACTTTACATGGGGGCCGTAGAGGGCATGTAAACCCCCGCCACTTTACATGGAGGCCGTAGAGGGCATGTAAACCCCCGCCACTTTACATGGAGGCCGTAGAGGGCATGTAAACCCCCGCCACTTTACATGGGGGCCGTAGGGGCATGTAAACCCCCGCCACTTTACATGGGGGCCGTAGAGGGCATGTAAACCCCCGCCACTTTACATGGGGGCCGTAGAGGGCATGTAAACCCCCGCCACTTTACATGGGGGCCGTAGAGGGCATGTAAACCCCCGCCACTTTACATGGGGGCCGTAGAGGGCATGTAAACCCCCGCCACTTTACATGGGGGCCGTAGAGGACATGTAAACCCCCGCCACTTTACATGGGGGCCGTAGAGGGCATGTAAACCCCCGCCACTTTACATGGGGGCCGTAGGGGCATGTAAGCCCCCGCCACTTTACATGGGGGCCGTAGGGCCATGTAAGCCCCCGCCACTTTACATGGGGGCCGTAGAGGGCATGTAAACCCCCGCCACTTTACATGGGGGCCGTAGGGGCATGTAAACCCCCGCCACTTTACATGGGGGCCGTAGAGGGCATGTAAACCCCCGCCACTTTACATGGGGGCCGTAGAGGGCATGTAAACCCCCGCCACTTTACATGGGGGCCGTAGGGGCATGTAAGCCCCCGCCACTTTACATGGGGGCCGTAGGGCCATGTAAGCCCCCGCCACTTTACATGGGGGCCGTAGAGGGCATGTAAACCCCCGCCACTTTACATGGGGGCCGTAGAGGGCATGTAAACCCCCGCCACTTTACATGGGGGCCGTAGAGGGCATGTAAACCCCCGCCACTTTACATGGGGGCCGTAGAGGGCATGTAAACCCCCGCCACTTTACATGGGGGCCGTAGGGGCATGTAAACCCCCGCCACTTTACATGGGGGCCGTAGAGGGCATGTAAACCCCCGCCACTTTACATGGGGGCCGTAGAGGGCATGTAAAAAAACTTCCTTTACATGTTGGACGTTCAAGACGTAAAAAACACTCACTTTACATGTAGACCGTGAATGTAAAAAACTTTGTCCATATGTAGGCCGTAGAGAATGTGTAAAAAACCTAACTTTGCATGTATGCAGTTTTGGACGCTATAAAATCCATTGCTTTACAAATTTCTTTTGATTGCTTTACAAATTTTTACAAAGTGTTTTTTTGATCGCTGTACGACCCGAGGAAATTCAGGATCTAAAATTTCAAAGAATATCCAGGGGATATCCACCGAAATTTCAAGTTATAAATATGGGATATCCACTAAAAATCTAAGTAAAATGAATGGGATATCCACCAATATTTCAGAGAATATCCATGTGATGTCCACAAAAATTTCAGAGAATATCCACGTGGAATCCATCAAAATTCCAGAGAATATCCATGGGAAATTTGCAAAACTTTCAGAGAATATCCGCCAGAACTCCAAAAAAATATCCAGTGGAAATCCATCAAATTTTTAAAATATCCATGAAATATCCGCTGTGTTTTCTACAATCCCAAAGAACACCAAGTGGATATCACCTAAAATTCCAGAAAATATCCAGTGGATATCAACTAAAATTCCAGAAAATATCCAGTGGATATCAACTAAAATTCCAGAAAATATCCAGTGGATATCGACTAAAATTCCAGAAAATACCCAGTGGATGTCAACTAAAATTCCAGAAAATGTCCAGTGGATATCAACGAAAATTCCAGAAAATATCCAGCGGATATCAACGAAAATTCCAGAAAATATCCAGTGGATATCAACTAAAATTCCAGAAAATACCCAGTGGATATCAACAAAAATTCCAGAAAAAATCCAGTGGATATCAACTAAAATTCCGGAAAATACCCAGTGGATATCAACTAAAATTCCAGAAAATATCCAGTGGATATCAACTAAAATTCCAAAAAATACCCAGTGGATATCACTTAAAATTCCAGAAAATACCCAGTGGATATAACCTAAAATTCCAGAAAATATCCAGTGGATATCAACTAAAATTCTAGAAAATACCCAGTGGATATCAACTAAAATTCCAGAAAATACCCAGTGGATATCAACTAAAATTCCGGAAAATACCCAGTGGATATCAACTAAAATTCCAGAAAATATCCAGTGGATATCAACTAAAATTCCAAAAAATACCCAGTGGATATCACTTAAAATTCCAGAAAATACCCAGTGGATATAACCTAAAATTCCAGAAAATATCCAGTGGATATCAACTAAAATTCCAGAAAATACCCAGTGGATATCAACTAAAATTCCAGAAAATACCCAGTGGATATCAACTAAAATTTCAGAAAATACCCAGTGGATATCAACCAAAATTCCAGAAAATACCCAGTGGATATCAACTAAAATTCCAGAAAATACCCAGTGGATATCAACTAAAATTTCAGAAAATACCCAGTGGATATCAACTAAAATTCCAGAAAATACCCAGTGGATATCAACTAAAATACCAGAAAATACCCAGTGGATATCAACCAAAATTCCAGAAAATACCCAGTGGATATCAACTAAAATTCCAGAAAATACCCAGTGGATATCAACTAAAATTCCAGAAAATACCCAGTGGATATCAACTAAAATTTCAGAAAATACCCAGTGGATATCAACTAAAATTCCAGAAAATACCCAGTGGATATCAACTAAAATTCCAGAAAATACCCAGTGGATATAACCTAAAATTACAGAAAATACCCAGTGGATATCAACTAAAATTCCAGAAATTATCCAGTGGATATCAACGAAAATTCCAGAAAAAATCCAGTGGATATCAACTAAAATTCCGGAAAATACCCAGTGGATATCAACTAAAATTCCAGAAAATATCCAGTGGATATCAACTAAAATTCCAAAAAATACCCAGTGGATATCACTTAAAATTCCAGAAAATACCCAGTGGATATAACCTAAAATTCCAGAAAATATCCAGTGGATATCAACTAAAATTCTAGAAAATACCCAGTGGATATCAACTAAAATTCCAGAAAATACCCAGTGGATATAACCTAAAATTACAGAAAATACCCAGTGGATATCAACTAAAATTCCAGAAATTATCCAGTGGATATCATCGAAAATTCCAGAAAACATCAGGTGGATGTTAACTAAAATTCCAGAACATACCCAGTGGATATCAACCAAAATTCCAGAAAATACCCAGTGGATATCAACTAAAATTCCAGAAAATACCCAGTGGATATCAACTAAAATTCCAGAAAATACCCAGTGGATATCAACTAAAATTCCAGAAAATACCCAGTGGATATCAACAAAAATTCCAGAAAAAATCCAGTGGATATCAACTAAAATTCCAGAAAATATCCAGTGGATATCAACAAAAATTCCAGAAAAAATCCAGTGGATATCAACTAAAATTCCGAAGAATACCTGGTGGATATCAGCTGGAATTCCAGACAATATCCACGGGATATCCGCCAGGTTCCCAGCTCATCACAAGGAGCGCATCTTTCACCACAAACCAGTTCTGTGAGCCGTTAGAGCGGCGCTCGGGCCTGCCTTTCCTTTCTTGCTGGGTCGTGTTGCACGTGCTGCACGTGTTGCATGTGAGGGTACGCTTGTTATGCGTGAGGGTGCACGTGTTGCACGTGAGGGTGCGCGTGTTGCACGTGAGAGTGCGCGTGTTGTACGTGAGGGTGCGCGTGTTGCACGTGAGGGTGCGCGTGTTGCACGTGAGGGTGCGCGTGTTGCACGTGAGGGTGCGCGTGTTGTACGTGAGGGTGCGCGTGTTGCACGTGAGGGTGCGCGTGTTGTACGTGAGGGTGCGCGTGTTGCACGTGAGGGTGCGCGTGTTGCACGTGAGGGTGGGCGTGTTGCACGTGAGGGTGGGCGTGTTGCACGTGAGGGTGGGCGTGTTGCACGTGAGGGTGCGCGTGTTGCACGTGAGGGTGCGCGTGTTGTACGTGAGGGTGCGCGTGTTGCACGTGAGGGTGGGCGTGTTGCACGTGAGGGTGCGCGTGTTGTACGTGAGGGTGCGCGTGTTGTACGTGAGGGTGCGCGTGTTGCACGTGAGGGTGCGCGTGTTGTACGTGAGGGTGCGCGTGTTGCACGTGAGGGTGGGCGTGTTGCACGTGAGGGTGGGCGTGTTGCACGTGAGGGTGGGCGTGTTGCACGTGAGGGTGCGCGTGTTGCACGTGAGGGTGCGCGTGTTGCACGTGAGGGTGCGCGTGTTGTACGTGAGGGTGCGCGTGTTGCACGTGAGGGTGCGCGTGTTGTACGTGAGGGTGCGCGTGTTGCACGTGAGGGTGCGCGTGTTGTACGTGAGGGTGCGCGTGTTGCACGTGAGGGTGGGCGTGTTGCACGTGAGGGTGGGCGTGTTGCACGTGAGGGTGGGCGTGTTGCACGTGAGGGTGCGCGTGTTGCACGTGAGGGTGGGCGTGTTGCACGTGAGGGTGCGCGTGCTGCACGTGAGGGTACGCGTGTTGCACGTGTTAGCGCACGTTTTGCTCGTGAGAGTGCGCGTGTTGCACGTGTTAGCGCACGTGTTGCACGTGAGGGTGTAAGGATACATAAGGAATGAATAAAATTATTCCCAAAATATATTACTAAGGGACAAAAAATAGAATAAACCTAAAAACCTAACCATTAGTTAAGTAATTCACAGTTAATGCCACCAATTAGCACCGATTAATTATGATCGGTAATAATTAACAGTAAAATTAACTGTTCATTGTACATGGATTTGTGCACAAAAAGAATGAATATTTTTTCTGCTGATGGGGGTTCTTAAATTTTATAGTATGGTATATTATAGTAATGATGGAATTATAGTATAGTATATTATGGTAATGATAGAATTATAGTAATGATGGAATAATAGTATGGTATATTATGGTAATGATAGAATTATAGTAATGATGGAATAATAGTATGGTATATTATGGTAATGATAGAATTATAGTAATGATGGAATTATAGTAATGATGGAATTATAGTAATGATAGAATTATAGTAATGATAGAATTATAGTAATGATAGAATTATAGTAATGATAGAATTATAGTAATGATAGAATTATAGTATAGTATATTATGGTAATGATAGAATTATAGTAATGATGGAATTATAGTATAGTATATTATAGTAATGATAGAATTATAGTAATGATGGAATAATAGTATAGTATATTATGGTAATGATAGAATTATAGTAATGATGGAATAATAGTATAGTATATTATGGTAATGATGGAATTATAGGATAGTATATTATGGTAATGATGGAATTATAGTATAGTATATTATGGTAATGATAGAATTATAGTAATGATAGAATAATAGATAGTATATTATGGTAATGATAGAATTATAGTAATGATGGAATAATAGTATGGTATATTATGGTAATGATAGAATTATAGTAATGATAGAATAATAGATAGTATATTATGGTAATGATAGAATTATAGTAATGATGGAATAATAGTATGGTATATTATGGTAATGATAGAATTATAGTATAGTATATTATGGTAATGATAGAATTATAGTAATGATAGAATTATAGTATAGTATATTATGGTAATGATAGAATTATAGTAATGATGGAATAATAGTATGGTATATTATGGTAATGATAGAATTATAGTAATGATGGAATAATAGTATGGTATATTATGGTAATGATAGAATTATAGTATAGTATATTATGGTAATGATAGAATTATAGTAATGATGGAATAATAGTATGGTATATTATGGTATTGATAGAATTATAGTAATGATGGAATAATAGTATGGTATATTATGGTAATGATAGAATTATAGTAATGATGGAATAATAGTATAGTATATTATGGTAATGATAGAATTATAGTAATGATAGAATTATAGTATAGTATATTATGGTAATGATAGAATTATAGTAATGATGGAATAATAGTATGGTATATTATGGTAATGATAGAATTATAGTAATGATGGAATAATAGTATGGTATATTATGGTAATGATAGAATTATAGTAATGATGGAATAATAGTATGGTATATTATGGTAATGATAGAATTATAGTAATGATGGAATAATGGTATGGTATATTATGGTAATGATAGAATTATAGTAATGATGGAATAATGGTATGGTATATTATGGTAATGATAGAATTATAGTAATGATAGAATTATAGTATAGTATATTATGGTAATGATAGAATTATAGTAATGATAGAATTATAGTATAGTATATTATGGTAATGATAGAATTATAGTAATGATGGAATAATAGTATGGTATATTATGGTAATGATAGAATTATAGTAATGATGGAATAATAGTATGGTATATTATGGTAATGATAGAATTATAGTAATGATAGAATAATAGATAGTATATTATGGTAATGATAGAATTATAGTAATGATGGAATAATAGTATGGTATATTATGGTAATGATAGAATTATAGTAATGATGGAATAATAGTATGGTATATTATGGTAATGATAGAATTATAGTAATGATGGAATTATAGCTATGATTGAATTATAGCAATGATAGAATTATAGCAATGATAGAATTATAGTAATGATAGAATTAGATGGAAATTAAAGAAGGAATATTTCCCTCCCCTCCTCAAAAAAAAAATATATCTATATATAACTCCCTTACAACGTTCCAGGTGTTCGTGAAAGAGGAAGGCGAAGAGCACCACAAAGTACGGACTGTGGGAAGAAGGAATCCGTGCACAAGGTGTGGGATCCCCACACAAACAACAAGTCAGGAAGGAAGGAATCTATGCACAAGGTCCCCACACAAACAACAAGTCAGGAAGGAAGGAATCTATGCACAAGGTCCCCACACAAACAACAAGTCAGGAAGGAAGGAATCTATGCACAAGGTCCCCACACAAACAGCAAGTCAGGAAGGAAGAAATCTATGCACAAGGTCCCCACACAAACAGCAAGGCAGGAAGGAAGAAATCTATGCACAAGGTCCCCACACAAACAACAAGTCAGGAAGGAAGGAATCTATGCACAAGGTCCCCACACAAACAACAAGTCAGGAAGGAAGGAATCTATGCACAAGGTCCCCACACAAACAGCAAGGCAGGAAGGAAGGAATCTATGCACAAGGTCCCCACACAAACAGCAAGGCAGGAAGGAAGGAATCTATGCACAAGGTCCCCACACAAACAGCAAGTCAGGAAGGAAGGAATCTATGCACAAGGTCCCCACACAAACAGCAAGTCAGGAAGGAAGGAATCTATGCACAAGGTCCCCACACAAACAGCAAGTCAGGAAGGAAGGAATCTATGCACAAGGTCCCCACACAAACAGCAAGTCAGGAAGGAAGGAATCTATGCACAAGGTCCCCACACAAACAGCAAGTCAGGAAGGAAGGAATCTATGCACAAGGTCCCCACACAAACAGCAAGTCAGGAAGGAAGGAATCTATGCACAAGGTCCCCACACAAACAGCAAGTCAGGAAGGAAGGAATCTATGCACAAGGTCCCCACACAAACAGCAAGTCAGGAAGGAAGGAATCTATGCACAAGGTCCCCACACAAACAGCAAGTCAGGAAGGAAGGAATCTATGCACAAGGTCCCCTCACAAACAGCAAGTCAGGAAGGAAGGAATCTATGCACAAGGTCCCCACACAAACAGCAAGTCAGGAAGGAAGGAATCTATGCACAAGGTCCCCACACAAACAGCTAGTCAGGAAGGAAGGAATCTATGCACAAGGTCCCCACACAAACAGCAAGTCAGGAAGGAAGGAATCTATGCACAAGGTCCCCACACAAACAACAAGTCAGGAAGGAAGGAATCTATGCACAAGGTCCCCACACAAACAGCTAGTCAGGAAGGAAGGAATCTATGCACAAGGTCCCCACACAAACAGCAAGTCAGGAAGGAAGGAATCTATGCACAAGGTCCCCACACAAACAGCAAGTCAGGAAGGAAGGAATCTATGCACAAGGTCCCCACACAAACAGCAAGTCAGGAAGGAAGGAATCTATGCACAAGGTCCCCACACAAACAGCAAGTCAGGAAGGAAGAGGAACAAAAGACAAAGAAGAGATAGCAAAGAAGGCAAGAAAACTGAAAGAAGCAAAGTGGGCACAAAAGACACAAGTCCCGAAGGCCTATCAACAGCTGAGGCACCTCACAGTATTCCCCCTGAGGGTGCCAGTTCCGAAGTATAGGGTAGAAAAATGTAATCTAACCCTATTGCCTATCCTATGCCTAGTTAGGGACCTAACAGTATCTCCCTCGGGGGGCCAATCTTGATGGCTATTCAAGTTTTGAATGATTGCGACTAACATGAATAAATTAAGGTTTACCCTCCATATACAGGCTGTCCAAAATGTTTGTACTCATCCGTGGTTGTTCATGTAATTTTTTTGGGAGAGCAACTGAGTTTTTGTTAACCCGTTCCTCATATATTAGGCCACATGTGCACCACTCGGTACATTGCTCACTAACGTGCCGGTACACGTGTGTGGCGTTTTGTCTGCTTCGCGATCGTTTTAAGGGGGTCATCCGAACGATTTTTGAATTTTGAACCGATTGGTCTAAAATTTGGCCAGTGTACTCGTATGTATTTGTTAAAAATAAACATATTTTACTGAGTTCACGTAACCGAATTCACTCATTATTTTTATTATTATTATTATAAAAGGAAGTTTTAGCCTCCCTTAACCACGACAAAGATGTTCTAAGAGAGGAAAGAGGAAGACACCATTTAGTATGGAGTTGAGGGAACGCGGAATCTACGCACAAGGTGCACAGAAACAGTAAGCTAAGAAAGAAGTTCATGAAACAAGACAAAAGTAGAAGAAGAAAGCAATAGGTGCTGAAAAACAGGACAGCAGTCAACCGAAAAAAGACGGTCCGTAAAAAAACAAAAACCTATTCTATTTCTACACAAGGTAGGCCTGCCTCTCCCTTAAAAGTAAAAGGGCTGAAGATGGCGCAAAATTAAAACATAAAGATTTCCTCATTAACATTAAAGATCATAAATTATCTGATTACGACGGTTTAATTACACCGCAGCGTCTTCAAGTATCAATTAAAAATAAAAACATGTTCAATACATCATGTCTATTTTTAAATTATTCTGAACATTTCCAGTCCATCTGCGAAGCGCTCCGTAGGTCGTCTCCTCTCTCTCACTTTTACGACAGCCACAAATAATAATAAACGTCAAAAAAAAAATACCTACCCTCACCCACCACCGTTCTCTTTTACCTCCATGCTTGGTCTTACCTGTAAACGTTAACGTCAATATTTGCGCATATCTCGTGCCCAAGCACTCACTTTCATGACGAAGAAACTCGCAAGCAAATCTATGAAATTTCACATCCAATCGTGAAGTTAAAGAGGCACTTTCAAGACACCAGTTTGTTCACGGTGCAAATTTAAAGCCCTCACCTTCTCTGTTTGTTGCTTGTTTACCTTTTTGATGCGCGGGAAGTTGCGTAGTCATGCGGGAGGTCGCGGCTATATAAGGAGCAGGCACCCGCATCGGGGCACAGTCGCATCTTCGCCGCGACTGAAGTGGGACGTGCAGGTGTCGTGCGCTCTTCCGAACACAACCATGAATCGAATTGTGAGTACTCGGGCTTTTCTGAACCTTTGTAAAAATATTCTTTCTGGACTCCTGCAACTCAAGTAATTTTTTATTTCGTTTATATAGCTTTAGAATCAAATGATGAGTACACGGGCTGTTCAGAAGACTTATAAAAATCTACATTCTAGTCGCCAGTTATATGAAATTAATTTTTTATCGCCAGTATTACTTTCGAGACTCTTTTTTTTGATTATTCGAACGTCTTTAGTAACAATTATTTCATGTACTTCATTACAACTATGTCATATGTAATGTTTTATTTACTAAGGCCTTAGGTTTCAAACAACAGAATAAAATAGGCCTATGTTCCCAGAACTAGGCCTACGTAACCCTAGTTCTATCATGTTGAATAAACAAATTTCTTTCTAGAAATATATAAATCACACAAATACCTCTCACGACTTGCTGAAATATGCTTCTTATTTCATGAACGTTTTTTTTTATACGGACATTAATTAGTAATAAACAATTACAGTGCTTTAAAATTACGTTTACAAGTACCTCAATGTTCTCTCACTACAGCAACAGTTCTTCTAAAAAAAAAGCCAGTTCCACATGATACATATTGTGAAATAAATAAAAAATGCAGGTAATACAATAGAAGTCTTCCATGGGAGCTTCATCCCTACAATAACACAATTTTTACCACCCAGTCTAACATTTTTCGCCGCCTGCATGCACGCTTTTCGCCGCCCAAGAAATTGAATCGCTTAGGCGGCGAATAACATGCATGCTCCGCCGAGAAAGTTGGACTGGGCAGTCAACGTTGCCCTTTGCTTCACTAATATTCGTTGAAATTACTTCACTGAAAAAAAATATCTATCATGTCAACACAGCATTTTGCAAGTATTTACATATGTGCTTGGTTGATAAATTCCTTGGCTAATGATGATTATGATCATTCCTTGACTAATGATGATTATGATCATTCCTTGACTAATGATAGTCAGCTCGCAGTGACGGTCACCTCCGGTCGTGCCGGTACCCTTTTCATACACGTGGGTCCTGCGGGCAGTTGTTCTTCCTTTTCCCAACGGGAAGATACCCTACACCTGGGTCCTGTGGGTAATTGTGGATAACTTCTTCCTTTTCCCAACGGGAAGACACCCTACATCTAGGTCCTGTGGGCAATTGTTGGCTAACCTCTTCCTTTTCCCAACTGGAAGACACCCTACACCTGGGTCCTGTGGGCAGGCAATTGTAGCTAACTTCTTCCTTTTCCCAACGGGAAGACACCCTACACCTGGGTCCTGTGGGCAATTGTGGATAACTTCTTTCTTTTCCCAACGGGAAGACACCCTACACCTGGGTCCAGAGAGGATTTGGGGCTAATTTGCTCAAGCGAATGAAAAAAAAACCTATGGCACTACTTGGTTTCGAACTCGCCGCTCACACAGGACGACGAGTGCTCGCAACCACTCGTCAAGGCGACCATTTTCAGTTAAAAATGGTCGAGTTTAAATAAAAATACGAGCATTTGAAATGTGAACTTGAAATCTTTTAGATTTTAGACCGCGATGGGTTAAACTGGAGTTCAATATTCAACTCAAATTCAAAGTCAATTTTTATAAGCAGTTTTAGGAACATCAAACATGAACTGGATCGTAGATTCATTTAGCTTTGATCAAGTTTTTATGGAAATTGTGTTTGTGACTACTGGTCGGTGAGCAATACCATAGGGCACAAGACCCTGCCTTCAGTTATAACATAGGGCACAACACCCTGCCTTCAGTTATAACATAGGGCACAACACCCTGCCTTCAGTTGTAACATAGGGCACAACACCCTGCCTTCAGTTGTAACATAGGGCACAACACCCTGCCTTCAGTTATAACATAGGGCACAACACCCTGCCTTCAGTTATAACATAGGACACAACACCCTGCCTTCAGTTATAACATAGGGCACAACACCCTGCCTTCAGTTATAACATAGGGCACAACACCCTGCCTTCAGTTATAACATAGGGCACAACACCCTGCCTTCAGTTATAACATAGGACACAATACAACACCCTGCCTTCAGTAATAGCGTAGAGCACAACACAACACCCTGCCTTCCGTTATAACATAGGGCACAACACCCTGCCTTCAGTTATAACATAGGACACAATACAACACCCTGCCTTCAGTAATAGCGTAGAGCACAACACAACACCCTGCCTTCAGTAATAACATAGGGCACAACACAACACCCTGCCTTCAGTAATAGCGTAGAGCACAACACAACACCCTGCCTTCAGTAATAGCGTAGAGCACAACACAACACCCTGCCTTCAGTTATAACATAGGGCACAACACCCTGCCTTCAGTTATAACATAGGGCACAACACCCTGCCTTCAGTAATAACATAGGACACAATACAACACCCTGCCTTCAGTAATAGCGTAGAGCACAACACAACACCCTGCCTTCAGTTATAACATAGGGCACAACACCCTGCCTTCAGTTATAACATAGGGCACAATACAACACCCTGCCTTCAGTAATAGCGTAGAGCACAACACAACACCCTGCCTTCAGTAACAACATGGGACACAACACAACACCCTGCCTTTAATTTAAAATACATATTTTTTAAATATCTCAACGTAAGGATCCATAGTTGATATACAGGCATGGGTATCGTAATACCTGTTTGTATCAATACCCAATACCTCTAATCGTAATTCCCAAGTCAATAATCTAAATTAGGGGTAAAGAACATTGCTCTCAGAGACTTTACATTGTATCCCTGCATCTAAATATGTTATATTTCCTTAAAACCTCTTATCAAAAGCACAATAACATTATACACCTACATTTAAATGTACGATATATCTCCTTAATTCTTCTTATCAAAAGCACAATAACAATATACACCTACATTTAAATGTACGTTGTATCTTCTTAATTCTTCTTATCAAAAGCACAATAACAATATACACGTACATTTAAATATACGTTGAATCTCCGTAGAGCCTATTTTCACGAGCACGATAAGAAAGCACGCATATATTATTTACATAACCGACTTTTGACAAAAACAAAAGCGCGTTGCCCGCTACCTTGACCGTGCGGTGTTGCCATACGTACGTCACTTTAAAACAGCATGCATTCCCGCTGTGTGCAATGTGAATAAAAATTAAATTCTGCCCGGAATACAGAAACTTATTTTCACGACTCATTTCCTGAATTATTTGTATGATTTTAAAATGATTTGTATCAGCTAATATGAGTCATGATTATGATAGTAATTTTCGTTGATATGACTTGAACAAGAGGGATTAATATAGGGAAAATTGGGGAGGTAGTGAAGGATTATTGTAGGGAAAATTGGGGAGGTTGTGAAAGATTAATTAGGGAAAATTGAGGGGATAGCGGAGAATTAATACAAGGAAAATTGGGAGGGGGTAACGAAGTCAGTATCACAGATACGCTCATCACACACTTCCACTCACTTCCGCCCATTGAAGTAATCATAGAATCAATGACATCGGAAGTTCTCCAACAGCAGGAAATGATTAACGTCTCATGCATTGAATCAGACAAACCAAATCAAACTCCAAGCATTTATTTACGACAGCGAGTGCACACGCACACTAATCTTTCACTCGACTAATTCCTCCTACACGTGTTTCGAAACGCACATCGAACCCTTGATAACCTTGCGTGTGCGTCGAGCTCATCTCACCCGTCAATCGCGCAAGGGACGCCACAATCTCTTACACGTACGTGCATCTAACTCGTCAATCGCGCAATCTCTTACACCGACAGGATCACACGCCAATCATAAGCTAATCTCGCCATGTATGAGAGCCCTGACAACAATCAATGACGTCATGGGAAAGTTTTACAGACCCAGAAACTCGTCCGCCTTGGCGCAGTCAATCGTGAGAAGGGCATTACTTTAGGGAAAGTGTGTGCCGCCACGGCGAGCGCCGCCGCCATTGCGCCGCAGCTGAGATAGTCCATCAAACGCCCGCCCACGCTTTTCGTGTTTCCTTTGTTTCTCTGCAAATTAACGAGGTGAAGCGCTTGCTTTCGACAGCGTGGAAACAAAGCTATTTTTGAAAGAGATCTTGGTTGTTCGTTGAGGTGAACGGGGGTAAAGTGGGTATTGTGGGCAGCCGTATTGATCCGACTATGGCTATGCATTTTCTGACATCCGTCCATGGTTAGGAATATGCCTTTTACCCGAGTTTTAATCTACATCAAACATGAAACTCTAACTTTAAAATTTGTTCGTTATCGTTTTCTGTTCGTTGTTTTACAGCACTGATGATGGAATCAGAGATTCCGCAGCGTTTGTAATTAAAAGAATGTCTCCTTTTATTTTGGTTCTCCTTTTGATTTTACCTCTATTTTGTAACAGTATAACTTTACCTTCCTAAATTCACGCACTTTCAAACCAGCTAAAGCTGTAGCAGATACTTGACTTAATAAATAGAGAAGGGTTAGTGACCTGTAAAATTAAGTCCTAAAAATATTTGAATAATTTTGCTTACCTCAGAGCATGTGACGTGCCAAACGGTCCCAGTTTCTTCACGCGCGTGTGAAGAAAAAGACTAATTCGTCATCACTGAAAGGGAAACAATTATTTACAAAAAATTAATGTTCGTTATTAAATTTAGGACTTGAAAGAATTATTACCTTGAAAAGGACTTATCCTTGCTTCGTCATCACTGAAAGGGAAACAATTATTTACAAAAAATTAATGTTCGTTATTAAATTTAGGACTTGAAAGAATTATTACCTTGAAAAGGACTTATCCTTGCTTCGTCATCACTGGAAGGGAAACAATTATTTTCAAAAAATTAAAATTCGTTCTTAAATTTAGGACTTGAAAGAATTATTACCTTGAAAAGGACTTATCCTTGCTTCGTCATCACTGGAAGGGAAACAATTATTTTCAAAAAATTAAAATTCGTTCTTAAATTTAGGACTTGAAAGAATTATTACCTTGAAAAAGACTTATCCTTGCTTCGTCATCACTGGAAGGGAAACAATTATTTTCAAAAAAATAAAATTCGTTCTTAAATTTAGGACTTGAAAGAATTATTACCTTGAAAAGGACTTATCCTTGCTTCACCATCACTGGAAGGGAAACAATTATTTTCAAAAAATTAAAATTCGTTCTTAAATTTAGGACTTGAAAGAATTATTACCTTGAAAAAGACTTATCCTTGCTTCGTCATCACTGGAAGGGAAACAATTATTTTCAAAAAAATAAAATTCGTTCTTAAATTTAGGACTTGAAAGAATTATTACCTTGAAAAAGACTTATCCTTGCTTCGTCATCACTGGAAGGGAAACAATTATTTTCAAAAAAATAAAATTCGTTCTTAAATTTAGGACTTGAAAGAATTATTACCTTGAAAAGGACTTATCCTTGCTTCACCATCACTGGAAGGGAAACAATTATTTTCAAAAAATTAAAATTCGTTCTTAAATTTAGGACTTGAAAGAATTATTACCTTGAAAAAGACTTATCCTTGCTTCGTCATCACTGGAAGGGAAACAATTATTTTCAAAAAAATAAAATTCGTTCTTAAATTTAGGACTTGAAAGAATTATTACCTTGAAAAGGACTTATCCTCGCAAAAATTCCAGATTTCTCAGTGAACTTCCACGAGGAAATGTGTGAGGAAGTGTATGCTTGAATGGGAAAGTACATATGTTGGTCTCAAGAAATGCCCAAACAGATAGTCTTCACAGTGAGGTTTACGTGTCTATAATATAGCATATAGGAGTACATATATAGGGAAAATAATATAATATAGGGAAAATTGGGGAGTTGTGAAAGATTAGTATACCGAATATTAGGGAGGTTGTGAAAGATTAGTATACCGAATATTAGGGAGGTTGTGAAAGATTAGTATACCGAATATTAGGGAGGTTGTGAAAGATTAGTATACCGAATATTAGGGAGGTTGTGAAAGATTAGTATACCGAATATTAGGCAGGTTGTGAAAGATTAGTATACCGAATATTAGGGAGGTTGTGAAAGATTAGTATACCGAATATTAGGGAGGTTGTGAAAGATTAGTATACCGAATATTAGGGAGGTTGTGAAAGATTAGTATACCGAATATTAGGGAGAGTGTGAAAGATTAGTATACCGAATATTAGGGAGGTTGTGGACGATTAGTATACCGAATATTAGGGAGGTTGTGAAAGATTAGTATACCGAATATTAGGGAGGTTGTGAAAGATTAGTATACCGAATATTAGGGAGGGTGTGAAAGATTAGTATACCGAATATTAGGGAGGTTGTGAAAGATTAGTATAGGGAAAATTGGATTGACCTGACTATATAAGTAAAGTAAATTAAACGTTGACGGAGTAATGTGATCAGAATAGAAGTCTCTGACTCGCCTTCCTTCGAACGTTCATTTAGAATTTTTTTTTTAATGAGGGAAACATCAATTTGGAAGTTTTTAATGCTGTGTGCAAGGAGTGAAGGAGAAATAATAGAAAATATTAAATGAAACATAATATAATGATGTTCCCTAAACATATAAACTAAAATTACTTGTCTGTTCATTTGAAACAAGCGATTTCTGAATGCACGAACCAACACCGTGCAGCGTCTGCAAAAAATGAAAGCCACTTGCCACCGATAAACTATTGAACCGACTTACTTCTACATATTCGGTAATGTTATTACTCTCACATATGCATACTCATACATGCTCATACATATACATGCTCATACATACCCCATACACATACATATACATACTCATACTTAGTCATACACATACATACATACTCCTCCACACGAATACATATTCATACACATACCCATACATATTGAGTTATACATTCTTCAGTGATGCGCACGAAACACAGAAAAAACAGAAGGTATACACGTGCTCCGAAACATGTTTGCATACTCTCATTTAAGGGTTCCCTTTCTTCACATGCAGTTTTCCCACGATTCTAGAGTTATCAGGGGATCATAATGAGGAGAATCGCAAACCTGTTCTATAGAGGATCAGAGCCCACAAAGAGCTCTCAATAGACGTTGCAACACAAGCTAAACACGAGTTCTTTTTTACGACCGCTAGAGGGCGCACGACTTGGTTGCGCAACTTGTTGCTTAGTCGGACCTTGACGGCTGATCTTCCAGTGGGTAAATACAGGTGTTCTTAGAGCTTTACTGTTCTCCGGACTGTGCTGTCAAGAACGTAGTTTAAAAGTAAGAGATACTGATTTTAAAATAGTAACAACTTTTAATTTTAAAATCATTTTATGACGCCCATTAGTAACAAGTTAATTATTATATATTTTTATTAATCTCCTAATCGCCAATGAATAAATACAGCATTTATAATTAGCGGTTTGTACTTCGTCTCCCTTTTAGTTTTTTCGTTGCTTCATCTTTATTCATTATTAAAAATAAAAATAGGAGCAAAATATGTTCACACAATGAAAAACATTTTGATTGCCTCGATATGGAGACACAATGTTGAGTTAATGTTGAGTAATGTTGCATTGTTGAGCAACATTACTTAAAGGACCTCAAAGTTATGAAATGAATTGTATTTCATCTACGAGTATGTTGAAACATTAGTTTGGTGTAGTGAAGGATAAGTATATTCATGAAACACCCGAGATTTATATATTAGTTTGGTGTAGTGAAGGATGAGTATATTCATGAAACACCCGGGATTTATATATTAGTTTGGTGTAGTGAAGGATTAATGTAGGGTAAATTGGGGAGGCAGTGAAGCCTGTATCACAGATACGCTCATCACACACTTCCTGTTGCTCAGGTAATGAGGGAGTAATTAATCCTGTTATTCATTTACCTACTTAATTACGTCATTTGCGTCTCACGAAATTGCACGAGACTCAACGAGACACAGCTCTAGACGGCACGGCAGAGGAAACAAGGTAGGGTTATTTCTATGGGAGAAAATACACTTCTTTTTGTTCCGCTAACCAATAGAAAGGCTTTATTTCAAGCAAACTTTATGACGTCACCAAAACGCCATGTCGTTAGGCCAATAGTGGAGCCAGATTTGGGGGTAGCAGTGCTACCAGATGCAATATGAGCGCTGCTATTGGTTCGTTGCCATGACGTCAGCAAAACCACAAAGTCGACGAAAAAAAGACTGGTTTGAACCTACCTTGTTTCCTCTACCGTGACGTTACCTTTGATAAGCAGTTCACTACAAAGAAAGAGTTCTTCCCCCTTTGTAACCTATTAAAATAAAGTTAAAGGCAAGCAATTTAACAACACAAATAATCTCAAGATGGACACCACTAAAAACACTTATAAATAAATTCGTTTTCTCTCACCAGATTTTCTCAGCTCTAGTTCTGACGGCGACGTCGAGGGCCCTTCCAGATAAGGGGTACTCTGCTCCCCCTAGGGGTGGCGGAAGCAGTTTCGGGGGCGGCGGAAGCAGTTTCGGGGGCGGCGGAAGCAGTTTCGGGGGCGGCGGAAGCAGCTTCGGAGGCGGCGGAAGCAGCTTTGGAGGCGGCGGAAGCAGCTTCGGAGGCGGCGGAAGCAGTTTTGGAGGCGGCGGTGGTGGTGGATTCGGAGGTGGATTCGGAGACGGCTGCAGTGGAGGACAAGTTCGAAAACATGATGGATCTTGTGTGACTCCACAGGTGAGTGGTGGGGGAGGGGGAAGTAATGACAAAAGAGGAAGTAATGGCGGAGGGGGACGTGTTGGTAGAGACAGAAATGGTGGTAAAGAGGACCAATAATAACTATCACAACCACGGACGCGATGGTAGTGGTAGTGGTCGTAATGCCGTGGGGTACAACCACACTCAAAATAGAGTGACGAGTGGGAATATCAACGGGTCAACCGATCGAAGAAAATTCCTAGGGCTTGCAATGTTCGTATGAATTTTTTTTATAGCGATATATTCGTAGGGCATGCATATGTCACCTAAATTTTTACTTTCCAGAGACTATGATGCACAAAGACTTGCATTATTTCCGGGTACATTTTTTGTACACATGCATATTGATCTTAGCAAGCCTTTATTTATTCAATAACACGATGATTCATATTCCAACAAATTCGATGACTCTAGCCAATGAATTCCTGAATTTATATTGGCCAGATAACCCGCAACATCTAACACGATGACTCATCTTTATGAAGATTCCATCGTTAACCAATGAATTCCTTAATTCACACTATTATACATATTTATCAAGGTACCATCACCAACTAATGAAATTCTCAATTTCTACTGGGCAGGTGACCCGCAACATCTACCTGTACGCGGCGCCGCCGGCCCAGCAAATACAAGTTGGCCCACCCCCCAATCTGCCTGACCCGAAGGTGCACTACAACTTCGTCTTCGTAAGGACCCCGCAGGTCGTTGGGGGCGCCAAGCCGGTCGTCGTGCCTCCCCCCCGCCAGAAGACCCTGGTCTACGTCCTCAGCAAGCGCCCCGGTGCCCAAAACCAAGAAATCATCGAGGTCCCGACCCAACCAACACAACCCGAGGTGTACTTCGTCAACTATGGTCCTGGCGAGAACCCGGATCTTCCTGGAGGTATCAGCCTGCAGCAAGCCCTCAGCCAGTCCGTCCAACAGCCTCAGGTCATCGATGGTGGAGCCGGCGGTGCTGGTGGTGGTTTCGGAGGTGGATCTGGAGGTTTCGGAGATGGATCCGGAGGTTTCGGTGGTGGAAAGGGCTCCGGTGGTGGTTTCGGAGGTGGTTCTGGAGGTTTCGGAGGTTCTGGAGGTTTCGGAGGTGGATCCGGAGGTGCTGGATTTGGCGGTGGCAGTGGTGGTGGTGGTTACGCTGCTCCATCTGCTCCTTCTTCTCAGTACTCTAGTCCCTAAGTTGGACCATGCCATGAAGGTGATAGTAAAATCGATGCTTACGAGCCAGTACGCCGTCAAATACTGTATCTTTTCACTGGTGCCCTAACTACTAACGAAAAAGCTCATTCTATAGAACCAAACGTCAATTCGTTTCATGTAAGCTACTTTCTTTGCTACCTACATCAAAATTAACTTACTTTACCTACAAAAAATCAATTCACACCATTGCTGCGTTTGAACAAATAATTCATTATATACACAAAAAATCAATGCTCACAGTTTTTCCAAGACTCGTCGGTATCCAGAACAATGTTTAACGAAATCTTTAGCATTTTGCAAGCCCTTGCGGTGTGTTTCTGGAAACCGAATTAACTTCAAAGAGCATGTAATTCAAAACTAAAATTAATTTTATTCACGTCTCAGTTTTTCAAAATCAAATTTTTTGAAACTCGACATATGTTCAAAGATTTAATGTCGCTCTAATCGAGTTGGATCGACATGCTTGCTTCTCTTCCCTATTTATTCATGCTAACTTAATTATTTATTGGTGGAGAACGTATAACATAAAATTACAAGCTACCATTCACACTAAACTTACACATACACACACACCCCACACGCACATAAAATTGTCGACTTACACGCTTTCTCTGCACTTACACGTGCCACTGAAACTTTTCATTCTACCCAGCGACCGTTGAAGTGCGAAGACGACATGTCACCATGACCTATACGTACGAAATATATACGAACGCTGTACTTTGTGTATTATGAAGTTCTGTATTTTATTAATAAAAAACAGCCCCGCAGAGGTGTTTTATTTCCATGCAAAGCTGCTAGAGGTACGATTGTGTACAGCTGCCACAGGTACGTCTGTGTACAGCTGCCAGAGGTACGTTTGTGTACAGTTTCCAGAGGGACGCCCGCGTAAAGCTGCCAGAGGTACACACGTGTACAGTTGTCAGAGGTTCGCCGAAAGGATTGCATTCGAAAGAACTTAGAAAAAAATTATTTACAAAATGATTATTATTTAATTATTCGTGACAAGTTAGCATCAGCCTCCTTAAAGATGTTCCAAAGAGAGGAAGGATGAAACCCCAGTTTAGAGGGGAGTTGAGGGAATGTGGAATCTATGCATGCTGCACGCGGTGTGTAGGGACCCCACATCCTGAATATAAAAACAGCAAGTTAGGAAGGAAGTTCATGAAACAAGATGAAAGTTGAAGTAATATGGTGCTGAAAAACAGGACAGCACTCAACCGAAAGATAGTTCTTAACAAAATTAAAACCCTGATTTATTGGAAAGAATGAATAATAAACACAACAGAATAATAAAATTCATGTACTAATAAGATAAATGAATTTAAAACATATGTATGTGACCATATTTAAACAATATATATTTCTACGGTACCTTAAAGCCATAGAATAAACTTTTAAAAGAGAAATTGCTGAAAACGTACACAGCCTAAATACACATGATGTACACTTTCACGTACACATGATGTACACTGTCAGATACTCGTGAAGTACACTTCCGGTACACATGATGTACACTTTCACGTACACATGATGTACACTTTCAGATACTCGTGAAGTACACTTCCGGGTACACATGATGTACACTTTCACGTACACATGATGTACACTTTCACGTACACATGATGTACACTTTCACATACACATGATGTACACTTTCACGAACACATGATGTACACTTTCACGTACACATGATGCACACTTTCACGTACACATGATGCACACTTTCACGTACACATGATGTACACTTTCACGTACACATGATGTACACTTTCACGTACACATGACGTACACTTTCACGTACACATGATGTACACTGTCAGATACTCGTGAAGTACACTTCCGGTACACATGATGTACACTTTCACGTACACATGATGTACACTTTCAGATACTCGTGAAGTACACTTCCGGGTACACATGATGTACACTTTCACGTACACATGATGTACACTTTCACGTACACATGATGTACACTTTCACATACACATGATGTACACTTTCACGAACACATGATGTACACTTTCACGTACACATGATGCACACTTTCACGTACACATGATGCACACTTTCACGTACACATGATGTACACTTTCACGTACACATGATGTACACTTTCACGTACACATGACGTACACTTTCACGTACACATGATGTACACTTTCACGTACACATGATGTACACTTTCACGTACACATGATGTACACTTTCAGATACTCGTGAAGTACACTTCCGGGTACGTACATAAAAACTGTATCATAAAGCTTAAACAAACCAAGATGGTCTTGTAAGAAGAAGCAACGGAAAATTACTAGCATTTTCAGCAACAGTATATCATATCACGACGGTATATCATTCACGCTATCATTAGCTGTAACGGTATGCGCATCACTTAGCTTTTACGTCCATTTGTGAATCGATGCTCGGAGGTGGATGAAGCTTTTGTTACGGCCAGTGATTGTGGATGGTCTAGTGTGGACTGTCGAGTAATTGTTGACCGTCGATTGTGGACTGTCGAGTGATTGTGGACTGTCGAATGATGGTGAACCGTCGGTTGTGGACTGTCGAGTGATTGTGGACTGTCGAATGATGTTGAACCGTCGATTGTGGACTGTCGAGTGATTGTGGACTGTCGAATGATGGTGAACCGTCGAGGAAGTTTGGACTGTCGACTGTCACAGGACACACAATTTAAAGACGTGGAATCACTACATTTTCTAAAGCACTTAACCTTGTACGATGAATTCCGTTCTCGGTATCAAATGCCGACGCTTAGGACATCATGTGTTATCAACAGGACGGCGCACCTGGTGCTGCTGCGCTTTGTGATGAATTGTACTTTGTCTTATCAATATTGAGGGAGGCATATTTTATTGGCTTCAAGCCCCATTGAAACATTTTGCAGCTCATTATTTAAATGAATAGATTAACATCAAGACATTGACTCCGATTGCGCAGGTCATGTAGTTGATTTGGCTAGGTTGTAAAAAAAAGACTGGGAAAATCAACTTACCTGCTCGAATAAGTTTCCATCCTTTGTAAGAAATGTACAAAATATAAGTGCTGAATAATATTTTCCTCGTATGATAAAATTCCTTCAAAAAGACTTAAGAGTTAGTTCGAAATATTTTTCATTAGCATTCGTCTCTATATGGACAATTTACCTCGTGGTACACATTTCTCCCAATCCGTAGTCAACTTCAAGACCCCTAAACTTCTCGCACAAATATCCCCTGTTTTGTGAAAAGCCGATGTGAAAAACACTACCATCAGCAGGACAGTGCACCTACTATTGTACTTGAGAACGAATCAGTTAACTTCAAGACACCCTTCAAATTCTCGTACAATTAAAGAAAAGAAAAAAGAAAGAAAAACAGTTTATTTCCAATAGAGATTGTACAATATTACAATCATTGGTTTTTAAATATCTTAAAATTAATATACTTAGATGATACACACACACGAGTATTGAAAAACTCGTGTCACTAGTCAAAAGAAATGATTGAGGGCAATGAACTCCTAATCTAGCTTAATCTACATCTGATAATACATGTAATGAAAATTGTAAGAGATAACACAATTTCATGGACGATGCATTTTCATTGTGAGGTGAAAACACTTTTGACAGTTTACATGTACATGACATAAGACTGCGCAATTCTTGACGCCAGGAAATAATATATGAAATCGCTTGTTTCGGCAAATGTTCACAAGTGTCGTTTTAAGGAAGCATGAAAAAAATATATAAATATATATCCATATGCACACATATGTACATATACGTATGCATGTGTGTGCATATCCATACACACACTCACACACACACACATACACACACACACAAATACATATATACATATAAGCATGAGGACCAAGAAGATTATAAGTTTTGTATTACTGATTCAACAATTTTAACATAACGGTCATTAGTTAACAAGCATTTTATTTAAATATAAATGGATGATCGCACAACAAAAGTATAGTTTTTACATGAATGCTTCACAATACTAAAGAGATGACGAGTTAGGTAATGTTACAAGTTGAGAGTGCACAGAAAAAAGACCATTATCTCTGGTAAAATGCTAGTTGTCAGTCTAGTATACACATATGTGCACGTATACATGTAAATATATACACATACACATATATACCCATGCACATACTTACACCAAACTCGTAAGCAAACACAAATGCATTTCTATGCATCGAGGCAATACATATACGCATTCTACAGAGTGTCATACGCATAGCGTGGACACGTACACATATACACAAGTAAGCATGTGCGCAAATATCAGCGTAAACTAGTTCGTATAAACCAGAATTCCAATCGAGGGAAACGGAGAAAATATCTTTTATTATAGCATGAATTTTATAAAATTTCGTACTAAAAATAGTGGCACAAAACAGTCCACTTAAGTCGGAAACATGAAAATGATTGTGGGACGTGAATAAGAAAGAAAACATTAATGTCCTATAAAGGTTTCATATTAGAAAAAAAAAAAATCACATTATCTTTGAAATATGGCGCAAATTGCCGGCAGTTGATAAACAAACATAGGTATCACATTATTATAAGCATATAACTATAAGCCGAATAAGTATATTACTGCAGTATAAATGGATGATCACACAACGAATTTATTTTTTTTACATGGATGCTTTACAATTTCATATTAGAAAAAAACACATTATTTTTTTTAATATGGTGCAGAATGTCTGCAATTGATCAACACACACACACATAGGTACCATGTCGGTCTAGTTTAATGCTTACACAGAAACGGAGAGGAATGACATAAAATGCACCTTCGACTGGTTGATCTACTCTAGTGCACACAGTTGTACGTGCACATATACACACCCATATGCGCACATACACCTATATACGTACACACATATACAAGTAAGCATGTTTGCAAATGACAACGTATAGGCGGTGGACGTATAGGCGGTGGAATTATTGTACATTTAGCACATATAATATCAAACGTCGATCTAAGAATGCACTTACAGTCCCGCAACCGCTCCAACGAATGTCTTTTTATGTATAATGTGCTTCAGCACGCCATCAAAGCGTGCATTAAATGGTAGTACTCAGATTAAGTGCGTCGTCCAGACGCACATTAGACACTTGTAAGACCTTGGATTTGAAAGCTTTTCGATCGTTATTCCACTCCTCTTACAACAAAATGCAAATACATTTTGTTAGCTCGTGTCTGTGTGTGCTGCAGTACTTAACTGGGCTTCTGCCGCAGTGCTGCATAGGACGTGTAGCAGTTGTGGCGTGTGGCAGTTGTGGTAAGTGTCCTTCAGGGGCGTGTGGCAGTTGTGGCGTGTGGCAGTTGTGGTAAGTGTCCTTCAGGGGCGTGTGGCAGTTGTGGTAAGTGTCCTTCAGGGGCGTGTGGCAGTTGTGGTAAGTGTCCTTCAGGGGCGTGTGGCAGTTGTGGTAAGTGTCCTTCAGGGGCGTGTGGCAGTTGTGGTAAGTGTCCTTCAGGGGCGTGTGGCAGTTGTGGTAAGTGTCCTTCAGGGGCGTGTGGCAGTTGTGGTAAGTGTCCTTCAGGGGCGTGTGGCAGTTGTGGTAAGTGTCCTTCAGGGGCGTGTGGCAGTTGTGGTAAGTGTCCTTCAGGGGCGTGTGGCAGTTGTGGTAAGTGTCCTTCAGGGGCGTGTGGCAGTTGTGGTAAGTGTCCTTCAGGGGCGTGTGGCAGTTGTGGTAAGTGTCCTTCAGGGGCGTGTGGCAGTTGTGGTAAGTGTCCTTCAGGGGCGTGTGGCAGTTGTGGTAAGTGTCCTTCAGGGGCGTGTGGCAGTTGTGCAAATTTTCTTTCCCAACTGTGCGAGAAATAAAACCAGTTTACATTTCCTGTCTGATAGATAGTTTTGTCCCTGTTCGGGCGCCAATAGATGGAAAATTTGTGGGTTAGTCCTTGTTCGGATGCCACCTGCTGGTTATGTCACTGTCTTTGGGATACCTGAAGGGCGTCAGTGGATCGATGAGAGGCCGTAATTTATCAGGCTGGTTATTCCATCGGAATCTTCCTCGTATTTCAGGGATAGAAGAGAAGTCAGTTTGCTGACTTATATTTTAGTAGAGGTCTGTCAACAGCTTTGCTGTTGCTGCGATAACTTTCCACTAATTTCCAGAATTTCAGATGACTGCGTGGCGAAGTAGCAATAACTTGTAATAGTAGTCAAGAGAAAAAGCTAACAAGCTCTGAGCTAATTATAAGCTTTAGAGTTTTTGAGCTGACAAGCATTGAGCAAGAGAAGCTAACGAAATTTTGAAAATCGTGCCAGAAGTACGTTTTGCAAGTATCTGTGATACGCGAGCTCAGTTTATTCGAAAAAAGAATTATTTTCCCTCCGTAGTACAAAGGCACCAGTCGACCTATCTTGGCGATGACCGAACACTGTGCTTCCTTTCTTAGTTTTTACCAAGAACACAGGAATTTTATTGATTAAAGCCTAATATGTAACCATATATATATGCATATAAATGCCTATATTTATATACGAGTATAAAGATCTATATCAATAGATAAATAAACTAGTAATTTACAAACGGCCACTTTGAGCACAGGGTACCGAAATTACATTATAAAGAAATTTTAATCAATAAAATCTTAAGAAATTTAGTTGTATCGACTAATTTTCGATACTTTTAATAACTAGAAAATACTTACCTAAACGATCAACTCATTCAAGATTTAAATTTCATTTTTCCAAATCTAATCACGACTTAAATAGATAAAAAATATTCCTATTTATATTTCTGTTACAGAAAAACTATTATAAAAGCCATAACCAGCCTTCATACATAAATTTAAATTTTATATGTAATGAAATAAAACGCTCAACAGTATTATGTTCAAGAATTATTCCATACTTTTAAGTATTTGCTTTAAAAATATTAAGTATCCAACTTTTTAAAATACCTACCTTGAAGTGGATGTCTGTCTTTATTTAAAACGGTAAAATTGTTTGATTCTTTTTAAGTTTCTGAACAAAACTCTTTAAATTCTTCAAAAGGCGTGTCCTGAGGTTTGATATCTGTATAAATGTTCTTGTCAGTCACGTGTAAAGACAAAAAATCTGAACATTACTGTTTGTTCTTATTGTTTGTTTCGGTTTTGAATAATTATGAAAGATTAAAATGAAAAACATTTATGTCTTCCTCTTGAATACAGGCCATCTTCTAGACTTTCATCTTTTTCAGTTGATGTATTATCAAAAATGAAAACTTTTTTAATCTACCTCACCTGGATCGGAAATAGGGGTTGTATTTTGAATGCTTCCAATTGTAGATTTTGAATTAGGTTCTATAGATAAATTTTCAAGGAAATCGTCAAGATCATCATTATCCTTTTCAAAGAATTTAACTAATTCAAATTTTTATGGCCTTTATCGAAAACATTATTCAACAATTTAAGATTGTGTTTGATGTATTGATTTACTAAATAGAAAAAGTTGCCTAAAATCAACAAATTTTTTATCAAAAAACAACAAATCACGTCTTCGTACTTAAAGATCAGTGAGCTCCACCATGGAGTACACACGTACACGAAATCCATACAGCACTGTGTAGAGACTCCAAAACCTTATTTTTACGCCAGCCGAAGCATTGCACGTAATTCATTCTAACTTCTAGTTCCATGTAACATACATGGGGTTGTTTTTCTTCCCCTTAGCGAGTCTTTTAGGTTATGATTATGGCCACTCTGGTACTCATCATAACCCACAGATACGCTTCGTTTAAGAGATCCACGCGAGGGAGAAGGCATAACTTTAATAGCAGTATTTTGCTTATACTGTTGCATGTTGTCGAACTTTTGAAAACACCTTACGGTAACCTCATGTTGTGCAGTTTCTTTCAACACAACATGAGGTAGATTTAGCTATAGCCGCAAACTACAGCTTCTGTAGCCTTAAACTACGAAGACAGGAGAATGATACGCGCTGCAACGCACTTATCTGTATACTAGTGTGCACGGCCAGCCAAAAATGAGGGGATTCAATACCTCTCATGAACGAATTTTCAAGATATAGATGACAAACAAATACAGTATATCCATCATAACAGTCCCCGTGATAAAAAATTTTCTTGTACTTGCGCACTGGTGAAACTCGTATCACAGATACGGTCATTATAACTAATCCATCACTGCTTCTCACTAAAATTGTATCTCGTGTCACAAAAGACCTCACCTACAACAGCTGTTGAGATGCGTGCGTTGGTTGCCATCCTGACGTGCGTGTGGGGGGTGGCGGGGGGCATCATGGTGTCCACCTACACCCACTACGGGAAGCAGTTCTCGAGGGGGGGCAATGTCGCTGTGATGGCCGGCAGCCCCGTCGCGTGTGCGGGGCAGTGCCTTCTGCACCCCGACTGTGGGGCCTACATATATAAACCCCTGCAGGTGAGTCAACACGTCTTGTTCAAAAATTTGCTGATTTAAAAACGCTGATGTTTGTAAAATATTAGAGGTAGAAGGCTGAAATAGGTTTACGGACGGCGTCCCCCTTACAGACCTTTTCCTTTGTTATTGAATCTAGAGCAATAAAATTTGGTACACTGATAGGAAATTCAATTTAAAATCGTTTGTCTTATATAAAAAAAGGGATTTTCTTGAAAGATAACAAGATATTCATAGAAAGAGGAATTTTGGAGAGGGGGTTTCTAAATGCATCTCCTCCTATAGTTTTCAAGTTACGGGATGATTTTAGTATCATTGCATGCGGAATATTATGGACATTACGAAAAGTAAAAAGGAAATTTGTAAAGTCAATACACAACAAAAAAAATAATTTTTTGCGGCGCCATTTCTTTGAGGTGGCAAAACTTTTATTTGTGACGCCAAAACTTTTTTTTTGCAACGAATTCTGAATTGCCCCTTTACTTTCTGTAATTTCCACGCTCTGCCGAATCCAATGATACTAAAATCATCACTGTAGCTTAAAAACTGTAGGAGGAGATGCATTTTGAAACCCCACGTTCCAAATCTCTAAAAAAAGGCATAACAAGGAAACGTAAACAATTAAAAAAAATTTTGGTCCAGGTTAGACCCCTGAAATCATTATAGAGCAATACAGAGACATAGGAGATAACATAGCGACGTCGCACCGCGAAGAAAGTGCCAAGGGGGAGGTGTAACATGATAAAATACCACTTCCCCCTCCTCTCCTCCTATTCTTCAAACCCCGTAGCGGGTGAACGAGTCTCAATTTTCACAGGATGTACCCGACCTCCTACACTTCATATAGCAGTAAACATCCCTATTTCTACAAACCAGGGGTCCGAATGGGGGGACGCTCTCCTTAATAGAAGAGATCAGTGTTTATAGTTTGATTTGATTTCGATAATTTTGTCTAATTCGCATACCCTTCAAATAAATGGGACATTTATTACTCAAAACTGTGTAATCAAACAATGTTTGATTACAGAGTTTTGCAGCAGAAGGAAAAACCTGCTCATGTTTTTCCCTCTGCTGCAAAATAATAACCTCCGATCTTCATCCTGGGGTGAGATTTCTTAGGGCCGTTGCATTTTAAATGGTTTTAAATGAAGTTATTTTTTTTTAATAAAATGAGTTGTAGTTTTCTTAACCTGTGTCTCAGCAAACGATTCTCTCACTGATCTCGTTCTATCGTCGTTAAGTGAAGTCCTAAACGTGTTAATTCATATTTTTGTCCTGGTACACCGAATGGGCAACATTATGGAAATACCCCTCAGGGGGATAGAATTATTGTATCTATGGGAATTAGCACTCCCAGGGGAACAATGTGAGGGCCCGAGCTAAAGGTTAGGTAGGCTTTCTTTTGTTAAAATAGAATAGGTTTTGTTGTGTTACGGACCATCTTTTTTTCGGTTCACTGCTGTCCTGTTTTTCACCGCCTACCACTTTCTTCTTCAACTTTTTCTTGTTTCATGAACTTCTTTCTTAGCTTTCTGTTTCTGTGCCCTTTCTGCATAGATTCCACGTTCCCTTTAACTCCATACTAAATGGTGCCTTCTTCCTTCCTCTCTTTACATCTCATTGTTGAGGATAGGGAGGCTTAAACTAACTAATAAACTAAACATTATGGAAATAAAGGAAATTTTTAAATTCTGATCTTTCCAATAAAACTCTGTACCTGCCTACAAATACTCTTGAGTATAAGTGTAAAATTATAAAATAAAATGCCTGTGTGATATAGCATTTCCCCACGTAAATTACAATTTTATGTGATGAAGGCCATATTTTGTGTGAAATGGTAAAATTTGATGTGATAAAAGCCAAATAAGATGCGATAAAGGACAAATTTCGATGTAACATTTCAGGTGCCCAACTGCTATCTGATGACGGGCATCGTTTACGAAGACAACGCGGAGTACAAGCCGGGCATGTACTTCTCGGGCAACTCTCTCGCCAGCGGACACTTCCTCTTCAGAGTCCCAGGAAATAACAAAATTTTCAAGTGAGTAATTCTGTGAATGAGAGGAACAAATATTACATAGTTGTGTTTTTTGTACCGCAAGGGCAGATCATCATACGAAAAGGTCCCTAGTTTATGTCCCCACACCGTTATTATTATTATTATTATAATTATTATTGTTTTTATTATTATTATTATATATAAGAAAGTTTTAGCCTCATTTAACCACAACAAAGATGTCCCAAGAGAGAAAAAAGGAAGGCACCATTTATTATGGAGATTAGATTAGATTAGTCGTTAGTTTTAGCCTCCCTACCCGCAGCAACAAATGCAATCCAAAGAAAAGAAGGAGGAAGGCACCATTTAGTATAGAGTTAAGGAAACGCGGAATCTATGCAGAAGGGGCATAGAAACAGCAAGTTGTGAAAGAAGATTATGAAACAAGACAAAAGTAGAAGAAGAAAGCAATAGGTGCTGAAAAAAATGACAGCAGTGAACCGAAAAAAGATGGTCCGTAACAAAACAAAAACCTATTCTATTTTAACAACAAAAAAAAACTACCTAACCTTTAGCTTGGGCCCTCACACAGTCCCCCTTGGAGCGCTAATTCCCATAGATACAATAGTTATATTCTCCCGCACCAGCGCGGTACATTATTTTTTGGAGCAAGCAGCTCTTCTAGTAAGAAAATGGAGAAAGCCCACAAGTGAGGGTATAGGGAGGCCTTTCTACTCAATGAGCTTGCATGTCACTCCCTGCTCCCTAAGTTAAGGGGGTCATCATGTGATTTTTAAATTTTGATGCGATTCGTCAGAAATTTAGCCAGTACATATATGTGTGTTTGAAAATAAAACTTATTTTACTCATAAAATTTATTCGACTTAGGCCTTATTTTTTTAAAAAAATTGTAAAAAACTAGTTTCTTGGTTCATTTTTATGGCTATTTCAAAAGAATAGAAGTCATTGAGTTTTTATGCTGGAGCCAATTCAAAGACAGTTTTGAAATCCCCCTAACATTGCGAACAAACTGACATTTCCGAATTTTCTATTCGAAACTTATTTCTGTATGCGATATATGATTACAAGGAAAAAATGAAAATAAAATAAAAAATAAATAATTTCTTGAATGGTGAATTTCGTATTTGTGGTCTGATTCTTCGGAAATATGACCATAGTACGTAATTTTTAAAAATAAACATTTCATTCCATTCATTTTTTCGATTCAAGCCTTAGTTTTTGAAAAAGTTGAAATATTAGTTATTTAGTTCATTTTTATGGATATTTCGAATGAATAGAAGTCACTGAGTGTTCAAACTAGAACAAATTCCAAGACAGTTTTGAAATCCTCGTAACATTGCAAAGAAACTGATAGTTCCAGAATTTTCATTTTTTGTTTTGTTTTCTTTTTATATGGAGTTAAAAATTCATTATTTTTTGTCCCCTTACACTCCCCTTGGGGGGGATCTAATGTCCGTAGCCCCACAAAATTTTAGGGCACAATAGACCACCACCTAAGGATTCTTTTTCAACAAAAATACGGCCCATCGGGCCGAAAGGGCCTTGGATGACCTCCTTAACGCCTCTATATGCAGGACTAAACTAACTAATGCTACTGTGAAATAGAGCGACTGACAGGTTCGTGCACTAACCTAGTAAACAACTCGCGTGGGTGAAAGGTTCAATCCATATTACCGCTCAAATTTTTCTGACTTGTGTCTTGTACTAAACACTGTCTTGAACATCAGCGAAGATCCATGAAGGGAACTGTAGAGCGTATTTGCGTGTACTTCATGACAGTTGCCTCCAATGAGATTAGATGATTAGTTAGTTTAAGCCTCCCTATCCGAAAAAAATGCGATCCAAAGAGAGGAAGGAGGAAGGTACCATTTAGTATGGAGTTAAGGGAACGTGGAATCTATGCAGAAAGGGCATAGAAACAGTAAGTTGAGAAAGAAGATTTTGAAACAAGATCAAAGTTGAAGGAGAAAGTAGAAGGTGCTGAAAAACAGGATAGCAGTGGACCGAAAAAAGATGGTCCGTAACAAAATAAAAACATTTCATGTCAATAAAAAGCAGGCTTACTTAACTCTTAGCTTGGGCCCTAACATTTTCCCGCCCCCAGTGAGAGCATCCCTGATACCAATTACTCTCTGAGTGCTTGAACAACAGAAAGTGTGCAATGAGCGGATATGTCTATAACAGATCGGACACCTTTTGTGCACAGGTTCCACTATGAACAATGCAAAGCAAGCGGTGCACAGCTGGTGCTTTTCCCGGCGGTGCTGAAGGATTTGATCGCCACAGGGAGCCAAGGCCAATTCTTCTACGACTTACGACGTGACTCTGAGGACACCGAGACGTACACGACTTACGACGGCGCCCCCGTAGACACTTCCCTCTTGGACATGAAGCCAGAAGAAGGGAAAAAAGACATTGCCCCGCAGTATATCGCTTCCCACAACAACTGGCTTTTCAGGATGGCAACGAATTGGGATCTGGAAAACGCGACCGTTCTGTGCCAGTACCCACTAAACTGAACCACCCTGTTCAACCCCTCTCGTACACCTGCCCTCTTTGAACCACCCTCGTACACCTGCCCTCTTTGAACCACCCTCATCCACCTGCCCTCTTTGAACCACCCTCATACACCTACCCTCTTTGAACCACCCTCATACACACCTGCCCTCTTTGAACCACCCTCAAACAACTGCCCTGTTTAAACCATATTAGCATACTTTTATTCTAGAGCTTAACATCACACTTTGTCCAAGAAAAACATGGGTTCGATCCTAGCCCAGCACCGCTATATTTTCAGCCAAGTTTGCGCAGCTCTGCTGGTGATTATAGGAAACGGAGAAGGCGAGTGGAAGAAGCTGTAAGAGAAACCCTTTTACTCATTAGGTTGTGGTTGCACTTTCTACCTTCTCGCTAGCCTAAAAATTCACCGGTTTTAATACACATGACGACAAGCACTTTAAAATTAGCACTATAGGACGATTGGCAATGTATGATAGTTTACAATATATAACTGGAAATATTTGATTTGCACTTCTAATATTAATGAAGCCATACACTGCACGTTGTGTGTTTTAGCTACGTAGTTCAGCACGCTATTCAATATGTCACAATTGCTCATCAGTGAATTCATCCTTCCTAATTTATTGCGGGATTTTCAGTGTCAAAGTCAACTACGATAAATAAGGTGAACGAAAATAGAAATGAAGGTTTTCTGTATTTTGAGACAGAGTCGACAGCCTAGGCATTTTTCAAATTAAATTAGCCTCTCTAAATCAGAAGACTTTTTAAATTAAATTTGACCTTCATAAATCGATTTTATTGTTAATCTCATAAAATTTGGCCTTTCTCATCCCAAATAGTGCCTTTACTACTCAAAGTTTGCCCATCATATCGAATTTTACATTTACAAATCGATTTTGGCTTCCATCACATCGAATTTAACCTTTATCACATCAGATTTGACCTTTTCTAAGTCAAATGTGGCCCTTTCTTAATCGAATTCTGTCTGTATAAATAAATTTTGGCCTTAATTTCAGAAAATTTGGCCTTTATCCCTACCAATCAATATTTAGCTCCCATTCAAGATTGCTGAGTGCACTCTTGATAGTGGGATATTCGAATGCAGAGGATTGCAGACCGTTCAGATACAGGATTGTTCAACGAGTGGGTTCAAAATTCTAAATAAATTTCGTAGAAAAAAACTTGAATTCGAATGCTTTACACTTGGGATTCCAGGGATGTAGTTTGGGCCTGACAGGCCCGGGCCATGCTGGTGCACCGCCCACGAAGACGACGACTCGTCGCTACATCTCCTCCACTCGCAGCTGCGCCACCTGCTGCAGGAGGCTGTTGCCCGCCGCAGGCTGGTGCAAAGTCGGAGGTCGATCCGGAACCGACTCTACGAACTTATCTAATTTTGACTTGAAGGCAGCCAGTTTCCCACGGGACTTTCAGTTCGATTGGGAGGCAGTTGAAAAGTCTTGGATCAATGACCGAAAAGACCTATCATGGCGCGTATTTACGCCGGCTGAAGCCCTGCTGTTGAATAGCGGAACGACGCATAACCTCTCCAATCGGGGAAGTTATGCGTCATGCGCCTCTCGAGTCATCCGCAAAGGATGAGGCGCAGCAGTGGAGCAATCCGGCGTCTATGTCACTGACATGGACCAAGAACAGAAGTGGTCCAAGGACCGATCCCTGGGGCACTCCGCTGAGCACACGCGACTCGGCTGAACGGCATCCGTCAACGGCCACAACTTGTTTTCTGCCAGACAGGAAGCACCTGATCCAACACATGCGATGGTTCACGCAAGGGTAAATTTGAATTTCAGTTACGCGTTTTTCAGCGACAAAAATAAGTGTTTTTGTTGTTGATGTTCTTTCCAAGCTGTCGACATTGTGCTTTCGTCTCAACACCGCAGTGACTCAACTATAATAAAGTAATTATTGTGATCATTGTAATGCGTATTGCAGTAATGAAGGCAGGTCCTATTGATAATTGTTAGAACTTCTGCTTAACGCCAGCCTTCATGTTTCTAAATCAGTTCAAGAAATCCTGGTCATTATATATACAATAACACATATGTAAATCCACCATGTATATATGTGTGTGTGTGGTGTGTGTGTGATAGTCATTAACCATTAATGACAGTCATAACTGACCTTAGTTTAATAACCTTGACCTTGGATTAATAACCTTGACCTTGGATTAATAACCTTGACCTTGGATTAATAACCCTCACCTTGGATTAATAACCCTCACCTTGGATTAATAACCTTGACCTTGGATTAATAACCTTGACCTTGGATTAATAACCTTGACCTTGGATTAATAACCTTGACCTTGGATTAATAACCTTGACCTTGGATTAATAACCTTGACCTTGGATTAATAACCTTGACCTTGGATTAATAACCTTGACCTTGGATTAATAACCTTGAACTTGGATTAATAACCTTGACCTTAGATTAATAACCTTGACCTTAGATTAATACCCTTGACCTTAGATTAATACCCTTGACCTTTGAATAATTACATTGACCTTTGATTAATAACCTTGAGCTTTGATTAATAACCTTGAGCTTTGATTAATAACCTTGAGATTTGATTAATAACCTTGGCCCTTGATTAATAACCTTGACATTTGATTAACAACCTTGGCCCTTGATTAATAACCGTGACATTTGATTAATAACCGTGACATTTGATTAATAACCATGACATTTGATTAATAACCTTGAGCTTTGATTAATAACCTTGGCCTTAGATTAATGACTACGGCATTAGATTTATAACCTTGACTTTAATTTTGACTTAAGCATTAACACTAACTGTTATATATTAAAATATGCATCGTTATAGTGGGACACTTGTTTTATGAGTAAGAGTTCCGGAGTCCTAGGTTTACGAGTCCCGGAAGATCATTGTTGTGGGCCTCGCATGGCAGGCTCACAGGATGTCCTTATCGTGCTTGGGTTCGGATGGGTCGGAAGCACCCCGACCGCAGACGCCGCCGGAAGGTACGGCAGAAGTCTTTGTTACGCACTAGACTTAAAAGCAAGCTGTGTGAACTGCAGTGAGCAGTAGATGAATAAGTGCCTTACTGAGAGTTTCCTTCTCCTACTCCTGAAGTTAAGGCTTCAGATACGGTAGTTAAAGTTGCCGATACTGTAGTTTGCAGCTGAAGTTACATTAACCTCATGAAGTGCTGAAAGTAACAATATTACACTAACTTTGAATTCAATTTAAATCGCATCTTTAACGATTAAACCCTCAATTAAAACTTAAACTGTTCCATCACACAAGTTTCTTTTCCTTCAGTAAGCCGAAAATAATCCAACCCCACGAGCCCCCCTTGAAATTCTGGAAACTAATGGAAAGTTATCGCAGCAACAGAAAAGCTGTTGACAGACTTTGACAGTAAATATCAGTCAGCAAAACTGACTTCTCTTCCATCCTTGAGATACGAGGGAGATTCCGATGGAGTAACCAGCCTCAGAAAATATGGCCTCATATCGATCAACTGACGACCCTCAGGTATCCCTAAGACAGGAACATTATCAGAAGGTGGCATCCGAACACGGACTAACCCACAAATTTTCCATCTATTGGCGCCCGAACAGGGACATAGCCAAATTATTCGCCAGGGAGTATTTAATAGTTTTTCAATATGTTATGCAATTTAAGTCTCCAAAAATTAAAGTACTTGATACTTTTAAGAAAAATAATGGTAAACAAAATATGAAATTATATTAAACAATATTCATCTCTACGCCCCCTTGAAGCCATAAAATAAAATTTCTGAAGAGAAATTACTTCATGAGGACACAGATTAAAAGCAAATACACATGGTATAGCATATACACGTAGAAAACACTGTATCACAAAGCTTGAACAAACCAAGATGGACGCAACTGAAGACACAACGGTAAATTGCTATCATCTTTACCCGTTGGGCACGACAATTCAAATGGTTTTGGGAAAAATTTCCACGCGGAAAATTGGACAATACCCTGAATTGTCAGTGAAATTGTCCTAGTGTGCATGGTGCTTTTAGGTTCAGCAAGTGCCTACGTCTTTATTTTAATTTTAAAATTTCTTGAAAGATTCAAGAAATTGCTTGGCGTCATTGTCATTGTCTCTATGCTTGGCGGGAGAAATGTTCGTCGCTGACAATGAAGTTTTGAATTTACGAAGAAATTATTCATAAGTTTTTGCCCGAATCTATGATTGTTGATAGTCTATTGTGGACTGTCGAAGGATTGTGGACTGTCGAGTGATTGTGGACCGTCGATTGTGGACTGGCAAGTAATTGTTGACCACCGAGGGATTGTGGACTGTCGAGGGATTGTGGACTGTCGAGGGATTGTGGACTGTCGAGTGATTGTGGACCGTCGATTGTGGACTGGCAACTAATTGTTGACCACCGAGGGATTGTGGACTGTCGAGGGATTGTGGACTGTCGAGGGATTGTGGACCGTCGAGTGATTTTGGATGTTGTAGTGTGGACTGTCGAGTGATTGTGGACTGTCGAGGGATTGTGGACTGTCGAGGGATTGTGGACTGTCGAGGATTGTGGACTGTCGAGGGATTGTGGACTGTCGAGGGATTGTGGACCGTCGATTGTGGACCGTCGAGTGATTGTTGATGGTCTAGTGTGGACTGTCGAGTGATTGTGGACTGTCGAGTGATTGTTGATGGTCTAGTGTGGACTGTCGAGTGGTTGTGGACCGTCGATTGTGGACTGTCGAGTGATTGTTGATGGTCTAATGTGGACTGTCGAGTGATTGTGGACTGTAGAGTGATTGTGGACCGTCGATTGTGGACCGTCAAGTGTCAGAGGACACACAATTGGACGACGGGGATCAACCAAATTTTGTAAAGCACTTGACCCAGTGCGATGAATTCCGTTCTCGGTGCCATCACTACCATCAGCAGGGCAATGCACCTACTATTGTACATGGGAACGAATCAGTTAAGTTCAAGACACCCTTCAAATTCTCGTACATTTAACACATGTAATATCAAATGTCGATCTAAGAAGGTACTTAGACTACTGTAACCGCTCCAACGAATGTCTCTTTTTATGTGAAATGAGCGTCAGTGCGCCATCAAAGCGTGCGTTTAATGGTAGTACTCAGATAAACATGCCTTCGAGACGCGCATTAGACACTTGTAAGACCTTGGATTTGTTCGATCGTTACTCCATCCCTCTTTCATTAAAGTGCAAATGCATTTGGTTAACTTGCGTCTGTGTCTACTGCAGCATTTAGCTGGGCTTCTGCCGCAGTGCTGCATAGGGCGTGTGGCAGTTGAGGGGTGTGGCACTTGTAGCGCGTGGCACTTGAGGCGGTGTGGCAGTTGTGGTAAGTGCCTCCCAGGGACGTGTGGCAGTTGTGGTAAGTGCCTCCCAGGGACGTGTGGCAGTTGTGGTAAGTGCCTCCAGGGACGTGTGGCAGTTGTGTTAAGTGCCTCCCAGGGACGTGTGGCAGTTGTGGTAAGTGCCTCCCAGGGACGTGTGTGTGGCAGTTGTGACATTTTTCGTAGCACCTCTACGAGAAATTTAAATAATTTACATTATCTGGGCCTCCTTTCTTATTTTTCACCAAGAACACCGGAATTTTATTGAGCAATATCGAACATTATTAAGCATCTGTCTGAGTTCATAACCTTAAGGGGGTCATCCAATCCCCCTTCGGCCGTTTTTTTTTGTTGAAAAACGATCCTTAGTTGATGGGCCTTTGCGCCCTAAAATTTGATGGGGCTACGGGCATTAGATCCATCCCGCAAGGGGGATGACAGGGGACCAAAAACCATTAATTTTTAGCCCCATATGATAAGAAAACAAAACGGCAAAGGTAAATTCTGGAACAATCAAATTGTTTGCAATGTTCTCAGGATTTCAAAACTGTCCGTGAATTTGTTCTAGCATAAAAACTCCATGACTTTTATTCATTTGAAATATCAAAAAAATGAACTAAATAATTAATATTTCGATTTTGTTTCAAAAAACCAAGGCCTAAATCGAAAAAATGAAAGGACACAAATGTGTTTCTATTTCAGAATTACAGACAATGGTCAAATTTCAAAATAATCAACCACAAATAAAACGTTCACCATTATTCAAGAAGCGAATATTTTTTTCATTTTTTACTTTATTTTTATGTTTTAACTTGTAATTCGCAATTCACATTTGTACATATAAAATCATGCATAGAAATTATAAAAAACATGAAAACAGCATTCAAGTACAAAAATTGTCCATTATATTACACTTTAACAAAAAATTTAGTTTTTGGCTTGTACCCAAAACCTCTCATTTTGAACGTTCAAAAGAATAGAAGTCAATGAGATTTCATGCTAGGAAAAAACAAAACCGTTTTAAAATCCCTAAAACATTTCTAACAAACTGACATTCTACGATTTTCCAATTTTTACATTCATTTAGTTTTATAATAGTTCAAAACCAAAAATTTGGTATATTTCAGTTATTGATGAAATATCGCATACAGAAAAAAGTTACGAATAGAAAATTCGGGAACGTCAGTTTGTTTGCAATATTACGAGGATTTCAAAACCGCCGATGAATTGGCTCCAGCACAAAAACTCAATGACTTCTATTCTTTTGAAATGTCCATAAGAATGACCCAAAAACATGTTTTTTCAACTTTTTCAAAAAACTAAGGCCTAAATCGTAAAAGTTTAATGGGTTAAATATGTTTCATTTTCAAACATATACAGCACAAATTTCAGTCGAATCGGATCAAAATTTAAAAACCGGGCGGATGACCCCTTAAAGCCCCAAAAGTAACTATATATTTCTATGTATAAACATCTAGTTCAATAGGTAAATAAACTAGTGGTATACAAACTGCCACTTTGAGCACAGTACCCCACAATTACCTTATAAAGAAATATAAATTTATAATATCTGATTAAATTTAGCTTTGACAAATTTTTGACACTTTTATAACTAGAAAATACTTACATAAACCATCAACACATTTTAGATATTAATTTTCAATTTTCCTAATCTACTCAAGACTTTAATCGATAAAAAATATTTCTATTTCTTTTTCTGTAATAGAAATAATTTTATAAAAGCTATAACCAATTTTTATACATAAATTTCAACTTAAAATCCAATTAAATAAAAATTAGATTATGGTGTGATTAAAGTTTCGCTATCCGATACAAAAAAGAGCTTATCGAAGAGAGGAAGTAGGAAGGCACCATTTAGTATGGATATTAGGGAATGTAGAATCTATAAAGAAAGGGCATAGAAACAGTAAGTTCAGAAAAAAGTTTATGAAACAAGATAAAATTTGAAGAAGAAAGTAGTAGGTGCTGAAAAGCAGGACAGCAGTAAACCGAAAAAAGATGGTCCGTAACACAACAAAAATAATTATTTTAACACAAAAAAGAACTACCTCACTTTCAGCTCGGCCCTTCACCCATTTTCCCCTGGGAGCGCTGATTCCCACAGATACAATAGTTTTATCCCCTGATCAGAGCAGTTAACTTCAAGATACCCTTCAATTTTTCATGAAATGAACACCTGTGGTATTAAATGCCAATGCGAAAGACACTACTACCAACAGGACAGTGCACCAGTTGCTGCTCTACTCTAGGATGAATCAGTAATATCAAAAGCCGCCATGAAAGACACTACTTCCAACAGGACAATGCACCAGTTGCTGCTCTACTCTAGGATGAATCAGTAATATCAAAAGCCGCCATGAAAGACACTACTTCCAACAGGACAGTGCACCAGTTGCTGCTCCACTCTAGGATGAATCAGAAATATCAAAAACCCGCCATGAATGACACTACTTCCAACAGGACAGTGCACCAGTTGCTGCTCCACTCTAGGATGAATCAGTAATATCAAAAGCCGCCATGAAAGACACTACTTCCAACAGGACAGTGCACCAGTTGCTGCTCTACTCTAGGATGAATCAGTAATATCAAAAGCCGCCATGAAAGACACTACTTCCAACAGGACAGTGCACCAGTTGCTGCTCTACTCTAGGATGAATCAGTAATATCAAAAGCCGCCATGAAAGACACTACTTCCAACAGGACAGTGCACCAGTTGCTGCTCTACTCTAGGATGAATCAGTAATATCAAAAGCCGCCATGAAAGACACTAATTCCAACAGGACAATGCACCAGTTGCTGCTCTACTCTAGGATGAATCAGTAATATCAAAAGCCGCAATGAAAGACACTACTTCCAACAGGACAATGCACCAGTTGCTGCTCTACTCTAGGATGAATCAGTAATATCAAAAGCCGCCATGAAAGACACTACTTCCAACAGGACAATGCACCAGTTGCTGCTCTACTCTAGGATGAATCAGTAAAATCAAAAGCCGCCATGAAAGACACTACTTCCAACAGGACAGTGCACCAGTTGCTGCTCTACTCTAGGATGAATCAGTAATATCAAAAGCCGCAATGAAAGACACTACTTCCAACAGGACAATGCACCAGTTGCTGCTCTACTCTAGGATGAATCAGTAATATCAAAAGCCGCCATGAAAGACACTACTTCCAACAGGACAGTGCACCAGTTGCTGCTCTACTCTAGGATGAATCAGTAATATCAAAAGCCGCCATGAAAGACACTACTTCCAACAGGACAATGCACCAGTTGCTGCTCTACTCTAGGATGAATCAGTAATATCAAAAGCCGCCATGAAAGACACTACTTCCAACAGGACAATGCACCAGTTGCTGCTCTACTTGAGGATGAATCAGTAATATCAAAAGCCGCCATGAAAGACACTACTTCCAACAGGACACTGCACCAGTTGCTGCTCTACTCTAGGATGAATCAGTAATATCAAAAGCCGCCATGAAAGACACTACTTCCAACAGGACAGTGCACCAGTTGCTGCTCTACTCTAGGATGAATCAGTAATATCAAAAGCCGCCATGAAAGACACTACTTCCAACAGGACAATGCACCAGTTGCTGCTCTACTTGAGGATGAATCAGTAATATCAAAAGCCGCCATGAAAGACACTACTTCCAACAGGACAATGCACCAGTTGCTGCTCTAATCTAGGATGAATAAGTAATATCAAAAGCCGCCATGAAAGACAACTACCAACAGGACAGTGCACCTTCTATTGTACTTTGGAACAAATCAGTAATTTTCACGTACAAATATCACTAGTGATATCAAAGACCGATGTAAGAGGACACCATAATCAACTGTGGCCGCTCCAACGAATGTCTCTGTTTGATTATAATGAGCTTCAGTTCGCCATCACAAAGTGCATTAAGTGGGGGTAGTCAGATAAGTGTCTTCGAAACGCGCATTAGACACTTTCAAGATCTTGGATTTGAAAGCTTTTCGATCGTAAGTCTCTTCGTCTTTTATTTAAGTGCAAACGCATTTGGTTAACTCGTGTCTGTGTGTACTGCAGTACTTAGCCAGGCTTCTGCTGCAGTGCTCCCCAGGGGCCTGTGGCAGTTGTGGCAAGTGCTCCCCAGGGGCCTGTGGCAGTTGTGGCAAGTGCTCCCCAGGGGCCTGTGGCAGTTGTGGCAGATGCCCCCCCCCCCAGGGGCTTGTGGCAGTGGTGGCAGTTGTGGCAAGGGCCCCCCCCAGGGGCGTGTGGCAGTTTTGAAATCCTTGAAAAATTGCTAACAAACTAAAAGAGACAGATTTTCCCATATTCCATTTTGTTTTCTTTTTATAAGGGGTTAAATATTCATGATTTTTGGTCCCCTTACACCCCTCATGGGAGGTTCTAGTACCCATAGCTCCATAAAATTTCAGGGCACAACAGCCCACCCCCTAAGGATCCTTTTTCAACAAAAAAAAGTAGCTAACTGGGCTCGAAAATTTCTGGGTCGTCCTGCTTAAACTAAAAACATAATGGTTTCAGAATGAAGAATATGGTTTTCCGAAATAATCCCGAACAGAGCAAAATGACTTTCCAAAAGGTAAAACAACCCCGAACAACCGGTCGTTCGATTGGATCTCACCACGTCTTTACACTCGAAGATCAATGAGCTCCACCACGGAATTCATACAGACTTCTGATTCCATGTAATATATATGGGGTTGTTTCTCTTCCATTTAGCGCGTCTTTCAGGTTATGATTATGGCGACTCATCATGACCCACAGATACTCTTCGTTTATGAGATCCACGCGTGGGAGAAGGCAAAGAATTCAACACGATATCCCGACTCGGATCCGCTTTACCAAGAATTGCCTGCACTAAATGCAAAATTTTGGGGCATTTTGGGAATTGCCTGCACTAAATGCAAAATTCTGGGGCATTTTCTGCAGTTGATGATGCAGAACAAATGCTTCCGTGTAATCATTATTTACTTTTCTTACCCTTATTAATGCATTACTTTCATTATATACGAGAAATTACTTTCATTCGACAAAGAGTTAAAAGATAAATTAATTAGGCACAATTGTCCACCTTAAAATAGCGTTGATTATAGGATGTCCTTAAAGTCACTGAACTTATTCGGGCCCACAAGTAGCTATACTCTAAAGAGTCCATTCGTACTAGACTTAAGAAACAATCTACTGCTGTATCACTTGTGGTAAATAAATTGTTTATACTTTTTAAATAATAATTATAGAACAAAAATAATAATTTAAGTGAACTTTCAACTTGCAGGAAAACAAAAAACCCACTTCTATTTCACGTGATCCATTACGAGACCATCACAGCTTCAAACGAAGATTTTGTCTAGCGTCACAAAATACCCCACCTCGAGACAAACCACCTTGAGACAAACCACCTTGAGACAAACCACCTCGAGACAAACCACCTCGAGACAAAACACCTCGAGACAAAACACCTCGAGACAAACCACCTCGAGACAAACCACCTCGAGACAAACCACCTCGAGACAAACCACCTCGAAACAAACCACCTCGAGACAAACCACCTCGAGACAAACCACCTCGAGACAAACCACCTCGAGACAAACCACCTCGAGACAAACCACCTCGAGACAAACCACCTCGAGACAAACCACCTCGAGACAAACCACCTCGAGACAAACCACCTCGAGACAAACCCACCTCGAGACAAACCACCTCGAGACAAACCACCTCGAGACAAACCACCTTGAGACCCCACCTACATCAGCTGCTGAGATGCGTGCGCTGGTTGTCATATTGACGTGCGTGTGGGGGGTGGCGGGGGGGATTGTGGTGTCCACCTACACCCGCCACGGAAGGCAGTTCTCGGGAGAAAACGACGTCCCCGTCATGGCCGGCAGCCCCGTCGCGTGCGCGGGGCAGTGCCTCCTGCACCCCGACTGCGGGGCTTACGTATATAGGCTTAAGCAGGTGAGTCAGAAGTGTAGGCCTACCCGTACATATGCCTACAACAATTTGATGTGATATAGGTCACATTTGATGTGATATAGGTCACATTTGATGTGATATAGGCCATATTTGATGTGATAGAGACCATATTTGATATGATCAAGGCCAAATATGATTGATATAGTCCAAATTTGATGTGATAGAGGCTGTATTTGATGTGATAGAGGCTGTATTTGATGTGATACAGGCCAAATATATGTGATCAAGGTCAAATATATGTGATCAAGGCCAAATATATGTGATCAAGGCCAAATATATGTGATCAAGGTCAAATATATGGGATCAAGGCCAAATATATGTGATCAAGGCCAAATATATGTGATCAAGGTCAAATATATGATGTGATCAAGGCCAAATATATGCGATCAAAGTCAAATATATGCGATCAAGGCCAAATATATGCGATCAAGGCCAAATATATGTGATCAAGGCCAAATATATGTGATCAAGGCCAAATATATGTGATCAAGGTCAAATATATGTGATCAAGGCCAAATATATGTGATCAAGGCCAAATATATGTGATCAAGGCCAAATATATGTGATCAAGGTCAAATATATGTGATCAAGGTCAAATATATGTGATCAAGGTCAAATATATGCGATCAAGGCCAAATATATGCGATCAAGGCCAAATATATGTGATTAAGGCCAAATATATGTGATCAAGGCCAAATATGTGTGATCAAGGCCAAATATATGTGATCAAGGCCAAATATATGTGATCAAGGCCAAATATATGTGATCAAGGCCAAATATGTGATTAAGGCCAAATATATGTGATCAAGGCCAAATATGTGTGATCAAGGTCAAATATATGTGATCAAGGCCAAATATATGTGATCAAGGTCAAATATATGTGATCAATGCCAAATATATGATGTGATCAAGGCCAAATATATGATGTGATCAAGGTCAAATATATGATGTGATCAAGGTCAAATATATGTGATCAAGGTCAAATATATGATGTGATCAAGGCCAAATATATGATGTGATCAAGGCCAAATATATGATGTGATCAAGGCCAAATATATGATGTGATCAAGGCCAAATATATGTGATCAAGGCCAAATATATGTGATCAAGGTCAAATATATGATGTGATCAAGGTCAAATATATGATGTGATCAAGGTCAAATATATGATGTGATCAAGGTCAAATATATTGTGATCAAGGTCAAATATATGATGTGATCAAGGTCAAATATATGATGTGATCAAGGCCAAATATATGTGATCAAGGCCAAATATATGATGTGATCAAGGCCAAATATATGTGATCAAGGCCAAATATATGATGTGATCAAGGCCAAATATATGATGTGATCAAGGCCAAATATATGATGTGATCAAGGCCAAATATATGATGTGATCAAGGGCAAATATATGATGTGATCAAGGCCAAATATATGATGTGATCAAGGCCAAATATATGATGTGATCAAGGCCAAATATATGATGTGATCAAGGCCAAATATATGATGTGATCAAGGCCAAATATATGATGTGATCAAGGCCAAATATATGATGTGATCAAGGCCAAATATATGATGTGATCAAGGCCAAACATATGATGTGATCAAGGCCAAATTTAATGTGATAGGGGCCATATTCGAAGAAAAAGCCAAATTTCGAGTTAACATTTCAGATGCCCAACTGCTACCTGCTGACGGGCAAAGTACGCAACGGCGGGAACTACGAACCGGCCATGTACTTCTCGGGCGTCTCTCTCAATACCGGACACTTCCTCTTCGAGGTACAAGTTGCGAAAAAAATTTACAAGTGAGTACTTCTGTGAATCTGTAGCTTCCCTTTGATCTGGAAGGTTAAAACTTAGCTGTGTTCTCAGTGGCAAGCGTCATATGAAGATTAGATAAGATTATTAGTTCGTTTAAGCCTCCCTATCCTCAACAAATGAGATCCAAAGAGAGGAAGGAAGAAGGCCCCAATTAGTATGGAGTTAAGGGAACGTGGAATCTATGCAGAAAGGGCACAGAAACAGTAAGTTGAGTAAGAAGTTCACGAAACAAGACAAAAGTAGAAGAAGAAAGCAATAGGTGCTGAAAAACAGGACAGCAGTCAACCGAAAAAAGATGGTCCGTAACAAAACAAAAACCCATATTATTTTAACAAAAAGAAAGCCTACCTAACCTTTAGCTCAGGCCCTCACATAGTCCCCCTGGGAGCGCTAGTTCCCATAGATACAATAGTTGTGTCCCCCTGAGGGGGGCGTCATATGAAAAGATCTCGAGTTAGCCTCCCCGCATCTTGGCGGTTCATTTTTCGGAGCGAGATGTAGAATGATGTAGAAAACGATGATGTAGAAATTCTTCTGATGATGTAGAAAACGATGATATAGAAATTCTTCTGATGATGTAGAAAACGATGATGTAGAAATTCTTCTGATGATGTAGAAAACGATGATATAGAAATTCTTCTGATGATGTAGAAAACGATGATATAGAAATTCTTCTGATGATGTAGAAAACGATGATATAGAAATTCTTCTGATGATGTAGAAAACGATGATGTAGAAAATGATGATGTAGAAATTCTGATGATGATGTAGAAAATGATGATGTAGAAATTCTTCTGATGATGTAGAAAACGATGATGTAGAAATTCTTCTGATGATGTAGAAAACGATGATGTAGAAATTCTTCTGATGATGTAGAAAACGATGATGTAGAAATTCTTCTGATGATGTAGAAAACGATGATGTAGAAATTGTTCTGATGATGTAGAAAACGATGATGTAGAAATTCTTCTGATGATGTAGAAAACGATGATGTAGAAATTCTTCTGATGATTTAGAAAACGATGATGTAGAAATTGTTCTGATGATGTAGAAAACGATGATGTAGAAATTCTTCTGATGATGTAGAAAACGATGATGTAGAAATTCTTCTGATGATGTAGAAAACGATGATGTAGAAATTCTTCTGATGATGTAGAAAACGATGATATAGAAATTCTTCTGATGATGTAGAAAACGATGATATAGAAATTCTTCTGATGATGTAGAAAACGATGATATAGAAATTCTTCTGATGATGTAGAAAACGATGATGTAGAAAATGATGATGTAGAAATTCTGATGATGATGTAGAAAATGATGATGTAGAAATTCTTCTGATGATGTAGAAAACGATGATGTAGAAATTCTTCTGATGATGTAGAAAACGATGATGTAGAAATTCTTCTGATGATGTAGAAAACGATGATGTAGAAATTCTTCTGATGATGTAGAAAACGATGATGTAGAAATTGTTCTGATGATGTAGAAAACGATGATGTAGAAATTCTTCTGATGATGTAGAAAACGATGATATAGAAATTCTTCTGATGATGTAGAAAACGATGATGTAGAAATTCTTCTGATGATGTAGAAAATGATGATGTAGAAATTCTTCTGATGATGTAGAAAACGATGATGTAGAAATTCTTCTGATGATGTAGAAAACGATGATGTAGAAATTCTTCTGATGATGTAGAAAACGATGATGTAGAAATTGTTCTGATGATGTAGAAAACGATGATGTAGAAATTCTTCTGATGATGTAGAAAACGATGATGTAGAAATTCTTCTGATGATGTAGAAAACGATGATGTAGAAATTCTTCTGATGATGTAGAAAACGATGATGTAGAAATTCTTCTGATGATGTAGAAAACGATGATGTAGAAGTTCTTCTGATGATGTAGAAAACGATGATGTAGAAATTCTTCTGATGATGTAGAAAACGATGATGTAGAAGTTCTTCTGATGATGTAGAAAACGATGATGTAGAAATTCTTCTGATGATGTAGAAAACGATGATGTAGAAATTCTTCTGATGATGTAGAAAACGATGATGTAGAAGTTCTTCTGATGATGTAGAAAACGATGATGTAGAAGTTCTTCTGATGATGTAGAAAACGATAAAAACGGAAAAGTGGGAAGAAAGCGTGTTGGGTGGCCCTCCTACTCAATGAGCTTGTAGCTAACCTACCTCGTACTAAAAAGGGGTGTACACACTTGGAAAATATCAAACACTGATTGCAATGCTCTTTGTCCCTCATGACAAATTCTGCCATTTCACTCTGACAAATCCACGGCTCTGTATCTGTAACATCGAAGTTATAGTGCTTATTCAGTCCCAAAAGTGAGTCCCAAAAAATTCCATCTAAGCACAGAGCAAAAATTGAGAAACCTCACTGATGATAAAGCATTTCATTGCAGTGTAAGTAGTGGTACGGACTTCACTACCTCCCCAATGTTGACGGATGCCATTCCTGTCGATGAGGACACCAAGCAGATATACGTATCTTAAAATCACTTGTTCATAAAATATCAGATTCACACTGGTGAAAAAGTAAAGCTTGTCAACAGATCCAAGAAGATCTTTCTAAAACTCCATTCTTATATTAAAATGACACACACACCAATAAAGAAGCCTAATTTCTCCCGATACACGACGGCCAGTATAACACATGGGACACCTTTACTGTTTTGTGCAGGTCCCACATCGAGCAGTGCGAGGCAGGCGGTGCGCAGTTGGTGCTGTTCCCGGCGGTGCGGAGGGATTTGATCGCGACAGGAAGCCACGGCAAATTTTTCTACGACTTACAACGGGAATCCGAGGACACCGAGACGTACACGACAAACGACGGCAACACTGTGGACACTTCCCTCTTGTACATGGATCCAGAAGATAGAAGAGAAGACATGGCCCCGCAGTACATCGCTACCGACCGCAACGGACTCTTCAGGATGGGAGAAAATTGGGATCTAGATGGCGGTATCGTTCTGTGCCAGTACCCAGTGCCGTAAACACCCCTCACACACCCGCTGTAAACACCCTCACACACCCGCTGTAAACACCCTCACACACCTGCTGGGAACACCCTCACACACCTGCTGTAAACACCCTCACACACCTGCTGTAAACACCCTCACACACCTGCTGGGAACACCCTCACACACCTGCTGTAAACACCCTCACACACCTGCTGTAAACAACCTCACACACCTGCTGTAAGCACCCTCACACACCTGCTGTAAACACCCTCACACACTTGTAAACATACCCTCACACACCCGCTGTAAACACCCTCACACACCTGCTGTAAGCACCCTCACACACCTGCTGTAAACACCCTCACACACTTGTAAACATACCCTCACACACCCGCTGTAAACACCCTCACACACACCTGCTGTAAGCACCCTCACACACCTGCTGTAAACACCCTCACACACCTGCTGTAAACACCCTCACACACCTGCTGTAAACACCCTCACACACCCGCTGTAAACACCCTCACACACCCGCTGTAAACACCCTCACACACCTGCTGTAAGCACCCTCACACACCTGCTGTAAACACCCTCACACACTTGTAAACATACCCTCACACACCCGCTGTAAACACCCTCACACACCTGCTGTAAGCACCCTCACACACCTGCTGTAAATACCCTCACACACCTGCTGTAAATACCCTCACACACCTGCTGTAAACACCCTCACACAACTGCTGTAAACACCCTCACACACTTGTAAACATACCCTCACACACCCGCTGTAAACACCCTCACACACCCGCTGTAAACACCCTCACACACCTGCTGTAAACACCCTCACACACCTGCTGTAAGCACCCTCACACACCTGCTGTAAACACCCTCACACACTTGTAAACATACCCTCACACACCCGCTGTAAACACCCTCACACACCCGCTGTAAGCACCCTCACACACCTGCTGTAAACACCCTCACACACCTGCTGTAAGCACCCTCACACACCTGCTGTAAGCACCCTCACACACCTGCTGTAAACACCCTCACACACTTTTAAACATACCCTCACACACCCGCTGTAAACACCCTCACACACCCGCTGTAAACACCCTCACACACCTGCTGTAAACACCCTCACACACCTGCTGTAAGCACCCTCACACACCTGCTGTAAACACCCTCACACACTTGTAAACATACCCTCACACACCCGCTGTAAACACCCTCACACACCTGCTGTAAGCACCCTCACACACCTGCTGTAAGCACCCTCACACACCTGCTGTAAACACCCTCACACACCTGCTGTAAACACCCTCACACACCTGCTGTAAACACCCTCACACACCTGCTGTAAACACCCTCACACACCTGCTGTAAACACCCTCACACATCTGTTGTAAACACCCTCACACATCTGTTGTAAACACCCTCACACATCTGTTGTAAACACCCTCACACATCTGTTGTAAACACCCTCACACACCTGTTGTAAACACCCTCACACACCCGCTGTAAACACCCTCACACACCCGCTGTTAACATACCCTCACACACCCGCTGTTAACATACCCTCACACACCCGCTGTTAACATACCCTCACACACCCGCTGTAAACACCCTCACACACCTGCTGTAAACACCCTCACACACCTGCTGTAAACACCCTCACACACCCGCTGTAAACACCCTCACACACCCGCTGTAAAAACCCTCACACACCTGCTGTAAACACCCTCACACACCTGCTGTAAGCACCCTCACACACCTGCTGTAAGCACCCTCACACACCTGCTGTAAACACCCTCACACACCTGCTGTAAACACCCTCACACACCTGCTGTAAACACCCTCACACACCTGCTGTAAACACCCTCACACACCTGCTGTAAACACCCTCACACATCTGTTGTAAACACCCTCACACACCTGTTGTAAACACCCTCACACACCCGCTGTAAACACCCTCACACACCCGCTGTTAACATACCCTCACACACCCGCTGTTAACATACCCTCACACACCCGCTGTAAACACCCTCACACACCTGCTGTAAACACCCTCACACACCTGCTGTAAACACCCTCACACACCTGCTGTAAACACCCTCACACACCCGCTGTAAACACCCTCACACACCTGCTGTAAACACCCTCACACACCTGCTGTAAGCACCCTCACACACCTGCTGTAAGCACCCTCACACACCTGCTGTAAACACCCTCACACACCTGCTGTAAACACCCTCACACACCTGCTGTAAACACCCTCACACACCTGCTGTAAACACCCTCACACACCTGCTGTAAACACCCTCACACATCTGTTGTAAACACCCTCACACATCTGTTGTAAACACCCTCACACATCTGTTGTAAACACCCTCACACATCTGTTGTAAACACCCTCACACACCTGTTGTAAACACCCTCACACACCCGCTGTAAACACCCTCACACACCTGCTGTAAACACCCTCACACACCTGCTGTAAACACCCTCACACATCTGTTGTAAACACCCTCACACACCTGCTGTAAACACCCTCACACACCCGCTGTAAACACCCTCACACATCTGTTGTAAACACCCTCACACACCTGTTGTAAACACCCTCACACACCTGCTGTAAACACCCCCACACACCCGCTGTAAACACCCTCACACATCTGTTGTAAACACCCTCACACACCTGTTGTAAACACCCTCACACACCTGTTGTAAACACCCTCACACACCCGCTGTAAACACCCTCACACACCTGCTGTAAACACCCTCACACACCCGCTGTAAACACCCTCACACATCTGTTGTAAACACCCTCACACACCTGTTGTAAACACCCTCACACACCTGCTGTAAACACCCTCACACACCCGCTGTAAACACCCTCACACATCTGTTGTAAACACCCTCACACACCTGTTGTAAACACCCTCACACACCTGTTGTAAACACCCTCACACACCCGCTGTAAACACCCTCACACACCTGCTGTAAACAACCTCACACACTTGTAAACATACCCTCACACACCCGCTGTAAACAACCTCACACACCTGCTGTAAACACCCTCACACACCTGCTGTAAACACCCTCACACACCTGCTGTAAACACCCTCACACACCTGCTGTAAACACCCTCACACACCTGCTGTAAACACCCTCACACAACCGTTGTAAACACCCTCACACACCTGCTGTAAACACCCTCACACACCCGCTGTAAACGCCCTCACACACCCGCTGTAAACATACCCTGACACACCTGCTGTAAACACCCTCACACACCTGTTGTAAACACCCTCACACACCTGCTGTAAACACCCTCACACACCTGCTGTAAACACTCTTTAGGGAATATATAACAAAATCAAATACACACTATAATATTTCAGCAAAAAGAAAACCCCCCGATCCCTCAGTTAGGGCCCTCACATCTCTCCCTCGGGAGCACTAATTCCCCAGATACACTAGTTGTATCCCCGTAAGAGGTTCAGCATCAATCTATAGCAGGAGCAAGCATAGTTCATCCTCTAGGGCTTAGCGTCACACTTTGACCAAGAAAAACCTTGGTTCGATCCTAGACAGCACCGCTATATTTTCATCCTAGTGCGTACAGCTACGCTGGTGATTATAGAAAACGGAGAAGGCGAGTAGAAGAAGCTTTTGCAGAAAACCTTTTACTCACTAAATTGTGGGTGCCATTTCTGCCTATTTTCTAGCTTTCAAACTCATTGTTTTTAATATGTACGATGACTAGCACTATATGATTAGAAATATTGGACTAGAAATGTATGAAAATTCTCATATGATGAACAGTATGTAGGCTGTTTTTTAAAATACGGAACTCCAAAAAATTTTATAACTTTTGATGCAATGAACGGATTTTTGAAAACAAAACGGCAGTGGAATCCTGAGATTTATCCCTTTTATTTGGTATCTACATATTTAAGATACAACCAGTCACAATAAAAATCAGAGGACAGTAAAATTCATCGTGCTTTGAAACTGCAGCCGAGATGACGAACTGGACAAAGGAACAATTAGCTATCATAAGCACTGCATACTTCTCTAATGGAAGGAGCATTGTCGTAGCCTAGCGAAGTTTCAAGAGCGAGTACATACAACCTGCGAAGTTCTCCGTTAAAGAATTTCATTTACAGTTGCATGAAGAATTTAGTCAACAATGGGAATCTGGCGAAGAAGAAACAGGAAGGACGAACGTGCAACGTTACTGTCGGATTGAATGTTGAAAAATTAAAGAAGATAGTGAAAAGGAAACCCAATGCTAGACTTAGGTACCTGTCACAACAGTTAGGGATGAGTCTTTGTTCTGTTCAGAAGATTTTGAAGAAAAGGTTGTCAATGCATGCGTATAAAGTTGAAATTCGTCAAAAGTTACAGGAAACTGATGTAGAACGAAAGAAGAATTTCTGTGAATGGTTCTTGGAAAAAGTTGATCCGGAATTAGTTAAAAGCTTGATTATGTTGGACGAAGTTCATTTCAGTTTCAACGGACGTGTAAACAAACAGAATTTGAGATTTTGGGCTATTGAAAATTCAATGGAGATTATGGAAACTCCACTTCATTCAGAGAGGGTAACTGTTTGGTGCAGTTTCATGGAGAATGACATCATTGGTCCCTATTTCCTCTAGAACAATGGCCGAGCAGTAATTGTTAACGGTCAGCGATACCAAGACATGCTATACACTTTCTTAATTCCTGCAGTGAACACCATGAATACTGCAAATCTCTACTTCCAACATGACGAAGCAACGTGCCATAACACAAGGGGTAATATGGGCATCCTGCGTAGCAAGTTTCCCGGGAAGCAGATTTCAAGATTCGGCGACGTTGAGTTGCCTGCAAGGTCTCCTGATCTATTCACATTGAATTTTTTCTTGTGGGGATAGCTGAAGACAAGGGTTTATCGTGACAAACCGACAGATCTGACTACACTCAAAGTTGCCACCATCTCAGAAATAAGACAGATCGGTCCCACCCTCACCAGTGCTACAATGAGAAGCATGCGAACATGCGCCCAATATTGCTTGCAGTCGAGTGGACGTACCATGAAGGACCTCATCTTCAAAAATTAGTCCAAATAAAAGATTTAATTCTCAGGATTCTACTGGCGTTTTGTCTTCAAAAATCCGTTCTTTGTATCAAAATATATGAAAGATTTTTTTTCGGATCCCGTGTTTAAAAACAATGCATATGATTAGCACTAATTCTATTACACTTTACATTTCACGTAGTGTGTGTTTTATGTACGTAGTTCAGCACGCTATTCAATGTCACAAATGCTGATCAGAGAATTCATCATAAGTAATTTATTACGGGACTTTACATGCTGAATAAAGTCAACTTCCATGATTAAGGAAAAAGATAGCATAACTGAAGGTTTTTTGGTCTAAGGAAACGGACTCAACTGCTAGGCCTTTTTCAAACTAAATTAGCCTTTCCTAAATCAGATGGGGTCCTTTTCTCATTTAAATTTAGCCTTTATCATATACAACTTAACCTTTATCATTTAGAACTTAACCTTTATAAAATAGAATTTACCATTCATTAAATAAAATTTTGCCTTTATCACATCGAATATAACCTTTATCACATCAGATTTTAATCACATCGATCACACATCAGATATCACATCTATATTTATATTAGATGTGGCCCTTTCTTAATAGAATTTAGCCTTTATAAATCCCTTATGGCCTTCATCGCTACCAATCAGTATTTAGCTCCCACACAAGATCGCTGAGTGCACGCCTGGTTGCGGGACATTCAAATGCAGAGGATTGCTGATCGGTCGGGCTTAGGATTGCTGATCGGTCGGGCTTAGGATTGCTGAAGAAATGGGTGCAAATTCTCATATGAATTTCGTACAAAAATTTATATGCAATTTTTTCCCTCAGGTGATGGTTCACGCAAGAAAAATCAGCATTTTGGGTGCGCGATTTTCAGCAAAAAAAAAGTTTTTTTAGTTGTTGATATACATTTCAAACTGTCGAAATTATGCTTATGTCACAACACAGTTATGATAATCATAATAAAGAAATTATTGTGATCATTGTAATGTACATTATGGTAATGAAGGCAGTCCATTGATAATTGTTAGATCTACTGTTTAATGTCAGCCTTGATGTTTCTAAACCTGTTAAATTGATATATTCACCTTACATATGTGATTTTGTGTGATTGTCATTAACCATAACTGACCATAGACTATTAACCTTGACCATTAACTAGTGATCATGACATTAAATTCATAACCTTGCCTTTAATTTTAACTTTAACTTTAACAGTAACTTCGAATTTAACTTGAACCCCTACCTCCAACGATTAAATCCCTCAATTGAAGCATCTGTACTATCACAAGAGTTTCTTTTCCTTCAATAAACCAAAAAACCCAAGCCTCAACCCCACGAACCCCCCTCCCTCTCCTCCCCAACGCCCCACCCCCCCACCCCTAAAAAATATGTGTTTAACCCATCTTACCCTAACGCTAACTTCCCTCGCCTTAACACAAAAGTGCAACGGGAACAACTTGATTAAAAAGAGCGTGGATAGCCATAGCATTTGAATCACGGTACAGCGTTTCAGGTAGTCCGTCACTTGGCCCACCTAAAAGACAGGAGGCAATATTAAGCTAAAAAATTGGCTAGGCATACATCTTAGAAATTAAAATTCTAAAACCTATAATAACCCATGTGGCACTTACATCATTATCAGTTAGTCCATGACTAGATTAGATTAGATGAGTCGTTAGTTTCGGCCTCCCTACCCGCAGCAACAAATGCGATCCAAAGAGAGGAAGGAGGAAGGCACCATTTAGGATGGAGTTAAGGAAACGCGGAATCTACGCAGAAAGGGCATAGAAACAGTAAGTTGCGAAAGAAGATAATAAAACATGACATAAGTTTAAGAAGAAAGCAATAGGTGCTGAAAAACAGGACAGCAGTCAACCGAAAAAAAGATGGCCCGAAGCAAAACAAAAACCTATTATACTTCAACAAGAGGAGAGCCTACCTAACCCTTAGCTCGGGCCCTCACATAGTCCCCCTGGGAGCGCTAATTCCCATGTAAACAATAGTTGTATCCCCCCGAGCGGTCAGTTAGTCCAAGACTCCTGAACCACAACAAAAATGACCTAAAGAGAGTGAAGAAAAGGTACCATTTAGTGTGGAGCTTGGAGAACGGGGAATCTATGCTCAAGGTGTGGAGGGTACATGCAAGCTAAGCAGGAGGGTCTCCCCTGATCACGGTATACGAAACGATGTAATGTCAAACCAGTCTTTTCCTCGTCGACCTTGTCACAATGATGACGTCATGGCATTGGACCAATAGTAACGCTTAGCTTACATCTGGCAACACTGCTATTCCAAAATCGGGCACCGCTATTAGACTAACGACATGTCGCAATGGTGACGTCATGGCATCGGACCAATAGCAGCGCACAGATTGCATCTGGCAACACTACTAGCCCCAAATCTGGCACCACTATTGGCCTAACGACATGTAACAATGGTGACATCATGGCATCGGACCAATAGCAGCGCACAGATTGCATCTGGCAACACTACTAGTTCCAAATCTGGCACCACTATTGGCCTAACGTGAATGACAATCTGGCAGTGTCGTTCAAACGAAGTGTTCACGCGTCAAGTGTATCAAGATGTCGCCGCCTCGAGACAAGAAAAGTCCATACAAGTTAATAGAAAAAATATTACACATGCGATTTTAAACTTTTCGAATTAGAGGTCCTTGTAACTAATTCTGTAAATACAACAAAAAGTAGAAAGACATGGCAAAACTTTGCAATTGAATATGAGTTCACCTGATGTGATTTATTAAAAAGCATTTTAATTCCTCGATTAAATACTGCCGAAGGTCTGGTGCTTCTTTACTACGGAGGGAAAATAATTCTTTCCTCGAATAAACTGAGCTCGCGTATCACAGATACTTGCGAAACGTGCTTCTGTCATGATCTTCAAATTGTCGTCAGCTTCTTTAGCTCAAAGCTTGTCAGCTCATAAACTCTAAAGCTTATTTAGTTCAAAGCTGAGCTCAAAGTTTCGCTACTTCGCCACGCAGCCATCTGAAATTCTGGAAATTATTGGACAGTTATCGCAGCAGCAGAAAAACTGTTGACAAACCTCGACTTAATAAGTACGAGTCAGCAAAAGTGACTTTTTTTCTATCCCTGAAATACGAGAAAGAATCCAATGGAATAACCAGCCTCAGAAATTACGGCCTCATATCGATCAACTGATGACCCTCAGGTATCCCTAAGACAGGAACATTATCAGAAGGTGGCATCAGAACAAGGACTAACCTACAATTTATCTATCAATTGGCGCCCGAACAGGGACAAAGTCAAATTATCCATCAGGGAGTATTTAATAGTGTTTTAATATGTAATGTAATTTAACTCTCCAATAATTCAAATACTTAATACTATTAAGAAAAATTAGGGTAAACAAATTATGTGATTATATTAAACAATATTTATCTCTATGCTCCCTTGAAGCCACAGAACAAAATATCTTCTGAGAAAAAAACCTTATAAGGACACAGATTAAATAGCAAAAACTCTGGTGTAGAATATATACGTAGAAAACACTGTATCACTAAGCTTGAACAAATAAAGATGGACCCAACTGAAGACACAACTGTAAATTGCTTTCATCTTAACACTTTGGGTACGACAATTCAAATGGTTTCGGGGAAAAATTACAGGGAAAAATTTGCCAACACCCTGAATTGTTTGTGAAATTGTCCTAGTGTGGGTTTTTTTCAGCAAGTGCCTACTTCTTTATTTTAATTTAAAGTTTTCTTGAATCTTGAAAGCTCCATGATTGGCGAGAGAAATTTCCGACGCTGATAATGAAGTTTTTGAATTTACGAAAAAATTATTCGTAAGTTTTTGCCCGAATTTATCAAAAATAAACGAAGTTCAGAAAAAAACTTGAACAAGTTAAATGCAAAGATTATTGAATATGTTTCACGGACCCTGTAGCATGAACTTAGAGGTAGCAAATGGTCATTTGCAAGTGCAGGCTTATGAAATGTCTAAAAACTAGTTTCATGAATGCTTGGAATTTCCCTAACTTTGTTATTTACTCCAAAATAGTCCCTCACTAGTTAAATTACTTTAAAATTACGTTAATGCCCTAAACTGGAAGCACTAGCCATCTTGGCAACTTAAGCAACGGCACATCATTCCCGAAATCATTAGACGCAACATTAAGCTTTCAAGTCTATTAGTAAATCGGGCTCAGAAGTGGATAAAAGTTTCTGCTTCAGCAACTGATTGTGGACTGTCAAATGTTAGAGAACACTCGATATGACGACAGGGAATCACTAAATTTTGTAAAGCACTTAACCCTTTACGACCAACTCTACTTTCGGTACCAAACGCTGCTGTTTTAAGACACTACATCCAACAGGACAAAGCACCAGTTGCTCTTTTACTTTGAAAATAATCGTTAACCGTTCAACTTCTCGTACAATTTACCCCTGTAATATCAAATACCAATGCAAGAGTTTGTGATCATTAACTCCGACCGCACCAACGAACATCTCTTTAAGTAATATGAGCTTCAGCACAACTTCAAAGAGCGCGTCAATTGAGATACTTAGCCAAGTGTCGTTCGCATGCAAGTTAGACAATAGTAAGACCATGGATTTGAAAGCATTTCTATCGTAACTCCTTTCCTCTTTCATTTGCATGCCAAAGTATTTCGTTTACTGGCGTCTGTGCATACTGCAGTACTTAGCCTGGACCTGCTGCTGCAGTGCTGCATGGGGCGTGTGGCAGTGGTGGCGTGTGGCAGTTGTGGCAGGTGCCCCCAGGGGCGTGTGGCAGTTGTGGCAGGTGCCCCTTAGGGGCGTGTGGCAGTTGTGGCAGGTGCCCCCAGGGGCGTGTGGCAGTTGTGGCAGGTGCCCCTTAGGGGCGTGTGGCAGTTGTGGCAGGTGCCCCTTAGGGGCGTGTGGCAGTTGTGGCAGGTGCCCCTTAGGGGCGTGTGGCAGTTGTGGCAGGTGCCCCTTAGGGGCGTGTGGCAGTTGTGGCAGCTGCCCCCAGGGACGTGTGGCAGTTGTGGCAGGTGCCCCTTAGGGGCGTGTGGCAGTTGTGGCAGCTGCCCCCAGGGACGTGTGGCAGTTGTGGCAGGTGCCCCTTAGGGGCGTGTGGCAGTTGTGGCAGCTGCCCCCAGGGACGTGTGGCAGTTGTGGCAGGTGCCCCTTAGGGGCGTGTGGCAGTTGTGGCAGCTGCCCCCAGGGACGTGTGGCAGTTGTGGCAGGTGCCCCTTAGGGGCGTGTGGCAGTTGTGGCAGCTGCCCCCAGGGACGCCCAGGGACGTGTGGCAGTTGTGGCACATTTCCGTTGCAACTTTAAGAGAGATTTAGATAATTTACATTACCTGTGCTTCCTTTCTTAGTTTTTACCAAGAACACTTGAATTTTATTGAGCAGCATTGAACGTTGTCAAGCATCTGCCCGAGTTCTTGACCTCAAAGCTCAATAAGTAATAATATACATATATATATATATTATTCAACCCTGTTATATATGTGTTCACATATATATATATATATATATGTGAACACATATATACAGAGTGTTGTGTAATTCGACGCATATATTTCAACCATATACAGAAAAACACAAAATAAAACGATTTTCATGAGGGACAAAACCTCAAAGCTCCTTCGTTTACGAGAAATGTGTATCTAAAAGGTTTCCCGTTGATCTTGGATTACGAGGCAACCATCGAGTGAAATCTAACTTTTGAGGCAGGCTGCTGGTGCTCGATTTAGCAAACCCAAAGAAGAATCTAAAATTGTTTTAGGCCGTCATTTTTCGAAAAAGGAGTTATCAGGTTTTTTTACTTAGATTAGATTTTGGATTAGATTAGATTATTAGTTAGTTTAAGCCTCCCTATCCGCAACAAAGGCTATCCAAAGAGAGGAAGGAAGAAGGCACCATTTAGTATGGAGTTAAGGATAAGCGGAATCTATGCAGAAAGGGCACAGAAACGGAAAGCTAAGAAAAAAGATCATGAAACAAGAAAAAGTTGAAGAAGAAAGCAATAGGTGCTGAAAAACAGGACAGCAGTCAACCGAAAGAAGATGGTCCGTAACAAAACAAAAACCTATTCTATTTCAACAAAATAAAGCCTACCTAACCTTTAGCTCGGGACCTCACATTGTTCCCCTACTGTACTGAAAGTGGCTGTTTACTCTACTTCTCATGCTGTTCCAATCTAGCTCACATAAAGTATTTTCGTAATATTTAGTACCGAATCTCATGAGACCCGATTTATTGATCAATCTAGTATGCCCCTATGTAAAATACATTAGGTTAAACATAACTGCACACCTTAACGCGTTAACTGCGATGGGTTAAAGTGAAGTTCAACATTCAATTCAAATGCAAAGTCAATCGTGTTTATCAACTTTGAAAGTGGCAAACCTTAACTGGATCGGGCCTTCATTTAGCTTTCATTAAGCATCAATAAAAAATGAGTTGGTGACTGCAGGTGGGTCAGCAGAACCATGAAAATTGCCTGAGTGACCACCGGTGGGTCACTTCGCAGGAAATGTGTTAGAATAGCGTTGATGATAAGATGCCCCAGAAGTCGCTGAACTTATTCGGGCCCCACAAGTAGCTATACTCAAATGAGTCCATTGTACTAGACTTAAGGGGACTGACACATTTGTACGGAACAAATTCGCGTTTTTTTTTGTTTGAATACGTGCACAAAGGCTTCGTTGGGCTTCGTTTCAAGTTTCATGTTTCTAGACACAATACTTCAGAAGATATCGATCGTCGAATTTGAGTTAGGTATATGCTATAGGTAGAAATTTTCATTCAATTGGTTCCCCTGGCATATATAAGTTTCTATATTTCTAGGGATTCTGCTACTTATGTTTTTGATGTAGCGACTTGACTAAGGGCTCATTTCGATTGTAAATAGATGTACTACAATCTTTATTGATTACATTTTCAACTTACGGTTTTATTTTTTGTAATTTTAATATCGTAAAAAATGAATTCATTTTCGTTTTTTTTTTTAATTCTTAAAATGACACTAACAACAAATTTGAATTTTAACTCGATAATGATTAGACTATTGCTTTTAGAGTGCGAAGATTCTAAAAGCAAATTTTAAAATCAATTGGTTTGGCTATCAAAACGTCTTGAAATATTTCTCCTAAAGCTTTTTTTTAAATAACACATTTTTTATGCAAAAATTTGAAAAATGTGTATGAACAAAAACGCTTCTAAATTCTTATGTAAATATGTGGATAAATTTTCAGACAAATCTGTTGAATAGGGTAAAAGTTTTTCCAGAAGTGAGCCCATCCCCTCACGAAACAATTTACTTCTGTATCACTTGTGCTTAATAAATGGCTTAAATAATATTTATAATACAATAATAATAATAAATTAAATGAACTTTCAACCTCTTCAACGCTCAGAAAAAACAAAAACCACACTTTCCCCATCCCTTGATCCATTTCGAGACCATCACAGCTACATACTTAGATTGTATCTCGTGCCACAAAAGACCTCACCTACATCAGCTGCTGAGATGTGTGTGTTGGGTGTCATCCTGACGTGCGTGGGGGGGGGGGGGGGTGGCGGGGGGGCATCATGGTGTCCACCTACACCCACTACGGGGGGCAGTTCTCGGGGGGCAATGTTGCTGTGATGGCCGGCAGCCCTGTTGCATGTGCGGGGCAGTGCCTCCTGCACCCTAACTGCGGGGCCTACATATATAAACCCCAGCAGGTGAGTCGATGCGTCCTAGTACGAGGTGTCCGCTAAAAAAACTGTCGATTTAAAAACGCTGTTCCTTGTAAAATATTAGAGATAGAAATATTTGGCCTTGATCAGATAGCCAAATATGATGGGACCAAGGTCAAATATGATGGGATCAAAGCCAAGTATGTGATAAAGGCCCAATTTCGATGTAAAATTTCAGGTGCCCGGCTGCTATCTGATGGCGGGCAAAGTTTACGATGACAACGCGGAGTACAAGCCGGACATGTACTTCTCGGGCGTCTCTCTCACTACCGGACACTTTCTCTTCAGGATGCCAGGAAATTGCACAATATTCGAGTGAGTAATTCTATGAATATGTGGTACAAATACTGCGTAGCTGTGCTCTTTTTGCCTCAAGGTAGAGCATCACATGAGAGGACTCCGGGTTCGCGTCCTCGCGCATGCGTGGTTCATTTTTCGGAACAGGCAGCCAGCTCCTCCGGTGGTGTAGGAAACGGAGAAGGCGAGCACGAGAGGGTATAGGGAGACCCTCCTACTCAATGAGCTTGTATGTCATGGCCCCCCTCATTAAGATAACGCCTCTATTAGCTGAACTAAACAAATTAATGATACAAGTGCACACTGCCCGTCAAAAAAAAATTACAGGATTAGATATAGGACCAACTGAGCTTCAGCATGGCTTTCCCAAGATTTCCCATGCTATTCTATGGCTTTCCAATACTTTGCCAAGTCTCAACCGCTGATATTCTATACAACCTAATCTAACCTACCAATACACGTGATTTTCATTCCGACTCCCAATCTGCTGGGTTAAGGCACCGAAAATTGTGGAGTTGATGAAGCTTGTATCACAGATACGAAATTGTGGAGTTGATGAGGCTTGTGTCACACACACGAAATTGTGGAGTTGATGAAGCTTGTATCACAGATACGAAATTGTGGAGTTGATGAAGCTTGTATCACAGATACGAAATTGTGGAGTTGATGAAGCTTGTATCACAGATACGCTCATCTCACACTGCAGGCTGGTGGGTGTGACACGGACGGACGGACGGACGCGGCTCCTTTTATAATATAGATTGTGAAATGGAGCGACTGACAAGTTCGTGCACTAATCTAGTAGACAACCCGCGTAGGTGAAGGGTTCAATCCCTGTTACTGCTTACCTTATTTTGACTTGTGTCTAGTATCTCAGGGAAGATCCAAGAAGTGAACAAAAGATCATCTTTGGCTGTACTTCATGACGGCTGCCCTCAATGAGCGTATCCCTGATACTAATTAATTACTCTCTCATTACTTGAAGAACAGAAAGTGTGTGATGAGCGTTTTTGTGTATAACTGATGGGACACCTTTTGTGTGCAGGAACCACGTCGAACGGTGCAAAGCAGGTGGTGCACAGCTGGTGCTTTTCCCGGCAGTGCAGAAGGATTTGATCGCGACAGGCAGCCACGGCCAAGTCTTCTACGACTTACGACGGGACTCTGAGGACACCGAGACGTACACGACAGACGACGGCACCCCCGTGGACACTACACTCTTGTATTTAGCGGATACAAATGAAGAGAAAAAATTAGAATTAACCCCGCAGTACATCGCTACCAACCACAACTGGCTTTTCAGGATGGGAGTAGATTGGAAACTCGAAGGCTTCATTTTTTGCCAGTACCGGCCGAAGTAAACCATTCTTGAACCTGCCTTGTTAAAACACCCTCACACACCTGCTGTAAGCACCCTCACACACCTGCTGTTAACACCCTCACACACCTGCTGTTAACACCCTCACACCTGCTGTTAAAACCCTCACACACCTGCTGTAAACACCCTCACACACCTGCTGTTAACACCCTCACACACCTGCTGTTAACACCCTCACACACCTGCTGTTAACACCCTCACACCTGCTGTTAACCTATTCACACACCTGCTGTAAACACCCTCACACACCTGCTTTAAACACCCTCACATACCTGCTGTTAACACCCTCACACACCTGCTGTTAACCTTCTCACACATTTGCTGTAAACACCCTCACACACCTGCTGCAAACACCCTCACACACCTGCTGCAAACACCCTCACACACCTGCTGTAAACACCCTCACACACCTGCTGTAAACACCCTCACACACCTGCTGTAAACACCCTCACACACCTACTGTAAACACCCTCACACACCTGCTGTAAACACCCTCACACACCTGCTGCAAACACCCTCACACACCTGCTGTAAACACCCTCACACACCTGCTGTAAACACCCTCACACACCTGCTGCAAACACCCTCACACACCTGCTGTAAACACCCTCACACACCTGCTGTAAACACCCTCACACACCTGCTGTAAACACCCTCACACCCCTGCTGTAAACACCCTCACACATTTGCTGTTAACACCCTGATAGATAATTTCGATGGTCCCTGTTTGGGCGCCACCTTTTTGAGAAGTATTGTTTCAGAGGTTAATAATGTCTCTGTCGTAAGTATACCTGAGGATCGTTAGTTGCTGAAGCTAGAGACTTTGGGTTCTTGCTCCCAGGTTGTGAGAGGGTCTATAGTTTCCATGAGGATTGATAAGTCGGATGCCATTTTTCTCCGTCGATGGGAAACTTATGCTTGTTCAGGCCGTCGAATTGATGTGCAAGTTTATCGGTGCGTAATTCACCCTTCCTACGGTTCTTCTTGAACTGATTTTCTAATTTTTTTTGAGATAGCCACTTTTCTCGGGAAGAATGCGAGAATATCCAAGGACTTTGAATATCAATGTCCGAAGCGACTGCCTGAGGTACTAACGAACCCGACAGGGAAGAAAACACAACTGGAATAAATGCCGTTCTATTGTGAATCGCCGACAGTAATGGCACACGGGTAAAATATTACTGTCAGGTAGTAATGTATCAAGATACGTCTTGGAGGACCGTCAGGTGATGTGGAGTGGCAGCACGGATGGCGGTGGAGGGATTATTGAGTGTAAAGAGGCGGTAGAGGCAGTTGAGACTGTAGCTGGCGGAGCGTCTTCGGTGAGTGTTGAAGATCGTAACCGCTATGAGAAGACTGGCCGAGGGGGGGCGATGCCATTAGGAAAGAAAGGAAAAAGAGAGAGTTCGGCACAGAGTGTGCCGGAAGAAACAGAAAGCGAAAGGGAAGAGGATAGTAGGAGAGGGAAGAGACGCGGAAAAAAGCGCATAATTTGGTGATCCTGTTGACGTAATATAAGGTTTCCCTGGGGTATGAGATAAGGGAACCTTTCAAGGCTTTGTATGTACAAATTATCAAGTTCTAAGGTGCCGATGTGGCTATTACCTAATATTATAGGTAAGGTGTAACTATATATACATAACCCTTATATTACATTAATGGCTGAGTTATATCGACAAGGTAATCTCATGTACCCATCCCTAACCGACTAGTTCGCAAAATAGTTAGCTATATTACACACATTTACACAGATTTAGGAATAATTTACATAAAGGTATGTATGATGATTGCTGTGGGTATTTCCAAAATAACATTATTAATGTACACATATACATATATACAATTTTTTTTTCTTCCCTGATGAATGATTTTTTTTTTCTTTTTTCCCATTATTATTATTTTTTTTTTTTCATTTTTTTTATATATATGTGCACAAATTGAGGAATATATTACATAAAGATATGTATGATGATTGCTATGGATATTTACAAATTGATGATTTACATATATTACTACTGTACATACGCTCATACATACACGTACATATGTATTGAGTAGAATATATCTAATTTTTTTATTATTTTTTTTATTTATATTTATTTGTTTTTCATTTTTTTTTTTCAAATTCTGCTCAATAACATATATACAAATTTGGAAATATTTTACAGAAAGAAATGTGTGATTGCTATGAGTATTTTCAAAATTGTCAATTTACAATTCAATAAAATATACATATATATATATCTTCATATGATTTTTTTTTTGATGCAATATTACAATATTTACAACAAAGCCCCTGTGAAGCCTTGTCACCGGCGTATCCACCACATGTCCCTCCCGGGACGCTCCACCTCAAGAATGGACATAAGAAACATGTAAGGTTGGCGTCTGATATTTTACTGAAAGGTTATGAATATGTTGTGTGTAAGGACGGAATGATCAATGATTATTTGGAGGTTGACTATTTAGTGTTGGTTGAAAATTGAGCTTGTGGTTTGGGGTTTTGGCTTCCCGTCCGTAGGGGAAGACCGTTCCGTCCGCTCGCCAAAACTCCAAATAAAAAACAAAGTAAATAAGTAATTGAAAATTGTTACGGTCTTCCCCATTGATTGCTGATGAAAATTTATTACAAGTATCTTGGTTCCGGAGGAGGTCCTAATGCTGGAAGTTTGGAGCTCTTAAAACGTGAATTTTTGCTATTGGCTGTATCTTCTGGAAATGTCAACTGTTGAAATAGGTCTTGGTCAAACTGTTGTAAATTATCCCATATTCTGTTGGCATGATTGTGAAGCAGAAGGTTTATAGGAGGTAAGTCGACTTGATGATGCAGTGATAAAGAAGAGATACGGTCCATGCGTGTTGTAATGGTGATGAACCAGAGTGCTCTGTTTTGGACTTTTTGTAGCTTGAAAATGGCAGTTGGAGACAGTGTGTGGAGTGGGATAGCTGGATAGATGAGTGCTGATCTGACGAATGATAGATATAATTTGCGTTTTGTTGTCTGTGAAAGGTGCATAAATCTGTACAGTTTGCTCAAGTTGCTGAATCCTATTGCCTGTCGAATTGTTATTTGAGGTGAAAATCCGTGTGTTGAGAAGTTTAACCTAGAATTTTGCCTTTATTGGAGTATGGAAAATGTTGATCATCTATAAAGATGTCTGCGGTTTTGATTCTGCTGATTGGAATTATCTTAAATTTTTTGACGTTGGTGGAAATTTTCCATCTGGCTTCGAAATTGTTAATTTGTTGTATGGCATGCTGTGTTTGTTGAGCTGCAAAGTTCGGAGTGTCGGCCAGCAGAAATTTGGGTGATGTCGTCGGCAAAGCATATGTAATCAGTATTGGGTATTGGTTCCGGAATGTCATGAGTATAGAAACTATATAATGTCGGCGATAAACAAGCTCCCTGTGGTACCCCAGTTTGCAGTATAAATGATGGACCTATGAAATTCCCTATTCTTATTGATGCGCTCCTGTCTGTTAAGTAGTCGGCCAGTGTCCGTAAAAATAATGGATGAATTCCAGATTGTGAGAGTTTGGATATCAATCCTAAGTGCCATACCTTGTCAAAAGCCTTGGTCACGTCTCTGAGAACTATGTCTATGGTAAATTTATTGGCTAGATTTATTGCTAGTGTTTCGGTAAACGTTGCCAAGGCGGTGTGGGTTCCCCTGCATCTCCTAAAACCATGTTGTCTATTGTTGTATAAGTTGTTAATGGTCAAATGGTCTGTAAGTCTATTTTTGAGTATCTTGTCTAAAAGTTTGCCATGGCCGAGCTTCTACTGCACCCCGTTATATAGAACCTGGTGAGACACCCCCGTTATGAGACCTGGTCCCCATTGGTTGGTGGTTAGGTGGTGTCTCGTAGCCCGCCGTTGCGTGGGGTGGCGCCTCGAAGCCTGCCGTTGCGTGGGGTGGCGCCTCGAAGCCTGCCGTTGCGTGTGGTGGCGCCTCAAAGCTTGCCGTTGCGTGGGGTGGCGCCTCGAAGCTCGCCGTTGCGTGGGGTGGCACCTCGAAGCCCACCGTTGCGTGGGGTGGCGCCTCGAAGCCCACCGTTGCGTGGGGTGGCGCCTCGAAGCCCGCCGTTGCGTGGGGTGGCGCCTCGAAGCCCGCCGTTGCGTGGGGTGGCGCCTCGAAGCCCGCCGTTGCGTGAGGTGGCGCCTCGAAGCATATGTGGTGGTGAACATGCGAACGGTTTGTTGAGACCACCACATAACCCTTTTACTCATTGAATTGTGGTTACTCTTTCTACCATCTTTCTAGCATTAAAAACCTCTTCTTTTTCGTATCTATGACGACGCATTATATGATTATCAATATAGGACGACTAACAATATATGATAAGCACTTCTAATGTGATACAATACATAGCCCGTTGTGTGTGTTCTATCTCCGTAGTTCAGCACGCTATTCAATATGTCACAAATATTGATCAGTGAATTCATCCTTTGCAATTCATTGCGGAATTTAACATGCTAAAGTCCCTTAAAATGATTAAAGTAAAAGATAATATAAATAAATGTTTTTGGTCTAATGACATAGACTCGAATGCTCGGTCTTTTTCAAATAAAATTAACTTTTTTTAAATCAGACGTATCTTTTTCTCAATTAAATTTCGCCTTAATTAATCGATTTTGGCCTTAATTTAAAAAAATAGGGCCTTTATATCACCAAATGGAGTTTTTACCACGTAGAATTTGGCCATCACATCGAATTTGACTTTTCCAAATCAATCTTAGCGTTCATCACATCAAATTGAACCTTTATCATATCGAATCAAGCCTTTATCACATCGAATTAAGCCTTTATCACATCGAATTAAGCCTTTATCACATCGAATTAAGAGTTTATCACATCGAATCGAACCTTTATCACATCAGATTTGCCCTTTTCTAAATCAGACGAGCCCTTTTTCGATCAAATTTAACCTTCATAAATCGATTTTGTCTTCAATCTCATAATATTTGGCCTCCATCAATTCACAAATGGCCTACTCACCGATCAGTATTTAGCTCCCACACAAGATTGCCGAGTGCACGCCGGATTGTGGGCATTCAAATGCAGAAGATTCCTGATCGGTCGGGCTTAGGATTGCTGAATGAAATAGTCGGTTCAAAATTCTGATATCGATTTCGTATAAAAAACTGAAGTGCGATTTTTTTTTTCACTCGTGCGATTGTTTTCGCGCGAAATGGAAAAAAATGAATTTTGGTTTACGCGGTTTTTAGCGAAAAAATAAGCGTTTTTGTCGTTGATGTTATTTTCAAGCTGTTCACATCGTGCCTTCTTGTCGACACCGTAGTGACTCAACCACAATAAAGTAATTATTGTGGTCATTGTAACGCGTATTGTCGTAGTGAAGGCAGCCATATTGATAATTGGTAGAACTGCTGCTTAACATCAGCTTTGATGTTTCTAGTCCTGTTAAATTAGTCAGATTCTCGTCGACATTTTATATATATAGTCACTATAGATTTTTGTGCGTTTGTGTGTGATTATGATTTTCCATTACTGATTGTTAACTGGCCTTAGATTAATGACCTTGACCTTAGATTAATGGCCTTCACCTTAGATTAATTAACTTTACCTTAGATTATTTAACTTGACCTTAGATTATTTAACTTGATCTTAGAATAATAAACTTGACCTTAGATTAATAAACTTGACCTTAGATTAATAAACTTGACCTTAGATTAATAAACTTGACCTTAGATTAATAAACTTGAACTTAGATTAATGACCTTGTTCTTCGATTAATGACCTTGTTCTTCGATTAATGACCTTGTTCTTCGATTAATGACCTTGTTTTCCGATTAATAACCTTGATCTTCGATTGATGACCTTGATCTTCGATAAATGACCTTGATCTTCGATTAATGACCTTGATCTTCGATTAATGACCTTGATCTTCGATTAATGACTTCGACTTTAAAATAATGACCTTAACCTCCCATCATTAACCTTAACCTTAAATTAATTATGTTAGCTAATGACGTTGTCCTTTTAAGCTAATGACCACGACTATAATTTTTCTAGGTCTTTTCACCTTGACCTTAATTTTAACCTTAGCTAACCAACTTTAATCTCAATTTAAATCCTACCTTTAACATTAAAACCCTTAATTAAAACCTTACCTGTACCGTTACAAGAGTTTCTCTTCCTTCAATAAGTCCTCCCCCCCCCCCCCAAAAAAAAAAAAATTGTTCAACCCCTTCCACCCAAAAGAAGTTACTTAACCCATCTTAGCCTAACTCTACCGTCCCTCGCTTCAACGTAAATATATACAGCGAACAACCCGGTAAAAAATGGCCTGAATAACTACAGAATTTGGATCCTGCCACAGCGCTTTAGGTAGTCCGTCGCCCGGCCTACCTAAAAGCCATGTCGTTATCTCAAGTAGAAACAATCGGCAGAGCAAAAATCTTGAAAATATTTCTAAATTCGTTTATAACCTTAGAAACACTGTTGTATTATTATTAGTTAGTCCAAGACTATTTAGCCACAACAAAGGTGACTTCAAGAGATTGAAGAGAAGGCAACATTTCGAGCGGTCTTAAAAAATTGTGGAACCTATGCACAAGGTGTGGGGTCCCCACACCCTATGCACACAAAGAGCAAGTTAATAAAGAAGAGGAACAAAAGACAAAGAGATGGCGAAGAAGGCATAAAAACAAACAGCAAGTCAAGTCCCACACATCCTCTCACCTCACGCATTCCCCCAACTCGGGGGAGGATCCTGCGGGGCTGGGGACGGTGAGCGCCAAGTCCCCACAGGGCGCGTCATCTCACGCGCCCTCCCAACTCTGCTGCTGTGCGTGACGTCGGCCCGTCACCGTCCTCAGGCTGAGCTTCTCTCTGAAATACAATTGCAGTTTCAGCCACTCTAATTATATAAAACGCTAGTTTAAGCCTTCATAACTGCGATCAAGGCGTTCCAAAGAGAGGAAGGCGGGTTTAGATTAGATAGTGCATTACTAACCGAAACAAAGGCGTTCCAAAGAGAGGAAAGAGGAAGATGTCATTTAGTGTGGAGTTAAGACAACGCGTAATCTATGCACAAGCTGCATAGAAATAGTAAGTAGTGCTACGGCACCTCTGCCATCAGATATTGTGACGGTGTTTTTTTTATCTCACCGATGCACATCTGATTCGTTTGCATCTTTGTCGTGACCCAGCTGGCCACATTCTTTTATTTTTTCAACCAAAGTTAGACGAGGCTTTTCAATATCCACGTCATAATATTAATTAATTTACTTTTCAATATCCACGTCATAATATTAATTAATTTACTTTTCAATATCCACGTCATAATATTAATTAATTTACTTTTCAATATCCACGTCATAATATTAATTAATTTACTTTTCAATATCCACGTCATAATATTAATTAATTTACTTTTCAATATCCACGTCATAATATTAATTAATTTACTTTTCAATATCCACGTCATAATATTAATTAATTTACTTTTCAATATCCACGTCATAATATTAATTAATTTACTTTTCAATATCCACGTCATAATATAAATTAATTTACTTTTCAATATCCACGTCATAATATTAATTAATTTACTTTTCAATATCCACGTCATAATATTAGTTAATTTACTTTTCAATATCCACGTCATAATATTAATTAATTTACTTTTCAATATCCACGTCATAATATTAATTAATTTTCTTTTCAATATCCACGTCATAATATTAATTAATTTACTTTTCAATCTCCACGTCATAATATTAATTAATTTACTTTTCAATATCCACGTCATAATATTAATTAATTTACTTTTCAATATCCACGTCATAATATCAATTAATTTATGGACTTGCTGCCACCACCCTCAGTAGACAGAATATATTAATGATTTGATGCAAGTCGCACCGTGAGCTCTTTCGCATAATTGTTGGTAATCAATGTGGACCAATGCCATTGGTTTGGTAGTGTAACCTCCTTACATCTTTGATAACTTACTGTTTCAACCTTATGGGAAATTACTAGATCTGAATCATATAAATTATTTCATTAGTTGTAAAATAGTCACAGAATAGTTTCAGTGTAATACATACAGTACGTCGTCTAACACCTCAAAACGAATCTACACACCGAGCTTAAATTTAAAGTAATGTCACGCAGCCTGAAGGCTAGCGACTATTAATCCTACTACCACGAATAATGCAAAGAGAAATATGAGTACGTGTAACAATAAAACACTCATCTTGCTCGTGGATTAATGATTACAATGGGCTTCGTGACTATTTTTACGTTGACACGTCACTGATATAACATGATCAAGGCCTGGCCTAGCCCCTAAGGGCAGGCGAAAGAGAATTACCTCTCTCATATTATGAGATTATAAGTTTGTTTGAGCCTCCCTTTACCCCCAACAAAGATGTCAAAACAGAGGAAGGATGAAGGCACCATTTAGTATGGAGTTCAAGAAACGTGGCATCTATGCACAAAGGGTGTTCCCGCAAAGGATCCCGTGCGTATAGAAACAGTAAGACAAGAAGGATTAGATTAGATTATAAGTTAGTTTAAGCCTCCCTAACCGCTACAAAAAAAACGTATCGGAGAGAGGAAGGAGGAAGGCAACATTTAGCATGGAGATGAGAGAATGGGGAATCTATGCAGAAAGGTCATAGAAACAGTAAGATGAGAAAGAAGTTCATGAAACAAGATCAAAGTTGAAGAAGAAAGGAGTAGGTGCTGAAAAAACAGGACAGCAGTCAACCGAAAAAAGATGGTCCGTAACAAAACAAAAACCTATTTTATTTTAACAAAAAATAAAGCCAACCTAACCTTCAGCTTGGGCCCTCACATTGTCCCCCTGGGAGCGCTGATTCCCATAGATACAATAATTGTATCCCCCTGAGGGTGTAAGACAACAAGGAAGGTTATAAAACTAGATAAAAGTGAGCGCTAATTCCCATATATACAATAGTTGTCTCCGCCACGAGGGGAAAAACAAAATACAAACGTATTTAATTTCAACAATTTCAGCTCGGAAACGTACATTTAGCCCCTTGAGAGCGTTAATTACTCCCCTGACCACGGTAGCGTCACACCCGTCTTTCTTTCTTCAACCGTGTAGTCCTGGTGACGTCATGGCATCGGACCAATAGCAGCGCTCAGATTGCGTCTGGCAACACTAATAACCACAAATCTGGGGCCACTATTGGCCTAACGGATATAACAATCTGGCAGTGCCGTTCAAACGAAGTGTTCACGCGTCAAAAGTGGTAAAATGTCGATGCTTCGAGTTAATACCAAAAGTTAATACAAGTTAATCCAAAAAGGATAACAAACGCGATTTTAGAGTTCTTCATTTAGATGTCCTTATAAGTAAATGGATAAATGCAACAAAAAGTAATAATGAACTGCCAAAACTTGCAATTGAACCCGATGTGGTTTATAAAAAGTATTAAAATTCCTAGATTAAATACGGTTGAAGGTTAGCATTTTCTATTTCACTTTCGTGATTATTCAAGAATTTTTCTACATGTAATGCAATTTAATTTCAACAAACAACAAAAATACGCAATGAATAAAGAAAAATAATATTCAACAAAATGCGTGATAAAATCAAACAATATTTATTTCTACGCTCCCTTGAAGCCATCGAATGAATACTTAAAGGAGAAATGACCGCAGGTTTACAGTCTAAATACACGCGGTGCACATGTGCGTAAATAGAATTACCACAAACCTTGATATCATCCTCGCATCGGTATATCGTTCACACTATCATTAGATGCAACGGTATATCGTTCACACTATCATTAGATGCAACGGTATATCGTTCACACTATCATTAGATGCAACGGTATATCGTTCACACTATCATTAGATGCAACGGTATATCGTTCACACTATTAGATGCGACGGTATCTCGTTCACACTCTATCATTAGATGCAACGGTATATCAGTCACACTATCATTAGATGCAACGGTATATCGTTCACGCTATCATTAGATGCAACGGTATATCGTTCACACTATCATGAGACGCAACGGTATATCGTTCACACTATCATTAGATGCAACGGTATATCGTTCACACTATCATTAGATGCAACGGTATATCGTTCACACTATCATTAGATGCAACGGTATATCGTTCACACTATCATTAGACGCAACGGTATATCGTTCACACTATCATGAGATGCAACGGTATATCGTTCACACTATCATTAGATGCAACGGTATATCGTTCACACTATCATTAGATGCAACGGTATATCGTTCACACTATCATGAGACGCAACGGTATATCGTTCAAACTATCATTAGATGCAACGGTATATCGTTCACACTATCACGAGACGCAACGGTACATCGTTCACACTATCATTAGACGCAACGGTATATCGTTCACACTATTAGATGCAACGGTATTTCGTTCACACTATCATGAGACGCAACGGTATATCGTTCACACTATCATTAGATGCAACGGTATATCGTTCACACTATCATTAGATGCAACGGTATATCGTTCACACTATCATTAGACGCCACGGTATATCGTTCACACTATCATTAGATGCAACGGTATATCGTTCACACTATCATGAGACGCAACGGTATATCGTTCACACTATCATTAGACGCAACGGTATATCGTTCACACTATCATTAGACGCAACGGTATATCGTTCACACTATCATTAGATGTGACGGTATATCGTTCACACTATCATGAGACGCAACGGTATATCGTTCACACTATCATTAGATGCAACGGTATATCGTTCACACTATCATTAGATGCAACGGTATATCGTTCACACTATCATTAGATGCAACGGTATATCGTTCACACTATCATTAGATGCAACGGTATATCGTTCACACTATCATTAGACGCATCGGTATATCGTTCACACTATCATTAGATGCAACGGTATATCGTTCACACTATCATTAGATGCAACGGTATATCGTTCACACTATCATTAGATGCAACGGTATATCGTTCACACTATCATTAGATGCAACGGTATATCGTTCACACTATCATTAGGTGCAACGGTATATCGTTCACACTATCATTAGATGCAACGGTATATCGCTCACACTACCATTAGACGCAACGGTATATCGTTCACACTATCATGAGACGCAACGGTATATCGCTCACACTATCATTAGATGCAACGGTATATCGTTCACACTATCATTAGACGCAACGGTATATCGTTCACACTATCATTAGATGCAACGGTATATCGTTCACACTATCATTAGATGCAACGGTATATCGCTCACACTATCATTAGATGCGACGGTATATCGTTCACACTATCATTAGATGCGACGGTATATCGTTCACACTATCATGAGACGCAACGGTATATCGTTCACACTATCATTAGATGCAACGGTATATCGTTCACACTATCATTAGATGTGACGGTATATCGTTCACACTATCATTAGATGCAACGGTATATCGTTCACACTATCATGAGACGCAACGTTATATCGTTCACACTATCATTAGATGCAACGGTATATCGTTCACACTATCATTAGATGCAACGGTATATCGTTCACACTATCATTAGATGCAACGGTATATCGTTCACACTATCATTAGATGCGACGGTATATCGTTCACACTATCATTAGATGCAACGGTATATCGTTCACACTATCATGAGACGCAACGGTACATCGTTCACACTATCATTAGATGCAACGGTATATCGTTCACACTATCATTAGATGCAACGGTATATCGTTCACACTATCATTAGATGCAACGGTATATCGTACACACTATCATTAGATGCAACGGTATATCGTTCACACTATCATTAGATGCAACGGTATATCGTTCACACTATCATGAGACGCAACGGTATATCGTTCACACTATCATTAGATGCAACGGTATATCGTTCACACTATCATTAGATGCAACGGTATATCGTTCACACTATCATTAGATGCAACGGTATATCGTTCACACTATCATGAGACGCAACGGTATATCGTTCACACTATTATTAGATGCAACGGTATATCGTTCACACTATCATTAGATGCAACGGTATATCGTTCACACTATCATTAGATGCAACGGTATATCGTTCACACTATCATTAGATGCGACGGTATATCGTTCACACTATCATTAGATGCGACGGTATATCGTTCACACTATCTATCATTAGATGCAACGGTATATCGTTCACACTATCATTAGATGCAACGGTATATCGTTCACACTATCATTAGATGCAACGGTATATCGTTCACACTATCATTAGATGCAACGGTATATCGTTCACACTATCATTAGATGCAACGGTATATCGTTCACACTATCATTAGATGCAACGGTATATCGTTCACACTATCATTAGATGCAACGGTATATCGTTCACACTATCATTAGATGCAACGGTATATCGTTCACACTATCATGAGACGCAACGGTATATCGTTCACACTATCATGAGACGCAACGGTATATCGTTCACACTATCATTAGATGCAACGGTATATCGTTCACACTATCATTAGATGCAACGGTATATCGTTCACACTATCATTAGATGCAACGGTATATCGTTCACACTATCATGAGACGCAACGGTATATCGTTCACACTATCATGAGACGCAACGGTATATCGTTCACACTATCATTAGATGCAACGGTATATCGTTCACACTATCATGAGACGCAACGGTATATCGTTCACACTATCATTAGATGCAACGGTATATCGTTCACACTATCATTAGACGCAACTGTATATCGTTCACACTATCATTAGATGCAACGGTATATCGTTCACACTATCATGAGACGCAACGGTATATCGTTCACACTATCATTAGATGCAACGGTATATCGTTCACACTATCATGAGACGCAACGGTATATCGTTCACACTATCATTAGACGCAACGGTATATCGTTCACACTATCATTAGACGCAACGGTATATCGTTCACACTATCATTAGATGCGATGGTATATCGTTCACACTATCATTAGACGCAACGGTATATCGTTCACACTATCATGAGACGCAACGGTATATCGTTCACGCTATCATTAGATGCGACGGTATATCGTTCACACTATCATTAGACGCAACGGTATATCGTTCACACTATCATTAGATGCAACGGTATATCGTTCACACTATCATTAGACGCAACGGTATATCGTTCACACTATCATGAGACGCAACGGTATATCGCTCACACTATCATTAGACGCAACGGTATATCGTTCACACTATCATTAGACGCAACGGTATATCGTTCACACTATCATTAGATGCAACGGTATATCGTTCACACTATCATTAGATGCAACGGTATATCGTTCACACTATCATTAGATGCAACGGTATATCGTTCACACTATCATGAGACGCAACGGTATATCGTTCACACTATCATTAGACGCAACGGTATATCGCTCACACTATCATGAGACGCAACGGTATATCGTTCACACTATCATTAGACGCAACGGTATATCGTTCACACTATCATTAGATGCGACGGTATATCGTTCACACTATCATTAGACGCAACGGTACATCGTTCACACTATCATTAGATGCAACGGTATATCGTTCACACTATCATTAGACGCAACGGTATATCGTTCACACTATCATTAGATGCAACGGTATATCGTTCACACTATCATTAGACTCAACGGTATATCGTTCACACTATCATTAGACGCAACGGTATATCGTTCACACTATCATTAGACGCAACGGTATATCGTTCACACTATCATGAGACGCAACGGTATATCGTTCACACTATCATTAGATGCAACGGTATATCGTTCACACTATCATTAGACGCAACGGTATATCGTTCACACTATCATTAGATGCAACGGTATATCGTTCACACTATCATTAGACGCAACGGTATATCGTTCACACTATCATGAGACGCAACGGTATATCGTTCACACTATCATTAGATGCAACGGTATATCGTTCACACTATCATTAGATGCAACGGTATATCGTTCACACTATCATTAGACGCAACGGTATATCGTTCACACTATCATTAGATGCAACGGTATATCGTTCACACTATCATTAGACGCAACGGTATATCGTTCACACTATCATTAGATGCAACGGTATATCGTTCACACTATCATTAGATGCAACGGTATATCGTTCACACTATCATGAGACGCAACGGTATATCGTTCACGCTATCATTAGATGCAACGGTATATCGTTCACACTATCATTAGATGCAACGGTATATCGTTCACACTATCATTAGATGCAACGGTATATCGTTCACACTATCATTAGATGCAACGGTATATCGTTCACACTATCATTAGATGCAACGGTATATCGTTCACACTATCATTAGATGCAACGGTATATCGTTCACACTATCATTAGATGCAACGGTATATCGTTCACGCTATCATTAGATGCAACGGTATATCGTTCACGCTATCATTAGATGCAACGGTATATCGTTCACACTATCATGAGACGCAACGGTATATCGTTCACGCTATCATTAGATGCAACGGTATATCGTTCACGCTATCATGAGACGCAACGGTATATCGTTCACACTATCATTAGATGCAACGGTATATCGTTCACACTATCATGAGACGCAACGGTATATCGTTCACACTATCATTAGATGCAACGGTATATCGTTCACACTATCATGAGACGCAACGGTATATCGTTCACGCTATCATTAGATGCAACGGTATATCGTTCACGCTATCATTAGATGCAACGGTATACGCATCACTTAGTTTTCACGTCCATTTGTATATCGATGATCAGGGGCGGATGAAAGCTTCTGTAATGGCCAATGGTTGTGGACCGTCGAGTGATGGTGGACCGTCGAGTGATGGTGGACCGTCGAGTGATGGTGGACCGTCGAGTGATGGTGGACCGTCGAGTGATGGTGGACCGTCGAGTGATGGTGGACCGTCGAGTGATGGTGGACCGTCGAGTGATGGTGGACCGGCGAGTGATGGTGGACCGGCGAGTGATGGTGGACCGTCGAGTGATGGTGGACCGTCGAGTGATGGTGGACCGTCGAGTGATGGTGGACCGTCGAGTGATGGTGGACCGGCGAGTGATGGTGGACCGTCGAGTGATGGTGGACCGTCGAGTGATGGTGGACCGTCGAGTGATGGTGGACCGGCGAGTGATGGTGGACCGTCGAGTGATGGTGGACCGTCGAGTGATGGTGGACCGTCGAGTGATGGTGGACCGTCGAGTGATGGTGGACCGTCGAGTGATGGTGGACCGTCGAGTGATGGTGGACCGTCGAGTGATGGTGGACCGTCGAGTGATGGTGGACCGTCGAGTGATGGTGGACCGTCGGGTGATGGTGGACCGTCGAGTGATGGTGGACCGTCGGGTGATGGTGGACCGTCGGGTGATGGTGGACCGTCGAGTGATGGTGGACCGTCGGGTGATGGTGGACCGTCGAGTGATGGTGGACCGTCGAGTGATGGTGGACCGTCGGGTGATGGTGGACCGTCGAGTGATGGTGGACCGTCGAGTGATGGTGGACCGTCGAGTGATGGTGGACCGTCGAGTGATGGTGGACCGTCGAGTGATGGTGGACCGTCGAGTGATGGTGGACCGTCGAGTGATGGTGGACCGTCGGGTGATGGTGGACCGTCGAGTGATGGTGGACCGTCGGGTGATGGTGGACCGTCGAGTGATGGTGGACCGTCGAGTGATGGTGGACCGTCGGGTGATGGTGGACCGTCGGGTGATGGTGGACCGTCGAGTGATGGTGGACCGTCGAGTGATGGGGGACCGTCGAGTGATGGTGGACCGTCGAGTGATGGTGGACCGTCGAGTGATGGTGGACCGTCGAGTGATGGTGGACCGTCGAGTGATGGTGGACCGTCGAGTGATGGTGGACCGTCGAGTGATGGTGGACCGTCGGGTGATGGTGGACCGTCGAGTGATGGTGGACCGTCGGGTGATGGTGGACCGTCGAGTGATGGTGGACCGTCGAGTGATGGTGGACCGTCGGGTGATGGTGGACCGTCGGGTGATGGTGGACCGTCGAGTGATGGTGGACCGTCGAGTGATGGTGGACCGTCGAGTGATGGTGGACCGTCGAGTGATGGTGGACCGTCGAGTGATGGTGGACCGTCGAGTGATGGTGGACCGTCGAGTGATGGTGGACCGTCGAGTGATGGTGGACCGTCGAGTGATGGTGGACCGTCGGGTGATGGTGGACCGTCGAGTGATGGTGGACCGTCGGGTAATGGTGGACCGTCGAGTGATGGTGGACCGTCGAGTGATGGTGGACCGTCGGGTGATGGTGGACCGTCGAGTGATGGTGGACCGTCGAGTGATGGTGGACCGTCGAGTGATGGTGGACCGTCGGGTGATGGTGGACCGTCGAGTGATGGTGGACCGTCGGGTGATGGTGGACCGTCGAGTGATGGTGGACCGTCGAGTGATGGTGGACCGTCGAGTGATGGTGGACCGTCGAGTGATGGGGGACCGTCGAGTGATGGGGGACCGTCGAGTGATGGTGGACCGTCGAGTGATGGTGGACCGTCGAGTGATGGTGGACCGTCGAGTGATGGTGGACCGTCGAGTGATGGTGGACCGTCGAGTGATGGTGGACCGTCGAGTGATGGTGGACCGTCGGGTGATGGTGGACCGTCGAGTGATGGTGGACCGTCGAGTGATGGTGGACCGTCGAGTGATGGTGGACCGTCGGGTGATGGTGGACCGTCGAGTGATGGTGGACCGTCGGGTGATGGTGGACCGTCGAGTGATGGTGGACCGTCGAGTGATGGTGGACCGTCGGGTGATGGTGGACCGTCGGGTGATGGTGGACCGTCGAGTGATGGTGGACCGTCGAGTGATGGGGGACCGTCGAGTGATGGTGGACCGTCGAGTGATGGTGGACCGTCGAGTGATGGTGGACCGTCGAGTGATGGTGGACCGTCGAGTGATGGTGGACCGTCGGGTGATGGTGGACCGTCGAGTGATGGTGGACCGTCGAGTGATGGTGGACCGTCGAGTGACTGTGGACTGCCGAATGTTACAAACCACTCGATATGACGACATGATATCATTAAACTTCGTAAAGCACTTAACCCTGTTCGACCAACTCTACTTCCCGTATCAAACGACGATGTTCAAGACACTTCTACCAACAGGACAGTGCACCAGTTGCTGCTCTACTCTGGAATGACTCAGTAAACTTCAAGACAAACTGCAGTTTTCGTAAAATGAACAAATGCGATACCAAACGTCGATTGTACTTTGGCACGAATCCGGCAACTTTATGACACCGCACTTTTTGCATGAATAACTCCTGGAATATCAAAATTCTAAGTAATGGGCCATGATCATAAACTCCAACCGCGTCTAATAATGTCTATTCGTGCAAGATGAGCTTCAGTGCGCCCTCAAAGTTCGCATGAAATTGGAGTACTTGGACACGTGTCCTACACTGAGAGAAATTTTGACACACCTGGGTGTGTCAAACGGTTATTCAGAAATAGTTTGATGCACATTGAATAATTTCCTTTGACCACATATTAAAGAGGTAGAGAGACTTGAAACACTTATTCACAGTTCAAATGGCTCAATATTTTTTGTAGAAAACCGAACTGTGTTTAAATTTTGTGATTGGAGTATAATTCTCCCAAAAAACCTTCATAACATCGCTAATTTTTTTTCTAATTCTTGGACATTGTCTGTATATCAGTGTAGTTAGTTGCTAGTCAGAGAACGTGAAATTTTCATGAGAAATAAAATGACTTACTTTAAGTGTGTCATGTTTGACACTCTTAAGTGTGTCGTATAAGCCCATTACACACTAAAGTGTGTCAAAATACATAGGCTAATCATGTATATTGTTGACACACTTTTGTGTGCCGGTTTTGCGACAACTTGACACACTAAAGTGTGCCGCTTTTGCGACAAAATTTTTCTCAGTGTAGAGACGCGCATCAGACATTAGTTATGCCGTGGACTCGAAAGTTTTTCTATCGTAACTTACTTCCTCTTTCGTTAATAAGCCGATGCGTTTGGTTAAGTGGTGTCTGTGCGCTGCAGTACTTAGCAACGGCTACTGCTGCAGTGCTGCATAGGGCGTGTGGCAGTTGTGGCGTGTGGCAGTTGTGGCGTGTGGCAGTTGTGGCAAGTGCCCCCCTGGGGCGTGTTGCAGTTGTTGCAGATTTTCCATTGCAGTTTCACCAGAAATATAAGCTATACAAATTACCTGTAATCCTTCTCAAGTTTTAACTAAAAACACTAATTTTATCGTGCAACATTGAACATTATTATGCATCTTCCAAAGTTCTTAGTTTTAAAGCCCAATAAGCAACAATATATGAATACATACATATATATTAGGCTAGAAATATTTCTCCAGCAAGCCAGTTCAAGTATGAAGTTAATATCATATAAGATGTTTAAAATCCTTTAAATATAACGCTTCAGCTTCAGGTTAATATCAGATCATCTGCAAAACAATAATATACGCACATGCAATGAATAAAAAACGTGATCAATTCACAAATTTGCTCTTCGAGTATTCAAATTAGGGTCTAAATAAAACAATGAAATGACGTAAAAAAAATTAATAAATCTTAACCTCAGTAACTCCAATGCCCAGTATCATAAATGCGAGTTAAAGTAGAAAACAATAACATTTTGTTTCATTGTATTCATGTTTTTAGTAGTAAGGTTAAAATACGGAACAGTCAGACAGATTATTAACTAAAATATAATCTTTAAAAAAAAGAGAACGAGAGGGAAACGAGCCCGTTGATTTCACACGTTGGGGAAAAAGGAGAACTCAGCCATAATTCCCCATCCTACCCAGGTGTCAGAAATGGGTGTGTATATATACATATATATATTTATACATATATATACAAACATACTGGTGTTAGATATAAGGCATTTGATAAACCTATGTACACGATGATCTGTGCCAGGCTCGACTTGAATAAAACATTTTTTTTTCTGTTCCCCATCAAGGTGGCGCACGTGCCGGTGGGGGAGCCTTCCCCTTCTCCCACTGGGGCTCGTCTCGCGTGACTTGAATATGATGAACAATTATAACTACGTTCGACAAAATTTTCTCATACATTAGCAAAATTTCTAGAAAATTGTGTAAATAAATTGTCTACTTATTTTAAACAAAAATCTAACCTTTACGGTTTAATACACTGGCTGTATTAAATCAATTACAAAACCTTTTGACGATATAGATGATGGAAAGCTTTGTTTCTCCGTATTTCTTGACTTTCGAAAACCATTCGATTGCGTGGAGAATAATATTTTACTGTCGAAACTACAGAGTTATGGCATTAGAAGAGTTGTCCAAGATTGGTTCAAATCATATTTAAAAGATCAAAAGCAATATGTTGGCACTGACGATGCACGATTGGAATTACTGACATCAGCCGAGGAGTTCCACAAGGATCTGTCCTTGGGCCTCTTCTTTTTAATCGTTATCAACGATATAGATAAATCTACATCATTTTTCAAATTCATACTTTTTGCCAACGACAGCACGCTCTCTGCAGCTCCTCAAAATAAAAATCCAATTTTAATGGCGGAGATCGTAAATAATGATCTGCCCTAAGTTCCAATGTCGATTAAAGCTGATAAAATATGCCCCAATATCGATTAGACAAAATACATTATACTTTCATACAATAGAAATGTGTCTCTTCCATGCATTAAGTAAAATTGAAGGAACAACCTCCTGTAAGTTCCTGTGCATCATATTAGATAAACATCTGACATTCAAAGAGCATAATGTACATAACGGTACTAAATTTTCAAAATCGGTCGACATCCCTCACAAAGTGAAAAATTTATTGGCCGAAGTAATATTAAAAATACTTTATCGGACGACCATTTCACCATATCTACAATATGATATAGAAGCGTGGCACGAGCCTGATAAAAATAAAACCATTTGCTCTTTAGGTTGCAAAAATGAGCCATTAGAGCGCTAAAGAAATTATAATATAATGCTCACACAAATGACTCATTCAAAAATTGAAAAATACATAAGCTTTTGGATTTCTACATGCTCTCCATATGTCATTTCATGTATAAAACACTGACTGATGATGGCGACAGAGAACTCGAACAGATATCAACTCTACAAACTGGCATCATGATCATTTAACCCGATATATAAGTAACTTCACACGCCCTTACTGTTCAGAATCTAGGTCACAACACAGCATCTTTTTCACTGGAACTATGAATTGAAATTCGATCCCTGCTGAGATCTGTGGAAAAAGTTATTGCAAAGCTTTCAAAACGAATCTTGAAGGGCTCTTCCTATTGAAATATAAATCCCCTACGGTAATCAAGTCAATTTGTTCTGCTCTATGACTTATATTTTCAAAACGAATCTTGAAGGGCTCTTCCTATTGAAATATAAATCCCCTACGGTAATCAAGTCAATTTGTTCTGCTCTATGACTTATATTTTCAAAACGAATCTTGAATGGCTCTTCCTATTGAAATATAAATCCCCTACGGTAATCAAGTTAATTTGTTCTGCTCTATGACTTATATTTTCAAAACGAATCTTGAAGGGCTCTTCCTATTGAAATATAAATCCCCTACGGTAATCAAGTCAATTTGTTCTGCTCTATGACTTATATTTTCAAAACGAATCTTGAATGGCTCTTCCTATTGAAATATAAATCCCCTACGGTAATCAAGTCAATTTGTTCTGCTCTATGACTTATATTTTCAAAACGAATCTTGAATGGCTCTTCCTATTGAAATATAAATCCCCTACGGTAATCAAGTTAATTTGTTCTGCTCTATGACTTATATTTTCAAAACGAATCTTGAAGGGCTCTTCCTATTGAAATATAAATCCCCTACGGTAATCAAGTCAATTTGTTCTGCTCTATGACTTATATTTTCAAAACGAATCTTGAATGGCTCTTCCTATTGAAATATAAATCCCCTACGGTAATCAAGTCAATTTGTTCTGCTCTATGACTTATATTTTCAAAACGAATCTTGAATGGCTCTTCCTATTGAAATATAAATCCCCTACGGTAATCAAGGTAATTTGTTCTGCTCCATGACTTATTTTGAAAGGTTAATTTGCAATGATTAATGACAGATCTTAAAGTCTGCTCCTAAACTTTTTCTAGAACAAATCAGTAGTGTAGGAAGCTTCCACTTTCGGCAAAGTTCACCACCCACAATTACCTAGTAAAACACTAGGAGAACCAATTTATTGATTAGCTTCGTGTAGCCCTAGGTAAAGTAAATTAGGTTAAAAAATGTACACCTTAGAATAACGTTGATGACAGGATGCACTATATATCGCTGAACTTATTTGGGCCCGAAAGTAGCTATACTCAGATGTGTCCATTGTCACTTAAGAAACAATCTACTGCTGTATCACTTGTGATAAATAAATTGTTGAAGAATAATTATGTTAAAATAATAATAATTTAACAGAACTTTCAACCCGTTCAAAAGGCAGGAAAACAAAGACCACGCGTTCCACATCACATGATCCATTTTGAGAGCATCACAGCTTCAAACGAAGATAGTGTCTCGCATCACAAAGGTCTTAACCTACATCAGCTGCTGAGATGCGTGCGCTGGTTGTCATATTGACGTGGGTGTGGGGGGTGGTGAGGGGGATTATGGTGTCCACTTACACCCCCTACGGGAAGCAGTTCAAGGGGAGCAACGACGTCCCCGTCATGGCCGGCACCCTCATCGCATGTGCGGGGCAGTGCCTCCTGCACCCTGACTGCGGGGCCTACGTATATAAACCTGAGCAGGTGTGTTAGAAGTATAGGCCTACTTGTGCATATACCCACACTAAATATGCATACCTTAAATATGCCTACTCTTAAATTATATATGCCTACACATTTATTAATGCAAATTTGCTGTGACGAAGGCCAAATTTGATGCAATAAAGGTTAAATATGATGTGAAAAGATCAAATTTTATAAATAAGGGTCATGTATGTGAAAAGCCCAAATTTAGAGGTAACATTTCAGATGCCCAACTGCTATCTGGTGACGACCAGAATATACACCACCCAGAACAACGACCTGGCCATGCACTTCTCAAGCGTCTCTCTCACTACCGGACACTTCCTCTTCAGGGTGCCCGCTGCTACCAACTTTTTCAAGTGAGTTTTCTGTGAATGTGTAGCTTTCCTGTGGTCTGGAATGTTCAGACTCGGCTTTGTTCTTTGTGGCAGGGCGTCATGAGAAAAGGTCCCGGTCCCGGGTTCGTGTCCCCGCACCTCCGCGGTACGTTTTTCGGAGCGAATAGCTCCTCTTGTGATGTAGAAGAGTATAGGGAGACCCTCCTACTCAATTAATGAGCTTGCATGTCATACTCTCCACAATCCTTAAGTTGACCTATCTCATGCCACATATAAAAAATATTAAATGTCTCAAAATATGAATCACTTTAGTCCGACAAGATTGAAAAAACCGTTTGAAGGCGGAGCATGAAACGTCATCCACGTTGCCAAATTGCCACTGGGAGTACATTCTCTTCAATACAAATAGTAGTAGAGGTCAACTGATGAATAATTTGTTTTGTTCCAAGCAGGAAAAAATAGCGATACCAAGAATTTGCATTTAGTATAATCAAGTAATTGAAAATTCAGTAATTACCAAAATAAGAATGCAATTGACACGAATAAGATGTGGCAACAATGTATGAATTCCTAGAAAAGCTGTGTCAAATGTACCATGAGTGCGGACATTAAAAATGTAATGTACATTTATAGCTTGATGCATGTAAGAATAATTTAATAAATATATTCTGATAATATAATTTACCTATTTTCTGCTTAAATTATCGTTGTTGCCTAATATTTTCGATGAGTATGGGTTTGTGATCTGGCAACCGTGCATTTCTGGGAACCGCCCCTAAACGGTCATTTCATTCTGGTAGGACTATAATAACTACGCTCCTTGTTTCTCTTCAACAATTTTGTCCCTTTTTCACTGCAAAAGCCACCGCTCTACATCAGATAAGTCGGAGTTATAATACACTTATTCATTCTCAAAAGTCACCAGAAGATAAGGGTAGAGCAAAAATTAAGGGACCTCACTGCTAGAAGCATTTCGTGGCAGCTTAAGTAGTGCTTTAAATACTTCGTCATTACATCTTGCATTCACCGTTCACCTCCACACTCATTGAAGATTTTTAGTCACCAATGACTCAACAAACTAGTAACTGATACGTCCTTCAACGAGTAGTCTAAATATTCAGTTTACCATTACAGGTAAAGCTCTTATAACGGTCGATCTTAGAACGGAACTCTCCTACAACGGGTAGGACGCAGTTTATTGGTAGTTATAACGGGTGTTTTGCTCCTACAACGTCTATTTTAATTTGATATTTATTACTTGGTTTTACTGTTCTTATAGTATACTGAATGACTATTTGTTACGATTTTAGTCATGTAATATATTTAAATATAAAAATAATGAAAAATGTCTTTAAATTAATACCGTCATTGAACAACGTTCAGACTGTTGTCATAGCTCAATAAACTATTTTCTATTGAAGGAAATTATAAAAGATGTTTGTGTTGTAAACTAAAGTAAACGTGCCGCTTGCACAACGTGATTTGTCGCCTACAACGGGTGTTTTTCTGGAACGAATTCCTCCCGTTATAGGAGCTTCACCTGTACTTCGATGACGTGCAAACACCCATTGTTTTCACAATTACATCTAGAGGGTATGACAGTTTTAAGTTTTCGATGTTCCTGAGTAATTTCTGGGCGGGAAATGATATTTTAAAAGGATTAGGAACTATCCGATTGCTCGAACAACAGGAAGTTAGTGATGACCGTATCTGTGAGACAGGCTTTGTTACCTCCCCAATTTTAACCGATGCCAATCCTGTTGATGTGGACACTAAGCAAATAAACTCATCTTGAAATTGCTTGTTAATAAAGTTTCAGATGAACACTAATGAGGAAGTAAAACTTGTCTAACAGACCAAGAAGTACTTTCAAAAGTTCCGCTTAAAACATTAAAACGACGCACACAACGAAGAAAGAAGCCGAATTACCAAAAATAAACGACGACCAGTTGATTTACATCGATACACACCCACAAAGCAAAATGCTGAAGTTTTGCAAATACACAACTGCCTGTGTAACATATGGTACGCCTCTACTGTGCAGGTCCCACTATGAACAGTGCAAGGCAGGTGGTGCACAGCTGGTGCTTTTCCCGACGGTACAGAAGGATTTGATCGCCACAGGAAGTCACGGCAGATTCTTCTACAACTTACGACGGGACTCCGAGGACACCGAGACGTACACGACTTACGACGGCGCTCCCGTGGACACTTCTCTCATGGACATGGATACAGAAAACAGAAGAGATGACATGGCTCCGCAATACATCGCTGCCTACCACTACTGGCTCTACAGGTTGGGCGAAGGTTGGACTCTAGATGACGCCATCGTTCTGTGCCAGTACCCAGAGAAGTAAACACTCTCACACACCTGCTGCAAACATCCTCACACACTTGCTGTGAACACCCTCACACACCTGCTGCAAACACCCTCACACACCTGCTGCAAATACCCTCACACACCTGCTGCAAACACCCTCACACATCTGCTGCAAACACCCTCACACATCTGCTGCAAACACCCTCACACATCTGCTGCAAACACTTTGTTGGCAATATATATATAACAAAATCAAAACAGTATTAGGTTTCAGAAAGAAGAACATCTCAGCTAGGGACCTCACATCTATGCCCAGGGATAGCCAATTCCCACAGATACACTAGTAGTACCCCCAGAGAGGTTCAGCATCAATACATAGCAGATGCAAGCATATTTTATTTTCTAGGGCTTAGCATCACACTTTGACCAAGACAAACCTTGGTTCGATTCTGGTCCAGCACCGGTATGTTTTCAACCAAGTGTGTGCAGTTCCGCTGGTGAATATAGGACATGGAGAAGGCGAGTAGAAGAAACTATAGGAGAAACTGTGGTGTTCTCCCTCAAGTTACTCTACGCTCCGGGCAGACTTTGAATATCTAAAGACTTTGAATATCAATGCCCGAAGCGAGTGCCTAAGGTACCAACGAATCCGACAGGGAAGAAAACACAACTTGAATAAATGCCGTTATATTGTGAATATCGCCAACAGTAATGATAGACGAGAAAAATGTTGCTGTCAGGTAGTAATGTACCAAGATCCGTCTTGGAGGACAGTCAGGTGATGTGGAGTGGCAGCACGGATGGCGGTAGAGGCAGTTGAGGCTGTAGCTGGCGAAGCGTCTTCAGTGAGTGTTGAAGATCGGAGTCGCCGTGAAAAGACTGGCCGGGCTTCAAAAGTACCTCATTACACAGGGACTGGCGAGTGCGGTAACACGCTGAGCACGCGTCCCTATTGTTTGGTGGGTAAGTGGTGTCTTAAAGCACGCCGTTGCGTGGGGTGGCGCCTCGAAGCCTGCCGTTGCGTGGGGTGGCGCCTCGAAGCCTGCCGTTGCGTGGGGTGGCGCCTCGAAGCCCGCTGTTGCGTGGGGTGGCGGCTGGTCGCTCGTAGCTTGTATGGTGGTGTACATGCGAACGGCTGGTTGAGACCACCCCTGAACCCTTCTACTGATTGAATTGTGGTTACACTTTCTACTATCTTTCTAGCATTAAAAACTCGTTCTTTTTCGTATCTATGACGACGCATTATATGATTAGCAATATAGGACGACTAACAATATATTACACTTCTGCTATTATACAATACATAGCACGTTGTGTGTGTTATCTCCGTAGTTCAGCACGCTATTCAATTCGTCACAAATGCTGATCAGTAAATCCATCCTTTGTAATTTATTGCGGAATTTTGCTAAATAAAGTTCCCTAAGATGATTAAGGAAAAAGAAAATAAAATATAAATAGAGATTTTTGGTCTAATGGCATATACTCGACTGCTATGCCTTTTTCCAACTAAATTAGCCTTTTCTAAATCAGGTGTAGTTTTTTATCTATTAAACTTGGCCTTTATTAATCGAATTTGGCCTTTATTTAAAAAAACAGGGCCTTTTACACACCAAATGGGGTCTTTACCACATAGAATTTGCCATTACATCGTATTTGAGTTTTACAAATCAATTTTATCTTTAATCACATCAAATTTGACCTTTATCACATCGAATGAAGCCTTTATCACATCAAATTTGACCTTTATCACATGGAATGAAGCCTTTATCACATCAAATTTGACCTTTATCACATCGGATGAAGCCTTTATCACATCAAATTTGACTTTTATCACATCGAATGAAGCCTTTATCACATCAGATTTGGCCTTTTCTAAATCAGACGAGCCCTTTCTCAATCACATTTTGTCTTCATAAATCGATTATGTTTTTAGTCTCATAAAATTTGCGCTTCATCAATTCACAAATGGCCTCCTTACCAATCAATATTTAGCTCCCACACAAAATTGCTGAAAGCACGCCGGATTGTGGGACATTATAATGCAGAGGATTACTGATCGGTCAGATTTAGGATTGTTGAACGAGTGGGCGCTACACTCAGAAATGAATTTCGTAGAAAAAAAATGAATGTGAATTTTTCACACAGGCGACGGTTTACGCGAGCACTGAAAAAATTGAATTTTGGTTACGCGATTTTTAGCCGAAAAAAATAGTTTTTGTTGATGTTATTTTCAAGCTGTCCGCATTGTGCTTTCGTCGCATCACCGGAGTGTCTCAATTATAATGAGGTAATTATTGTGGTCATTGTAATGCGTATTGTGGTTATGAAGGCAGGCATATTGATAGTTGTTAGAACTGCTGCTTAATGTCAGCCTTCATGATTCTAAACCTGTTGAATTACTTGAATCCTGTTCGACAATATATATATAAGAATATATATATATCCGTCATATATGTGTGCGTGTGTGTATGATTGTCTTTAATTAACCATAATTGACCTTAGATTAATGATATTGTCCTTGGTTATTAGATTAATGACACTGTCCTCGGATTAGTAACTCTGGCCTTTGATTAAATACCTTGATCTTTGATTAAAGACCTTAATCTTTGATTTTAAAGACCTTGATCTTTGATTAAATACCTTGACCTTTGATTAAATACCTTGACCTTTGATTAAATACCTTGATCTTTGATTAAAGACCTTAATCTTTGATTTTAAAGGCCTTGATCTTTGATTAAAGACCTTAATCTTTGATTTTGAAGACCTTGACCTTTGATTAAATACCTTGACCTTTGATTAAATACCTTGACCTTTGAATAAAGACCTTGACCTTTGAATAAAGACCTTGATCTTTGATTAAAGACCTTGATCTTTGATTAAAGACCTTAATCTTTGATTTTAAATACCTTGACCTTTGATTAAATACCTTGACCTTTGATTAAATACCTTGACCTTTGAATAAAAACCTTGACCTTAAAATAAAGACCTTGACCTTTGATTAAATAGCTTGATCTTTGATTAAAGACCTTAATCTTTGATTTTAAAGACCTTGACCTTTGATTAAATACCTTGACCTTTGATTAAATACCTTGACCTTTGATTAAATACCTTGACCTTTGATTAAATACCTTGACCTTTGATTAAATACCTTGACCTTTGATTAAATACCTTGACCTTTGGATAAAGACCTTGACCTTTGGATAAAGACCTTGACCTTTGAATAAAGACCTTGACCTTTGAATAAAGACTTTGACCTTTGAATAAAGACCTTGATCTTTGATTAAATACCTTGATATTTGATTGAAGACTTTTATCTTTGGTTATTAACCTTGACCTTTGATTAATAACCTCAACCTTTGATTAATAACCATGACCCTTGGATAATGACCATGGAATAAAATTCATAGCCTTGACTTTAATTTTGACTTTAGCCTTAACAGTAACTTTGAATTCAATTTAAATCCTACCTTTAACGATTAAGCCCTCAATTAAAGCATCTGTGTCATCATAAGAGTTTCTTTTCCTGCAATAAACCGAAACACCCAATTCTCAACCCCACGGCGGCTTATTCCGTTGGAATCTTCCTGGTATTTCAGGGATAGGAGATTAAGTCAGATTTGCTGACTGATTTATTAATTCGAGATTCGTCAACAGTTTTCTATATTTTTCAGTATTTTTGGGAATTGCAGATCACTGCATGAAGAAGTTGATGCTTTAGTTGAGTAAAATCCTGCAATACAAGTTAAGCGAAACAGGCGATTGAGCAGACAAGCTAATGAAAATTTGAAAATCGGGACAGAAGTCCGTTCCCCAAGTATCTGTGATACGCGAGCTCAGTTTATTCGAGGGAAGAATTATTTTCCCTCCGTAGTACAGGGCACGGTAGAGGAAACAAGATAGGTTCAAACTAGTTTTTTTTCGTTGACGGTGTGGTTTTGCTGACGTCACGGCAGCGAACCAATAGCAGCGCTCATATTGCATCTGGTAGCACTGCTACCCGCAAATCTGGCTCCACTATTGGCCTAACGACGTGGCGTTTTGGTGACGTCATAAAGTTTGTTTGAAATAAAGCCTTTCTATTGGCTAACCGAACAAGAGGAGGTGTATTTTCTCCCATAGAAATGACCCTACCTTGTTTCCTCTACCGTGGTACAGGGGCACCAGTCAACCTATCTTGGAGATGGCCTAACACCCGCGTATTGGGCCATATGTGTACCAATAGGTGAATTGCTCATTCACGTACCGGTAGAAATGAATGACAGATCATATTTCGCGTCCTTTTTAAAAGATTATTGTAATCATACGAGGTGAAATACATCGTGCAGTTGCATTTTTTATATTTCTTAGAATGATTTAAAATTTATTCGAGCATTAAAACCGATTTTCCTATTCTGCGATTTACAACCTAACCAAACCAACCGTTAACAGCTTTGGATATGAAGATAAAGTGTTAAATTCCTCGAATAAATACTGCTTACTATTACTGCTAGACAACAAATATATAAAATGAATTAGGAGAAACAATTTTCAACAAAATACGTCCTAACATTCAACAATAGTCATTTCAACTCTCCCTTGAAACCATAGAATAAATTATTAAATGAGAAATTTGTTCGAATGTACGCTGTCTAAACACACATGGTGAAGTATGAGTATAAATATATACGTAGAAAAAACTGTATCGCAATGCAAGAACAAAACTAGACGGACTCAACTGAAGCCATAATGATACTGGAAAATTGCTATCATTTCCAGCAACGGCATATCATTCACACGATGGTACATCATTCACGCCATCATTAGACGCAACATTAAGCATTTACGTCCATTTGTAAATTGGTGCTAAGAGGTGGATAAAAGCTTCTGATTTATCAAGTGGTTGCCGATGGTCGAGTGCGGACTGTCTAGTGATTGTGGACTGTCGAATGTGACAGACCAATCGATATAACGACATGGAATCACTAAATTTGGTAAAGCACTTAACCCAGTACGACCAACTCCATTTTCGGTGTCAAATAAAGATGGTTAAGGCACTACTTCCTACAGGAGAACACACCAGTTGATGCTCTACTCCAGAATGAATTTGGTAAAGTTCAAGGCACCGTTCAGGTTTTCGTGAAATTAGCGCCTGTAATATCGAAAGCCGCCATGAAAGACACTACTACCAACAGAACAGTGCACCTACTATTGTACTTTGGAACGAATGAGTTAACGTCTCGTACAAATATCACCTGTGACATCAAACACCGATGTTAGGAAGGCATGATCATAATCTGTAACCGCTCCACTGAACGCCTCTTCATGTATAATGAGCTTCAGTACGCCATCAAAGAGTGCATTAAATCTGAATGACGCGTGTCTTCGAAACGCGCATTAGACACTTGTAAGGCCCTGGATTTGAAAGCTTTTCGATCGTAACTCCCTTCCCCTTTCATAAAAGTGCAATTTCACTTCATTTCATCGGCAGTTGCCAGGGGCCGATACCTCAGCCCTGCATTGGGCGCGTGGCGGCGGTGGCGTGAGGTGGTTATGTTTCAATACAATTCAATCTAATTTAAAGCCAGTTGAAGTAACCCATTTTCACAGGAGCAAACACGGACTAGGCGTGCCTCCATTTTACTTCGATTAAGTATTTATGAAAATTGAGTTTGTGACTACTGGTCGGTCAGCGGCATTTTGAAATTTGCTTCTGTGAGCCGCCGGTGGTCACGGAGGGGATTTTCATAATGCTGCTGACCGACCAGTAGTCATTAACTCAATTTCTATAAAACTAAATGAAAGTTAAATGAATGCACGATTCAGTTTATCTTTGTTATTATCACTATGGCTTACTTTAACTGATTTTAAACTTGAGTTGAATATGAAAGTTAAGCTCAACCTATCGCAGCCAATGTGTTACTCGATTATTCCAACCCGCAGGCTTTATTGTGCTGTGCCAACGGGCACCGTTTTGCGATCAGTTTTCAAGTCCGCGTTACGATACGCCAAGTGAAAAGACCGCGACTAGTAAAAAAACACGGCGACTAAAAAGCCACGACGACTAAAAAGCCACGACGACTAAAAAGCCACGACGACTGAAAGGCCACGACTATCCGGACTCCCTAAGTTTCTAATTTCAAGTACTAACTCCACTTAAGGTCCTGAGGACTTGAGATGAAGGCGTTGTGCGTCCCCTTGGTCTGCCTGGTGGGGGTGACAGGGGGCATCGTGATGTCCACCTACTCCCCCAACGCCAGGGGCTTCGCGGTGTGGGGGAAAGTCCTTTTAAAGGCGGGGAATCCTGTGGCGTGCGGGGGGCAGTGCCTCCTGCACCCCGACTGTGGGGCTTACATTTATCGCCCCAAGGAGGTGAGTTTAGCCCCAGGGGAGACTATTAACATGTCAAGTGCGGCGTGACCCACTGGTGATCATTAAAGGAATTTTCACAATTTGCTAACCGACCAGCAACCACTGACTGAACTTTTCTAAATACTTAATGAAAGCGAACTGAAGGCATGATCACGTTAATGTTTGCTATTATCAAAATTTCTAACTACAATAATTATTGACTGTGAATTTGAGTGGAATATTGAAATTCAGTTTAACCAACCGCCCTTAATTTACGTGCAAAATATAAATGGTCATTTTCACTCATAGAAACTCTGATTGTATAGAAATCGTCGGTGAAATAATAGTGCATTGCTTGCTTGGGAGGGGGGGGGGGCTGTGTCTTACGTTGTTGATACTGTGATCGAATGGTTCAGTTTGTTTAAGGTTCGAGCAAGGCCCAACAGAAGAAAAACGAGAGGAATGGGGAAGCCTTGGTATGTGTTTAATTCAAGTGTAAGACTGCAGGTGGGGTAATTGAAAGTATGGTAGTCGACCTCAGCGATTGAGTCCGTCGTATAATACCCTAAACCCCTAATGCCCTGAGATGATGTCCGGCAGTTTGGACGCGTTGTCGTAGCTAGTTGTAAAACGAGTTGGGTGACTGGTTGTCCTGTTGAGCGAACTCGAAGTGATGACTATGCCGGCTTCGTTGGTGTCCACGATCTTGTAGCTCTCGCTACAGTGTGGGCAGTGAGAACGGACTGCAGCACACATCAGGTTGTAAAGGTTGCTAGGTGTTATAATGAGAAAGTGCAGAGGCTGTCGAATCGCCACATGGGGCGGATGAAGAAAGCGCTAGGTGAGAATGCATAGGTGGAGGAACGCTTGCATGGCTATAGTCATGCTGGTAAGAAGAGCTTAAAAATATTAGATTAGATGTTAGTTTATGCCTTCCCAACCGCTAGTAAAATTGTTCTGAAGTGAAGAAGGAGGAAGGCACCATTCAGTCTGGAGATCAGGGAATGCGGAATCTATGCAGAAGGGGATTAGAAACAGTAAGTTGCCAAAGAAGTCTATGAAACAAGATAAAAGCCGAAGAAGAAAGTAGTAGGTATTGTAAAGGCGAACAGCAGTGAACTGAAAAAGGTTGTCTATAACATAACAAAAAAAACAAAATAACAAAAATATCCTACCTACCTCTCAGCTCGGACCCTCACAAATTTTCCCCCTGGGAGTGCTAATTCCCGTAGATACAACAGTTGTATCCTCTTGAGGGGAGTAGCTTGCAAAGACCACTAGTGAACAAGCGCACTCGTGAATAAACACTTGCCCTGCCTCTTAAAACATGAGTCAACGGTTGACACCAACAGGGATCGGCATGGTTGTGTGCTTGTGCTAAGCTTGTGCCTTAGACTATTGAGATAAGACTGAGGGACAGAGACGGAGTTGCCTGAAGCTATGAGCTTGAGGGAGTACTAACCCGGCTCCGTAGAGCAAGGCAAGCTGTAGTCTAGTACGGTGAAGAAGTTTAAGCCCTATCTCGAGACTACTGAATAGGGTTGTAGAGTGAGAAGTCTTTGCCTTGTACTTCTATTCGGAAGAGTGTCAAGTGTAGACTTAACTGCTCAGTTGAGCATTCTTCTAATGCATGCCTCGCTCTGGAAGTGGAGGCACTGCAGGAAGTCTTGTGGTGGGTTTGAAGGAGGCGTTTTTTGCTGCACACCATTAGCATGAGGAGCTTGGGTTTCGGGCTTCACGGAAGTATATCGGATTGGAGTCTAGCTTCGAGTTCATTGGTCTGCCGAGGTTGGCGAGTCGACATGGTATGTTTGAATGAGTAGCTTGAGGTATGGATGCAGTGGCATGAGGCAGATTCATTTCACTCCAACCCCGCATACTACACACCTGAACGTCACGCTACTCCTACTTTGTATACTAGATATCTGAACTCTACACCACTGAACAGTATAAAATATAATGGGGAGTTGATAATTACGGAACGAGAGTCTATTATTTTGAAATTGAATCCTTCAGGTGGAGAACTGCCTGTTGGCAACGGGTAGTGTGGGCGAAACGGTTACTGAGGAAGGCTTGTTCTTCTCAGGCGTGTCTCTCACTACCGGCGACTCGCTACTGAAGATCCCTTACTACAACACGACTTTCCCGTGAGTATTTCTGTGTCTGGGTCGGCTTGAGTTCTGGAGAACTCGAGGGCACAAACGCTGTGGGGACAGAGCGAGAGGGATGCAGAGTTTGACCTCCTTGCTTTTACGAGTTTGAATTTGTGACCATCGAACCTCGCTGGTTGAAAGTGCCTGTTTTTCATACAAAATGGTGGAGGGTTTGAGACGCTGCAGTGCAAGACCGGTATTTTTCCCATCGGAAAAAAGAAAAAGTTGGCCACAATTGCCCACAGGACCCAGTTGTATGAAATTGGTACCGGCACGACCGGGAGCAGCCATCATTGCGTCTTTGAATCAGTTAAGGACCTTTGTACTCGCGGTGTGTGGTGTGGGAAGGAGGCATTTGTACCTCCGGTGTGTGGTGGTATGAATGAGTTGCACGAGACGGCGGCCATTTAAAATTAGGCTGAGATAGGTTCATTTTACCAATCGTAACTATTAATGTCTACTAGCTATCAAAGCAATTCGAGCAGTTCTGTTTAGATATATCTAAGTTACTTGCTATTTATTGATGCGCTAATTTCCCCCAACGATGCCTGCGCAGGGTCCACATCGAGAAGTGCAAAGAGGCCGGCGCACGCCTGGTGCGGTTCCCAGCCGTTCGCAGAGACCTCATAGCCGCAGGGAGCAACGGTCAATTCTTCTATGACCTGCGCCGTGATTCCGAAACTGCCGCCCTCACCACCAACGACGGTACAGAAGTGGACGCCTTACTCTTTCATATCGAAGACGAGGACAAGAAAATGGAAATGGCTCCGCAGTACATAGCGACCAACCACAAATGGCTCTTCAGGATGGGGGAAAATTGGGTCCTGAAAACCGCTATTATTCTGTGCCAGTATTGAACCCCTGACAACCTTGACCGTGTAACACACTGGCCTATCTTGCCCGTGTAACACCCTGGTCTACCTTGACCGTATAATACCCTGGTTTACCTTGACCGTGTAACACCCTGGCCTACCTTGACCGTATCCCGTTACATAATATCACCTACATGACCCTACAGGTGTCAGAAATGCTGATGTTACTCCTTATGACTTATACAGGTCACGTCTATGATATAACCGCTCCGCACGATGAAGTATAAAAAAGAGAATAACTATAACCAGTTCAACTTTTTTTGCTGAAACGTCTATAGTTGTTGCGGCACAATGCGTGATAATTAATTATAAATAGTTTAAACCTTCCTAACCTCATCGAAAGTGTTCCAATGAGGAAGGTGCCAAAGTGTTCCCTGAGGAGTTCAGGGAACGCGGAATCTATGCATGCGGTGTGGGAGGTGGCTCCATAGAAACAAAGCTAAGAAAGAAGTTCATGAAACAAGACAAAAGTAGAAGAAGAAAGCAATAGGTGCTGAAAAACAGGACAACAGTCAACCGAAAAAAGATGGTCCAAAACAAAACAAAAAACCTATTTCAAAAAAAGTAAGGCATGCCTAACCTTTAGCTCCGGACCTCACATTTTTCCAGCTCAATACCCAAGCTACGCTGGGGCGGCTAAAATCATAGACGCACCGGGGAATACATAACTGGGGCTGGGTGGGCTACAGAAACACAAATTCTGATATAAAACAACAATAACTCTGTAATAAAATAAGCCACGTTATTTTTCAAATGGTACTGTTGTCAGAAGGAAAAATTCATCAGGGTTACGATAAATTTATTTGGTGGTTTGAAACAGCTTGTGAGACTGTCCAGAAGCAGTAGCCAGAAAACTAAGCAGGAAGGTAAACAATGCGGATAGAAAATGGTGTGCTTTGCAGTAAGTTTGATTGTTTACATCACGTGGTCGGCAGTTTGTGTCATGCAGCGCAGTGAGGAAGGCACCACCTCTATAGTAACTAATGCTATGAGCAATATACTTTTCGGGTAGGAGGGAAGGACGCCACGATGGCAACACCGGAGGACGCGGCGATGGCAGCACCGGGGGACGCGGCGATGGCAACACCGGGGCCACAGTGTGGTTGTGCACAGTGTGCATCGGAATTAAATAATATTTGAATTTCTTCTGCACTGACCCAGTCGTATCTTAGCTACAAGAATCAAATAGCTAATGGACAAAATTTAATATCCTGCGTATCTTTAGTGCAGAAAATAAGATAACTGAGTAGAGACTAATTAAAGCGCATGGGAAACTTGAATAATCACTTAATAAATAGGTACAAATTAAACGCTATCTAATTGAAATAAATAGGATACTTGATTAATCACTTATTAAATAGGTACAAGTTTAACGCTATCTAATTGAAATAAATAGGACACTTGATTAATCACTTATTAAATAGGTTCAAATTTAACGCTATCTAATTGAAATAAATAGGATACTTGAATATTCACTCAATAAATAGGTGCAAATTTAACGTTATCTAATTGAAATTATAGGATACTTGGCAAATAGGTACATGTTTAATCACTAGACAAATAGGGACGAATTTAACGCTCATTTTGAATTGATCATCTTTCTAAATCCGTCGACGGACACTTTTAAATCATTATATATCTAGTTCAATTCTCATATTATAGAGTGTGCCGTGTGTGAAGTGTTTTTTCCTTCATCTATATAATATATCCCAAATATAATACATAATCTATCACAAATACTGATCAATTAATTGAACTAAACTTGAGATATTCTCCATCAGTAATAAATTTTTCTTCATTTATGTAAATATGTTTATAACAATCAAGTGTCAACTCAGTGAAACAATGTTGCCAGCTTGGTCTATTTCCGTTAAAATTCGAATATGTTTTTTTGCAATAGATTATGAGTTAGTTTAAGATTCCCTAATCACAACAAAGGCGATCTCAAGAAAGTTAAGAGGAGGGACCATTTAGTGTGGAGGTAAGGGACCGCGGAATCTATGCACAAGGTGTAAGGTCCCCACACAAACAACAAGTCAGGAAGGAAGGAATCTATGCACAAGGTCCCCACACAAACAGCAAGGCAGGAAGGAAGGAATCTATGCACAAGGTCCCCACACAAACAGCAAGTCAGGAAGGAAGGAATCTATGCACAAGGTCCCCACACAAACAGCAAGTCAGGAAGGAAGGAATCTATGCACAAGGTCCTCACACAAACAGCAAGTCAGGAAGGAAGGAATCTATGCACAAGGTCCCCACACAAACAGCAAGTCAGGAAGGAAGGAATCTATGCACAAGGTCCCCACACAAACAACAAGTCAGGAAGGAAGGAATCTATGCACAAGGTCCCCACACAAACAGCAAGTCAGGAAGGAAGGAATCTATGCACAAGGTCCCCACACAAACAACAAGTCAGGAAGGAAGGAATCTATGCACAAGGTCCCCACACAAACAACAAGTCAGGAAGGAAGAGGAACAAAAGACAAAGAAGAGATAGCAAAGAAGGCATGAAAACTGGACGAAGAAAAGTGGGCATGAAAAACACAGGTCCCGAAGACCTATCATGAGCTAAGGGACCTAACAGTATCTCCCTGTGGGCGCCAGTCCCCAAAGGATAGACAAACTTGACTAATACAAGTCTACTGCCTATCCTATGCCTCTGGAGGGGCAAATATCATTCATCATAATATTAAAAAATTGATGATAGAATTTAATGTTACAACACTAATTAGTTATGTTATTATCCCACACAGAAGCTCGGTATGAGAGAAGGACGTAGCCCACAGAAAGATAAGCTAACAAGCGCTTTCGCTTCAGTTCGGTCCGATACACGGCAGAGGAAACAAGGTAGGGTCATTTCTATGGGGGAAAATTCTCCTGCTCGTGTTCGGCTAGCCAATAGAAAGACTTTATTTCAAACAAACTTTATGACGTCACCTAAACGCCATGTCGTTAGGCCAATAGTGGAGCCAGATTTGGGGGTAGCAGTGCTACCAGACGCAATATGAGCGCTGCTATTGGTTCGTTGTCGTGACGTCAGCAAACCCACACAGTCGACGAAAAAAAGACTGGTTTGACCCTACCTTGTTTCCTTTACCGTGGTCCGATAGCGTGTCACTATGCATATTACATCTGATGCAATTATAAAATCAAACATCAACAGATTCGTTGAAAGCTTTAACAATTTCCCCTTGAAAGCGCAGACCATAAATTGAAGCGTACGACAACGGCATATTTCGTGCGTCTGGCCCACGCTGCCGCGCCTATTACACCAGTACAGTGTAACTCCTAAATAGCGAACTAACCATCATTATATGAGTTTCGTACGCATACATAATGTTTGCCCTCTGTTAAGCCATCGCCAAGATAGGTCGACAGGTGCCTCTATACTACGGAGGGAAAATAATGCTTCCCTCCAATGAACTAAGCTCGCGTATCACAGATACTTGCAAAACGGACTCATAGTTCGATTTTCAAATTTTCGTTAGCTTGTAAGCTCAATCTCACCTTTTCGCTGGACTTATTTTTTTAAATTTCGCTACTCAGCTAAACCATTAGCTTCTTCACGCAACAACGAAAAGAAAACTGTTCACGAACCTTGACTTAATAAGTAAAAGTCATCAAATCTGACTTTCTCTTCGATCCCTGAACATCAGAAAGATTCCAACGGAATAACCAGCCTCAAAAAATACGGCCTGGTATCGATCAACTGACTACCCTCAGGTACCCTAAGACAGGGACATTATCAAAAGGTGGTATCCGAACCAGGACCAACCCACATTATCCATCACCATCAAATAATGCATTTTCTTTCAATTTTCTATATCTGGTTGATTAACCTACGATTGAAAGACATAATCTTGATTTGACAATTAGCTTATTGTAAAGTCCAAGCATCTATATTTTAAAATCGTGATGCAATATTGGGTAAACTTCAAAGACATATATAAGGACTCCTACGTAATAGTAATCTTAATTATACTTCAGTGATTGGACTAGGCCTTTTAGTTGCTTTAGGGCCGTTCACACCAGGGGACAATTCCGGCTGTGAGGCGCGACACGTGTATACGAGGCTCACCATTGAGTCTCATACTTGTGTGTGTGTATACGAAGTTCCCTATTCGCCTCGGTAGTGACGAGGCTCTTGAGTGTCGTGCATTACGAATTCGATCAGAGCAAACCGGGAACTTCGTATAAACACACACAAATATGAGCCTCAGTGGTGAGCCTCGTATGTACGTGTCGCGCCTCACGGCCGAAATGTCCCCTAGTGTAAACGGTCCTTTAGTTACCACTCAACACGACGCAGCCTGACGTTTTCTTCTATTCTCGATACTTGCAGAGGCTTAGTTAACCCTCAACGGCACATCATGGAAAACAAATTTTGGGTAACAATTATAGCTTGTATCTATTTGAGACTCATGTATGTTCATTTCTAGCTTACTTATCGCTAAATTCCTTCTTGTCATTCAAGTGTTCAGTAATTGTGCGATGCACTAACGTAAGTTATATCAATTAAAATTTTAACCTCTGCTTAGTGTTATACCCTTACACACCATGTAGAAGATAATGTAAGGTAGCAATCATAAATGGCTCATACCTGTAGATCAGAAGCCTTAACAGCCATACAGGGCATCTACCACGGCAGAGGAAACAAGGTAGGTTCAAACCACTCTTTTTATCGTTGACGGTGTGGTTTTCCTGACGTCACGGCAACGAACCAATAGCAGCGCTCATATTGCATCTGGTAGCACTGATACCCCCTAATCTGGCTCTCCTATTGGCCTAACGACATGGCGTTTTGGTGAGGTGAGAACGTTTGTTCGAAATAAAGCCTTTCTATTGGCTAGCCGAACAAGAGGAGGAGGTGTATTTTTCCCATAGAAATGACCCTACCTTGTTCCCTCTACCGTGGCATCTACCTCGAGTAGGCGTGAGGCACGATCTTCAAACAGTTGCCCTAACGGAACCACACGGCACAGGTAGCATTCAAAGGTCTCACAGACTTATTTGAAAGGGAAAAACAAGGTAAAAGGATAATTTTCATTTAAAGCCTTAATATTCATACGTTAGAAAACAATGTTACAAGATAAATAATTTCTTGATTACATCAAATTGCCTTTGCCATTTAAGAGGGGCTGTACATTGCTCGGCACTCAATTGATGGCGCCACAATATGTTACTTGAAATAATGCTAAACATAGCCTAAACCTTCTCTGCTTAAGAAATATGTGACGCTGTTTGGATACACCCTATTTCCGAGCATTTCTGTCTTTAGGATTACGCTGTTGATGAGTTATATTGTAGGACCTTTAATGACCGCCTGAAGGGCGCATTCCTCGCCAGGCACTGTACTGCAAATATGGCTTTGAGGCCAGGCGCATTTTGGTCGTTAATTGGACGCCCTTATCAATACGGAGTGGCTGTATTACAACGCACACATGGACGGTGATTACTGCTGAATATACTCGGGGTTCTGGTGGGACCCCCCCCCCCCTTCCCCCAAAGAGTGAGAGGTGGAGGAAAGGAGTGGTAGATAGTTAAATATTTATGTTTTAGACTTTACGCAGTGGTGCTAATATCCACCTACCGTCAAACTTTACTTAAATTCTAGTCGTTCTTATTCTTCTGTCGTAGAATTCCGATCATAAACGTAGAATTTTTAATACACGCGGCTTTTTAGTCCTAAATAAATCGCTTAAATCCCTTGTTATTGATACGAAAAGTCTGGATCAACCTTTTTTCTCCTAGGAAGTTCCAGCTAACCTTTTTCTTTAAAAGACCACTACCAAACTTGCGGAGCCACCGTGACCTAGTGGTTAAGAGGGTAGACTTTCGTGCCGATAATTCAAGGGTTCGAATCCCCGCGCAGCCTGGCGTTTATTTCTCCTTGGTAAATGGTAGAACTTAGCCACAATTGATCACAGGACCCAGGTGTAGGGTGTCTTCCCGTTGGGAAAGGGAAGAGGTTAGCCACAATTGCCCACAGGACCATGGTGTAGGGTGTCTTCCCATTCGGAAAGGGAAGAGGTTTGCCACACCTCCTCCATGTACCCATATGATTTTCAAGCCTAAACAGACATTTATTAACCAAAACGTCTTATTGAGTCCTAAGAAGTGAAGGAGTCAAACCAGTCAAGTCCCCATGCATCCCCTCACCTCTCACATTCCCCCAACTCGGGGGAGGATCCTACGGGGCTGGGGACGGTGAGCACCAAGTCCCCAGAGGGCGGGTCATCTCCCACGCCCTCCCAACTCTGCTGCTGTGCGTGACGTCGGTCCGCCCTCACCGTCCTCAGGCAGAGCTTCTCTCTGAAATACAATTACAGCTTCAGCCACTCGAATTAGATTTAACGTTAGTTTAAGCCTCACTAACTGCAACAAAGGCGTCCCAATGAGAGAAGAGAGGAAGATGGCATTTAGTAAGTAGTTAAGAGAACGGGGAATCTATGCATAAGGGCATCGAAATATTAAATTGAGGAAAGATAAGATTGTTAGGTTATTCGCTAGTTGGAGCTTCCCTATCCGCCACATAGAGGGGAAGGAAGACACCGATTACTATGGAATTGAGGTAACGCGGAATCTATGCACAGAGGGCATTAAAATAGGAAGTTGAGAGAATAGTATACGAAACAAGGTTAAATTTGAAGAAGTTGGTGCTGAAAAACAGGACAGCAGTCAACCGGAAAAAGATGGTCCGTAACAAACCACCAAAAACCTATTTAATATCAACAATTTCAGCTCGGAGCCTCACATTCACTCCCCTGAGAGCACTATTTCCTGCAGATATAACAGATGTATCCCCCTGAAGAGGTATAAGAAGAAGAAAGAAGAAAGAAAGAAAAAACTTTATTTCCAATAGAGATTGTACAATATTACAATCATTGGTTTTTAAATATCTTAAAATTAATACACTTAGATGATACACACACACGAGTATTGAAAAAACTCGTGTCACTAGTCGAAAAGATATGATTGAGGGCTACATTTGACAATACATTTCATGATAATTATAAGAGATAACGCAAATTCATGGACGATGCATTTTCATTGTGGGGTGAAAACACTTTTGACAGTTTACATGTACATGACATAAAACTTCGCAATTATTGATGCCAGGAAATAATATATGAATCGTTTGTTTCGGCAAATGTTCAAAAGTGTCATTTTAAGGAAGCATGAAAAAAATATATAAATACAAATCCATATACATATATATACGCACATATATATATATATATATATATATATATACTTACATACACACACACATACAGATATATATATATATATATATATATATATATATATGTACGCATAAGCATGAGGACCAAGAAGATTATAAGTTTTGAATTTCTAATTCAACAATTTTAACATAACGGTCGTTAGTTAATAAGCATTTTATTTAAATATAAATGGATGATCGCACAACAAATGTATAAGTTGTACATGAATGCTTTACAATAATAAAGAGATGACGAGTTAGGTAATGTTACAAGTTGAGAGTGAACAGAAAATGACCATTATCTCTAGTAAAATGCTAGTTGTCAGTCTAGTACACACATATGTGCACACATACATGTGAATATATACACATATATGTACACATAAGCATGAGGACCAAGAAGATTATAAGTTTTGTATTTCTGATTCAACAATTTTAACATACCGGTCATTAGTTAATAAGCATTTTATTTAAATATAATGGATGATCGCAGAACAAATGTATAGTTTGTACATGAATGCTTTACAATAATAAAGAGATGACGAGTTAGGTAATGTTACAAGTTGAGAGTGCACAGAAAAAAGACCATTTTCTCTAGTAAAATGCTAGTTGTCAGCTTAGTACACACATGTGTGCACGTATACATGTAGATATATATACATACGCATGCACAGACATACCCACGCACATACTTACAGCAAACTCGTAAGCATACACCAATGCATTTCTATGCATCGAGGCAATACATACGCATTCTACAGAGTGTCATACGCATAGCGTGCACACGTACACATATATACAAGTAAGCATGTGCGCAAATATCAGCATAAACTAGCCATTATAAACCAGAATTCCAATCGAGGGGAACAGAAAAAATATCTTTTATTATAGCATGAATTTTATAAAATTTAGTACTAAAAATAGTGGCACAAGACAGTCTACTTAAGTCAGAAACATGAAATCGATTGTGGGACGTGGATAAGAAAGAAAACATTAATGTCCTATAATGGTTTCATATTAGAAAACAAATCACATTATCTTTGAAATATGGCGCAAATTGTCGGCAATTCATGAACAAACATAGGTATCACATTATTATAAGCATATAACTATAAGCAGAATCAGCATATTACTGCAGTATAAATGGATGATCACACAACGAATTTATTTTTAATTTTTTTTACATGGATGCTTTACAATTTCAAATTAGAAAAAAAAACACATTATCTTTGTAATATGGTGCAGAATGTCTGCAATTGATAAACACACACACACATAGGTACCATGTTTGCAAATGACAACGTATAGGCGGTCAAATCATAATACCTACGCATACTTCCAAACTGTTGTGTGATGTCTTGAATTATAAAACAATGAGCGAGGGAGATTGTTCAGCAATGGAGATACCAGGCAAATGAGATTCGTCAGTACTCATTCAGTATGTTCTGTAACTAAAAATTATTATTGAGACACAAGATGACGAGTTATTTTGGCTTTAAATTCTCTAGGTCTTTGAGGGACTTTAATATTCAGGGGAAGTTTGTTCCACAGTAAGGCGCCTGATATGGACAGAGCCTTCTGCCCTAAGTGAGATGAACGATAGTTGACTAAGACATTATTGTTTCTGTTCGGTTTTTGATTGGTTACAGTGGGTGGATGGAAACGCACTATCTCAGCATTGCTCTGAGGAAGATATAACGAGGAGAATACGTATTGGGCCTTCTGCAAGAGGAGCCTTTCTTGGATAGGAATCCAGCCGAGTTTATTGAGGAGAGGGGTTACGTGATCACTTCTTTTATAATTACCGTTGCATACCACCTTGGCTGCAAAATTCATGCATTTTTGTAAGTCCCTTTGAAGGTATTGAGGTAAGTCTCCCCATACTAGGCTGCAGTAGTCAATGCGCGATAACACAAGGGATTGAATAGCTAATAATCTGGATTTTTCGTCTAGCATACTTTTTATACGATGAAAAAACATTAAAGTTCCGTAGATTTTGTTGCAAGTAGTCTCAACGTGAGATTTGAAGGACATATTTCTATCGAACCAGATACCTAGATTTTTAACTTTTTCTGATGCATTAATTTTATCATTTCCAACTGCAAGAGTAAGATCTGAAGTTTTTTTAATTGCATCTTTGGATCCAAAAGCAATGCATTGTGTTTTATTAGCATTTAATTTGAGACCATTTCGGTCGTACCATGATTTCAGGCTAGTCAGTAAAGTTTCGGCTTTAATTTGCGTCTGTGGTATTTCCGATACTGAACTTGTTATTGCAATTTGAACATCATCTGCATACATTGAGATCCGTGTGTTAGAAGGCATTGGAGGGAAATCATTAATGAAAATAGAAAAGAGTAGCGGACCAAGAATGGATCCTTGGGGAACACCAAAATTGTTTTGAATGAATGGGGACAATTTGTTTTCTATGCGGACTGCATGAGATCGATTTGACAAGTAACTTTCAAACCATTGCGTGTCTATTCCCAAGTTCAGTATTTTACGTAGAAGTCTTTCATGTTGGACGCTATCGAACGCCTTAGAGAGATCAAGTAGCAGCAAGAGTGTTACATTCTTTTGATCGATGTCACTGTATATTTTTTCAGATATATTGAGCAGAGCGTCTTGGGTGCTAGTATTCCTTCTATAGGCATATTGATTTTGGTGGAGTAGATTTGACTCGTCCAGGTGAAATGACAGTTGATTTGTCACCACTTTCTCCAATAGTTTGGACATGACAGGCAAAAGACTGATGGGCCTGTAGTTTGATGCTGTATTTAGGTCACCACTTTTGTGCAACGGTCTAATAATGGAGTGTTTCCATTGGTTTGGAAACGTGTTGGTTACTATTGATGTATTAATTATCAGACGAATCCATGGTGCTGTAACAGGGAAACTGTCTTTGATATATTGAAGACTGATACCATCATGTCCAACTGCCTTTGTGTTTTTTAGTGAGTATAAGATGTTTCGTAACTCTGGTAAATCGACAGGGCGTGGTCTCCACTTGACATCAGTCCTCGAGGGTGCAGTGGGGCATGAATTTTCAATTGTCGTTTCATCTGGATTGGTACACACCTCACTGAAAACTTGAGCCCCTACTTTTGAAAAGAATGTGTTGAAATCCGTGGCTGTTGCCAAGGGATTTTCAAAATTACTTATGCGATCTAAATTTTTATATGGGGCTACCTCACTAATGATTTCCCAAGTTCGCTTCATGTTATTTTTAGCCGTTATCAGTGCCTGGTGGAAGTGAGTTTGTTTCCCTTCAGTGATTTTCTTTCGAAGAATCTTTTCGTGTTCTTTATATCTCTTGTATAAGGTACTGTTTGATCTATTGTTTTTGTACTCTCGCAAGTTAGCTTTCTTTATTCTGCTCATCTCTTTAACTTCGTCAGTGATCCAAACAGTTCGTTTTGGCTTGGTTTTTTTGGTGACGTAAGGTGCACATTCGTCGAGAGCTGCTGTGAAGTTCTCGTTGAAAATTGACACTTGTATATCAACATCGTCAGATTGCATCATTTTCTGGAATTCGGTAGACCTATCGAGTAGTTTTTCTTGAAATAGTTCTGCTGAATAGTGCCTTTTCGAGCGATAGGTCATTAAGCGGTATTTTTGTCTTTCCTTCGCAATATTAATTTCACATTCTATAGAGTGGTGATCGGAAATAGAAGGTGATATTACTGTACTAAGTATTGCGGTGGGATTATTTGTGATTGCTAGATCGAGGAGAGTTGCAGAGATTTTAGTGATGCGAGTCGGTTCTTTGACCATTTGTGATAAGCTTAGTTTATACAATAGTTTGCTTAGCTGATTGTTTTTGTCCGTTAGGTCAACATTGAAATCTCCGAAAGCAAAGAATGATTTTTTTGCCTGAAGGATTTCTTTGAAGGTTTCCTCAATGAAATCTAGTGTTCGATTTAGGGGAGACGATGGGTGCCGGTAAAGGCTGCCAATGATTATTGATTTGTGTTTATTTATTTGCACTTCTAACCAAACCATTTCAATGCCTTCGCAAACTTTATTCACTAGTAGTGAAGATGTTGAGTACATTTCTTTCACAAAAATACAAGATCCACTACCTCGGCTGGTTTTAGCGCCATCGTAGCGGTACAACACGTAATCAGGAATGTTAAAAAATGAACTTTGGGTTCGTGAATCAAACCATGTTTCTGAGACACACAAAATGTCAATTTTTTCAGTGACCAACATTACTCTGATTTCATCCAATTTACCATTCAGGCTTCGAGCATTTACATGCTTGATTTTGATTTTACCTATATTAGCACTCTTTTTAAAGGTAGCGAGGTTACTATCTCGATGGGATCGTTCAGGGTATTTATCGATTTTGTCTAAGTTGCCCAGGGTGTTTGGCCCAGCATCTGCTATGTAAGAAAGTCTACTATTTGGCTGGGCAGCGGCACTTTGTCAAGATGAGGTAAACCCGGTCTGATTTTTGCCTTGTGTGACAAGAGCACTGTAGTGATCGTTTTTACGATGGAGCAGTAGTGGAGGGTTATTATTTGATAACTCTGAAATGGGAACGACTGATATTTTCAAAACACAATGATCTTTTTCATCCAGGACGAGAAGTTTTTGGCCTGTCACATTTGAAATGATTAGTGGTATAAGGTCTACAGCAGCTTGGTCAAAATGTTTTTCGTCAATGTAATTATCTATGAGGTTTTGCATGTCGCCACTGTTCTTGTCAAAAAACTTAGCATATGTGCTGTAGTTTGCTTTACTCTCTGTTTTGATTGCAGCCTTTAGGGAATTGTAATTCCATTTTGATGCTGGTTGTTTTGTAAGTAGATGAGCTACTGCGTGGAGGAGGCAGTGTCCATCGGCTTTGGTGGGAATCAGTTTTATGTTCCATGATCGTTTCAATTCATCCATTGTGGAATTCATGCGTTCATAAATGGGGCTGGAGACGTTTTTTTTCGCACTTTTTTCATCATTAAGAGGTTCTGAGAGGTGCGGGGAATTTACGTTTTTCTGGCTCTGAATTCCTGTTCTGTGGTGATTTCTCGTATGGGGATTTGCAGAGAACTGAGAAATGCTCGTGTCAATTATATTTTTCTGGTGATGATTGTGCATACCGTTGGGTAGTGGATTTTCCATCGATTGTCGACTGCAATTTTGCAGCGATTTCTCTCTTCCTATTGATTTTACTGCTTCCGAGTATGTGATTGGATGTTGATTTATACTCGTGTCTGAGAGGGGCTTTTCATCCTCTTCATCAGCATTGGATAGCAATGAAAACCTATTTTTTGTAGGCACTCCGCAGTTGTTTGTGGCGGATGCAGGAGAGGGCTTGTTATATGAGGGCAAACATCGGGAGGAGGGGGGAGGAGAGGGTTTGTTATATGAAGGCAAACATCGGTTTATGCTGCTGGAGGTTTCACGTGGATAGGCGGTCAACTTAGAACAATCATTCAACCTATATTGCTTTTCTGAATAAGCATTAGAGTATTTAATTTCTTCATTCAGATCATGGGAGCTTCTGACACAGGAGATAAAATGTGAAGTTAGTCTCAAAGGTGATTTTAGAGCAATTTGTTGAAGAAAATGATGCGTGTCTTCTCGCGTAACGGGCCAAGTGCGGACATTGTTGTAAGCTTCATCAACAGGACCGGTTTTTACATTTGCTCGCAGCGGAATCAGTTTAAGACCAATTTTTCTGCACAGGCTCGATGCCATGTACAATTGCTGCCCACTGCAGCCACTCACCACATAAATACGAGAAAGAAGATTCTTTGTCATGATCAAATTTTTTAATTTCGTGAGATTTTGGGACGAGAGGCTCAAACCTTTGAAACTAATTATATAGTTCCTGAAAGGAGGTGCGCGTTCAATCTCATCATAGAGATCATTTAGACGTTCCGAAGTTATGGTCTGAATCCTGCATGCACTATCAATGTCATCTCTGTTGATTTTTGTGAGGCTATTGTCTCCAACGAGAAAAGTGTCTAAAGGGGATTTCGCATAAGGATGGTTACTCGCAGCTACCACTGGCGTAAAATCATGAGCGCTGATACGATAATTTAAAGCAAAAAGCTGTTCTGTAATCACTTGAATATTTGATACAGTGGAAGAAATCGACGCTGGGCTTGGGGGACAATTTTGTCTCAAAGCTTTATTGAGAAATGCAGCTGTAAGAGACAGCGTGTTATTTATTTCGTGAATAGTTTGGGAACTGCTCATTTGGAGAGGATGTAAGTACCCATCAAAGGCGGTAACAGGTCTGGTTGTATTTTTCTCCACTGAAAATCTTACGTTATCCTCGCAGTTTACGCTCTGAGGTATTTTACTGCCAGTACTAGCTGCTTCGTATGCATTTTCAAACATAACTTCGCCACCTGAAAGGTCTACACACAATTTATCATTAAAATTATAATTAAAATTACCCCTTTTACTCTCTGACTGGTTGCACACATCCAAAATTTTATCGCGTTCTAACGATGACGTTGGTGTTTCCGTCGGCGGTGAACGATTTTGAGCTTTCTCAGTGACGCAGGGCAGGGGCGACGTCGCCATGACGCAATCGTTTCGGCGAGACGAAGGAGCTCGCAGTGCTGTGGCAGCTTCCGCCAGTGAGGACGTATCTTCTTCACTAAAGATTCTCGGCTTTGTGGACGATGAATCTTCTCGGACACAGTCCAAAGCGTGGGGTTGAGAGTCGAGTGCTGCTTGTACGGAATTTCTTGAACTCGCTTCGGGTGTGCCCGTAGCAGGTTTCAGAACTTGAGAAGATGAATTATTACTGGGAGCTGAATTATCACAAGCAGCGCCTGAGAGATTTTCGCCCGTGTCAGATGACTCTGATTTTGCAGTCATTAGTGATGCTTCAGGGGCTGAGAAACACTTGCTGATACCAGACTTCACAAACGTCCGAGAAGCATTTTTCGTTTTGAGTCTTTGAGGACCTTGAACAGATGGATTCACAGGGGCGGATTTATTAGGTCTGCCTTTCCGCTTTATGGTTGGTGCTTTACGCTTTTTACTGAGCTTTTCGTGCGAAGCTGTACTGGAGGATGTTTTTTCAGATGGGGCAACAGTCCGAGTAGTTGAACGAGTTCTATATTGATACATTGTGACGTTCTATATTGATACATTGTGATTTCTTCGCACATATGTTGTACGAATAGGATATAAGTTAACCGGACGGGTATGTTTGTGTTCACAAATCAATAAAATACTTACAAAAAGCTCATAGTGGCGAATGAACATTTAACACTCTGACTGCGACGTGCCCCACCGGTGGTGCACGGAGGGGATTTTCACAACGCTGCAGACCGACCAGTAGTCACAAACACAATTTTCATAAATACTTAATCAAAGCTAAATGAAGGCACGATTTAATGCATATTTGGTATTTTGAAAATAGTTTACTACAGTTGGCTTTAAATTTGAGTTTGGCTTTGAACTTGTTATTTAGTAGTCGCAGTCAAAGTTTTCATTTTGTACGTTCAAAGTTTTGTTTAATTTTGGACTGTCATATGTGAATGCCATGCGCATACATGCACAACTTATGAACTGTCTAATCATTCCAAGATAAATAATAGATGATCGTTACCACAAATAATAACGGAATTCGATTTTAGATAGAAACCAGTAGAGCGGCGCTAGCAATGTGAAGCGGAATTCCTTTCTCAGTTAAATCATGCCATCCTTTTCAAAACATGCGAGGTACAATGCGTGAATTATTTTCTATTTGTAAAGGGTGTCCCAAAAAATGCCCTTAAGCCGACGAAGCACTGCGGAAAAACAGGACAGCAGTCAACCGAAAAAGATGGTTCAAAACATAGCAAAAAACATTTTATTTCAACAACAAGAAAGCCTACCTAACTCTCAGCTCGGGCCCTCACATAGTCCCCCATGGGAGCGCTAATTCCCATAGATACAATAGTTGTGTCCCCTTGAGGGTTAATTCCCATAGATACGATAGTTGTGTCCCCTTCAGGGGTAATTCCCACAGATACAATAGTTGTGTCCCCTTGAGGGGTAATTCCCACAGATACAATAGTAGTGTCCCCCTGAGGGGTAATTCCCATAGATACAATAGTTGTGTCCCCCTGAGGGGTAATTCCCACAGATACAATAGTTGTGTCCCCCTGAGGGGTAATTCCCACAGATACAATAGTTGTGTCCCCCTGAGGGGTAATTCCCATAGATACAATAGTTGTGTCCCCCTGAGGGGTAATTCCCATAGATACAATAGTTGTGTCTCCCTGAGGGGTAATTCCCACAGATACAATAGTTGTGTCCCCCTGAGGGGTAATTCCCACAGATACAATAGTTGTGTCCCCCTGAGGGGTAATTCCCATAGATACAATAGTTGTGTCCCCCTGAGGGGTAATTCCCATAGATACAATAGTTGTGTCTCCCTGAGGGGTAATTCCCACAGATACAATAGTTGTGTCCCCCTGAGGGGTAATTCCCACAGATACAATAGTTGTGTCCCCCTGAGGGGTAATTCCCATAGATACAATAGTTGTGTCCCCCTGAGGGGTAATTCCCATAGATACAATAGTTGTGTCTCCCTGAGGGGTAATTCCCATAGATACAATAGTTGTGTCCCCCTGAGGGGTAATTCCCATAGATACAATAGTTGTGTCCCCCTGAGGGGTAATTCCCATAGATACAATAGTTGTGTCCCCCTGAGGGGTAATTCCCACAGATACAATAGTTGTGTCCCCCTGAGGGGTAATTCCCATGGATACAATAGCTGTGTCCCCCTGAGGGGTAATTCCCACAGATACAATAGCTGTGTCTCCCTGAGGGGTAATTCCCATGGATACAATAGCTGTGTCCCCCTGAGGGGTAATTCCCATAGATACAATAGCTGTGTCCCCCTGAGGGGTAATTCCCATGGATACAATAGCTGCGTCCCCCTGAGGGGTAATTCCCATAGATACAATAGTTGTGTCCCCCTGAGGGGTAATTCCCATGGATACAATAGCTGTGTCCCCCTGAGGGGTAATTCCCATGGATACAATAGCTGTGTCCCCCTGAGGGGTAATTCCCACAGATACAATAGCTGTGTCTCCCTGAGGGGTAATTCCCATGGATACAATAGCTGTGTCCCCCTGAGGGGTAATTCCCATAGATACAATAGCTGTGTCCCCCTGAGGGGTAATTCCCATGGATACAATAGCTGCGTCCCCCTGAGGGGTAATTCCCATGGATACAATAGCTGCGTCCCCCTGAGGGTGATTCCCATGGATACAATAGCTGCGTCCCCCTGAGGGGTAATTCCCATAGATACAATAGCTGCGTCCCCCTGAGGGGTAATTCCCATAGATACAATAGTTGTGTCCCCCTGAGGGGTAATTCCCATGGATACAATTGCTGCGTCCCCCTGAGGGGTAATTCCCATGGATACAATAGCTGCGTCCCCCTGAGGGTAATTCCCATGGATACAATAGCTGTGTCCCCCTGAGGGGTAATTCCCACAGATACAATAGCTGTGTCCCCCTGAGGGGTAATTCCCATAGATACAATAGCTGCGTCCCCCTGAGGGGTAATTCCCATAGATACAATAGCTGCGTCCCCCTGAGGGGTAATTCCCATAGATACAATAGTTGTGTCCCCCTGAGGGGTAATTCCCATAGATACAATAGTTGTGTCCCCCTGAGGGGTAATTCCCATGGATACAATTGCTGCGTCCCCCTGAGGGGTAATTCCCATAGATACAATAGCTGTGTCCCCCTGAGGGGTAATTCCCATAGATACAATAGTTGTGTCCCCCTGAGGGGTAATTCCCATGGATACAATTGCTGCGTCCCCCTGAGGGGTAATTCCCATGGATACAATAGCTGTGTCCCCCTGAGGGGTAATTCCCACAGATACAATAGCTGTGTCTCCCTGAGGGGTAATTCCCATGGATACAATAGCTGTGTCCCCCTGAGGGGTAATTCCCATGGATACAATAGCTGTGTCCCCCTGAGGGGTAATTCCCATAGATACAATAGCTGTGTCCCCCTGAGGGGTAATTCCCATGGATACAATAGCTGTGTCCCCCTGAGGGGTAATTCCCATGGATACAATAGCTGTGTCCCCCTGAGGGGTAATTCCCATAGATACAATAGCTGTGTCTCCCTGAGGGGTAATTCCCATGGATACAATAGCTGCGTCCCCCTGAGGGGTAATTCCCATAGATACAATAGCTGTGTCCCCCTGAGGGGTAATTCCAATGGATACAATAGCTGTGTCCCCCTGAGGGGTAATTCCCATAGATACAATAGCTGTGTCCCCCTGAGGGGTAATTCCTATGGATACAATAGCTGTGTCCCCCTGAGGGGTAATTCCCATGGATACAATAGCTGCGTCCCCCTGAGGGGTAATTCCCATAGATACAATAGCTGTGTCCCCCTGAGGGTTAATTCCCATGGATACAATAGCTGCGTCCCCCTGAGGGGTAATTCCCATAGATACAATAGCTGCGTCCCCCTGAGGGGTAATTCCCATAGATACAATAGTTGTGTCCCCCTGAGGGGTAATTCCCATGGATACAATTGCTGCGTCCCCCTGAGGGGTAATTCCCATAGATACAATAGTTGTGTCCCCCTGAGGGGTAATTCCCATAGATACAATAGCTGTGTCCCCCTGAGGGGTAATTCCCATGGATACAATAGCTGCGTCCCCCTGAGGGGTAATTCCCATGGATACAATAGCTGCGTCCCCCTGAGGGTAATTCCCATGGATACAATAGCTGCGTCCCCCTGAGGGGTAATTCCAATAGATACAATAGCTGCGTCCCCCTGAGGGGTAATTCCCATAGATACAATAGTTGTGTCCCCCTGAGGGGTAATTCCCATGGATACAATTGCTGCGTCCCCCTGAGGGGTAATTCCCATGGATACAATAGCTGCGTCCCCCTGAGGGTAATTCCCATGGATACAATAGCTGCGTCCCCCTGAGGGGTAATTCCCATAGATACAATAGCTGCGTCCCCCTGAGGAGTAATTCCCATAGATACAATAGTTGTGTCCCCCTGAGGGGTAATTCCCATAGATACAATAGCTGTGTCCCCCTGAGGGGTAATTCCCATAGATACAATAGTTGTGTCCCCCTGAGGGGTAATTCCCATGGATACAATTGCTGCGTCCCCCTGAGGGGTAATTCCCATGGATACAATAGCTGCGTCCCCCTGAGGGGTAATTCCCATGGATACAATAGCTGCGTCCCCCTGAGGGGTAATTCCCATGGATACAATAGCTGCGTCCCCCTGAGGGGTAATTCCCATAGATACAATAGTTGTGTCCCCTTGAGGGCTAATTCCCATGGATACAATAGCTGCGTCCCACTGAGGGTAATTCCCACAGATACAATAGCTGCGTCCCCCTGAGGGGTAATTCCCATGGATACAATAGCTGCGTCCCCCTGAGGGGTAATTCCCATGGATACAATAGCTGCGTCCCCCTGAGGGGTAATTCCCATAGATACAATAGTTGTGTCCCCCTGAGGGCTAATTCCCCTGGATACAATAGCTGCGTCCCCCTGAGGGGTAATTCCTACAGATACAATAGCTGTGTCCCCCTGAGGGGTAATTCCCACAGATACAATAGCTGCGTCCCCCTGAGGGGTATTTCCCACAGATACAATAGCTGCGTCCCCCTGAGGGGTAATTCCCACAGATACAATAGCTGTGTCCCCCTGAGGGGTAATTCCCATAGATACAATAGTTGTGTCCCCCTGAGGGGTAATTCCCATAGATACAATAGCTGTGTCCCCCTGAGGAGTAATTCCCATAGATACAATAGTTGTGTCCCCCTGAGGGGTAATTCCCATGGATACAATTGCTGCGTCCCCCTGAGGGGTAATTCCCACAGATACAATAGCTGCGTCCCCCTGAGGGGTAATTCCCACAGATACAATAGCTGTGTCCCCCTGAGGGGTAATTCCCATAGATACAATAGTTGTGTCCCCCTGAGGGGTAATTCCCATAGATACAATAGCTGTGTCCCCCTGAGGGGTAATTCCCATAGATACAATAGTTGTGTCCCCCTGAGGGGTAATTCCCATGGATACAATTGCTGCGTCCCCCTGAGGGGTAATTCCCATGGATACAATAGCTGTGTCCCCCTGAGGGGTAATTCCCACAGATACAATAGCTGTGTCTCCCTGAGGGGTAATTCCCATGGATACAATAGCTGTGTCCCCCTGAGGGGTAATTCCCATAGATACAATAGCTGTGTCCCCCTGAGGGGTAATTCCCATGGATACAATAGCTGTGTCCCCCTGAGGGGTAATTCCCATGGATACAATAGCTGTGTCCCCCTGAGGGGTAATTCCCATAGATACAATAGCTGTGTCTCCCTGAGGGGTAATTCCCATGGATACAATAGCTGCGTCCCCCTGAGGGGTAATTCCCATAGATACAATAGCTGTGTCCCCCTGAGGGGTAATTCCAATGGATACAATAGCTGTGTCCCCCTGAGGGGTAATTCCCATAGATACAATAGCTGTGTCCTCCTGAGGGGTAATTCCCATGGATACAATAGCTGTGTCCCCCTGAGGGGTAATTCCCATAGATACAATAGCTGTGTCCCCCTGAGGGGTAATTCCCATGGATACAATAGCTGCGTCCCCCTGAGGGGTATTTCCCATAGATACAATAGCTGTGTCCCCCTGAGGGGTAATTCCCATAGATACAATAGCTGTGTCCCCCTGAGGGGTAATTCCCATAGATACAATAGCTGCGTCCCCCTGAGGGGTAATTCCCATAGATACAATAGCTGCGTCCCCCTGAGGGGTAATTCCCATAGATACAATAGTTGTGTCCCCCTGAAGGGTAATTCCCATGGATACAATTGCTGCGTCCCCCTGAGGGGTAATTCCCATAGATACAATAGCTGCGTCCCCCTGAGGGGTAATTCCCATGGATACAATAGCTGTGTCCCCCTGAGGGGTAATTCCCATGGATACAATAGCTGCGTCCCTCTGAGGGTAATTCCCATGGATACAATAGCTGCGTCCCCCTGAGGGGTAATTCCCATAGATACAATAGCTGCGTCCCCCTGAGGGGTAATTCCCATAGATACAATAGTTGTGTCCCCCTGAGGGGTAATTCCCATGGATACAATTGCTGCGTCCCCCTGAGGGGTAATTCCCATGGATACAATAGCTGCGTCCCCCTGAGGGTAATTCCCATGGATACAATAGCTGCGTCCCCCTGAGGGGTAATTCCCATAGATACAATAGCTGCGTCCCCCTGAGGGGTAATTCCCATAGATACAATAGTTGTGTCCCCCTGAGGGGTAATTCCCATAGATACAATAGCTGTGTCCCCCTGAGGGGTAATTCCCATAGATACAATAGTTGTGTCCCCCTGAGGGGTAATTCCCATGGATACAATTGCTGCGTCCCCCTGAGGGGTAATTCCCATGGATACAATAGCTGCGTCCCCCTGAGGGGTAATTCCCATGGATACAATAGCTGCGTCCCCCTGAGGGGTAATTCCCATGGATACAATAGCTGCATCCCCCTGAGGGGTAATTCCCATAGATACAATAGTTGTGTCCCCCTGAGGAGTAATTCCCATAGATACAATAGCTGCGTCCCCCTGAGGGGTAATTCCCACAGATACAATAGCTGTGTCCCCCTGAGGGGTAATTCCCACAGATACAATAGCTGCGTCCCCCTGAGGGGTAATTTCCATGGATACAATAGCTGTGTCCCCCTGAGGGGTAATTCCCATGGATACAATAGCTGCGTCCCCCTGAGGGGTAATTCCCACAGATACAATAGCTGTGTCCCCCTGAGGGGTAATTCCCATGGATACAATAGCTGCGTCCCCCTGAGGGGTAATTCCCACAGATACAATAGCTGTGTCCCCCTGAGGGGTAATTCCCACAGATACAATAGCTGCGTCCCCCTGAGGGGTAATTCCCATGGATACAATAGTTGTGTCCCCCTGAGGGGTAATTCCCATGGATACAATAGCTGCGTCCCCCTGAGGGGTAATTCCCATGGATACAATAGTTGTGTCCCCCTGAGGGGTAATTCCCACAGATACAATAGCTGCGTCCCCCTGAGGGGTAATTCCCATTGATACAATAGTTGTGTCCCCCTGAGGGGTAATTCCCATGGATACAATAGCTGTGTCCCCCTGAGGGGTAATTCCCACAGATACAATAGTTGTGTCCCCCTGAGGGGTAATTCCCATGGATACAATAGCTGTGTCCCCCTGAGGGGTAATTCCCACAGATACAATAGCTGCGTCCCCCTGAGGGGTAATTCCCACAGATACAATAGTTGTGTCCCCCTGAGGGGTAATTCCCACAGATACAATAGCTGTGTCCCCCTGAGGGGTAATTCCCACAGATACAATAGCTGCGTCCCCCTGAGGGGTAATTCCCACAGATACAATAGCTGCGTCCCCCTGAGGGGTAATTCCCATGGATACAATAGCTGCGTCCCCCTGAGGGGTAATTCCCATGGATACAATAGCTGCGTCCCCCTGAGGGGTAATTCCCACACATACAATAGCTGCGTCCCCCTGAGGGGTAATTCCCACAGATACAATAGCTGCGTCCCCCTGAGGGGTAATTCCCACAGATACAATAGCTGCGTCCCCCTGAGGGGTAATTCCCACAGATACAATAGCTGCGTCCCCCTGAGGGGTAATTCCCACAGATACAATAGCTGCGTCCCCCTGAGGGCCTGCATTTCGTAACTCAGCACCTACCGCAAGTCTCTAAAGTACATCTGGTGATAATGTTGACCTAAGACATGGAAAGTGAATTTGTAGCCGATAAATTAGTAAGCTACGATAGGTCAATACTATGGTGTCAACCCAGAATAGGGGGCTAAGATATGAATATGCAAGCTACGTCGGAGTATACTCCTGACCACGGTATACGAAATCATCCACACAACGGTATATCATTCACACTACGGTATATCATCCACACTACGGCATATCATTCACACTACGGTATATCATCCACACAACGGTATATCATCCACACAACGGTATATCATTCACACTACGGTATATCATCCACACTACGGCATATCATTCACACTACGGTATATCATCCACACAACGGTATATCATCCACACAACGGTATATCATTCACACAACGGTATATCATTCACACAACGGTATATCATCCACACAACGGTATATCATTCACACTACGGTATATCATCCACACAACGGCATATCATTCACACTACGGTATATCATCCACACAACGGGACGTCATTCACACTACGGTATATCATCCACACAACGGTATATCATTCACACTACGGTATATCATCCACACAACGGCATATCATTCACACTACGGTATATCATCCACACAACGGTATATCATCCACACAACGGTATATCATTCACACTACGGTATATCATCCACACAACGGTATATCATCCACACAACGGTACGTCATTCACACTACGGTATATCATCCACACAACGGTATATCATCCACACTACGGTATATCATCCACACAACGGCATATCATTCACACTACGGTATATCATCCACACAACGGTATATCATCCACACAACGGTATATCATTCACACTACGGTATATCATCCACACTACGGTATATCCTCCACACAACGGTATATCATCCACACAACGGTACGTCATTCACACTACGGTATATCATCCACACAACGGTATATCATCCACACAACGGTATATCATTCACACTACGGTATATCATCCACACAACGGTACGTCATTCACACAACGCTACGTCATTCACACAACGGTATATCATCCACACAACGGTATATCATCCACACAACGGTATATCATCCACACAACGGTATATCATCCACACAACGGTACGTCATCCACACAACGGTATGTCATTCACACAACGGTACGTCATCCACACAACGGTATGTCATTCACACTACGGTATATCAACCACACAACGGTACGTCATCCACACAACGGTACGTCATTCACACAACGGTATATCATCCACACAACGGTACGTCATTCACACTACGGTATATCATCCACACAACGGTACGTCATCCACACAACGGTACGTCATTCACACTACGGTATATCATCCACACAACGTCATATCATCCACACAACGTCATATCATCCACACAACGGCATATCATCCACACAACGGCATATCATCCACGCAACGGCATATCATCCACACAACGTCATATCATCCACACAACGGCATATCATCCACACAACGGCATATCATCCACACAACGGCATATCATCCACACAACGGCATATCATCCACACAACGTCATATCATCCACACAACGTCATATCATCCACACAACGTCATATCATCCACACAACGGCATATCATCCACACAACGGCATATCATCCACACAACGGCATATCATCCACACAACGTCATATCATCCACACAACGGCATATCATCCACACAACGGCATATCATCCACACAACGGCATATCATTCACACAACGGCATATCATTCACACAACGGCATATCATCCACACAACGTCATATCATCCACACAACGGCATATCATCCACACAACGGCATATCATCCACACAACGGCCTATCATCCACACAACGGCATATCATTCACACAACGGCATATCATCCACACAACGGCATATCATCCACACAACGGCATATCATCCACACAACGGCATATCATCCACACAACGGCATATCATCCACACAACGGTATATCATTCACACAACGGTATATCATCCACACAACGGCATATCATCCACACAACGGCATATCATCCACACAACGTCATATCATCCACACAACGGCATATCATCCACACAACGGCCTATCATCCACACAACGGCATATCATTCACACAACGGCATATCATCCACACAACGGCATATCATCCACACAACGGCATATCATCCACACAACGGCATATCATCCACACAACGGTATATCATTCACACAACGGTATATCATCCACACAACGGCATATCATCCACACAACGGCATATCATCCACACAACGGCATATCATCCACACAACGGCATATCATCCACACAACGGCATATCATCCACACAACGGCATATCATCCACACAACGGCATATCATCCACACAACGGCATATCATCCACACAACGGTATATCATTCACACAACGGTATATCATCCACACAACGGCATATCATCCACACAACGGCATATCATCCACACAACGTCATATCATCCACACAACGGCATATCATCCACACAACGGCATATCATCCACACAACGTCATATCATCCACACAACGTCATATCATCCACACAACGGCATATCATCCACACAACGTCATATCATCCACACAACGTCATATCATCCACACAACGGCATATCATCCACACAACGGCATATCATCCACACAACGGCATATCATCCACACAACGGCATATCATCCACACAACGGCATATCATCCACACAACGGCATATCATCCACACAACGGCATATCATCCACACAACGGCATATCATCCACACAACGTCATATCATCCACACAACGGCATATCATCCACACAACGGCATATCATCCACACAACGTCATATCATCCACACAACGGCATATCATCCACACAACGGTATATCATTCACACAACGGTATATCATCCACACAACGGCATATCATCCACACAACGTCATATCATCCACACAACGGCATATCATTCACACAACGGTATATCATTCCCGCAACGGCATATCATCCACACAACGGCATATCATCCACACAACGGCATATCATCCACACAACGTCATATCATCCACACAACGGCATATCATCCACACAACGGTATATCATCCACACAACGGCATATCATTCACACAACGGTATATCATCCACACAACGGTATATCATCCACACAACGGCATATCATTCACACAACGGTATATCATCCACACAACGATATATCATTCACACAACGATATATCATCCACACAACGGTATATCATCCACACAACGATATATCATCCACACAACGGTATATCATCCACACAACGGCATATCATTCACACAACGGTATATCATCCACACAACGATATATCATTCACACAACGATATATCATCCACACAACGGCATATCATCCACACAACGGCATATCATCCACACAACGGTATATCATCCACACAACGGCATATCATTCACACAACGGTATATCATCCACACAACGATATATCATCCACACAACGGCATATCATCCACACAACGGCATATCATCCACACAACGGCATATCATCCACACAACGGTATATCATCCACACAACGGCATATCATTCACACAACGGTATATCATCCACACAACGATATATCATTCACACAACGGTATATCATCCACACAACGATATATCATCCACACAACGATATATCATCCACACAACGGTATATCATCCACACAACGGCATATCATTCACACAACGGTATATCATCCACACAACGATATATCATTCACACAACGATATATCATCCACACAACGGCATATCATCCACACAACGGTATATCATCCACACAACGGTATATCATTCCCGCAACGGCATATCATTCCCGCAACGGCATATCATCCACACAACGGCATATCATCCACACAACGGCATATCATCCACACAACGGTATATCATCCACACAACGATATATCATTCACACAACGATATATCATCCACACAACGGCATATCATCCACACAACGGCATATCATCCACACAACGGCATATCATCCACACAACGATATATCATTCACACAACGATATATCATTCCCGCAACGGCATATCATTCCCGCAACGGCATATCATCCACACAACGGCATATCATCCACACAACGGCATATCATTCACACAACGGTATATCATCCACACAACGGTATATCATCCACACAACGGCATATCATTCACACAACGGTATATCATTCACACAACGGTATATCATTCACACAACGATATATCATTCACACAACGATATATCATTCACACAACGTCATATCATCCACACAACGGCATATCATCCACACAACGGCATATCATCCACACAACGGCATATCATTCACACAACGGTATATCATTCACACAACGATATATCATTCACACAACGATATATCATTCACACAACGATATATCATTCACACAACGATATATCATTCACACAACGATATATCATTCACACAACGATATATCATTCACACAACGATATATCATCCACACAACGATATATCATCCACACAACGATATATCATTCACACAACGATATATCATCCACACAACGATATATCATTCACACAACGATATATCATTCACACAACGATATATCATTCACACAACGATATATCATTCACACAACGATATATCATTCACACAACGATATATCATCCACACAACGATATATCATCCACACAACGATATATCATCCACACAACGATATATCATCCACACAACGATATATCATTCACACAACGATATATCATCCACACAACGATATATCATTCACACAACGATATATCATTCACACAACGATATATCATTCACACAACGATATATCATTCACACAACGATATATCATTCACACAACGATATATCATTCACACAACGATATATCATTCACACAACGATATATCATTCACACAACGATATATCATCCACACAACGATATATCATTCACACAACGATATATCATCCACACAACGATATATCATCCACACAACGATATATCATTCACACAACGATATATCATTCACACAACGATATATCATCCACACAACGATATATCATCCACACAACGATATATCATTCACACAACGATATATCATTCACACAACGATATATCATTCACACAACGATATATCATTCACACAACGATATATCATTCCCGCAACGGCATATCACCCACACAACGGCATATCCACACAACGGCATATCATCCACACAACGGCATATCATCCACACAACGTCATATCATCCACACAACGGCATATCCACACAACGGCATATCATCCACACAACGGCATATCGTCCACACAACGGCATATCATCCACACAACGTCATATCATCCACACAACGGCATATCATCCACACAACGGCATATCATCCACACAACGGTATATCATCCACACAACGGCATATCATCCACACAACGGCATATCATCCACACAACGGTATATCATCCACACAACGGCATATCATCCACACAACGGCATATCATCCACACAACGGTATATCATCCACACAACGGCATATCATCCACACAACGGCATATCATCCACACAACGTCATATCATCCACACAACGGCATATCCACACAACGGCATATCATCCACACAACGGCATATCATCCACACAACGGCATATCATCCACACAACGTCATATCATCCACACAACGGCATATCATCCACACAACGGCATATCATCCACACAACGGTATATCATCCACACAACGGCATATCATCCACACAACGGCATATCATCCACACAACGGTATATCATCCACACAACGGCATATCATCCACACAACGGCATATCATCCACACAACGTCATATCATTCACACAACGATATATCATTCACACAACGTCATATCATCCACACAACGTCATATCATCCACACAACGGCATATCATCCACACAACGGCATATCATCCACACAACGGCATATCATCCACACAACGGCATATCATCCACACAACGGTATATCATTCACACAACGATATATCATCCACACAACGTCATATCATCCACACAACGGCATATCATCCACACAACGGCATATCCACACAACGGCATATCATCCACACAACGGCATATCATCCACACAACCGCATATCATCCACACAACGGCATATCATCCACACAACGGCATATCATCCACACAACGATATATCATTCCCTCAACGGGATATCTTTCACGCTATCGTTAGACACAACGGTCCGCGCAACACTAAGTTTTCACGTCCATTTGTAAATCGATGCTGAGGAACGAAAAAGCTCTTGTAATGGCCATTGATTTTGGAGGACGAGTGACTGTGGACTGTCGAACGTGACAACCAATCGATATGACGACATGCAATCACCGAACTTTTGTAAAACACTTAACCAACTCCATTTTCGGTATAAAATGCCATTGTTTCAGTCACTACCAGCAGGAGAGTGCGACTGCGAAACGAACCAGGTAACTTCAACACACCGAACTTCTTGTATGAATGTCACCTGTAATATCAAATGTCGATGTAATGGGACACGCTCATTAACTCTAACCGCACCAAAGAATGTGTTTTTACGCAATCCAATCTTCAGCGCTCCGTCAATAAGCGTGCAATAAATGCGAATACTTGCACAAGTGACGTAGAGACACGCATTAGACACAAATAAGACCGTGGATTCGGAAGCATTTCAGTCGTGACCCCTTTCCTCTTCCATTAGCGTGCGAACGAATTTTTTTTTATTGGCTTCTGTGTATGCTGAAGTACTTAGCCTGGGGCTGCTACCGCAGCACTGCATAGGGCGGTGGTAGTTGCAGCAGGTGCTCCCCAGGGTGTGTAGCAGTGGTGGCGTCGGGCAGTTGTGGTGTGTGGCAGTTGCGGAGTGTGGCAGTTGCGGAGTGTGGCAGTTGCGGAGTGTGGCAGTTGCGGAGTGTGGCAGTTGCGGAGTGTGGCAGTTGCGGAGTGTGGCAGTTGCGGAGTGTGGCAGTTGCGGAGTGTGGCAGTTGCGGAGTGTGGCAGTTGCGGAGTGTGGCAGTTGCGGAGTGTGGCAGTTGCGGAGTGTGGCAGTTGCGGAGTGTGGCAGTTGCGGTGTGTGGCAGTTGCGGAGTGTGGCAGTTGCGGAGTGTGGCAGTTGCGGAGTGTGGCAGTTGCGGAGTGTGGCAGTTGCGGAGTGTGGCAGTTGCGGAGTGTGGCAGTTGTATCAGGTGCCCCAAGGGGCGTGTTTCGGTGGTGGTAGATGCGTTTTACCATATTATAGATTATATGATTTGTTTAAACAATTCAAAGTATTTGAACAATTGATTTACCACAGGTGATGCAAAGGTAGATGATTTCTCAAGTCTAGTACAATGGTCAGATTTGAGGATAGCTACCTGTGGGCCCGAATAAGTTCGACAACTTCCAGGGCATCCTACCATCAACGTCATTCAAGGGTGTACAATAATGTTTAACCTAATTCACTTAACCTAGTTACGCATTAGATTGACCAATGAAATAATTAATTCGACATTTGATGCTTCATTTTACAAATTTAGTTTATATGGACTAAGTGTTAACAGAATATTCTATACAGTAACAGTATATTCTATAAACGATTTAAGAGCAGACTGAAGATCAGCGATATTAACCATGGCAAATTACTACACCAGGACCAGTCATGTAGGAGGCAAGATTTGACTCTAATCTTAGACGACTAGTATTCTAATAGGAAATGAGATTGCAAGTTTATTTTGAATACCTTGTAAGAATTACTTTCACGGATCTCCGTAGGAATTGAGTTCCAAGTTTTAGTTCCAACGAAGAGCATGCCTTTGAATAATGAAGAAGCATGAATTTACTTTTATTTCAGGTTAAATGGTCGTGACGACCAGTTGGTGCAGTTAATAATTGTTTTAGGTCATTTTTCCCATTCATAGTCAATGTTTTATTAATAAAATTACACAAGGAGAGTTTAAGTATTTGTAAGTATTTGTAAAATTTTGAATGAATCATTTGTGTGAGCATTTTATTCTAGACTCTTTACCGCTCTGATGGCTCTTTTTTGCAGAGTAAAAAGAATATTTGTTTTGTTTTGATCAGTTCCGTGCCATGCTTCTATTCCGTATTGCAAGTATGTTGAAATAAGCGTTCGGTAGAGCATTTGTAAAGCTGTTTCAGGCAGGAAATTTTTTACTTTATTCAGGATTCAGATGGATTTTGATAACTTAGTACTAATTTAAGCGATGAGCTCTTTGAAGGTCAGATGTTTATCTATTATGATGCTCAGGAACTTACATGAGTTGGCTTCTTCTATTTCACCTTCGCCAATTTTAATGCGTGGGAGAGATAGATTTTTCCTGAATGAGAATTTGATATGTATTCTTTCATAGATATTAAGGCTAATTTTATTAGCTTTAAGCCCCAATAAAACCGTATGGAATTGACTTTTAATGCTCTCCGCAATCAGAGCAAGATTTTTGTTCGGAAGGATATCAGAAAGAGTGGTGTCAACGGCAAAATGTATGAATTTGAAAAATGAAGTGGAGTTAATAATATCATTGATAAAAATTAGAAGCGCGAGAGGCCCAAGGACAGAGAGGCCCAATGAGATCTGTTCTTGGGCCTCTCCTATTTCTAATTTATATCAATGATATTATTAACTCTACATAATTTTCAAATTCATACTTCTTTCCGTTGATAGCACGCTTTCTGCGGTCCTTCCGAACAAAAATCGGTCCTGGTATATCATTAACAAAAATTAGAAATAGGAGAGGCCCAAGGACAGATCCTTGGGGAACTCCATGGCTAATTGTCTGTGAGTCAGTTTTCGCTACGCCAGTGATAACATGTTGCTTCCGATTTGTTAGGTACAACCCCTCGAATGCGATAAAAGTGTAATTTCGAGAGTAATATGTTATGGTCCACACAAGCGATAGTTGATGATATTATACCCTAGAAGTCGCTAAACTTATTTGGACCAGAAGTAGTTAAACTCAAATGTGTCCATTGCACTAGACTTGAGAAACAAACTACTGCTGCATCACTTGTGGTAAATAAATTGTTTGAATTGTTTAAATAACTATAATACAATAATAATTTAAGTGATTTTAGCTCGTTCAACGCTCGGGAAAACCGAATTTTTGAATTCCATATCATCTGATCCATTTCGAGACGACCACCGCTTCAAACAAAGATTGTGTCTCTTGTCACAATGAACATTCCCTCGAGACACAGCCAGATGCGTGCGTTGGTTGCCACCCTGACGTGCGTGTGGGGGGTGGCGGGGGGCATCATGGTGTCCACCTACACCCCCTACGGGGGGCAGTTCAAGGGGAGCAACGACGTCCCCGTCATGGCAGGCAGCCCCGTTGCATGTGCGGGGCAGTGCCTCCTGCACCCCGACTGCGGGGCCTACATATATAAACCCCAGGAGGTGGGGGTTAGGAGTATAGGTCTATAATCAATATACATATTTCATACAAACCTACATCTTGCATGCATACATTCAATATGCCTACCCATACGGTAGAGGAAATTTCATGAGATAAAGGGCAAATTTTAAGATATGAAATATATATATATTCATATATACATATTTCATTTATATAAATAGATAAATATACGCATATATATATTATGTGAATTGACACAATATGATGAAATATAGGTCAAATATGATGTGAAAAGGTCAAATTTGATTTAAAAAAAGGCAATTTTGATGTGATAAAGGCCACAAATGATGTGATAGAGGCAAATTTGATGTAAAAGGCGAAATTTCTAGGTACCCTTACAGGTGCCCAACTGCCATCTGATGGCGGGCAAAGTTAACGATGACAACGCGGAGTACAAGCCGGGCATGTACTTCTCCGGCGTCTCTCTCACTACCGGACACTTTCTCTTCAGGGTGGCAGTTGCGGTCTCACATTTTGAGTGAGTATTTTTATGAATGTGTAGCCTTTCCTGTGATCTAAAAAGTTCAGACTTGGTAGTTTTGTGGCAGGGCGTCTTGTGAAAAGGTCCCGGGTTCGCCTCCCGCGCCGGCGGAGCATGTTTTCAGAGCGAGAACCTCCTCCGAAAGCTCCTACTCAATGAGCTTGCATGTCTTGAGCTAACCTACCTCATGTCCCATGAGGGATGAATATACATGTTTCAAAAATATAAAACACCAACTGTTGTGCTCTTAGTCCATCATGACTAGTTCTGCCTTTGTTCACTGAAAAATCCACCGCTCTGTATCAGTTACATCGATGTTAAAGTGCACTAATTCAGTCCCAAATGTCACAGAGAGTTAAGGGCAGAACAAAAATTGAAGAATTTCGCCGATGAGAAATCATTTTATCGTATTTTAAGCACTAGTATAAGTATTTCGTCATTATACTTGCATTCTTCGGCACCACTGTCATTAAATAATTCTAGTCACCAATTACTCGGCTAACTGGGAACTAAAATCTCCCTTTAAGAGCCGTCGACATGCTAAGTTTATCATTAATTCAACGTCGTAGAAACATCCATTGTATTTTTAACCGCAACTAGAGCACAAGGCATTTACAAGTTTTGTCAGGTTTGTCTTTGTCAAGATACTTGGCAGGTAAGGATTTAAAAGAGGATTAATTACTCTCTCATTACTTGAACAAGAGGATGTGAGTGGTGAGCGTATCTGTGATACTCCTTCACCACCTCCCCAATTTTGACTAATGCCAATCTTGTCGCTGCGGACACCAAGAAAATAAACTTATGTTGAAATGACAGGTTATTAAAACATCAGATTCACACTGAGAATGTAAAACTTGTCTATTAGATGAAAAAGTAATTTCGAAAGTTCCACTGAAAACAATAAAATACAAGGAAAAATGACCAATATCCAAAAAAATACACGACGGCCAGTTAAGTTAAAACGATACACACAGCGAGAGAAGAGTAAGTTCTGCAGGTCACGGATAGAACAGGTAACCGATTGAACCGATGTGTAACAGATGATACGCCTCTACTGACCAGGTCACACATCGAACAGTGCGAGGCAGGCGGTGCTCAGCTGGTGCTTTTCCCGGCGGTGCTGAAGGATTTGATCGCGACAGGAAGCCACGGCTATATATTCTACGACTTGCGACGGGACTCTGAGAGCACCGAGACGTACACAACTCACGACGGCGCCCCCGTGGACACTTCCCTCTTGGACATGCCTTCGGAAGCGGCAAAAGAAGACATCGCCCCGCAGTACATCGCTACCCGAAACAACGCGCTTTTCAGGATGGGAGTAGAGTGGGATCTAGATAGCGACATCGCTATGTGCCAGTACCCAGTGAAGTAAACACCCTCACACACCTGCTGTAAACACCCTCACACACCTGCTGGGAACACCCTCACACACCTGCTGGGAACACCCTCACACACCTGCTGTACACACCCTCACACACCTGCTGTACACACCCTCACACACCTGCTGGGAACACCCTCACACACCTGCTGTACACACCCTCACACACCTGCTGTGAACACCCTCACACACCTGCTGTGAACACCCTCACACACCTGCTGTACACATCCTCACACACCTGCTGTACACATCCTCACACACCTGCTGGGAACACCCTCACACACCTGCTGTACACACCCTCACACACCTGCTGTACACACCCTCACACACCTGCTGTACACACCCTCACACACCTGCTGTACACACCCTCACACCCCTGCTGTACACACCCTCACACACCTGCTGGGAACACCCTCACACACCTGCTGTACACACCCTCACACACCTGCTGTACACACCCTCACACACCTGCTGTACACACCCTCACACACCTGCTGTACACACCCTCACACACCTGCTGTACACACCCTCACACACCTGCTGTACACACCCTCACACACCTGCTGTACACACCCTCACACACCTGCTGTACACACCCTCACACACCTGCTGTACACACCCTCACACACCTGCTGTACACACCCTCACACACCTGCTGTACACACCCTCACACCCCTGCTGTACACACCCTCACACACCTGCTGGGAACACCCTCACACACCTGCTGTACACACCCTCACACACCTGCTGGGAACACCCTCACACACCTGCTGTACACACCCTCACACACCTGCTGTGAACACCCTCACACACCTGCTGTGAACACCCTCACACACCTGCTGTACACATCCTCACACACCTGCTGTACACATCCTCACACACCTGCTGGGAACACCCTCACACACCTGCTGTACACACCCTCACACACCTGCTGTACACACCCTCACACACCTGCTGTACACACCCTCACACACCTGCTGTACACACCCTCACACCCCTGCTGTACACACCCTCACACACCTGCTGGGAACACCCTCACACACCTGCTGTACACACCCTCACACACCTGCTGTACACACCCTCACACACCTGCTGTACACACCCTCACACACCTGCTGTACACACCCTCACACACCTGCTGTACACACCCTCACACACCTGCTGTACACACCCTCACACACCTGCTGTACACACCCTCACACACCTGCTGTACACACCCTCACACACCTGCTGTACACACCCTCACACACCTGCTGTACACACCCTCACACACCTGCTGTAAACACCCTCACACACCTGCTGTACACACCCTCACACACCTGCTGTACACACCCTCACACACCTGCTGTACACACCCTCACACACCTGCTGTACACACCCTCACACACCTGCTGTACACACCCTCACACACCTGCTGTACACACCCTCACACACCTGCTGTAAACACCCTCACACACCTGCTGTAAACACCCTCACACACCTGCTGTACACACCCTCACACACCTGCTGTACACACCCTCACACACCTGCTGTACACACCCTCACACACCTGCTGTAAACACCCTCACACACCTGCTGGGAACACCCTCACACACCTGCTGTACACACCCTCACACACCTGCTGTAAACACCCTCACACACCTGCTGTACACACCCTCACACACCTGCTGTACACACCCTCACACACCTGCTGTACACACAAACCTATTCTACAGACGGTCATATCTAACAAAGCGCTCTTAATAGATGTTACAACATCGGCGAAAGACGCATTTTTTTCGAGCGCTAGAGGGTGCATGACTTTTTTGGGCAACTTGTTGCTTAGTCGGTGCTTGTTAGTCAATCATCCTATGGGTAATACAGGGTGATTGAGACAAAATGACCATATTTCAAATGGACACTCCACAGAGAATTTTAGAGACATTGGAATGAAATGTAAGACAATTTGTTGCTATCCAGAGGAAGTTCTATTATTATATGAACTACAACTAATTAACTTTTATTTCATGCCAGTATCTCCTAAATTCACTGTATGGCGTCCATTTCATTCATATATGATCATTTGGTCTATACCACTCGTACATAACAAAATAATATACCACTCGTATATAACATATATAAAATATACCACTCGTACATAACAAAACCATGTTTCAGCAAAGAGAACGAGAAGGCCCATCTAAATTTCAGCTGGAGGCCTCACATCTCTCCCCTGGGAGCGCTACTTCCCCAGATACACTAGTCGAATCCCCCTAGGAGGTTCAGCCTCAATCTATAGCAGAAGCAAGCATATTTTATTTTCAAGGGCTAAGCGTCACACTTGGACCAAGACAAACCTTGGTTCGATCCTAGCCCAGCACCGATATATTTTCAGCCAAGTTTGCGCAGCTCTGCTGGTGATAATAGGAAGCGGAGGAGGCGAGTGGAGGAAGCTGTAGGAGGAACCCTTCTACTCATTAAGGTGTGGTTGCACTTGCTGCTTTTTTTTCAACATTAAAAACTCATTCTTTTTAATATATATGACGACGCTTGGTGTGATTAACATCGTAGGACAATTAGCAATATATGATAATTAGTGATATATGACAAGCACTTCTAAAATTATACAGTACATAGCACGTTGTCCGTGTTTTATATCCGTAGTTCTGCACGCTATTCCATACATCACAAATGTTGATCAGATAATTCATAATATGTTATTTATTGCGGGATTTTAGAAGCTATGCCAATTCAACGAAGAAAAAAAAGTTAAAAGATGATATAAATGAAGGTTTTTGGTCTAATGAAGTATGTTAGGCCTTTTTCAAACTACATAAGCCTTTCAAAAATCAGCTCTCAATTGCTCGCCATACCCGTGTGGCTAGAGGATCTGCCGCCGTGCGGTAGACTCGGGTTCGAGTCCCGGCGCTGGTGGCGATTCTCTCTGTTGAGTATAGGAGAAAAATTCCAAGCACAATACCCCACTCTACCCAGGTGTCTGAAATGGGTACCGGTCTTGACCGGGGAAAGCGTCATGGCGTCCTGGCGTTAGTTATAAGGCATTTGAAAATCCGATGTACAAGGTGATGTGTATCAGGCTTGATTGGAAATAAAGCATCCGTAGATGCCTTCATTTACTATTATAAAAAAAAATAAAATAGGCCTTTATAAATTTATTTTACCCTTAATTTAAAAACATTGGCCTTTATGAGGGCAAATGTGGCCTTCATCACATCAAGTTTGGCCTCCACCACATTAGATTTGGCCTTCACCACAGTAGATTTGGCCTTCACCACAGTAGATTTGGCCTTCACCACAGTAGATTTGACCTTCACCATAGTAGATTTGGCCTTCACCACAGTAGATTTGACCTTCACCATAGTAGATTTGGCCTTCACCACAGTAGATTTGGCCTTCACCACATTAGATTTGGCCTTCACCACAGTAGATTTGGCCTTCACCACAGTAGATTTGGCCTTCACCACAGTAGATTTGACCTTCACCATAGTAGATTTGGCCTTCACCACAGTAGATTTGGCCTCCACCACATTAGATTTGGCCTTCACCACAGTAGATTTGGCCTTCACCACAGTAGATTTGGCCTTCACCACAGTAGATTTGACCTTCACCATAGTAGATTTGGCCTTCACCACAGTAGATTTGGCCTTCACCACAGTAGATTTGGCCTTCACCACAGTAGATTTGACCTTCACCACAGTAGATTTGGCCTTCACCACAGTAGATTTGGCCTTCACCACAGTAGATTTGGCCTTCACCACAGTAGATTTGGCCTTCACCACAGTAGATTTGGCCTTCACCACAGTAGATTTGGCCTTCACCACAGTAGATTTGGCCTTCACCACAGTAGATTTGGCCTTCACCACAGTAGATTTGGCCTTCACCACAGTAGATTTGGCCTTCACCACAGTAGATTTGGCCTTCACCACAGTAGATTTGGCCTTCACCACAGTAGATTTGGCCTTCACCACAGTAGATTTGACCTTCACCACAGTTGATTTGACCTTCACCACAGTAGATTTGGCCTTCACCACAGTAGATTTGGCCTTCACCACAGTAGATTTGGCCTTCACCACAGTAGATTTGGCCTTCACCACAGTAGATTTGGCCTTCACCACAGTAGATTTGGCCTTCACCACAGTAGATTTGGCCTTCACCACAGTAGATTTGGCCTTCACCACAGTAGATTTGGCCTTCACCACAGTAGATTTGGCCTTCACCACAGTAGATTTGGCCTTCACCACAGTAGATTTGGCCTTCACCACAGTAGATTTGGCCTTCACCACAGTAGATTTGGCCTTCACCACAGTAGATTTGGCCTTCACCACAGTAGATTTGGCCTTCACCACAGTAGATTTGGCCTTCGCCACAGTATATTTGGCCTTCGCCACAGTATATTTGGCCTTCACCACAGTATATTTGGCCTTCACCACAGTAGATCTGGCCTTCACCACAGTAGATCTGGCCTTCACCACAGTAGATCTGGCCTTCACCACAGTAGATCTGGCCTTCACCACAGTAGATCTGGCCTTCACCACAGTAGATTTGGCCTTCACCGCATCAGATTTGGCCTTCACCGCATTAGATTTGGCCTTCACCGCATTAGATTTGGCCTTCACCGCATTAGATTTGGCCTTCACCGCATTAGATTTGGCCTTCACCGCATTAGATTTGGCCTTCACCACATTAGATTTGGCCTTCACCACATTAGATTTGGCCTTCACCACATTAGATTTGGCCTTCACCGCATTAGATTTGGCCTTCATCGCATTAGATTTGGCCTTCACCGCATTAGATTTGGCCTTCATCGCATTAGATTTGACCTTCACCGCATTAGATTTGGCCTTCACCACAGTAGATTTGGCCTTCACCACATTAGATTTGGCCTTCACCACATTAGATTTGGCCTTCACCACATTAGATTTGGCCTTCACCACATTAGATTTGGCCTTCACCACATTAGATTTGGCCTTCACCACATTAGATTTGACCTTCACCACATTAGATTTGGCCTTCACCACATTAGATTTGGCCTTCACCACATTAGATTTGACCTTCACCACATTAGATTTGACCTTCACCACATTAGATTTGACCTTCACCACATTAGATTTGACCTTCACCACATTAGATTTGACCTTCACCACATTAGATTTGACCTTCACCACATTAGATTTGGCCTTCACCACATTAGATTTGGCCTTCACCACATTAGATTTGGCCTTCACCACATTAGATTTGACCTTCACCACATTAGATTTGGCCTTCACCACATTAGATTTGGCCTTCACCACATTAGATTTGACCTTCACCACATTAGATTTGGCCTTCACCACATTAGATTTGGCCTTCACCACATTAGATTTGGCCTTCACCACATTAGATTTGGCCTTCACCACATTAGATTTGACCTTCACCACATTAGATTTGGCCTTCACCACATTAGATTTGGCCTTCACCACATTAGATTTGACCTTCACCACATTAGATTTGGCCTTCACCACATTAGATTTGGCCTTCACCACATTAGATTTGGCCTTCACCACATTAGATTTGGCCTTCACCACATTAGATTTGACCTTCACCACATTAGATTTGGCCTTCACCACATTAGATTTGGCCTTCACCACATTAGATTTGACCTTCACCACATTAGATTTGGCCTTCACCACATTAGATTTGACCTTCACCACATTAGATTTGGCCTTCACCACATTAGATTTGGCCTTCACCACATTAGATTTGACCTTCACCACATTAGATTTGACCTTCACCACATTAGATTTGGCCTTCACCACATTAGATTTGACCTTCACCACATTAGATTTGACCTTCACCACATTAGATTTGGCCTTCACCACATTAGATTTGACCTTCACCACATTAGATTTGACCTTCACCACATTAGATTTGGCCTTCACCACATTAGATTTGACCTTCACCACATTAGATTTGGCCTTCACCGCATTAGATTTGGCCTTCATCGCATTAGATTTGGCCTTCACCGCATTAGATTTGGCCTTCATCGCATTAGATTTGACCTTCACCGCATTAGATTTGGCCTTCACCACAGTAGATTTGGCCTTCACCACATTATATTTGGCCTTCACCACATTAGATTTGGCCTTCACCACATTAGATTTGGCCTTCACCACATTAGATTTGGCCTTCACCACATTAGATTTGGCCTTCACCACATTAGATTTGACCTTCACCACATTAGATTTGACCTTCACCACATTAGATTTGGCCTTCACCACATTAGATTTGGCCTTCACCACATTAGATTTGACCTTCACCACATTAGATTTGACCTTCACCACATTAGATTTGACCTTCACCACATTAGATTTGACCTTCACCACATTAGATTTGACCTTCACCACATTAGATTTGGCCTTCACCACATTAGATTTGGCCTTCACCACATTAGATTTGGCCTTCACCACATTAGATTTGACCTTCACCACATTAGATTTGGCACTTGAGGTGCCCACACACCGCGCACACTAACAGCAAGTTAATGAGAAAGTTTATGTAGAAGATGAAAGTTGACGAAACAAGTTATAGGTCCTGAGAAACAGGATTGCAGAAATAACATTGAAACAAATTACTTTTTCCTATACACTTTTTGCGGAAAATGAGTATTTAACGATGTATAGCGGTAGGTTTGGTTTCGTCTTTGATGACGAGCGCGTCGGAAGCGAGACTCCATTGCAGTGTTGCCATACGACGCGCTCGAAGAATTACTTCCCGCTTCGAACACTGGAGGTGCGGTAACTAATTTACCGCTATAACTTGGTAAATACTCATTTGCCCCAAAAAGTGCTTAGAAGAAAAATGGTTTATTTCGATCTAATTAACTAAGTTAAGGCACCGAAAATTGGAAAATAGATGATTGTCCTTTCCTTCCCATACACCGATTTTACTAAAATGCAGATAAATATAAAAGGTAAATCTGAAGGAGATGACAGTTGTCGATTTTGTAAATTTCGATGCCTTAGCATAGTTAATTAGATCGAAATAAACAAGTTTTCTTCTATGCACTTTTTGTCTCAAATGAGTATTTTATTAGTCATAGCGGTAAATGACTTACCGCAACTCCAGTCTTTGAAGCGGAAAGAAATTCTTTGATCGAGTTGTATGGCAATACTGCAATGGCGTCTCGCTTCCAGCGCTGTCTTGAAAGACGAAACCAAACCTACCGCTATACCTCGTTAAATACTCATTTGACGAAATAAGTGTATAGAATAAAAGTTGTATAATTCGATGTTATTACCATGTTTCAAGCAACAAAAATTTGAAAATCGATGAGTAGCTGTTTATTCGAGCGCATTCGTCATCAATGACGAAACTAAACTTACCGCTATAAATCGTAAAATACTCATTTGAGACGAAAAAAGAATAGAAGAAAACTTGTTTATTTTGATTCAATTAATTAGGTTCAGGCATCAAAAAGTGGAAAATCGACAACTGTCATCTCCTTCAGATTTACCATATAAAATATCAATTTTTTAAATACCGAACTTCAAACAGATAGTGTCTTCATTCATGTTCCATAAGGTAATTATGCAAACTGAGATTGTGACTGCTGGTCGGTCAGCAGCATTATGAAAATCCCCTCCGTGGTCACCGGTGGTGCACGTTGCGGTCAAAATATTAATCTTCATTCCAAAGTTTTGGCATAAAAAGCGATATTGACCATCGGTAGTTACGTCGTAATCAATATTAAACAATTTATTAATGCCAAGTGTTAACGTCTATTACACTTTATAACAAATCTATAACAAATCACAGTGTTAATATCTATTCCAAAGCTTTGGCATAAAATGCGATATTTACCATGTGGGGATTACGTCGCAATCAATATTAACAAACAAACAAATGCAAAGTATTGATATCTATTAACATTTTAAAACAAAGCAAAGTGTTAATATATATTCCAAAGTTTTGGCATAAAAAGCGATATTGACCATCGGTGGGTTACGTCGCAATCAACATTAAACAACAGACAAATGCACAGAAGACGGTATCTCACCTGTACAAGGAAAGACGGTTTTTATGATGGAGTTATCGATGAAAATAATTTGAACGTCAACTCACATGAATATTTTACGAGCGTATCTCCTTCTTCAACATTTTGACCGGACATGAGGGAAGAGTGGAGACAAGAAAAGCTTTGTCTTTTCTGTACTCGGAAGCACAACACCGGAATGATTCTCTCATCTGAAACAAATTGTATTATGCATCTGTTTAGTGAATTGAAAGAACATGCATTTTTTGAGAAGAAGTGCTTCAGAAATTTAAGTTCACTGCAGAGTAAACACAAATGCGTGCAAATTCACTCGTACAAATCATAACATCTAGCTAATGTTATTGATTTCTATTTTTGTGGAATTCAATCAAAAATAAATCAGTAACCGCTTGGTAACAAAAAGTAATTCTTTTATATTGCAACAAAAGGAAGGCTTACCTAATATATAACTCGGGTCCACGCATATTTGTAGCATTAGCTACAAAAGTGTAAAATTATAAAAATTCTCATTCGCACTTAAATAAAATAATTATTGACATTAAAAATCTTACTCTAAATTATTATTAATAATTTTCTACTTATAATTAGTAATCCTTGAAGTTTTTGTGTAAATGCATAACACATAAAATAACGATCGACATTTTCGAGTTTAAAACCTCTGAAAAGGGCAACACCGCGCGGGACGTTTGGTTTTCCGCATCACTCTCTCGTGCCTCTTTAGCTTGTGCGTTACAACGTTCTTGTAAGTGAAAGAAATTAAGTGTTCAAATAGAGCAAATCTGGTAAAGTATATCATGTCATTTCTTAGTGTGCATTGTGTTTAAGTTTAAGGATCTGGTCGGTATCGTGCTATATATAAACATGTAAGTAGTCGTAGGAGTCGTAGAATAGCGTGGCTCATCCCAAGTGCTATCTCAACATGACGTAGCGTAAATTTTGCGTGTCATGTTCACTTCGTGTGTCAAGATTTTATATTAGATATTCAACTACGTCCTTCCTTACTACAAAAATTATATACTTGCAGCTTTCATTATGATATTGAAATTCGCTCATCAAATACTTCGTGAGAGCGCCACGACAAATTTGCCGGCGTTTTTTGTGAAAAATGGCGGAGCGTAAACTGCTGTGTCATGTCATTTTTTATGTTCACTGTATTATGTTTTGAATATTTTTTTCTTTTGCTGCAAGAGATACGTTTAGTGTTCTTTTCTCAGTGTAGATATTATTCTTTTTTACAACAAGATATACTTGCAGTGTTTTTCAGTATGATTGACAAATTAATGAATTTAGGACCGTTTTCTTTTTATTTCTCGTACGGATATAGATATATTATAAAGTACGAAAGTTTTTCATTCATGTTCTCGCATTTTTTAGCTGTTTCGTATTTCATTTATACCACGAATCATGGTGCTTAAACCACATGTATTTTCCATAATTCCACAAAAATGGAATAACAGATTATTACTGCTCTAAAAATCACAAGTATTGTGCTGGCATGCTTATTACTTAAGTCAAGCATAAAGGAACAGCCATTGCCAGTTTGTAACCTTTCTATTTTCTTCCTTGAGCCTGTAAAGAAATTAATAGCTTGAGTTAAATCTATGGAAGAAGTTCAGGGTTTTCTCCGTGATGGGAAATATACCATTAGAGTGTAGGGATTGTCAGTTGTGGAATTTTTCCTTGATGCCTCTTCGAGAACCTTCTCATTCAGCGTCTTCGATTATTGCAGACCCTCGACGGCACCAAACACCACAACACACATTCCCTGGGTCTTGAGCTTTACAAGTTAAATTCGCGTGGCCTATTATCTCTCACTAAACCATCGAGATACACCACGTAAATTGCTTATTTGTGACGTGAGACGTTCTGACTTTTGGTCATATATCACTTTGCAATCACTTGGTTCGGAGCTAGTAGAGCCTAGTATATTACTACAAATGGCTACTAATCTGCCCGCTCAACCACGACAACTTGCTTTTCACATCGTGGAATTATTCTAAAGTCTGAACCCATAAATAGTGACTCATCCACACGTCACGGGTGGAATTGATATTCTGTCAGTCGTTTAAATTACACAGACCGTGAACCTCCACAAACACACTCACTTACACCCGGCCAACGTCATCGCTCGCCGGACCTCGCTTGCACGGAGTTTCCCATCTAAGAGAAGATCGTCCGAAGTCAAGCACGCCATCGGTCATCACGGCTTCCTTCAATAAAAAGATACAGCTGAGTTATCCCAGAAAGTGTCTTTATTATCCCTCTCTTGCTATTTCGAAAAACACTTAAGAGAAAACGTTTAAGGTTGGACGTTAATAACTAACCATATCCACCAATCTTAACATATTCTCCCGGGAACGTTAACTCATAGATACAGTAGTTCTCTCTCCCTGTGGGGTATGTTATTTACTTAATCATTTGTTAGTTATCCAGCTTACAGTATGTGCTTCTGGCTCATTTCACGCTACCACTGATCATAATGTTGACAGTCGGAACATCGTATTTCAATGAAAATGTTTTTTAAGTCGGTTGTCCTCGATATAAAGTTTATTGAGAGGTTAATTCAGGTGAAAACGCCTAACCTCTCATTCTAAGCATAAACGATTAAATGACATAAAGCCCTAGTTTATCGAATACATAATTATATGCCTGATACATCATTTCTTGATCATTTTCCATCGTTTCTTCATGCCTAAATTTTAATTGAGTATGAGCATCTTTTCATAAAAATATAAAATCGAGAAAAAGCTCATCATAACTTTAAAATTTTTAAAAATACAACTTTAGTATTATGGCATGATGTGTACTGACGAATATAAAATACATCTTACAAATTCTGTAAATAACATTTTGAGCACGCGACAGACGTGCGAATGAGTTATCCGATGTACTTTGCTTATAGACCGTTACTAGAAAAAATAAACAAGATACTTCGGGGGCTAGGTAATTTTAAGTACATGTATATCATACATGCATCAATGAATTTGTGAATTATACAGCTTATTTAACTTACCATCGGTGATTAGAAAAATTTATGGTATATATACAGAAAAGCACCACACTCAACAAATTGTTAGGACAGAAGTATCTTGATAAAATGCAGTTCTACAAACCTTTCCAAGTAGTATATGTAAATAAGATGTCGATTTTAGTTCAACGTAAAATAAAACGAACACAATAGTTTATCCGGTTTATATAGTTACACAGTTTCAGTTAGCCAGAGGCTAGGCAAAGTTTTAAGTCGCCTATTGATTGATCATGGATTGCATTTGGGTATCAAAATAACTTATGTCTTCAACTGCACGTTTTGAAAACTAGTAAAACAGTATTGCATTAATGTAAAATTATATCTGCAAGTTTGGTGTCTAAAGTGTGATGCTCTCCCTTCTACCTAAAAAAATTACTTTATAGAAATTAATCTTAGTGATATAAAAAATAACAATGAAACTAAAAATTGCCACATAACCTATGCCAAGCAACTTACTGTTAAGCTTAAATTATTGCTTCTATACAAATATAGCATTATTTATTTAGCAGTTTACTATTTAGCTATTTTACTACATATATAGTTATTTTACTATTTATCATAATCATTTAGGATTTCATTCAGATTATACTAGTTTGTTTAAGCTAAAGGCACACTTGAAAGAATTATGAACTTTCATTCCATCATCAATTACTTAAATGGAAAGAATAGTTTGAAGCCAAGCATTACCGGTCAATATTTAGTTTAGGTGATCCACCAAAATAAAACATTCCATTTTGAACAATCGGGAAAGGAGCCCATTTAAAAATGTTTTAGATGAACGACATTCTGGGGGTTGATGCGTTATTTTTGAATTATTCAGCTTAGAAGTTTGCTTTTGCGCGCCAAGCTTAAGTTATTTAATAACGGAAGCTAACGTCCTATTACAAACATAAAGAGGTTGGGCCATGAGAGGGAGCCACAGTTCTTCTGGTGAAAATTATAAATAAAGGTTTCCAGTGACGTCCGTGTACATCATATCCAATGGCGGCCACCCGGTACCCAAGATGGCGGCCGCCATCTTATCTTGTCGTAAAATACTTATTTATGCCAGAAAGTGCATAGAAGAAAACTTGTTCATTTTGTTCTAATTAACTATGTTTAGGTACTGAAAAATAAATTATCAATTACTGGTTAATCCTCAACAATCACCTCTTTTTTTGTCATTTGCAACAAGGGGGAAAATTTCTGCTGTAATTATCATAAACAAAATTAAAGCTAAGCTCACTTGCTTGTCCATGCCATAGAAAATCAGTTCTTAATATAAGTTAAATTTTATAAACTAAACTTCAAATGTTGGTAGTTAACCATGCAGAATATGTTGTACTACATAACTTTACTGCCACTTAATTTGTTTGATTTCTTTTACTTTAAAATCTGAGAGGGCATTTATTTTAAGGCTGCATATAGAAAGTTAAGAACAAATAGGTAAATAAAAATACTTTTAGAAAAATACCTTCTCTAAAAATCTGTTAGGGTTGAATGCAATTAAAATCCATCATATAAGTGCACAAACATTGCTACCAGGCTCTCTTACAAGTTCACATTGTAGATGCAATTTTTCTCCTACATAATTCATTCTTTTAAGCGGCCCATCGATGATCAATTTTATTGTCAATATAAATGACAATAATGAATACTGACAATTTAATTGATCATCTATGGGCTTGATTGATGACAGTCAAATAATTGACTTGGGGACAAAAAATATCATCAATACATTGAGTCAATGATATTGACGATTTAATTGACGGTCTATGGGCCGCTTTGCTTAAAATTGGAATTAAGACTTGTCACCAACACAAAAGAGGCACAATAACAACAACGTAATAATTGGGCTGCATAATGAACTCTAACTTACGTATTAAATAATGGTCACAGCACACCTGGAGATGCCACCTCACAGTATGAGCACCCACCAGCAACTGACATGACTGAAGCTCTGTGCCTCTATATAGCCTCCAGTCAATACCTGGATGCAAAAAAATTTTGAAGCCCTATGACTGAAATATTTAACTGTTCCATTTTTTAGATTTTTATAATTACAAAGTTACTTCAACATACAAGCATTTAGGAAGTTTCTAAAAATGATACAAATGTATTGTAAATTTTTTTATTTCAACAAAAAGTAGGCCTACCTCACTCTCAACTCCAGCCCTCATTAACACTACTGAGTAATGAAAAATAGTTGTTAAACTATACAATCTTTCAATAGTTCATGTCAATAATGTGCTATAAAATGACTTACTCATGCAAATTAAGATTAACCTTCAATAAATAGTTTGGTAAAATAATGGAATTACAAGAGTGATGTCAATGCTTCTGTACACTCACATTTTAAATTATGCATTAATTAGAATAAAATTTTCTTTCAGACACGATGTAATGCTCACGACAAGATCTAGTCACTGAACGTGCTTCTGAGATGCATCGCAGCACCCGATTGTTCTCAGCTTTGTGTCACGTCAAGAGCGTGTACTGCATATTAGCCGACATTTTAATTTCAAAGTGAAATTTTTTTTACATTAGTAAAAATTGTATTTTAATACTTTCATATGCACAGCTCAACAGCTGACATTTTAATTTTCATATAAATTTTTTTGTGGTAGTAAAAATTGTATTTTATTTGTGTCATGTGCATGGCATAAGAGCTGATACTTCAATTTTCAAGTAAAATTCCTTGGTGGTAAAAATTGTAGTTTAAATGAATCACATCAAGAGCGTCCACAGCATAACAAAAAATTATTTCAATTAATAAGTGAAATTTTTTGCATTAGCAGAAATTCCAGATAAAACGTGCTATGTGCGCGGCATAACAACCAACATTTCAACGTTTAAGAGAATTTTTTGCGGCTTAAAGAATTGTACTCTTAAAAATTGTACATTTTTGCGACTTTAAAAATAGCATTTCAAACCATGGACATGAGCCAGGACACCGTGAGCATCGTGGTCGGGCTTGGCGGCAGAATAAACATGCTCACAGAGGAGCAGGCCAACCGCCTGCTGAGCAGCGGGCAGGCCAGCATCATGTCGAGCGATCAAATCAGCGTCATCAGCAGCGACTCGCAGGAGACCCGAGACGAGAACTTGTGTGGCACCACTTCTGACGAGGCCTTGGCAGGCAGCGGTGCAGGAGCTCGTGCTGTTGGCAACTTGCTGGAGAGAGAGCAAAGCCTCGGCTGCTTGGCAGCTGATGGAGGCATCATGACGATGGAGAGAGACAAGGAGATGCACGTAGAGTCCGGCAGCGAGGGCTTGCAAGCCGAGAACTTGCGAGTTATCGTACAGGAGGAAGGGGAGGATCTCAGGTGTCTTGTTGATGCTGATGGCAACAAGATTGACGTTGCCATTGAGAGCCAGCAGGGCATCAACGCTGGCGACATGGTGCAGGTTGGTGGCGTTTATTATCTAGCAATTGTAGGGGACAGGGTTCAATACCTTGTGACTGTAGGATACAGAGGGTTCAACATCATGTGCAAATATTCCCCCTTTTTTACAGCCTTTTTCTTTGATCTGAGTTTCTCTTTGTTGTAACTAAGGATTTATCAACTAATAAGATGAGAGTAAGGATTGTAGGAGTAAATTTTAACGTGATAATTGTGATGGGTTACGCTGAAATTCAACATTCAACTCAAATTTTAAGTCAACTCAACTGTATTAAGCTATTTTGAAAATAGCCAACATGAACTGGATTGTGCTTTCATTCAGCTTTAAGTATTCATAGAAATTGAGTCAGTGACCAGGTCGGTCAGCAGCATTTTGAAATCCTCCTCAGTGACCACCGGTGGGTCCCTTTGCAGGAAACGTGTTGAAAACAACCCAAAAAATGAAGATTCTGTTGAAAATGATTCATTTTGTAGTTTCCCTTTCATTTTCCAATGACAAAATGTCTAAGTAGGTAAATAAAATAATTTGAGTAAATTTTAGGAAGTAGAATATATGGAATATATATATTTTATGTATTAAATGTATATAATATATAATAAATTGATGTAATGTATAATATATTCATGTAATATAAACAATATATTATATATATATATATGTTTATTGTTTCTATGGTAAAGAAAAAAACATATAATATATATTAAATGTATACAATGAGATGAATTACTGTCCCATACCTTAACAAAGAGAGTATGTGACGAGTTGCTGGTGTACAGGTTCAAGAACCGTCTAAATAGGAAACCGTCTAAATAGGAAACCTATTTAAATAGGAAACCGTCTAAATAGTCTAAATAGGAAATATATTAGGATATATAATATATAGAATGCATATAATATGATATATAAATATAATGTAGGATGAAATACTCTGCCACTACCTGAACAAATAGAGTATGAGACGAGTTGCTGCTGTGCAGGTATACCTGCGGGATGACAGCAGCGGGACCGTGTCCCTCGTGAAGGAGGAGAGCGGCAACTACTGCATCCAGGCTGTGAGTCTTGTGTTCTGATTTATTGGTATCTTGTCTGATGATGCCTTTGGTGTGCTTATATTGCTTAATGATACCCTCGGTGTGTTTATTTATATCACTGTAGAGGAAACAAGGTAGGGTCAAACCAGTCTCTTTTTGGTTGACGGTGTGGTTTTGCTGACGTCACGGCAACAAACCAATAGCAGCGCTCATATTGCGTCTGGTAGCACTGCGACTGCCAAATCTGGCTCCACTATTGGCCTAACGACATGGTGTTTTGGTGACGTCATAAAGTTTGTTTGAAATAAAGCTTTTCTATTGGCTAGCCTAACAAGAGGATGTGTATTTTCTTCCATAGAAATGACCCTACCTTGTTTCCTCTGCCGTGATTTATAAATGTGTCTGGTGTCCGCTTATTCTGTCTCTCTGTGACGCTCTTACAGATGCTCAGTGACCGTATCTGTGATACCATTTTCTCCAGTGCACAAGTTCAAGAATGTTTTAATTGCAGGTGCTATTAGTATATTACTTTGTTTGTCACCGACATTTGGGGGATTTGTCTTAGGAAAATATAGAATCCAGTCACTTTTGACGGATCGTATACACTATGTTATAGTAAAGTTTCTAAAATTAGACTTAACATAACAGCAAAGTTTCAGTATCAGAGATATCGGTTGCCTGGTGTGATGGTGGTGGTGGTGCTGATCTTTAGTTGTGCAATTCGTGAATTTGTAGAATATATCGACGTTAGTTTATTGATGGGCAAAAAATTTCAGATTTCTCTCTATAATGAGGCGGTTTAGTGGCACAAAATGGTAGGTAAAATGCGAGCATTGTATCTGAGAAAGTCAAATACTGTTTTTCCTATACTGCCTGTGGTAGCAACTTGCGGGTATCAATATTTCATTAATAGATCTAGAAATAAGATCTATGGATTTTCCATGTATTTTTTCCATGATGTTAAAACCTCACACTGTGCAACTGTGTGCCAAGTTGAAAATTTTTGTATTGTAATTATTCCATCTCGAAACTCACACCACGTAACTCTGAGATAAATAAGATTTTATGAGATGAATAAAATATTTTGCAGTGTAATTTTCCATGTAGAAGAAACCTAACACCACACGACTGCGTACTAAATAAGATTTCATGCATTACAGACGAGCCTGGACGAAGAAGTGATACTCTGCAGCAAAACCAACATGGCGGCCAACACGGACACCACAACCACCGCTTCTCCAGAAGATGCCGAGTCCAACAATAACAACAACGATAGCAACAACACGACCACGACCAGCAAGAACAACAACCAGGTGTACAAGTGCCCCATGTGCACTTACTCCTCGATATACAAGAACAACTACCACCGCCACGTCGCGAAGCACAACTCTGACCAAGAGCTTCTGCACTGCCGGAGATGTTCCTTCAATACCATCTACAAGCACAGCCTGAAACGCCACATGCTAACTCACCCTGAGGAGAAACTCGGACCTGCCACCACCAGTGACCCTCCTGACACAAGTGCTGCCAGCGCCAGCTGTCAGGCAGAAGGGTACTCGGTGTGTGACTTTTGTCCGTACAAGACGAAGAACGCGCAGCACTTGAAACGACATCTGCAACGGCACACCAATGAGAAAATCCTCAAGACGTTCACCTGTGAGAGCTGCGGGTACACCTCGAAGTACAAGCAGCACTACGAGAGGCACTTGCTCAAGCACTCCGGCAAGAAGACGTACAAGTGCAACAGCTGCGAGTACGCCACACCGTACATTGACAACTACAAGCGTCACTGCATCAAGCACTCCAAAGAAAAGTCGTTCTCGTGTGACCAGTGCAGCTACTCGTCAGCGTACCCAGACAACTACAAGAGACACATGCTGAAGCACTCAGGAGAGAAGTCCTTTTTTTGCCCGCACTGCAACTACGCTTCTGCGTACTCCGACAACTACGAACGGCATCTCCTGAAGCACTCCAACGGCAAGATATATTCATGTACGTCGTGCAATTATAGGTCTGCGTACGTGGACAACTACAAGAGACACTTACTAAAGCACTCGCGCGACAAGCTCCACACATGTCAGTATTGCAACTACAGCACAGTGTACATAGACAACTACCGCAGGCACGTCACCGTACACACAGGAGAGGGAGCCCAAACCTGCCCACACTGCAACTACAGCACCACCATCAAGTATAAGTTCAAGCAGCACATGTCCCTTCACACGGGGCATGGCCTCATACAGTGCCCATATTGCCCCTACAAGACGCCCAGGAAGTACCAATTCAAAAGGCACTTGTCCATTCACACCCAAGAAGGTAGGTACAATTGCACAATTTGTTCCCATAGCACCGCATACAAAAGTTCCCACAGAAAACACATGCTCAAGCACGGCAAAGAGCCCGACTTTGACGCCGAGAGAGTGGTTGGACCCGTGGATAACAGTGGGATGAGTGGAGAGGATAACAACTCTGGGAATGTCACTGTTAATATTGGGGTTGGAGATCAAGGGTTCCCCAATGCAGGCACGAGTAGTGTGAAACTCACAGAGGTTTCTAAAATCGACGTCATCACGAGGGAACAAATGAACCTGTCGCCTGCAACGACTGGCGTTTCCCCACTCCCAACACGGTCCATACGCCAAATCAAGTCCAAGAAAAACACTTTAGCACGTGTGTGTGTTGCCAACACCAGCACCGTCACGAGCGTCACCGACAGCTCCAAAACGCCATCAAATTCTTCCCAATCTGACGTAAACCTCGCTAACGGGGGTATGTCTAGCGGTAATACCATGAACGGTGGAGAAACGTGTTCCATGTTCCCCTCTAAAATACGAGACGATTCCAACAATTCTTCAACTGGGGGTATCCAAACAGCGAGGGTGGCGCCGATGACGCGTGTTGGTTCTCTCCAACAACAACAACAGCAGCAGCAACAACAGCAGCAAATAGAGCATCAGTTGATAACCCACATACAAGAGCCAACACTCCATCTAGTACAGGATGTGGGCCAACAAAACCTGCTCATCAACAGGATAGGCATGGAAGGCGTGTCAACGTCGGTTGTAGAGGACCTCACATCTTCTCGACATGCCCTTACCAATCCCCACAGCTTGTCAGGTGGCGGTCAACCGCTCTTGGCAACGCCCCAGTCTTTGGCCCACAACTTGACAAGCACTCACAACTTGACGAGTGCTCCTAACTTGACAAACACGTTGGCGGGGCCACAAAACATGACAGCGCAAAATCTGACAATCGCGGGAATGGGTTCTCAACAGGACACCAACAGCCGTCCTTTGCAGGAGCTGTCGATTCTGCCGGCGACTATTTTCTGCAACCCTAGCACTCAGGACCTCACTTCTTTAACAGTGCAAGACTTGAGTGGCCTTGGCAGTAGCGTTCAACAGCAAGCGCTCGGGTCTAGACAAACTGTGACCTACTCCGTCCAAGGCTTGAATTTATCAGCCAACGCAACCACCACTCGGTCTGTTGCGTCTTCCATATCAGCGGACGAGCTTTTGGGGGAGAATATGGACGGCACTCTCTCCTCTATCACGTCCACGTCCTCCACTTGTGCCAGTCAAGCTCCCAATTTTACCTCAAGCTTGGGATCCAACTCCACTAACCTTAGTTCGAGTATTGGGGCTAATCTCATTACAACCATTGGAGGATCCAACCCCACCTCGAGAATTGGGTCTGACCATACCTCAGCGATTGGATCTAACCAGGCCACAAACATGGTGTCCAACCAAGGCCCAACCATGGTGTCCAACGAAGGTACAACAATGGTATCCAGCCATGACACAACCATGGTGTCCAACCAAGGCACAACCATGGTGTCCAACCATGACACAGCCATGGTCTCCAACCACAGCTCAAGTCTCAGTTCAAACATGGACATCTCGCACCGCTCTGCTGTCCCAAGCGGGACTGCCCATTCCTCTTCAGTGTCTTCCTCAATGTCGTTGTCTGCAGTGCAGCCGTGCGTGTCTGCAGCGTTGCACGCAAGTCTACCATCAAGTCTGCAGCAGACCCTGACAGCTAGCCAGGTAATAGCGTCTGCTGGGGGTCAGTCGTTCCTGCTTACAGCACCTTCAGGAGCCCTCCAAGGGCGCGAGTTTGCCCCTGGCCAATACTTCACGCCGGCCACATTCACGGGTCACCCTCCACACATCACGTTCACGGCCCACCTCCCATCTCACATCACCGCACAACTGCAGCACATCGGGGGCTCTGCAGTCACGTCCACATCCCCAAACTTTGCAACGTCTTCCCCACACTTGACTACCACTTCTTCGTCACCTCAAACCATAGCGTTTGTGCAGCCCTTGCTGCATGCTGAGTCTTTTGAACAGGACAATGATAGTGGTGGGTAGTTCTTAGGCGGGTATTCCTTAAGCGATAGTCATGATGCGGGTAGTCCTTGAGCGGATAGCCTTGATGCGGGTAGCATTCTTGTGGGTAGCCATCTTGTGGGTAGCCATCTTGTGGGTAGCCATCTTGTGGGTAGCCATCTTGTGGGTAGCCATCTTGTGGGTAGCCATCTTGTGGGTAGCCATCTTGTGGGTAGCCATCTTGTGGGTAGCCTTCTTGTGGGTAGCCTTCTTGTGGGTAGCCTTCTTGTGGGTAGCCTTCTTGTGGGTAGCCTTCTTGTGGGTAGCCTTCTTGTGGGTAGCCTTCTTGTGGGTAGCCTTCTTGTGGGTAGCCTTCTTGTGGGTAGCCTTCTTGTGGGTAGCCTTCTTGTGGGTAGCCTTCTTGTGGGTAGCCTTCTTGTGGGTAGCCATCTTGTGGGTAGCCCTCTTGTGGGTTGCCCTCTTGTGGGGAGCCATCGTGTGGGTAGCCCTCTTGTGGGGAGCCATCGTGTGGGTAACCATCTTGTGGGTAGCCCTCTTGTGGGTAGCCCTCTTGTGGGTAGCCCTCTTGTGGGTAGCCCTCTTGTGGGTAGCCCTCTTGTGGGTAGCCATCTTGTGGGTAGCCCTCTTGTGGGTAGCCATCTTGTGGGTAGCCCTCTTGTGGGTAGCCCTCTTGTGGGTAGCCCTCTTGTGGGTAGCCCTCTTGTGGGTAGCCCTCTTGTGGGTAGCCCTCTTGTGGGTAGCCCTCTTGTGGGTAGCCCTCTTGTGGGTAGCCCTCTTGTGGGTAGCCATCTTGTGGGTAGCCCTCTTGTGGGTAGCCATCTTGTGGGTAGCCATCTTGTGGGTAGCCATCTTGTGGGTAGCCCTCTTGTGGGTAGCCATCTTGTGGGTCGCCCTCTTGTGGGTAGCCATCTTGTGGGTAGCCATCTTGTGGGTAGCCATCTTGTGGGTAGCCATCTTGTGGGTAGCCCTCTTGTGGGTAGCCCTCTTGTGGGTAGCCATCTTGTGGGTAGCCATCTTGTGGGTAGCCATCTTGTGGGTAGCCCTCTTGTGGGTAGCCATCTTGTGGGTAGCCATCTTGTGGGTAGCTCTCTTGTGGGTAGCCATCTTGTGGGTAGCCATCTTGTGGGTAGCCCTCTTGTGGGTAGCCATCTTGTGGGTAGCCCTCTTGTGGGTAGCCGTCATTTTCTTGACCTTAAATTGAGTCTTGTGTAAATATGTATATCGCCACCATGATATTTGACAGCGCAATATTTTGTCCGTTGTTGACATAACATCTTAAGTACGATCTTGTTAGTCTGAGTTTTAGATTACATTTTATGACGAAAATTCATTTTCTGAGGTGCATTTTTAATATGAACCTGTTGTTCCTTTTCTTAAACAATGATGATATTTGACGGCAAAAATTAACTTTGCTCAGGAAATTTTTAATACGGGCCTGCTATTTTTAGATCCTTTTTAATCTTTTTCCGATAACGGCAAAGTAATCAAATTGATTCTATGTTAATTTTTGGTGTAGAAATATATTGGAAAATTGTGCTTTGAAATGTTGTTAACGTTTAGAGGTTGTGCTTCAGTATTTATGTATAAATGAATGTATATTTTTAGGATGGGCTGTAAATGAGGTGACGAAGTATAGCGGCAGGAACTTTCAAGAATCTCTTCAATTTTAACTCATTATTAATTGCTCATGAGAAAAATTTGAAAATTGTCGGAAATTAAAAATTGTAAACTTGTTTGTTAAGACAGAAATGAAAATTTGTAATCTTGACGAATGAAAATTTGTAAACTTGACGAATGAAAATTTGTAAACTTGACAGAAATGAAAATTTGTAAACTTGACAGAAATGAAAATTTGTAAACTTGACAGAAATGAAAATTTGTAAACTTGACAGAAATGAAAATTTGTAAACTTGACAGAAATGAAAATTTGTAAACTTGACAGAAATGAAAATTTGTAAACTTGACAGAAATGAAAATTTGTAAACTTGACAGAAATGAAAATTTGTAAACTTGACAGAAATGAAAATTTGTAAACTTGACAGAAATGAAAATTTGTAAACTTGACAGAAATGAAAATTTGTAAACTTGACAGAAATGAAAATTTGTAAACTTGACAGAAATGAAAATTTGTAAACTTGACAGAAATGAAAATTTGTAAACTTGACAGAAATGAAAATTTGTAAACTTGACAGAAATGAAAATTTGTAAACTTGACAGAAATGAAAATTTGTAAACTTTGTCAGATATGAAAATTTGTAAACTTTGTCAGATATGAAAATTTGTAAACTTTGTCAGATATGAAAATTTGTAAACTTGCCTGAAAACCCCCAGAATTTCATACCCTAGGATCTGTTAAATTACCTTAGAAAATTGCACTATTTTCTGTTTGTATTTGTTCCGTGCTTTGACTGTTTTTTTGAAGTTATATTACTTATTTCGCGAGTTACCCAAGCTCTTCTCAAAAACTGCCAGGAGCGGAAATCTAAGGGGTTCGTTTCCACTGTTGAGGGTATTTTTTTTGAAGAAAGGCCAAGCATTTTTCTCTGCTCCAATACGGTGTGACATTTGGCTTTATTTTGTAGGAAAATCGATACATCGCTTAACTTGGAAAAAGGGCGCGGCAGTCAATGGTGCATTTTTGAAAAGGCTGTGGAAGCCTAAAAATGCAGGATTAGTTGCCGCATCTGCAAGTCATGGTGTCTATACCTTGCGTAATAGCATGTCCGCATTTATTTCTTTGATTTTTGGGAAAAAGGGGGACAGAATTTCATGTTTGTTTCTTCCTTTGGCAGACATTGCGTAAAATCTCCGTATTCACTTCTTTTTGATTCTCCAAAGACAAACGGAGACAGACATCTTACTTTCTTTTGTTGACTGCACCCCAAACCATAACAGAATCTTGCCTTTGAGTTCTAACATTTTCCGCGTATTTGGGAAGATTGATGCATGGATTCCTGGTAACTCTGTTAGTTTGATGAATAAAAGTTTGTTGAATTGTGAACCGTTTCTCTCTACTGATGTAGAAAACAGAATCTTCCTCTACTGTTCCGATACCGATTTCTAGCAAAATTTTTTTCGTCTAATTCAATGAGAGCTTCTTTCCGATAAAATTTTCAACTACTCCTTGCTTAAAAAAAATTACGGCTTTTGTACTTAGGAAGGAGACATTCATAGATCCCCATGACGCAATTTTCTTATCATGTTGACCGCAATGGGCTACTCGGAAGTTCAACATTCAAGTCAATCGTAGTAAGTAAGCCATGTTGAAACTCCATTGCAAAATGTATTTTCTGTGATGCACAGTCCGCACTAACGATGGATTACGAGTTTATCATAACGAAAATAGTGCTGATGTCATTAGCAATTAAACATATGTTCATGTATAAAATGTAAGTGTAAATATGTCTATATTTGCGCAAGGTGTGTGCGCGTGTGTTGAAAGCACAAGTTTGTTGATTCTTTTCAGTGTTATTGTGTTTTTGAGAGCAGCAACAGTGAATTACAATACAGGGGTATTAACACAACATATATATGTGAAAAACGGACAATACTTAAAGAAAATGGAGAAGACGTCTAGAAAACGGAAAAAGGCGTCTAAAAAACGAGGCATGCGGGCGCGAAAAGGTACAGGGATACCCTACAAATCAACGAGGTGGGACCTCACACCCTCCCCACTACGTTAACGCCTCAAACACCATTTCTATTGCAAACTATTGCTGTAGTGAAATAGAGTTTTTCTTTGGAATGTGAAGGTACGTGTCGAGATGATGTATCGATTTTATCATTAGTTATCATAGTTTGTTTAGTATTGGTAGCCTGTTTTTTTCGATGACGAGAACTTCGTCTTGACTCGCTTGAATAATTTGGTGTTTTTTTAGAGATGTGTTGAAATGTTTTTCTGTTGATCTTTTATCTTTAATGGCTCTATGCGATGTTTTGAGGATGTGTGAACTTCGTAGAGTCAGGGACATGCCGATGGCATTGAAGTTAATTATTATTAATATTATATATTAATAATGTTGTCTTAATATGCGTACAATGATAATTATTAATATTATATATTAATAATGATGTTTTAATATACGTATAATGATAATTATTAATATTATATAATAATGTTTCAATATATGTATAATGATAATTATTAATATATATTAATAATGTTTTAAAATACGTATAATGATAATTATTATTATATATTAATAATGATGTTTTGATATACGTATGATTTTTATTGTATATTAATAATGTTTTACTATACGTATAATGATAATTATAATTCTACGAAATTTGTTGTTTTATGTCTATCGAGGTTATAAATGTTTGATTTTCGTATTCTTTTGTCTTTCAAAGAATTTCTAGTTTTGTTTGCTTCGGAAACCGTCGCTGTGTGGACTTACATGCTATATTCGCACACATGAACAGCAACACGTACATGCCACACACACACATGAATAGAAACACGTACATGTCACACACACACACACACAAATGCTACATACAGTCTTGCACATTTCCACAATAATAGCGATGGTAAGAGATACGTCGCCCTTACCTCTGTCCACTCGGACGTTTTCGGTCTATTGTAAATGTGTCCAGGTGTAAATATCGTGTGGCTGATGGTGTATGTTCTTTGTTTTGTATTAATGGAAGGTTTAGATTTTGTGGTGGCAGTGTCAAGATTTTTGTGAACTTTTGAACGGAGGCTCTCGGCAGAACGTGAATTTTGTACTAAATTAAAACGCTCGGTCGCCAGAATTGTTTGGATTGTGAAATGATTTTCACAATTGTTTACATGGTCAAATTATGTTCATAATTATCGTAATAGTTTATTATTGTGTCCATAATTTCCTTATAATTGTTTAACCGATCGCGGGAAAAATGGCTGGAAGATCTGCACTCTATATAAATATTGTGATTAAAATAAAATAAGTTGACCCTCGTATTCTGCCACCAGTAATTGATCAACTCGCCGCAATAATTGTAGGTCCAATTAGTTTTGTTTCATAATGAAAGCAAGTTAAGGGGGTCCTCCGGAATGAAAATTTTTTTGATCCGATTGGTCTGAAACTTGGTGAGTATATGTAGTTTTGCAAGACAAACATATTTGAACTTGAAATTTTTTGATTTAGGCCTTAGTTTTTCCGAAAAATTTGAAAAATAGGTTTTTTGGGTCATTTTTATGCATATTTCAAAAGAATAGAAGTCATTGAGTTTTTATGCTAGAACAAATTCAAAGACAGTTTTGGAATCCTTGAAACATTTCTAACAAAGATATATTCGGGGATTTTGCATTTTTTTTCAATTTTTTTTTATATGCGAGAATTTACCAATAAATAAAAAAACGAAATTTTTGGATTTGAACCATTATAAAAAAAATAAAATGGAAAAATGGAAAAAAGGGGAATATAACTTTGTTAGAAATGTTCCAAGGATTCCAAAACTGTCTTTGAATTTGTGCTAGCATAAAAACTCAATGACTTCTATTCTTTTGAATTTTGAAAGTAAGTGACTTTACAGTATAGGCGAAAAACTAAATTTTTTGTTTGAGTGTGATATAATGGAAAATTTATGTAATTGAATGCTGTTTTCATTTTTATTTCGATAATCTCCATGCATAACATCATATTCACACTGTGAATTGTAATTTCCAGAAGAAAAAAATTTAAAAATTTTTTACTTATATCATATAAATTATGAAATTTTTTGTTTTCAGTTTGATTCTTGTGAAATTTGACTATAATATGTAACTTTTGAAAAGAAACACAATTTCCTCCATACATTTTTTTGATTCAGGTCTTAGTTTTTGACAAAATTTGACATATTGGTTTTTAGTCCACTGGTATTGATATTTCAAAAGAATAGAACTCATTGAGTTTTCAGGCTAGAACAAAAACAAAGACAGTTTTAGAATCCTTGAAACACATCTAACAAAAGTACATTCGCAAATTTTCTACATCTTCTTTTGTCTTCTTTTTATATGGGGTCGAAAATTTAAGATTTTGGTCCCCTTCCCTGGGGAGGGATCTATTGTCCGTAGCGCCATAAAATTTTAGGACCGAATAGTCCACCACCTAAGGGTTCTTTTCCAACAATAAAATGAAAAATGACCATCGGAGAGAAAAGGGGCCCCGGAGGACCCCCTTAAGTATGGCGCATGGAAGACGTACATGAATGGCAACACGTACACACGCATGAACGGCAACACGTACACACGCATGAACGGCAACACGTACACACGCATGAATGGCAACACGTACACACGCATGAACGGCAACACGTACACACACACACACACACATGAATGGCAACACGTACTTTGCCATTACACATGAATGGCAACACACACACACATGAATGGCAACACGTACACACACACATGAATGGCAACACGTACACACACACACACATGAATGGCAACACGTACTTTGCCATTACACATGAATGGCAACACGTACACACACACATGAATGGCAACACGAACACACATGAATGGCAACACGTACATACACACATGAATGGCAACACGTACACACATGAATGGCAACACGTACACACATGAATGGCAACACGTACATACACACATGAATGGCAACACGTACACACATGAATGGCAACACGTACACACATGAATGGCAACACGTACACATGAATGGCAACACAAACACACACACATGAATGGCAACACGTACACATGAATGGCAACACGAACACACACACATGAATGGCAACACATACACACACATGAATGGCAACACGTACACACATGAATGGCAACACGTACACATGAATGGGAACACAAACACACACACATGAATGGCAACACGTACACATGAATGGCAACACGAACACACACACATGAATGGCAACACATACACACACATGAATGGCAACACATACACACACATGAATGGCAACATGTACACACATGAATGGCAACACGTACACATGAATGGCAACACGTACACATGAATGGCAACACGAACACACACACATGAATGGCAACACGTACACATGAATGGCAACACGTACACACATGAATGGCAACACGTACACATGAATGGCAACACGAACACACACACATGAATGGCAACACGTACACACATGAATGGCAACACGTACACACGCACATGAATGGCAACATGAACACCACACACATGAATGGCTACACTCTGCATTTATTCTTAAAATATTTCAATCGGCATAACTGATTTTGAAAATATTTCATCAAAAGTAAGATTTCTATAAACTTTGGATATTTACCAGCAGATAACTTTCGTTGAAATTCTTTCTGAATCTTGTGATAGAAATTCATAATTTCAATAAAAAATAAAGAAGGCCTACAAAGTATAGATGCGAAACAAAACCTCGTGATATTGTGAGTTATTTTACGCTTTCCTAACCACAACAAAGGTGTTCCGAAGATGGAAAAGAGGAAATCCCCATTCAGTATGGAGTTGAGGGAACGTGGAATCTACGCACAAGGTGCACAGAAACAGTAAGCTAAGAAAGAAGTTCATGAAACAAGACAAAAGTAGAAGAAGAAAGCAATAGGTGCTGAAAAACAGGACAGCAGTCAACCGAAAAAAGACGGTCCGTAACAAAACAAAAACCTGTTCTATTTCTACACAAGGAAGGCCTACCTCACCCTCAGCTCGGGACCTGACATCTTCACAGAATAAAAAATATCTTGAACCACAACAGATTCGCAACAGCGGGGCTCTATCAGTTGTGTTCACTTCCAGAAAATTACTGACGAGAACAGACACATGAGCAGTTTTAAATAAAATAAATATCATATTTATTTATTAATAATAAATACGTATTATTTATTTATTAATAATAAATACGTATCATTTATTTATAATAAACATGTATCGTATTCATTTATTTATTTATAATAAATACGTATCGTAATTATTTATTAATAATAAATACGTATCGAATTCATTTATTTTTAATAAATACGTATCGAATTTATTTATTAATAATAAACGCGTTTCGTATAAATTCATTAACTAAGGCTCCCGTAGACACAGAATACTGTGGAAAAAATAAAAGAAAAACTTCGTTTAAAAAGAATTTTTGGTTTGCAAAGCCCGAGACGAAAGTTAGCTAGCTAAAGTTACACGTTATTTAGTCCACTGAACACGACGCATTAATGAATAATTAACTAACTAATTACTTAATTAATTACTTAAGTAGACAGACCGTACATAAGTTACACATTTACAAAAGGCATAAAAAAATACAGAGGAGGCGGAGGCCCGCCTCACGGAACTAATTAATCCATTAATCAACTAATTAACCAGTTAATTAATTAATTAACTAGTTAACTCATAAATCTTTCAATTAACTAACTAGTTAATCAACTAATTCATTAACTAGTAAATCAAATACCTAATTAATCAACTGATTAACTAACTTGTAAATCAAATAACTAATTAATCAATTAACTAACTAGTTAATCAATTAACTAATTAATCATTAACTAATCATGAGTAACTAATTAACCAGTTACCTAATTAATCAGCGAATTAGCGCTACACACAATATACACAGCAGAATTTAGGCCTGGCACCCCAGTATTTACATCCAGTACACACGCACGCACGCACACACACGGCGTCTCAATCACAACAATAGAAATAATCCAGAAATAATCGGCGGGTTCACCACAAGTATCTGTTTTCTTTAACATTGCCCTATTGAAAAAGTTATTTCAGTAAGGGAACAGTTATTTTATTTAATTGAAGAAACGACTATTAATCAACTGAAGTACTCATTATTCAATTGAAAATATTTTCATCATTGCAAAAAAAATTATCGCTAAATCAAAGAAACTTTAATTTCATTTAATTTTTTTCCGATTTTTTTTCATTAATTTGAATAATTAATTCATTATTTATTTAGTTAGTTGGATCAATTAGTTACTTATTTCACTAAACGATTGAACAATCAATGGAATTAGCCTAATTAGCCAACAGTCTTGCAATAATTGAGAACATTGTGAATAATCGTCATTCAATTATTTACACAAATTATTATTTCATTGTGAAATAATCATTGAATTAACTCATTATTGAACAAAAAATGATTATATGAAAGATAATTTATGTTCAATTGTTCAACACAATTATTAATTACCACCCAGTAATTAACATCTGTTCAACACAATTAACTGCCATTCGTTAATAAATTTTCTACGAATCCATTAATAATAAATTTAGAAAGTTCATTCGTTAATAAATCAACTACTAATCCATTAGCAATGAATTAAAAAAAATTGGATTTTAATTTTATCAATTTTTTTTAATTTTTTTTAAAAATGAATGAATTTTAAAAACAATGAAATATTCAAAAAATTGAAATCATAATGAATGAATTTTACAAAAATTCATTCATCAAGAACAAATTTCAGCACAGAATTCATCACCACTGAAGCGGCATTTCACACTAACATAATCGGAGGAAATATGCGACACTCACGGGAGTTCCCCGGAATTTTCACAGCACAAAAAAGGCGGCAAGGAAACATCGCATTTCCTGCCTTCCAAAACCGGGCACAGGAGCGTGCAATAGCGCAATTGAGGTAGCGTAACTGACTAAAGTTCCCTCGGTGGTGAACTCCAGAGACTGACACCCCCGGCGAAAGATCACCGTCAATATTATAATTAAAATTAATCATTAATATTCATTATTATTATTAATAATCAATATCTTAACTAAATTAAACAACGCAATATAAAGAACTAATCCGTATAGTTGAGTTCACTCAAGGTTACACCAACCTATATATTTATATTTCTTCATAACCACTACTATTGTTTTTTTCATTATACCTGTTATAGTACACAAAGTACTATATTGTTCCTGTTATAGTACATGCACAGTACACAATAAACATGTACTATACATAATACGAGAGTTATATTTTTTCAAGAGTGTGGGGACCTTTTGCATAGATTCCTCGTTCCCTTGAATCCGTACTAAATGGTCCCTTCTCTTCCCTCTCTTGAGATCGAGATCTTGTCCTGGTATAATACAGCAGATCCTACATATGATATATATATACACGAGTATATATATTATACACGGTACACAGTATTGTAAGTTACCTCAAACCTGATTTTCATGTCCGTACCATTACTCAAAAGAGCAAAATAAGCCAGAAACATCAGTATCGTAGAGCAGATAGTTCTAAACTCCCTAACCACAAGAAAGGCGATCTCAAGAGAGGGAAGAGAAGGGACCATTTAGTACAGATTCAATGGAACAGGGAATCTACGCACAAGGTCCCCACACAAACAGCAAGTCAGGAAGGAAGGAATCTATGCACAAGGTCCCCACACAAACAGCAAGTCAGGAAGGAAGGAATCTATGCACAAGGTCCCCACACAAACAGCAAGGCAGGAAGGAAGGAACCTATGCACAAGGTCCCCACACAAACAGCAAGTCAGGCAGGAAGGAATCTATGCACAAGGTCCCCACACAAACAACAAGTCAGGAAGGAAGGAAGGAAGGAATCTATGCACAAGGTCCCCACACAAACAGCAAGTCAGGAAGGAAGGAATCTATGCACAAGGTCCCCACACAAACAACAAGTCAGGAAGGAAGGAAGGAATCTATGCACAAGGTCCCCACACAAACAGCAAGTCAGGAAGGAAGGAATCTATGCACAAGGTCCCCACACAAACAGCAAGGCAGGAAGGAAGGAATCTATGCACAAGGTCCCCACACAAACAACAAGTCAGGAAGGAAGGAATCTATGCACAAGGTCCCCACACAAACAGCAAGTCAGGAAGGAAGGAATCTATGCACAAGGTCCCCACACAAACAGCAAGTCAGGAAGGAAGGAATCTATGCACAAGGTCCCCACACAAACAGCAAGTCAGGAAGGAAGGAATCTATGCACAAGGTCCCCACACAAACAACAAGTCAGGAAGGAAGGAATCTATGCACAAGGTCCCCACACAAACAGCAAGTCAGGAAGGAAGGAATCTATGCACAAGGTCCCCACACAAACAGCAAGGCAGGAAGGAAGGAATCTATGCACAAGGTCCCCACACAAACAGCAAGTCAGGAAGGAAGGAATCTATGCACAAGGTCCCCACACAAACAGCAAGTCAGGAAGGAAGGAATCTATGCACAAGGTCCCCACACAAACAGCAAGTCAGGAAGGAAGGAATCTATGCACAAGGTCCCCACACAAACAGCAAGGCAGGAAGGAAGGAATCTATGCACAAGGTCCCCACACAAACAGCAAGTCAGGAAGGAAGGAATCTATGCACAAGGTCCCCACACAAACAGCAAGTCAGGAAGGAAGGAATCTATGCACAAGGTCCCCACACAAACAACAAGGCAGGAAGGAAGGAATCTATGCACAAGGTCCCCACACAAACAGCAAGTCAGGAAGGAAGGAATCTATGCACAAGGTCCCCACACAAACAGCAAGTCAGGAAGGAAGGAATCTATGCACAAGGTCCCCACACAAACAGCAAGTCAGGAAGGAAGGAATCTATGCACAAGGTCCCCACACAAACAGCAAGTCAGGAAGGAAGGAATCTATGCACAAGGTCCCCACACAAACAGCAAGTCAGGAAGGAAGGAATCTATGCACAAGGTCCCCACACAAACAGCAAGTCAGGAAGGAAGGAATCTATGCACAAGGTCCCCACACAAACAGCAAGTCAGGAAGGAAGGAATCTATGCACAAGGCCCCCACACAAACAGCAAGTCAGGAAGGAAGAGGAACAATAGACAAAGAAGAGATAGCAAAGAAGGCATGACAACTGAGAGAAGCAAAGTGGGCAGGAAAGATACAAGTTTAGAAGGCCTATGTACAGCTGAGGGACCTAGTAGTAGTAGTAGAAGTAACATAGGTTTACTAGCGCTTCAGTAGCTCCGACTATTTCGCGCCGAAGGTCTCATGGTTTCAGAGATACCAGAATTCTACATCAGCTCTGAGATAGTATTATAGCGCGCTGAGTATTATAAGAACATTATTTCGGTGGTTAACACAATTTCTATTGCCTCAACACACACAGGGACCTAACAGTACTCTGAGGGACCTAACAGTATTCCTCCTGGGGGGCGCCAATCCCTAAACCACAGGATAGACAAGCCTAACTAGTCTATAAGCCTATTGTAGGCCTACTGAGGGGTAGTCTCGGTTAACACTTTGACCGCAGCGTGCACCACCGGTGGTACACGGAGGCAATTTTCACAACGCTGCAGACCGACCAGTAGTCACAAACACAATTTCCATAAATACTTAATCAAAGCTAAATGAAGGCACGATCCAGTTCATGTTTGCTATTTTCAACATCGCGCGCTGCAGTTGACTTTTAATTAGAGTTTGGTGTTGAACTTAATATTTAGTAGTTGCGGTTAAAGTGTTAAGAAAATTCCTCGAACACGGAGAAAAAATGGGACAGAATCAAAAGCGGGTGTGTAATCACGTAACAAGAACACAGAAAAATAAAGATATATAATGGAAAAAATTTAGCATTTTGACCCCAATTTTAAAACTCCAAGTTGTTTGGAACATGCACCAAAACTCAAGTTGCTTGGAACATGCACCAAAAATCAAGTTGCTTGGAACATGCACCGAAGCCAAAGCAGAACAAACACTTGCTGAGGACGGAGCTGGTCCACGGAACGTTTTACAGAATGGAAAGCTTTTTGGCAAGAAAACAAGTTATTCGAACTAGTGAAGTTCAAACAAATGTGATTTAAATATTAACCTTTTTCAGAGTTTTTAAAAATCCGAACTAGGTGATAGGTACTCAGCTGCAACGAGGTACAAGCTACAAACGCAATACTAACAAAATTTTCTTTTAATGAGTATGGGAGCGCGAAGTCCCAAAGATGAGCTGTATCGTAGCCCTTCCATTTCTGGACACGATCAAACCAGTCCAAGACGCATCCAGGACACGATCAAACCAGTCCAAGACGCGTCCAGGACACGATCAAACCAGTCCAAGACGCGTCCAGGACACGATCAAACCAGTCCAAGACGCGTCCAGGACACGATCAAACCAGTCCAAGACGCATCCAGGACACGATCAAACCAGTCCAAGACGCGTCCAGGACACGATCAAACCAGTCCAAGACGCGTCCAGGACACGATCAAACCAGTCCAAGACGCATCCAGGACACGATCAAACCAGTCCAAGACGCGTCCAGGACACGATCAAACCAGTCCAAGACGCGTCCAGGACACGATCAAACCAGGCCAAGACGAGTCCAGGACAAGATCAAACCAGTCCAAGACACGTCCAGGACACGATCAAACCAGTCCAAGACGCGTCCAGAACATAATCAAACCAATCCAAGACGCATCCAGGACACGATCAAACCAGTCCAAGACGCGTCCAGGACACGATCAAACCAGTCCAAGACGCGTCCAGAACATAATCAAACCAATCCAAGACGCATCCAGGACACGATCAAACCAGTCCAAGACGCGTCGTGGACACGACCAAACTAGTCAATCCCCTAGCCCAAACTAATCAAGAATTCAAAGCAATTATTTAAGCCAATTCCCTAAACGCTCTAGCTCATTGAGGAGAACTTCAAACAGTGAAGAACAAAAGTTACCCTAAACACAAAGCTCATAGAAAATTACCCTAATTACACACAGTTCGTTGTCATCTAAATATATCACAATTAGAAATTTGAGCACAACCGAACAAAGGACTTTACTTTTTTTCAACAATTTCGCAACTAAATTTCCATTGTTTACAATACAGTACACAAATTTAGGTCATAAGTTTTACACGTCAACTGCCATACGACACGCCGGTGGGTCGTGCTTAAGCTTTTCCTGCAATGTGACCCACCGGTGGTCAATCAGGCTATTTTCATAGTGCTGCTGACCCAACTGCAGTCACTAATTCATTTTTTTATAAATACTCAATGAAAGCTAAATGAAGGCCCGATCCAGTTAAAGTTTGCTATTTTCAAAGTTGATTACCACAATTGACATTAAATTTGAATTGAAGATTGAACTTCAGTTTAACCCATCGCAGTCAATGTGTTAAAATTTGATAAATTAGTTCAAGCCTCATACACCCAAAAAAAGGCGTTCCAAATAAAGGAAGGAGGAAGGCACCATTTAGTGCAAAGAGGACAGGGAATCTATTCACAAGATGTGTCCCCACAACGTGTACATGGAAACAGTAAATTGAGAATGAAGTTTATAGAATATAATAAAAGTTTAAGAAGAAAGGAATAGGTGATGAAAAACCGGACAGCAGTCAACCGAAACCGACGAAGACAGACACTTCCAGCATACCTACCGAGGGTATCTGGAATCCTACATCAACGCCAGCCCCCAGCACGGTAGAGGAAACAAGGTAGGGTCAAACCAGCATTTTTTTCGTTGACGGTGGGGTTTTGCTGACGTCACGGAAACGAACCAATAGCAGCGCTCATATTGCATCTGGTAGCACTGCTACCCCCAAATCTGGCTCCACTATTGGCCTAACATGGCGTTTTGGTGACGTCATAAAGTTTGCTTTAAATAAAACCTTTCTATTGGCTAGCCGAACAAGAGGAGGTGTATTTTCTCCACATAGAATGACCCTGCCTTGTTTCCTCCACCGTGGCCCTCAGTCACCAAGATGTACTGCAACAGGGAAGCGCATCCATACGGACAGCTCTTTTGGTTTTTTAAGATAGAGATAAGCAAGTTTTCCTTCCAGCATCTTGGGTACAAGTTCGCTGATTTCAATACTCTTTCGAATATCTAGGATACAAATTCACAGCAGTGAATACTTCATACTTCTCCCGGGTATCAAGGATACAAATTCACAGCGGTAAATACTCTTCCAAGAATCAAGGATACAATTTCATACAGGTAAATGATACTCCGAGTATCTAGGATACAAATTGACAACGGTAAATACTCTTCCGAGTATCTAGGAGAAAAATTCACAGCGATGAATACTCTTCCGGGTATAAAGGATGCAATTTCATTGAGGCAAATACTCCCAGTATCCAGAATACAAACTGAAAGAAGTCAGTATTTGAGTCTACAAACCTATTAAGCATTTAAGATCTTTCCCTTTTTTAGTGAACGCTGGCTGCTCGTCATATATATCCGTCACATATCCATCATATATCGCTGGTTACCCATCACATAACCACGACATATCATTATCCATTTTATATCCGTCACGAATCGCTGGTTTTCATAGATACATCCATCACATACAGCTGGCTACCACCACATATCCACGATTTCAGGAAAGAAAATAACACCCTTAAAACATTCACGATACTCAACAAATAACTGAACACGAATCACAAGGTTCAGAAGGCACTGCCTGGACTTAAAGATAAAGCTCCGTAGCTTTCCCTATATACATACTTGCAACTAACTACAACGGACAAGTAGGTGTGTGTGTGTGTGTGTGTGTGTGCAGACGCGCTCGTGTCAAATGATATATCACATACTCATGAGTGGGTAGGAAGTATCAGGGCTGAATTATACACAATAAAAGGCCTCTAGAAATACAGAGCGGGCGTCGGTCGCACATAGAAGTGTGTGTGGAGTGCGGGGGGAGGGGTTTGAAGAAAGGGGGGGGGGGGGGGAGGAGAGAAAAAGGGGCTGAAGAAAAGGGAGGGTAAGGGAGGGGGGAAGAGCGGTTAAGGTAAGAAAAAGAGGGTTGAGGAAAGGAAAGAATAATGGGGGATGGGGGGAAGAGAAAAAAGGGGATGACGGAAAGAAAATGGAGGGGGGGGGGGGAGAGGGAGACATAGGAAATACCCTGTGTATGTGTGTGCACAAACGATTACTACACACAACCCTCGCGTTAGTCGCTACAGTCAGAACGCTCAACTGGAAGAAGAAAGGATTGAGCAAATTTCAACCATGATCACCCCAGTAGTTGTTCGTTCACAACAATTTGCCCTGAGTACGCCATGCATTTGGTACAGAATTAGACAGACTTCACCGCTAGATTTGGTGATGACAGAAGCAACAATCATGGGAGGGTCCAATGAAGACACTTTAAAGAATGAAGAAACTTTATCCACCAATGCTCATTTGAACAATGCAGGATGATTTTCTAGTTTTCCAAATAGTATTTGTCATTTTGGAGCGTGAGGGGCAATTTTCCACGTAGCTTTCATCATCCAGGACTTGTTGCAGGACGCCAGGACTTGTACCAGGACGCCAAGACTAGCCCCAGGACTTGTACCAGGACGCCAAGACTAGCCCCAGGACTTGTTGCAGGACGCCAGGACTTGCGGCAGGACTTGTACCAGGACGCCAAGACTAGCCTCAGGACTTGTACCAGGACGCCAAGACTAGCCCCAGGACTAGTTGCAGGACGCCAGGACTTGCGGCAGGACTTGTACCAGGACGCCAAGACTAGCCCCAGGACTTGTACCAGGACACCAAGACTAGCCCCAGGACTTTTCGCAGGACGCCAGGACTTGCCGCAGGACGCCAGGACTCACTGCTAGAGATCAGGACCTGTCGATGGTGGCAAAGAACCAGTCGGTGAAGTGGTGGAGCTGTCGTGCTGCCGCCCTTTTGTCCTCCTGAAGGCGGGTGTTGAGGGCCCGTAGCTCTGCCACCTGCGCCCCCAGCTGGTCACCCCTGCTCCTCTCGCTGGCCAGCTGCTGCTCTAGCTGGGCGATGCGGCTCTGCAACCTGCAACACGACACTCTCAACCAGCTGCCGCAACATGCAACCTTCAACCTGCAACATGACTATCTCAACCAGCTGCCGCAACATGCAACCTTCAACCTGCAACATGACTATCTCAACCAGCTGCCGCAACATGCAACCTTCAACCTGCAACACGACACTCTCAACCAGCTGCCGCAACATGCAACCTTCAACCTGCAACACGACTATCTCAACCAGCTGCCGCAACATGCAACCTTCAACCTGCAACATGACACTCTCAACCAGCTGCCGCAACATGCAACCTTCAACCTGCAACACGACTATCTCAACCAGCTGCCGCAACATGCAGCCTTCAACGTGCAACATGACTATCTCAACCAGCTGCCGTAACATGCAACCTTCAACCTGCAACACGACTATCTCAACCAGCTGCCGCAACATGCAGCCTTCAACCTGCAACATGACTATCTCAACCAGCTGCCGTAACATGCAACCTTCAACCTGCAACACGACTATCTCAACCAGCTGCCGCAACATGCAGCCTTCAACCTGCAACATGACTATCTCAACCAGCTGCCGCAACATGCAGCCTTCAACCTGCAACATGACTATCTCAACCAGCTGCCGTAACATGCAACCTTCAACCTGCAACACGACTATCTCAACCAGCTGCCGTAACATGCAACCTTCAACCTGCAACACGACTATCTCAACCAGCTGCCGCAACATGCAGCCTTCAACCTGCAACATGACTATCTCAACCAGCTGCCGCAACATGCAACCTTCAACCTGCAACACGACTATCTCAACCAGCTGCCGTAACATGCAACCTTCAACCTGCAACACGACTATCTCAACCAGCTGCCGCAACATGCAGCCTTCAACCTGCAACACGACTATCTCAACCAGCTGCCGCAACATGCAACCTTCAACCTGCAACACGACTATCTCAACCAGCTGCCGTAACATGCAACCTTCAACCTGCAACACGACTATCTCAACCAGCTGCCGTAACATGCAACCTTCAACCTGCAACACGACTATCTCAACCAGCTGCCGCAACATGCAGCCTTCAACGTGCAACATGACTATCTCAACCAGCTGCCGCAACATGCAGCCTTCAACCTGCAACACGACACTCTCAACCAGCTGCCGCAACATGCAACCTTCAACCTGCAACACGACTATCTCAACCAGCTGCCGCAACATGCAGCCTTCAACCTGCAACACGACACTCTCAACCAGCTGCCGCAACATGCAGCCTTCAACCTGCAACACGACACTCTCAACCAGCTGCCGCAACATGCAGCCTTCAACCTGCAACACGACTATCTCAACCAGCTGCCGCAACATGCAACCTTCAACCTGCAACATGACTATCTCAACCAGCTGCCACCATTATAGCCAAATGGAAGTGTTAGTGCAAAAGTTTGTATTAGCCTCCCTTACTACAACAAAGATGTTCAAATAAAGGAAGGATGAAGGCACCATTTAGTATGAAGCACATGTAATTGCTGAAGGAAGCAAGCTCACCAGCTGCTTGTTCTCTTGCTACAACACCAACACCACCACCACCGCCTCCACCAAACAACTCTACACCAACACAATCTCTAGCAAAATTCTACACAAAAAATTCGACACTCACGTCTGCCTCTCCACGTCCCCCTCAGGGGGGTCAGCAGAGCCCCCTTCACGGAGGACGGGGGTGAGTCCCCCGTCCTGGAGGTGGTGGGGGTCAGGGACCCCCGTGTCTATCCTCTCGTAGATGGGGGGATCCGAGGACAGCTCCTCTAGGGGGTGGGAGGGTTCTGGAAAGAGAGTTTTGAAGTTGTTATACAGTTATACCTCACCTTACAAAATTAATTTATTACAGTTCCGTAACCTGAATTTATCGTAAGTAGAGTTGCATTTTACATGTAAAAAGAATAATAAAAGTATCCCAATTTTGTATAAAATATTACCCTGCAACCGCATGCCCCTTTTGTATTAATGGTCATTTCCTAATTTTCAATAGAAAAGCGAGAATCAGAAAATGGTATGAAACCTTTTTCATTACAATGTATTCTCGAGACTGTAGAAGACTCGTAAAAAATGGACGTTTCGAGCCTTCGCTCATCATCAGCAATACAAATTCGAACAAAAAGTCATCTGTGAAATACAAAAAAGATAACAACTCAAAAAAATGCATGACATTACTTATTGACTAGGGATAAAGGAAATGAGCTAAGATGATTATTTAAAACAGGTTTCGTTTTAAAAATGAACAGGGACTCTTAAATCCGCAATTCCAAACACAACTTTGCCCCGGCTATGACTTTGAAACCATTTTTATTGACTGCTGTGTCGCATTCAAAAGCGTGATTACGGATGGCTGAGTTAGATGGGTTTGCTAAAATGTTTCCGGTCCGGTAGCTCTACCTTAATGCTCGGCAATCCTGTCAATTTTTATCATTTCCTGTTGTACTTCTATTCATTGAAGAGCCCGCTTATTCTTTTCACTCGCACAGGACATAACTTTCTTAAGGACCGTGATTAAGAATAAAGCAGCAATGAGTACACTTGAAAAGCATACAAATTATTATTATTATATTCCTGGTTTTACCAACGCAGCCGAAAAGCATATAAAACAAGAGCAACTCTGTCCTTTATGCGTGTTAGAACTTCGAGACGACCAAGGACCAAAGGCACACTCAAGCATCATGGATGTTGTGGAGATGCAGCTTCCTCCACAAATATAGCTATATTCGATACCATATAAGAAGATAAAATCAGAAAATAGTAGTGCATGACGACGATCTAGATTTGTGCAGGAGTACATTTTCCGTAGATTGAATTTACCCGCCCGGTTAAACGGCATCTACAACCATAACACAAGTATTCAAACAAGAGCACGTAAACAGGTATGAGCACAACACAAGCAAACAAGAGTGAGCACAACACAACTAAACAAGAACACACAAACATACGAAGGTTACCTGTACCGCTGAGTGAGGGGGGCGTGCAGGGGAGGGGCCGGTAGGGGGGCGCGGGGGCGCGGCTCAGCGACGTAACAGCCTCGCTGGTGCAGTGGATCGCGTGAGACGCTGGTATACAACAGAACTTGACTCAGTACTGTCATAGGTACAGTTATAACAATACTTAACTCATTGCTATATCCATTACTTTAGTACGAATATTCAATTTATTACTATTGCAATTATTGTTATAACAATGTTATACCAACACGCACGACACACCTACAGCCAGCACGACACACCTACAGCCAGCACGACACACCTACAGCCAGCACGACACACCTACAGCCAGCACGACACACCTACAGCCAGCACGACACACCTACAGCCAGCATGACACACCTACAGCCAGCATGACACACCTACAGCCAGCACGACACACCTACAGCCAGCACGACTCACCTACAGCCAGCACGACACACTTACAGCCCGCACGACACACCTACAGCCAGAACGACACACCTACAGCCAGCACGACACACCTACAGCCAGCACGACACACCTACAGCCAGCACAACACACCTAAGCCAGCACGACACACCTACAGCCAGCACGACACACCTAAGCCAGCACGACACACCTATGACCATCATGACATACCTACAGCCAACACAACATACTACTAACCAGCATGACACACCTGTGACTAACATGACATACTCCCCAAGAGCACAGCACACTACTAACCAGCATGAACGAGAGTGCTCCACTCTTCCTCGACCTGCAAGTCCCGCTTGGATGTAATGCCAGTATTATTGGCCCCAGTGAAGGGGCCTTTGCCGGCATCACAGTCAAATTTCCGGGAGAGCACAGCCTTCTGCAGGCCCCCTTTGAGTCGGTCCAAAATGGCCGTGGGGGTGGTTTGTCCATCCTCAAATCCGTGTCTGTCCTCTTCATCGTCCTGCAGTTGTATGGGGATGTCCCTGGCCACTGAGGTTTGGGTCACATCAAGCGGGAGCCTGTCGGACGTGTATCTGGCGCTGGTACCACGGATCCTTTGGTCCCAGTAGGACATGGGTTGTGTTTCCTTTGGTACCCCAGTGTACCCTTCTAGAGCCTCAGCATTCTCAACCCCTTGAGGTTCAGTGCTTTGCACTGCTGGGGTTTGGTCGACCTGAGGTTTTTGGGTGTCATGGTGGTGGTTGATACTCGGAGGCGCATCCATGTCGTGACCCATATCACCCTGGTCTATCTGCTTTTGCTTCTTTAGGTTGGATTTCCTTAGTGTAGAGTCCCCGCTGTATTTGTGCACCATCGACTGCACCAGGTTGGGGGTGACCTCATCAAATGACTTGGCCTTTGCATCCATGCAGGGCATAGAAGCAGGGTCTTCCCGAGCTCTGGGGCTCGGACTGAACCCGTCTAGAGACTGGGACGCGTTGTGTGTGTACACGGAAATTTTACCCACCTGGGACCCAAGGTCGGGATTCCCGGGAGGCAGGTATTGCCCAACACGAGGAGTTTCTGTGTCTTTGATGATCTCTTTGAAGTTGTCTCGTCTTTGCTCTTCTAACGATTGTTTATTGTCTTTTCTTCTGTCAAAGTGCATTGAATTGTGCTCTGCACGTTGCACTTCTCTCACAGTTTCAGCGTAGTGAGAATGATTGCTTGATGAAGGCACCTCGGGGTTCTTGGAATGATCGTCAGTCGCTACGTCAGAACAACTTCGGAGGGCATGCGCAGCAGAAATCCCGACGTTGGTCTGATTAGAATACTGCCCCAAATTACCGGGAGGCCTGGCAGCCGTCTTGTGGTTGACAACCCGCATGGAGTCCTTCAGTACCGGCTTGGCGGCCGTGATAGCAGGACGTGTTCTGTGCGACACGTCTGAGGACGACCCTGTGGAGCTCGAGTCGTCCACATCGCAGGAGTCGTGACTCAGGAGGCTGATAAGGTCCTGCTGTACAGTGCCTCTGCTGTGGACGCCCCCAGCAGCGTTAGGGCGCTTTGTATCGCGACGTTTTGGGTGTTCCACCACTCGATTTGTTTTCATGTCAGGATTGTGTTTGTGGGTTGGTACTATTTGAGACGGGTTGCGTGACAACTGGGGCTGATTGGGTGCAGATTGAGGTTGATTTGGCGCAGACTGGGGCTGTTTAAGTGCAAATTGAGGCTGTTTAGGTGAAGATTGAGGGTGATTTGAAGCAGATATGGGGTTACTTGATGCAGATAGTGGCTGATTTTGTGCAAATTGAGGTTGTTTTAGTGCTGGCTGGGGCTGGTTCTGTGACGATTTGGCCGGATTTGATGATGAAGGTTGAGGTATATTCAAGAAAGATTGACTTTGATTGTGCAACGATTGATGCGGAGTTTGAATACTCTGAGAATTGTTTTTGGATACGTGTGACTGGGTTTGAGAATGAGATTGATTGTGAGCAGAATGTGACTGGTTTTGTGAAAAATTCGATTGGTTTTGTGAAGAATAAGACTGGCTTTGTGAAGAATAAGACTGATTTTGCAAAGAATAAGACTGGCTTTGTGAAGAATAAGACTGGTTTTGTGAAGAATATGACTGGTTTTGCAAAGAATATGACTGGTTTTGCAAAGAATACGCTTGATTTTCGGAAGAATGAGCCTGTTTATACACAGAATGCAAGCGACTATGAGCAGAACTGGAAAACGGCTGACCCTGCAAAGATGCAGGCTTGGAATAAACCTGACTTTGAGATGCGTTTAAATTGTGGGACCCCTCTGGGGAGAATCTCTGCCCCCCACTGTGCCCCTCTTTACTGAGGGGCACCTCGTAGTCCCCTGCAGAGGCCCCTCGGTAGTCAGAGTCACCTCTGCCGTGACCACCATGAGAGAAAGACGGCTTAGGTCGCAGACTCGTGTTGGGTTTTGAGAGGTTGGTGAGGTGGATGTTGGGGTTGGTGTTTTGCTTGTTGGGGCTAGGGTGGTTGAGGGGGATGGTGTGGTGGTTGTTGGAGGAGTTGCGGAGGTTGGTGTTGTGGTTGGGGGAATTAGTGGGCTTGGGAAGGTTGGAGGACTTCGATGGGTTGGGGTTGTGTTTGATGGGGTTGGAGGACGGCACCTTGGGACCAGGGGACCCAGGGGCAGACTGAGACTTGTTGTATTGCTCCCACATCCCTAGCGTGAGGTGGAACCTGATGTGCTCGGTGGGGTCCTCTGAAGCACTGGGGGCGTGTTGGGATGGGGACGAAGAGCCGGATGTGACCGACCTGCTCGGGGACTGGGTGCCTGGTGCGTCGTGTCGTCCCTGTAATGTACATTACCTACATTAAATGATAATTCAATTAATTTTGCAAAAGAGAGCTAAACTTATGCCAAAGAGAGCTAAATTAGTGCCAAAGATAGCTGAATTAGTGCCAAAGGTAGCTAAATTAGTGCCAAAGATAGCTGAATTAGTGCCAAAGATAGCTAAATTAGTGCCAAAGATAGCTAAATTAGTGCCAAAGATAGCTAAATTAGTGCCAAAGATAGCTAAATTAGTGCCAAAGATAGCTAAATTAGTGCCAAAGAGAGCTAAATTAGTGCCAAAGAGAGCTAAATTAGTGCCAAAGAGAGCTAAATTAGTGCCAAAGAGAGCTAAATTAGTGCCAAAGATAGCTAAATGAGTGCCAAAGATAGCTAAATGAGTGCCAAAGATAGCTAAATTAGTGCCAAAGATAGCTAAATGAGTGCCAAAGATAGATAAATGAGTGCCAAAGATAGCTAAATTAGTGCCAAAGATAGCTAAATTAGTGCCAAAGATAGCTAAATTAGTGCCAAAGATGGCTAAATTAGTGCCAAAGATGGCTAATTTAGTGCCAAAGATAGCTAAATTAGTGCCAAAGATAGATAAATTAGTGCCAAAGAGAGCTAAATTAGTGCCAAAGAGAGCTAAATTAGTGCCAAAGAGAGCTAAATTAGTGCCAAAGATAGCTAAATTAGTGCCAAAGATAGCTAAATTAGTGCCAAAGATAGCTAAATTGGTGCCAAAGATAGCTAAGTTAGTGCCAAAGATAGCTAAATTAGTGCCAAAGATAGCTAAATTAGTGCCAAAGATAGCTAAATTAGTGCCAAAGATAGCTAAATTAGTGCCAAAGATAGCTAAATTAGTGCCAAAGATAGCTAAATTAGTGCCAAAGATAGCTAAATTAGTACCAAAGATAGCTAAATTAGTGCCAAAGAGAGCTAAATTTAGGCCAAAGATAGCTAAATTAGTGCCAAAGACAGCTAAATTAGTGCCAAAGATAGCTAAATTAGTGCCAAAGAGAGCTAAATTTAGGCTAATAATGTAGAACAATAAATTCCATGAATGACCTTTTCAGGACCGCAGCTACACCCACCTGCAGCTGCCGGGTAGGAAGAGGCGGGGGGAGGGGGGGAGGCCCTTGGTGCTGAGGAGCAGACGTCTTCCTCTTGCCCACTGCTGCAGAGGTTGTGTCGTAAATGGGCTGATTTGTGTCGTAAATGGGCTGATTTGTGTCGTAAATGGGCTGATTTGTGTCATAAATGGGCTGATTTGTGTCGTAAATGGGCTGATTTGTGTCGTAAATGGGCTGATTTGTGTCGTAAATGGACTGGTTTGTGTCGTAAATGGACTGGTTTGTGTCGTAAAGGGACTGGTTTGTGTCGTAAAGGGACTGGTTTGAATCGTAAATGAGTTGGTTAGTGCCGTAAACGGACTGATTTGTGCCATAAATTGGCTGATTGCTGTTGCAATGAGGTTGATTTGCATCGTTGTTAGATTTACTTGTGCCGTAAATGGGCTGATTTGTGTCATAAATGGGTTGGCTTCCACTATAAATAGGCTGGTTTGTACCATAAATAGGTTGGCTCGAGCTATTAATGGGCTGGTTTGTGCTATTAATGGGTTGGTTTGAGCTATAAATTGTCTGGTTTGCGTCATAAATAGGTTGACTTGTCCCATAAATGGGCTCCCTGGACTTACCCAGAATATGGTCAGAACCCTGCCCATAAGCACCACCGTGGCCTGACTGAAGTTTGGCAACGTCGTGCTCTTCTGCGCTCTCATTGGTCTGTGCAGAACGAGTCGAGGACCCTGATTGGTTGCTGGCTAAGGTTGCGGTTGAGGACATGGTGGTTTTGTTGTATAGGTGGTTGTGGTGGCTCATGTCGCCACCGTGGTTGTCGTAACCGGTTGTCAACTGATTCTGGAACATGAACACCGATTAAAACCGGTTGCATGTACCTAACCTATGCTTACTGAACCTGGTTTAGAGCTCTGGTATCTTAATAGAGCTCAGTTGGCACTTGTTTCTCCTGTTTATTTTAAAAATACTTTTTCATTTGGCTATTGGGTATCCCTGATTTCTTTACATTTCATCTTTGAGAATTTATCAATACATTAGGTCCACTTCATATTTAAAATTTGACTTCTTTTCATGACGTCACCAAAGGACATATTCCCCCCCCCCCCCCATATTTCAAACCCCCGTAGCGGGCGAACGAGCGAACGTACGAACCTCATTTTTCATAGGATGTACCTGACCTTTTACATTTCTTAAAGCAGCCAAAATCTATATATATTTCTACAAATTTCACCACTTATGGCGGGACGCTCTCCTTAAAAGAGATATACTCACTTCAGCAGCGCAATCTACGTCTACTTCTACAGCAGAACACGGCCGGGAGCTGCTCGAGGTAGATGTAGACGATAGCTGCACATGCTGCTGTTGTTGCTGGTACTGCTTCCGGCTATAGTGATGATACTGTTGTTGATTATACTGTTGTTGTTGCTGCTGTGGTTGATGCTGCTGCTGCTGCTTCTGCTGCTGGAGTTGTTGTTGCTGCTGAGGTTGTTGTTGTTGTTGTTGTTGATGCTGCTGTTGTGATTGTTGTTGTGGTTGTTGTTGCCACGGGTGTTGGTTTTGATGCAAGTACGAAGTTTGTTGGTGGAGTTGGCTGTGATGGGGCTGACGCTGTAGGTGGGGTTGGGGTTGAGTGTCGGGGTGTGAGGCGTGAGTGGAGCTGCCGGTGCCGTAGCCTGACGAGGAGACGGACTGGGGTGGGGACACACTTCTGTCGCTCCTGGAGGTGTGATGTAGGTCAGGTGTGTCGTATATATGTACACATATCGTACATATGTACACATATCATACATACACATGTCGTACATATGTACACATATCATACATACACATGTCGTACATATGTACACATGTCGTACATACGAGTATGTACACATATCATACATACACATGTCGTACATATGTACACATATCATACATACACATGTCGTACATATGTACACATATCATACATACACATGTCGTACATATGTACACATATCACACATACACATGTCGTACATATGTACACATATCATATACAAGCTAGGTACTATTCACACACACGTCATATTAAAGCTAGGTCCTATTCTCAAAGAACACATAGATCACATTTCACACCACACATACGCTAGATACAACCATTTACACACAACACACAGAGCATGCTACAAGTACACGCAATGTTCACTAAACAAACGCACACACAGAGAGCACGCTAGACGTACACGCAATGCTCACTAAACACACACACCCAATACATTAAACACATGGTCTCCACAACACAGCCAACACAATTTACACAACGCACACACAGCGCAGCTCACCGGGTGGAAACAGTATTTCCTGCCTCCCCACCATCCCGACGCCTGTCGTCACCCCACTTCCTCCCCATATCGTCACTCCACTTCTTCCCCCCGTCCTGAGGTATCCGAGGCTTCCCCCCTCTCCCCATCTCTCCCGCAGCCCCACGAGGCTTGACCCTGGCTTTGGGGCTGGCCAGGTTCTCGTAGTCCCCCCCGGGGGAGGCGTGGAAGAGGCACTTGGGCACGTCGCAGCCCTTGCGGGGGGAGCCCCCGCGGTGGGGGGGCACCACCACCAGCGACACCGCCTGCGACGTCTGCAGCAGGTCCACCATCGTCTCCTGGGGCAGCGTCGCCAGCGCCAGCTTGCAGATCTGCAGGATTGTTGGAGGGATTGTTGTCATTAATGCTTGGCAGAGGTGAAATTGTGGCTGGGATTGTTGGTGGCAGCGGTGGGATTGTTGTCATTAATGCTTGGCAGAGGTGAAATTGTGGCTGAGATTGTTGGTGGCAGCGGTGGGATTGTTGTCATTAATGCTTGGCAGAGGTGAAATTGTAGCTGGGATTGTTGGTGGCAGCGGTGGGATTGTTGTCATTAATGCTTGGCAGAGGTGAAATTGTAGCTGGGATTGTTGGTGGCAGCGGTGGGATTGTTGTCATTAATGCTTGGCAGAGGTGAAATTGTAGCTGGGATTGTTGGTGGCAGCGGTGGGATTGTTGTCATTAATGCTTGGCAGAGGTGAAATTGTGGCTGGGATTGTTGGTGGCAGCGGTGGGATTGTTGTCATTAATGCTTGGCAGAGGTGAAATTGTAGCTGGGATTGTTGGTGGCAGCGGTGGGATTGTTGTCATTAATGCTTGGCAGAGGTGAAATTGTAGCTGGGATTGTTGGTGGCAGCGGTGGGATTGTTGTCATTAATGCTTGGCAGAGGTGAAATTGTGGCTGGGATTGTTGGTGGCAGCGGTGGGATTGTTGTCATTAATGCTTGGCAGAGGTGAAATTGTAGCTGGGATTGTTGGTGGCAGCGGTGGGATTGTTGTCATTAATGCTTGGCAGAGGTGAAATTGTAGCTGGGATTGTTGGTGGCATATCTGCCGCATTGGGAATACTCATATTGGGGATTGCTTTTTTCTCCTGTGATTGTTGGTGATGGTTGCTGATTGTCACAAGAGATTGCTAGAGCAATCATTGTTAGTTAGGATAAGTTAGTTAAGTAGCGTAGGATAGTAAGATCCTGATTTTCAACAGTCATTGGTACAGCAATCGCTGCCAGATGGAACAAGATAGTTACGTAGGACAAGATAATTCAGGCCTCTAGAACTTTAGTGTCTGTAAGAGCTACCTGTTATACAGGATGAGATTATTCAAACCTCTACACCAAAGGTGTTCTCAGGAGAGGAATGCTTGAGCCTTCACAACAATGCTAATTTACGCCTGTACAACAAAGGTGATCTAAAGAAAGGAAGGCTCAAGCCTCCGCAACAAAGGTGTCCTAAAGAAAGGAAGGCGCAAGCCTCCACAACAAAGGTGTTGTAAGGTTGTACTACGAGGGTGTCCCTAAGAGAGGAAGCCACGCACCTCCATAATACGGGCCCCGGCCAGCAGCCCCGCCCTCTGTGCAGGGCTGTCGGGCGCGACCTCCGTCACGACGCCGTCCTCCTGCACGTGGAACCCCAGCTGCGCGCTCCCACCTCGGGAGGTCCTCTCCACCAGCACCTCCTGCAGTAGGGGGTGAAGTTAGTAAGTAAATGCAGGGCGTTCACTGCATGCATTCGAATTTATTTTAACTTTATTTATTCGAAGGATGTACTGAATAATTAATGGATAACCGTATGGTGTTCACTGGATGTATAAAGTGCTTAATTAAAAAGCTCATGGTCTTCACAGGATGTACTGAATAATTAATGGATAAACGTATGGTGTTCACTGGATGTATAAAGTGCTTAATTAAAAAGCTCATGGTCTTCACAGGATGTACTGAATAATTAATGGATAAACGTATGGTGTTCACTGGATGTATATAGTGCTTAATTAAAAAGCTCATGGTCTTCACAGGATGTATTAAATATTTAATGGACAAGCGCATGGTCTTCAGGTGATGTAGTTTGTGATTAATTATGAAACTCGGGACGTTTAGTGTATGTATAGCGCAGCCACCATTAGATAACTAACCATTAATCGTTATTTATCTAATTGAATTAAATGTGACTTTAATGTGACTGTTCATAATTATAATTAAAAAGTTCTAATTATGCATACGAAGAGCACCATGACCATTAATAACGAATATAACTATATTCATTGCCATATAAATATAAAAAGATAAAAATCAAAATGAGGTGGAGCATGACGACGGTCTAGATTTATTGTTGAATTAAGGCTCAACACAATACTCAATTCAACAGGCGAATTGAAATAGTAGATTTTGTGCCCTAGTTTCAGGGGAAATTTGGGTTTGCAAGTGAAGGATTGAGTATTTGGACAAGCCTGCATGGTAAACAATTGGTACTTGCATGGCCTTACAACTATACGACCGGACAAAGCGCTAAGTTTTTTTGTTTTTCCAATGATGCTGGATAGGCCTGATTCCATTTAATATTTGTCAGAAATGCTGTTATCAAACGCGGAACTTTTTGCCACCACTGCTACAGGGCACACAACGCACTACAAAAATCATGAATATTGCTAGATAGCCCTAAATATCAGCTAGAAACGTTATGATCGAGCGCAGAGCTTGTTGAGACTACTGCTATATAACGCACACCGCGCCACTGCCACACAACCACCATCACAACACAACAATCACCATCACAACACGACAACCACAATCAACCACACGACCCACTACCACCACAACCTTACTATCACAACACTACCCACTACCACACCACACAACCAGCACACAACCCACTGCCACAACCACCACTACCACCACAACACAATCAACAACACAACCACACCATCGCACAACCACCACTACCACCACAACCTTACTATCACAACACTACCCACTACCACACAACACAACCACCACACAACCCACTGCCACACCACCACTACCACTACCACCACAACCACCATTACCACCACAACCTCACCGTCACAACACAACCACCACAACACAATGAAAACCACAACCACACCATCGCAGAACCACCACTACCACCACAACACAATGAACACCACAACCACACCATCGCAGAACCACCACAACCACAACACAACCATACCGCCAAACCACCCGTACCTGGGTATGAGCGCCCTGCGTGACGGCCTCGAGCCTGGCGGTGAGCTGGGCGATGGTGGCCTCCGCCTCCTCCAGGGGCGCCTCCTGTCGCACCGCAAGCTGCAGGCACTCCCCCTGGTGGTAGTACAGCCGCACCCTGCAAGGAGGGGGGGTTAGGTAAGGTTCCTTTAACTGTAACTCAGACGATCCAAAGAGAGGAAGGAGGAAGGAGGGGGGGAGGGAAGGGGCAGGGGTTAATTTGAGGTTCCTTTAACTGCAACTTAGGCGATCCAAAGAGAGGAATGAGGAAGGAGGGGGGGAGGGAAGGGGCAGGGGTTAATTTCAGGTTCCTTTAACTGTAACTTAGGCGATCCAAAGAGAGGAAGGAGGAAAGAGGAGAGGGAAGGGGCAAGGGTTAGTTTGAGGTTCCTTTTAACTGTAACTAAGGCAATCCAAAGAGAGGAAGGAGGAAAGGGTGGCATGAAAGTAGTTTACATGTTTCTTAAATTTCAAGTTAGTCAGGTTAGATATTAGTTAACCCGTCGCCACGTCCTGGACTCTTAGAAGGTCGGCAAAGCTAGCACATGTTTCACATCAGCAAACCTAGGGGTGCCATATATGGTCTTGGGCGTCTCGTTGAGCGCTATTCATTGGTGTAAGGTAAAATTAGGTGGGAGGAACAGGGAAGGAGAGGTAACAAGCTCAAATCTGTATGAATTCTTCTGCTCAGTCTGGAGTGTAGCTACCGGCGCTGCACAGCCTCTTAGAAGGCCAGCAGTGTAGCTGAGGCATTCCAGCACACACTCTGCCTCTAAGAAGGTCGCCATCATTTTTATTTTCTTATGTTTTTTGTTCCAAAAAATGGGAGTCCAAATCCACAGATTTACTCCTAGGCAAAAAATAATACCACCATTGTATTCGGGAGGAAAAGCTCTATGTATATCAAACTCTTTACAAGCAATGAAACTGCTTGATAACAGCCTATACACAAAATGAACTAAAAAATAAAAACTGTGTTTTACATATAGTGCACATAACTCCGGAACTATTGGACGTTAAAAAAATTCACATACCACAAGATTCAGCAACTCAGAATCTATGAAAATGCATCATAAAAAAACATTAAAGTGCAATAAATAAAAAATGGCCAGTGATTTTCTGATTTCTGTTTTTTGTATTTTACCGAAATAAGAACTCGAATTTCGTAGATTTTCATTGGGGTAGCAGTATTTTTTTTCCCACTGACAGAAAGAGCAACTCTCTCTCTTTACAATGAACCCCCAATGAAACTTCTAACATGATTATTGAATGTACAGCAAGTTGCACAGTTGACCCATTTTCATCAAACCTCTTGGTAGGTCGACCATGTGGAGACGGGTTAAGAGTTTCTATAACTGCAAAAAAGGCATTACAACGAGAGGAAGGAGGAAGGGGGATAAGATAAGATGTCACGGAAAGCCTCCCAAACCATAACAAAGACGTTCCAAAAAGAGAAAGGAGAAGGCACCAATTAGTTTGGAGTTAAAGGAACGTGAACAAAGACCCCCACAACAAAGGTCACCCACCTCCTGTCGGGGGTGACGGTCCAGCCCAGCACGGAGGGGTTGGGCACACACAGCAGCACTGCGCCCGTCGCGGCCTCCACCACCACCACGCACCCCCTGCTCACCCCCACCGTGCACACCACCTGCAGGAGAAGAGGAAGTAGTTACGGCACCTTCAGGAAAATCCTACTGGGGTTATGGGCCTAAGATGTTGCCTCAAGTTGCGTTAAGGACACGTGTTCATATGCAGGATGCTCAACTGTTTAGTATATGGGATACATGGCATAATGATGTCTAGAATTCAGTTATACCTAGGATACATGTACTGAAGGAAGAGGAAGCTCAGTTTGAAGGGCATCTACGATGCAAGTCCACAGGAGTGATGCTCAGAATTTAAGGGCATCTAGCACATAGGTTTGATAAAGTATCATGTATGATAAGCTACAAGTAAATCACCACGCCCCACTGTCACCACCACCGACACCAGACACACCACCACCGACACAAAACATAACACACCTGCGCGTCAAGTGTGCCGTCAGTGACCAGGAGGGACACAACACCACAACACACACCACACACACACAACACACCTGCGCGTCGTGCATGCCGTCAGTGACCAGGAGGGACACAACACCACAACACACACCACATCACACACCACACACACAACACACACACAACACACCTGCGCGTCGAGCATGCCGTCAGTGACCAGGAAGGACACAACACCACAACACACATAACACACCTGCGCGTCGTGCATGCCGTCAGTGACCAGGAGAGACACAACACCACAACACACACCACATCACACACCACACACACACCACACACACAACACACCTGCGCGTCGAGCATGCCGTCAGTGACCAGGAACGACCAGGCGAGGGCGCCCCGCACGGCGACGGAGGCGCTGAAGGAGAGGCTCCGCGTCTTGTCGCGCCGGCTGCTCAGCCCTCGGGAGAACCCCATCAGCGCTGGGGGGTGAGGGTTAGGTTCAGGCTTGTGAGGGGGTTGGATTCAGGGTAAAAAGGGTTTAATTCCAAATTGAATTCCAGCAGACACACCACCACTCACAGAAGACACATCACCACTCACAGAAGACACATCACCACTCACAGAAGACACATCACCACTCACAGAAGACACATCACCACTCACAGAAGACATCACCACTCACAGAAGACACATCACCACTCTCACACGTCACCACCCAGATCACCACTCACAGAAGATACACCACCACTCAGAGAAGATACACCACCACTCAGAGAAGATGCACCGCCACTCAGAGAAAACACACCACCACTCACAGAAGACACACTACCACTCACAGAAGACACACCACCACTCACAGAAGACACATCACTACTCCCCACACGTCACCACCCAGATCACCACTCACAGAAGCCCTTGGAGGAGTCGAGAGTGGCGGCAGTGATGTGGTTGGTGACCAGGTCCTTGAGCATCTGCCGTCGGGTCCGCACCGTCAGACTCACAAACTTCTCCGACCGCAGCGTTGCTAGCTCCGCGTTGATGGCTGCAATGGGGCTTATATTAGTTACCTATTTGATTATGTACCTATTTGTTAGGGGTGTGTTGGTTATGTACCTATTTGATAGGGGTGTGTTGGTTATGTACCTATTTGATACGGGCGGGTTGATTATGTACCTATTTGGTTATATACCTATTTGATAGGGGTGTGTTGGTTAGTTACCTATTTGATAGAGCCATGTTGGTTATGTACCTACTTGATAGAGCAACGTTATTGGTTTACCTATGCCATTGTTCAGTCATTTTAACCTATTCTTTACAACCTTCCTATTCCTTTAACCGCTCCCTTTCTTCATACTTCAGTCACTAACTTATTAACCCTTTAACACAGCAAAGGCACAATTGCCCACACCAAACCTTCAGCCTAATAAGAATGTTGAGCTCCATTTTTAGCGAACAGGAAGACGATGAAGTTCTGTAACAAAGAAGGCTGAACTAACCTTTGGCCAGCAAGAAAAAAATGAAGTCCAATCTTGCCATAATAAAGAAGGCTAAAAGTTACCTTTGGCCAGCAAGAAAACAATGAAGTCCAATATTGCCATAATAAAGAAGGCTAAAAGTTACCTTTGGCCAACAAGAAGGAAGTGAAGTCCTTGCCCTTGGTGAAGACCGGAGGGGAAGGCAGAGGAGGGCCAAAAGAAGGCACTGCGTGGAATCGCGACACCGAGACGCTGTGGGTAACGAAATGAGCAAGTTATTATATTTAATTTCCGCTGAAGTTACTCTACTTAATTCTAGCATAGGTTATTCTCGTTAATTCAAGCTAATGTTATTCCAGTCAGTTCTAGCTGAAGTTATTCTAGCAAAAGCTGTTCCACTTAATTTAAAGCATATGTTATTCTAGTCAATTCTACCTTAAGCTATCCAAATCAATAAATGAAGAAAAAAAACAATTAATTTTCAATTATGATACGGAAAACATTGCTTTCTAAAATATACCAACATCTTGCAGTCACCGCAGCCGAGTGGTTAAGAGCGCCCTTCTCGGATGGGTCGGTAGTTCGAATCTCGCCAGTGCCGGTGTTTTTTCCCGTTCAGGAAACCAAGAATTCAGCCATAATTCCCCACTCTACCCAGATGTTCTCCCCATTGGGAAAAGGGAGAACTTAGCCACAATTCCCCACTCTACCCAGATGTTCTACCCGTTGGGAAAAGAGAGAACTTAGCCACAATTCCCCACTCTACCCAGATGTTCTCCCCATTGGGAAAAGGGAGAACTTAGCCACAATTCCCCACTCTACCCAGATGTTCTACCCGTTGGGAAAAGAGAGAACTTAGCCACAATTCCCCACTCTACCCAGATGTTCTCCCCATTGGGAAAAGGGAGAACTTAGCCACAATTTCCCACTCTATCCAGATATTCTCCCCGTTGGGAAGAGGGAGAACTTAGCCACAATTCCCCAAGCTACCCAGGTGTCGGAAATGGGTGCCGGCTTGACCGGGAGTAACCGTCATGGCGTCCTGGTGTTAGTTATGAGGCATTTGGTATACCAACCGTCATGGCATCCTGGTGTTAGTTATGAGGCATTTGATATACCAACCGTCATGGCGTCCTGGTGTTAGTTATGAGGCATTTGGTATACCAACCGTCATGGCGTCCTGGTGTTAGTTATGAGGCATTTGATATACCAACCGTCATGGCGTCCTGGTGTTAGTTATGAGGCATTTGGTATACCAACCGTCATGGCGTCCTGGTGTTAGTTATGAGGCATTTGGTATACCAACCGTCATGGCGTCCTGGTGTTAGTTATGAGGCATTTGATATACCAACCGTCATGGCGTCCTGGTGTTAGTTATGAGGCATTTGATATACCAACCGTCATGGCATCCTGGTGTTAGTTATGAGGCATTTGATATACCAACCGTCATGGCGTCCTGGTGTTAGTTATGAGGCATTTGGTATACCAACCGTCATGGCGTCCTGGTGTTAGTTATGAGGCATTTGATATACCAACCGTCATGGCGTCCTGGTGTTAGTTATGAGGCATTTGATATACCAACCGTCATTGCGTCCTGGTGTTAGTTATGAGGCATTTGATATACCAACCGTCATGGCGTCCTGGTGTTAGTTATGAGGCATTTGATATACCAACCGTCATGGCGTCCTGGTGTTAGTTATGAGGCATTTGGTATACCAACCGTCATGGCGTCCTGGTGTTAGTTATGAGGCATTTGGTATACCAACCGTCATGGCGTCCTGGTGTTAGTTATGAGGCATTTGATATACCAACCGTCATGGCGTCCTGGTGTTAGTTATGAGGCATTTGGTATACCAACCGTCATGGCGTCCTGGTGTTAGTTATGAGGCATTTGATATACCAACCGTCATGGCGTCCTGGTGTTAGTTATGAGGCATTTGGTATACCAACCGTCATGGCGTCCTGGTGTTAGTTATGAGGCATTTGATATACCAACCGTCATGGCGTCCTGGTGTTAGTTATGAGGCATTTGGTATACCAACCGTCATGGCGTCCTGGTGTTAGTTATGAGGCATTTGGTATACCAACCGTCATGGCGTCCTGGTGTTAGTTATGAGGCATTTGATATACCAACCGTCATGGCGTCCTGGTGTTAGTTATGAGGCATTTGGTATACCAACCGTCATGGCGTCCTGGTGTTAGTTATGAGGCATTTGGTATACCAACCGTCATGGCGTCCTGGTGTTAGTTATGAGGCATTTGATATACCAACCGTCATGGCGTCCTGGTGTTAGTTATGAGGCATTTGATATACCAACCGTCATGGCGTCCTGGTGTTAGTTATGAGGCATTTGGTATACCAACTGTCATGGCGTCCTGGTGTTAGTTATGAGGCATTTGATATACCAACCGTCATGGCGTCCTGGTGTTAGTTATGAGGCATTTGGTATACCAACCGTCATGGCGTCCTGGTGTTAGTTATGAGGCATTTGATATACCAACCGTCATGGCGTCCTGGTGTTAGTTATGAGGCATTTGATATACCAACCGTCATGGCGTCCTGGTGTTAGTTATGAGGCATTTGATATACCAACCGTCATGGCGTCCTGGTGTTAGTTATGAGGCATTTGATATACCAACCGTCATGGCGTCCTGGTGTTAGTTATGAGGCATTTGGTATACCAACCGTCATGGCGTCCTGGTGTTAGTTATGAGGCATTTGATATACCAACCGTCATGGCGTCCTGGTGTTAGTTATGAGGCATTTGATATACCAATTAACGAGGTGGTGTGTGTCGGGCTTGGTTGGAATAAAGCATCCTTTGATGCGCAGTCATTGTTACCCACAACGAAACCGAAAATGTCACACATTTTCCACAAGATAGGCTACTTGCATGTCCTTGTCTGGCACACATTTCGTAATCCTGTACAAGTACAGTAATTACACTACACACAACATAGTACATCTCAGAGGGTACGCATACTGCAGGGTACAGCACACAGCACCTTTACTGAGGGGTACCACACACAGCATACAACACAGCACACAACACACAGCACACAGTAAAAAACACACGGCACTACAACACACAACACAACACACCTGTACACAGGGGGGCCAGCAGAGGGGGGCGCAGCCCGCACCACAATAAACACGTGCTGGAAGTTGGACCGCATCACGTGGGGGCTGAAGGGTCTGCAGCCTGCCTCCTGGAGGGGGGGGGGGGGGGGAGTAGCATTAGCCTGACTAGCTTCACTAGCCTCATTGGCCTCACGAGTCTCACTAGTCTGACTAGCCGCACAAATACAACAGCCAAACCTCACCCAACTCGACTTGTTACCCTCTTAACTTCCCCTGCCCCCACCCTGCACCCCTCAACCCCACCCTACACCCCTCAACCCCACCCTACACCCCTCAACACCACCCGTCACGCACCTACACCACCCAACACCCCCTACACCACCTGTCATCCCCCAAACCTTCCAGGCAACACCTGTCAAAACTAACTCCACCAGGCAATAACTGGTAATACCAACTCCACCTGGTAACACCCGTCACCACCCGGTAACAC